>JAVJGJ010000061.1:24838892-24897398 GCA_035590215.1 Microhierax caerulescens
GGAGAGCACTGTCCATCTTCAACACAAAGTTCTGGACAGGTCAGAATGGAGGCCCTAAGCAGCTCTAAAAGGCAAGGACTTTCCATGGTGGCAGAGATACTTCTGGTGTGTTAGTTTCCAAGTCAGCATCAGGGGACAGAGAAACCCTTCACAGGACAAGCTGGAAGAGGGTTTGACAGTACTGCACCTGGAAGCACTGTGAGCTTGATGTTGAGCTATTGTGGGCAAAGACTTGAACAGTTCATTCCAAACAGCCCCTGTCAAGCCCCTCTCACTGCCTGTTGTTACTGTACCTCCCCTAATGCACATACAGATAAGTTCTTTCAGCACTCAAAATAGCACTTGTGGCAGAGACTTCAAGCCACTTCGTTCCCCATTCTTTGTCATTCTCATGATTGCATCCTATCGCCCTCACATTTGCAAGTATGTTTGTTATCTTAGCAGATGTACAAAGCAAGAAAAATAAACAGTGGTTCAGTTTGATCCATGTCCTTAGTTTTTTAAGGACCCATTTCTTTCAACATCAGAGGTATTTTGAATGTTGCAAGTATTCCTAGCTATTTGTAATAAATCTGTTAGTGTGATGATTTGGACTGTGTTTGACTGTGTTGCTGTACAGTATGATTTTTAAAAGGTATATGGTGATGCTTTACTTCAAGTCTTCCACTTCAAAAGTTTCTAAGACAAAGGTATAGTTCTGTGTTTTGACCTTCACCTTGCCTGGCAGTAGATCTTCTTTGGTGGGGAGGTGTGGGTTACCCTTTCATTTTGGCACAGGGTGTGTACTGGGCATTGGTGGGCATTATCCTACTAAGCAGCAGCACTGAGTATCTTCCTGACTTGGCTTTTGAACAAGTTTCTTCTTCATCTCCTATGCAAATATACATTTGTATTGGTGTTCTGTACTATAATGATAGCTTGTACACTGGTGCACAGATTTGTTACTGAACATACCCTTTTAATCTCATAACCAATGCACACTGGCAATTATTTACCTGCCTCTTACCCAGACCCTCTCTTCCTTAATACGTTGGTTGACACTGGTACAAGTGCCATATAGAAAAGAGATGCACAGATGAAAACATCTTGCCATCTACAAAGGTAATTCAGACCTAAGAGTGAATGAGTTAATAGCACTAAGAAAAAAAGAAAAAAAAAAGACTGTTGCTGCTGAACATTCATTTAATATTAATTTGGGAGAAAAATAGCCTATTTAATAAGGAATGCCTAGTTGTTTGTCATCAGCCAGATTAGCAGTAATTTCTCAAGATCTGAATTTAATACAAAAGAAAGCATATTCTTAAAAATTGCTTCAGAGAGGGAAAGAGCAATCACCAGTCATTGTAGAAGTTATTCTACCAACCATGAGAGATGTGCTCTGCCATGTGGAGGGAGCAAGGAGGGGATGTATCCCTCTGCCCAGGCTCAGATGGAGTAAGTGCATTTCTGTGCTTCATGGCATCCGTGGAGAGCTAGCACTTGGGAGGAGTATTCACAGGGAAAATCGTAGGAGAAATCCTGGTGATAGCTGCTATTGTTACACTGGTTCTCCAAATCATTCTTAGACTCACACTTCTGAAACTTCTTGGCAGTCTTCCGTGGCAGTTAGTTCTTTGCAGGGGCTGTGCTATCTAGGATAGTGAACTAAATCACCAGTGGCACAGTGGAAGACGGTCCCTGAATAGACATGCAGACACCTTTTTATGGGCTGGTGTGCATCAGCATAGGTGGGCCAGCACAGTCCATAGCCAGCCCCTGACTCCCCTCCATGACCAAACTGGCTGAGGGTTGCAGTTACTCTGCTTACATAGATACCCAGTGCTGTAGGTTTTTTACTACTGCCACTTGCTACACTTCCAAGAACTGAAGCAGTAGCTTCATCCTTCAGATCATCCTTCAGAGACATTTTTCCCCCAAAAGGTTATGCAGCCCTTCACTTTAAGAAGCTTAGGGAAGCTGATAGGATGTGGAGAATGCGGCCTGTCAAATGTAATGTTGGGTGCAATCAACTTGGGCCACAAGAGTTCAGCGGCTCTTGAAGAGCTCTGTCCCTGAAGTTTGCCTCTCTCATTTATAACATGTGCTCTTACTCTGTGCTCAGAAAAATTCTAGAGAAAGTTTAAGAAGTTCTGACTTATGGACTGTAGAGCTTTCTAAATGGAACAAAGTATTGGGAAAATAAGTGGCACTAATAGGGAAGCGCCTGCTCCAACTACTATTTCTATTTCTAATTTCTGTTGTTTTATTACAGCCTCTAGTATGGTATATTTAGGTATGCCCTGATATTCATTGTTGCTTGTACGTTTTTATGCTGTAGATGGCCAGTTCTATTTTATATTAGTGTAGATGCTCACGATTTCAGATACAATAAGGAAGCCAACACCTAGTGGCTAGTGCCCCAGGTTTACCCCCTTGCGACTGTTTGATGCCACATAATAAGTCATTGAATAAACAGAAGGTGCTTAAAACTGGTCACAGAGAGTGGTAACTACACTGAAACATGTATTTAAATGTTCTGTAGCAGGAAAGTGCTTTGTAAATAGCTTCATCCTTGAATAACTATCACGTTGCAAGTGAGTACTCTTAACTAAGCTTAATTTTATTTATTAGGCTTCATACATATTTTGAAATTGTTTAAGAGTAATACAGCTGCTGCAGAAATTGAGTTGTATTTTGAAATAATACCTTTTTGAAATTATACCTTTTTGAAATTATATTTGCTGTTTGCTCTCTTCAAGTTACATTTAGCAAGGGAACTGGCAAAATTCCATTCTTCCTCAAATTCCACTTTCTCATGCTGATAACATTTGTCATAATTTTCAGTTCATTTTGGGTTCTTGTACAATGATGAAGAACCTCTTAGTACACAGTGCTCAGGTATGCCTGTTGATGTAATAAGTTACATTATAGTCTCATGTGAAAAGAAACTCAGGTTGCGTCATTCCTCTCCTGTATACTCACAGGACTGTATCAAATGTAGTTCACAAGCAAACGGAGAAGGTTGTGGTAAGGTACTTGGGAAACCTGTGCTCCATTTCTGATTCCACTACTGATGCTGGCCAAGGGAGTTGCTTTTTCTTAAATTGAAACTGGGATTTGACTTCCAGGGAAAATTGCAAGTTTTCATTAGCAGCAACAAATTCTCCTTTAAATTTGACCAAACCCCTGATACTGATAAACTTTGCAGAGCACTTCAGAAACAGCAATTGTTCCTGTAGCAGGGGTTGCTTTCCGCTTGTTTCCCAAGCTTAATTGCTCTTAGTTCTCTGGGTGCTCACCTTTGGATTATGTAGCAGATTTGCACCTGGGCTGCCCGATTATTGAGAAGCTGAGGAACAGGCAATGAGAAAAAGAAAATTGAAAATTTCTCAAGGGACATTTAGTTGAAATTGTTTACGTTTCAATTTTCCATTTTAAAAATACAGAACATTTTTTACCACCTTTGCTGATCAGCTTTCATAAATCTGCCTTGTACTTGTCACCTTCCAGAACAGTTTTTAATCTTTTTGTGTTTGTCAGTGTTGGACGGAAGAGATAGCTAAGTTTATTACTGTTTTTTGTTTGGTTGGTTTTGTTTTTTTGGGGGGGTTTGGTTTTTTTGTTTTTGGTTTTCACCTGTACCATGTTAGTTATCAAGCGTAGCACTGACAAGGCAGCTTGTCTGCTTTATCTGGTATATATACTGAGGGAGTCCAAGCTTAGGTTTAAAATGTGGTTTCTTACATGCACCAGGATTTTAACTGAATTGTATTCTTTTCTATAAAGCACTTTTTCTCTTGCTTGTTTTGTGGTTCTGTTGTGGTACTGAGAACATCGGGAGAATAGAACAAGATCATGCTTGAAATTGTTGATCTTTTTTGTCACTTCCATCTATGTATGAGTTTTCATTATATAATTATATAGTTATATATTACTCCATTTTGTTAAAGGGTAATAGGATATAAAATAATATGAACCGGGTATCTGTTGTAATAGGGTGTCCTTCTCTCACTTGCCTGACATATGTGTAATACATTTTAGGTATGGGAAAATTGTATCCACAAAGGCCATTTTGGATAAGACGACAAACAAATGCAAAGGTATGTATATTTGCCTTTATATTACATTTACCTGAAAGTCCTGATTCTATAAAATATGCTAATGTTGTATTTTAAGTGGGGGTTTTTTTCTTTTTCTTTTTTTTTTTTTTTTTTTTGCCATTTTTATTCCTAAACTACTCTTATTCTTGTCCATGGTCAGTGTATTCAATACGTTTGTTTCCAACGGAGCTGGCAGACAGCCTGTGTCAGTGGTGCAGCCAAACTGGAGTGAAGCTGATATGCACAGTACTGGCTGGCAATTCATCTCTATTTTAAAAACAAAAATGGAGTTAAAAGCAGCTTTTCCTCTTTTTCCTTGAGGAACTAAGGAAGCTTACAGAAGACCATTCAACTGTACGAAGCATCTGAAAAAATTGTGTATCGTGGAAATCAGCTCCATTGATTAGTTTAAAGCAGCACTTAATTGTATGTTCCAATACTCTAATTGTGTTTTGTTATATGCTATTGAATGTATTTGGAGCAAAGAGAGGGTTCGTTTTCACCAAAGTAATTGCAGCTGGAAAAAAATCAGACCTTCTTTAGATAAATTCTCTGATTTTTCATCACTCATTGCAGTGGCAGTGAGATGATATCCCAGCAATGTGCATGGTGGGAGAAGGTGTGGTAGCAGACACTGAAATACCAGATTTCAGACTTTCTTTTTTACAATTAAATGGATAATTTCTACACAAAGTGAAGAATTAAGTCAGCTGATTTAGCAGTGTTAATAAGCACAAAGGTCATGAATGAGCATAAAGCTGATAAGCAGAGGCAGGAGAGGAGAATTCTATTAATAAAGACAGTTTTTGTGCAGAACTTGGAAGCAGTGCAGGTGCATGGCTTCTTGGCTCCCCATCTTAAGCATTTAAAGGGGTGCTGACAGTTCAGAAACCGAAATTTCTATAAAATTTCTTAGTTTGTATGCAGATGTCATCTGCATATATTGTGCCTAGGAAAGAGGAGATGCCCTTTTCAGTTATTTCAATTCATTAATACCTATGACAGCACTCAATTGATTTAGTCTGTCCATTCCCCCAGTTCCTAAAGACTTCAGTAGCTCTGTCAGTGATACAGTACAGTCACTTAAATGTTTTAAGAGACTTAAGCTGACTTTTCCAGTACAGATTTTAAATCTTACAGGTGAAAAGCAGTAACTAACCATGTGCTCTAACAATATACAGCAAGTTAAGGCTGTGGGGAAGCTTACTGCATGTCACTGAAATTGCAGTAGGAACATAAGTATGCAGAATGTAGATATCTAACTGGAATTTAACCAAAAGATTGACATTGACAGCATCTCTGGCTCTTGCCAAAGAACCCGGCCCCCCCCCCCCCCCAACCATACCATGGGATTTAAACTGACTGGAACAAGGAGCAATTGAGTTTATGTATCATCTAGAAGATGGCAAAGCCAGCTTTCATGGCATGCTTCATATCAGTATGTAACTTTGTCTGTATTGCGCCCTGCAGTGTGGTGGTGGTGATAACCTAGGCTGACATGGGCATGGAAAGCTAGTTTTGGGTATGGAAAATTAGTTTTGCCTTGGCAGCACAAAACTTGATATGAGCTAATTTACTCTGTTTCATGTCAGGATTTAAGTCCACAACACCACATGTTACACAGAACAATATGCAGCTTTCTTCAGCTTCTTGGCAGGTTAAATAAGCTTGCACTGATGTACAAGGCTGCTCGAGTTGTTTTTCCAAAGTTAAGGACTTTAAAGCTGGTTCAGTTATATCTTTACACAGCCTTTTTGTCCTCAGTATACACATATTGGAAAATAATGCTATTACCTTCTGAAGAAATAATTCCATTTTCTACTCCTCTAGCAGTTTGGGGTTTTTTAATTGTTGAGGTGTTTGTTTGTTGTCTTTTAACCCAGCTTAGACATTGGAGAGGGATTTTATTAATATTTGAGGTGATTCACTGGTGGGAAGGAAAGGGGTTGAAAAATTCAGAATGAGGTTTGCAATAACATGTAGGGGAAGTAGCTTCCAAACTCTGATTGCCTTTTGGTGAGACTTGAGCATCCAGCTCCCAGGTTGCATTAGAAATCCTAGCCTTGTAAGGTGAGTGTCTGTAAAGGCCAAGATATATTCCTGTTCAGATTTTCTGGAATCCATTACCTGTATGTTGCTGTACAGAATAAGAAAAGAAGTTATTGCAAATAAATGGAAATAGTTATAATTAACTTTGAGTGTACTTTGACATTTAAAGATGGCATTATATGGCATAGGAAATGCTTTCAGGGCAATGTTTTGCATTCTGGTTTCAGTAACAATAATGGGGGAAACTCACTTTCAGTGAAGCTGTGTTTTTACTCACTTTTTAAATTTAACTGTCTTTTATGTATACACAATGAAGTAACTAATTCACCAAGAATTGGGTTATGATGCAGTAGATATACATCTTTTAAACTAAATTCCTCTCCCAGTTTTAAGTAAACAATGTGCAACTTAAAGGCTTATTCACACATATTCAAACTGGACTAAGAATTTAGTTTTGAAAAATTAAAAGATTAGGCTTTACTTGGTGATCTCTATGAAATAAGATGATGACATCACATTTGTTCTTAGAAGATACATACCAGATAACACAAAGCAAAGCACCATATTATTTGTTAGCAATTTGGACAAAGTTCTGATAACGAGTGGGCAGGGAAATTGATTTGTTCCGCTAGAGTAGGCCCCACCAGTTCAAGGTTGAAGGCCTTTGGTAGATTGGATTTTTGGGACCACATGAGGAACTCTAGAGGTCAAGTTGGCCATCTTCACCATCAGGAAAATTGTATTAAATAGCTGCTAGTAGCATGTGAACTGTTTGATTATAAGCTGGTTGCTGTCTCATTAATGAAATATGTTTTGTATTTCAGGTTACGGTTTTGTTGACTTTGACAGCCCAGCGGCTGCTCAGAAGGCCGTTTCTGCTTTAAAGGCTAGTGGAGTCCAGGCACAGATGGCAAAGGTGAGTTAAAATAACTGGCTAACTTTTGCAATGGCTTATGAGCATGCACAAGCTTGCGCATTAGCAGAGGGTTGGCAATGTGAATTTTCAAGTTGCAGACCCTTTACAGAGAGCACAGTCCTCAAGCCACGTGATACATTAAGGTAACAAAATGGGGACTTTTAACTGCCATATCCCAAAACATCTCAACTAATGAAATAAAGAAACATAGTATGGTAAAGTCTCCAAACTGATCTGGTTTGATTTATCAATGTATTCATGATACTATTATTCCATTGGCTTCACAAAAGAAAGATTAGCAATAGATCGTAAGAACTACAGCAGGCTTAACGATTGTAATACAACACGAATTCCTGAAACAAGTCAATAGCTGAAGTAATTTACAGCACAAAAGTATGAAAGGTTTTATACATTGACTGTTTGTTACTGAGGTTAGCAGCCTTGCAATCTGGGGATGAATCTTTAAGCACAGCATGGCAAAATTTAACCTTATGACTTTGTCTTCAGCCTTTCTAGTATATTTTCTGTTAAGTAAAACTTAAATCCGGGTATTCATGATAGATGTCTTGAAGTTCTTAGCCAACCCTCTGACAACCTATTTCTGCATCAGGGCAAACCCAAGCGTTATTAAAAATAAAGAAATATGATCTTTCTTTTTCTCACATTTTTACTGATCCTTGCCTCTGAATCAGCTTATTAGCCAAAAGTGATCTTCAGAGCAGTGCTCTTTTGGCATAAGTTTCTCAAATCTATAAAATCGGGGAGATGATACATTAGTAATGATTTTATCATGTGTTAGGTCAGATGGCCTGGTTCCAATAGTGCCATAAACACCAGCACAATTTTATTAAATAAAGAAAATATTACCATCATAATCTGTTAATATCTTTGTGGTACCTCTTAAAGCAGATTTTTCAGTTTGAAAATTATATTCTAATATATAAAAAGTAATAATCTAGTAATTAATTAATAATCTCAGAGGTTTTTTCTAATAAAGTAGTCTGCTGCAGATCTAGCAAATCTTTTATAGCTATCCATTAGGTACAGATTTTTTTCAGATGAGATATTTTCCACAGCTCCTCAGCTGAGGAGAACAGTTAAGCTAACAACATAAAATGTCTTTGGATGGATTCCAGGGCAACAAAATGGAAACCATATGTTTCATACTTAATGCATGTTTCATTACAGCCATGACACAAACATACACGCTTACTGGAAAACACTTTTTTCCCCCCCCTTTTTATAAGGTTTTTTGTATGCTTAATCAAGAACTTTTAATTAATCTTTAGTTTTTAGTTGATTGCTTTAAAATAAACACGAGATTTTTCAAAACTGTCTGCTGTCTTATGGATATGATATCTAGGTAGGAGGGGAGAAAAGAGAATGTGAAGTCATGTAAATTAATTTTGCTAATGAAATTTGATGTCTGATTTAGTTGTCTTGAGTAGATGGTTCTAATAATTCACTATAGTAATCCAATTAATACTTCCTTAATTTTTCCCATAAGTATATGTTTGACTCATTTCCTCTGACAGTTAGTTGCAATATTGCTGATATTTCTTTCTGTTAGGATTAATGAAAAAATGTGCACCCTGGTACCCAACAGTTTTGATTGATTTCTCCTGACACTGTGTCAGTCCTGGCGACCTGCGGGAAATCTGTAACTGTGAAGTTTGCATTCCAGTGAAACTTGCTCTGCTTCTTAACATGGAAAGTGTATTTGAATTTATAAAAGAAACAACCCTAAAGCCAACCCAATGAACAATACCACAACAGTCACAAGTGACTAAGAGTTTGAGTGCTTTGTTTTTTGTCAATTATGAGCCATTAGATTATTTTTTTTTCTGGACAGTGCTGCTCTTTTGCCTGAAAAATCCTATCCTTGCTTGGATGCTCCAAACTGGAAATTGCCAATCACTTACAGTTGTTTTGGCAAAATTAGCAAATCAGACTCTTCACATGCAAGACGCTATGAAAGTTTACTTGTGTTTACGTATTTTTTATTTTATCTTTTTGCACGTTACCACCTGTGCCGTGAAGTGGTCTTTTTGCAGTGAAACTGTCCAGACCTTAGCCTGAATATCAGAGAAAGATTGGAAGAGCTGTTTCTTGGCTGTCTGGCCGATGGATTTCCTTTACTAATCATCACAACTGCTTTAGTTTCAAAGAGAAATAAATGCCTCTTGGCAGGATTTGTCCATGGGAAGGCGTTGTTGAGGTGCTGTGCCCGGGGTGTCAGCCAGCAGCAGGGGTTCCCGGTGTTCTTGCCCTCCTCCCAGAGGCGCTGGTAGTTCCTGACCCGCAGCAGCTGAAGGGGAAGTTATTGCTGAAGCCTTGTTCTAACTCTGGCTGCTGTAATCCCCTTTTTGTGGTGTCCTGCTGTAGCTGTATGCTGGTGAGTTAAAAATTACATCAGCAAGTTGATCTACAAATCCCAGTTCAGTAGAAGTGGTTCAGATTATAAGTGTTAAAACCTTTGTCGTTTGTTCTGTAGAGATGACTTCAAATATTTGACTTTGTGAGCTTTTCCTGTCCGTGGGGTAAGATCATCATGTACTCGGCAGTCTGCTTCCAAGTTGATCTGACTTCACCTGCTGCGTTTTGGCCAGCACGGAGCAGAGCGGGAGGGCCTGGGGCCTGAGCCATGGCTGCGGGCCGCATCCTGCCACCTCTGTCCCGGGGAGGTCACTGCTGGTGGGGTGGTGGCCACTGCTCAGGAGGTGTCACAGTGTTGGTGTCAGCGAAGGAACCTGCTGTCAGACCATTGCTCAGGAAATGCTTTGTCTTCAGTTATTATTCTGCTCTCTCTGAGATCTGAATTTGGGAGTGCTTGGCTAAGACAAAGCGACTGGGGAGGTGTTTTGCTCTGGTGAACACTATCGTCTGGTCACCGCTGAAACAAAAATGCCTCCAACGTTTCCTTTTGGTCGGATAATGCTGATAAGGGTTTACATAAGACGATATTGCATTGCCAGGGGATGGGATTAGCTTTTGGATGGGTATTTAGAATGGCAGAGGTAATGGGCTGTTGTCCCTCTCCTCTCTTCCAACTGGTTATTACCAGTGTTCAGTCTTGTCGGTTGTCTTTTTTGAGGGTGTAAAGGTGGCTGTGGAAAGGGCTCGGGAGATGATGTGAGCTGCAGCGGTAGCCAGTTTGTTTCAGGATCTGGTACAAAACCGATAGCTTTTGTACTTTCTTGCTCTAAAGTACAGAAAGAGCAGATACATGTCTTGCAAGTTAGTAACTGGTCTCTTAATTTATATTTTCAATAAGCTTAGTTTTTCGGAATTTCTTCAGTGTAATTAGTTTATTGTCCTTGCTCCTAGAGGAGTGCTTTGATAATGAACCAATAATAATAATGATGATGATAATTTCAAAAGCTCGGATTTTGCAGAGCTGTGTATTCTTAGGCAATATTAGTAGTAGCATTGAAAAACTGCCTATTTTCTTTGTTCAAAAAGTTGTTACAGTTGCTGTCTGTACAGAGTGAATTTTCTGAGAATTGTGTCTCGTCTCTTCCCCCCACCCCACAGGTAAAATCAGTGAGGTAACTACATTTCTGTGCTGTTCAGAGCAGATAGCAAATGACTTTGTATGGAAAGATAGATAGATGGACACAGAAAACCTACTCTATATTGGCATTTTGAACGGAGATTTAAAACCCTGGGAATCTGTAAGGGATGTTTTGGAGATGGTGAGGTCTAAATGCTGTGGAGATATGAGTCACCTAAATTCTCATAAGTTTTTGACCTTGAACTTAATATAAAACATTTGAGTCAGTGCTCAGACAAAGTTCTGTCTCATCAAATGGTATGCAACTGAGTTCAACTGTAGTTACTGAAGTAACTGTGTTTGAGATGACTGGAAAACTGGCCCCTTTAAACAGAAAGCTGAATTTAATTCTCTGTTCTTTTGGATGTAAACTAATGCATAAATATAAAAGATAAAAAAGAACTACTGAATAAGAGTGGTTAATAAAAAACACAGTTCTCATCTTTTTATCTAGCAAACTGAAGCCAGGAGGAGAATGATTGTATTTACAGCCCAGATAAAGTCAACTAGAGACTCTGTGTTGTACTGACAGCAATGCAGAGCTACACAGGCCAGCTAGAATAGCAGCCTGACTGTGACAGCAGAGTGGTAGATCGAGTGCTAAACAACTTCCTTCCTGGTGTGGCAGTGACATTTGTATAGCCGTATTGCCTAGCTCATGGTAGGTTTACAGGTTCCTGAGATGGTACAAGTGAAAGACCTACATCTACTAAAACTGTTCTATGTATGGAGTTACCATTTTTTGCAAAGAGCTTCCAATGTACTTCAGGCATCACAAGAAGGATTAACATACATTCCAGTATTCTCCCAATTGTATTTCAGACCTGTCCCTAAAATTAGTGTAGTGTCCTCTCTTTAAAATGATTTAACCATCCAAGTCCAACGCAATTGCTATAGACTCAATGAACCTTATCCTCCAGACTTTACATTGTTGAAGACCGTGCCTTCCATCATCTCTCCTCTGTTCTCTCTGTTCATGAGATTTTTAGTTCCCATATGTACATAAGATTGATTGTCAAGATAATTTATAACTTAAACAAGTGATACCCATTCTTTTCCAGTTTGTGTTTTCCTAAGTTTTTTTTTCCTATGGAAGCACAAACTTACCTTTAGTAAATGTATGCCACTTTTAACAAAACCCATGAAAGTAGTCCATGGACATGGAAGATTTCTGCGGTCAATGAAACTTGTTAATTTGAGCCAAGAAATGCTGTTCCATGTACTAATGTGCATTTTTGGGGACGACTTGTTTATCCATTCAAAGATTTCCCCACAGTTGCACATTTTTAGGACTTCAGGCTTCAGATACTTAGTGTTATAATTTTCTCTTTCTTAAAATCTTCAATTCCACTTGAGCAAGTTGCTCACTCAACAAAATGAATTGAGTATGTTCCTGCTTATATTGTATTAACACTTGCATTAACAAATCACTAAAAATTTTCAGATATTTTAGGCTTGTGCAAAAAATCAGGGCCATCTTCAGAATTGTTTCTTAATGAAATTGTGTCAGAATGGTGCCTGTGATAACAATGCGAAGTCATGTACTGACTCTTCTACCATTCGTAAGATACAATTTCTGGTTTTTCAGGAGTCTGTTTGCCCTCAAAGCAACAGACCAAACTCTCTGGAACTCATTATGTGGGGGTGGTATTTAGTTTGTGATTAAATATTAGCCCGTTGTCTGAGTTCACGTTGATCCTCCAGAACCCAGTGATGACATGAATTTGTAATCTTTATATTTTTTACTAATGGTTACTATGGTAGAACAGTGAAGCACTCCCCATGTGCTGGCAGCTTTATCTCTCTTTCCAGCTAAGTTCAGTGCAGGAGTAATTCTTTTTTATATTCTAACCTTAACTTTAGGTGTCTTTTTTGCCAAGCATATTTGGAAAGGATGAACTGTCACACTACATAAAGTGTGAACTGTGCAGCAGGTATGGGATTTTGGGAGGGAAAGGCTGCTCGGCCCCTTGCCCTCATCTCTGTAACAGAAATCAAGGCTTTTCCACAGCTATTAATTAATTAATAAATTATTAAACATAATCTATTAAAGGCTGTCTTCCTTTATGTTGCTGATGAAGAACATGGGTTTGAGTTAGCAAAAATGAGAAACAGGTAACTTTGATGACTTTTAATAATGTATTGCTTTTTGCACTTGTCTTCGCTGTGGCAAACTTCTGGAGAATTAAATCAGTTTTCATTCCTACGCAGTAAAGTAAGAAAGTATGTTTAAGTTACCATGGTAGCTAGCACACTTAATCTAACTAGGGAAGGTAGGCATATTACAATTTTTTTAATTCTGCATCTGGGCTTCTGAATGCCAAAGAACAGATGACAGGCAAACAGGAGCTAACTCAAGCAGTTGTTTCTACGGTAGCTTTTAGCAACTGTCTTGTAAGAGAAGTTTTCTTTTTACCTAGTTTGTAATACTTTCTGTAGGTAATACCATAAAATCCTAATGTAACTGACTATTTTAAGTAAATATAACCAATTTTCCTCCTTTTATTCATAAAAGTTCTTGAAAGTCATTATAAAATAAATTGAAGGTAAGCCAAATTTTGCTTACCTGGGGGCTAGATGTCCATAATTTCAGAAATTGCATGTGCATTAAGTAAGACTGTTAACAACCACTTCCCTTGAGAACACAGCTTCAGCCCACAAAAGTCTTATCTGAGTTGCTGAGCAGCACTGTGGTTTGTTCGGACAAGGGTCTGGTGCCCTGTTATGAACCATAGTGGGCTTATTCAGCTTTCTATTGAAAACAGTGGCATCCGTGAGCAACATGCAGAACTCCCAGGCACCCTGGTGCCCTTCTAGCAAAGGGAAAGCAGGAATGCCAGGGAATAAAAATGGAACGTATGGTTGCAGTGATAGCCTGATTGCACACTTGAACACAGTCCTTACTGTAGTTAAAAATTCCTCTTCATACAGTTCTTGTTCCTCTTTGTAACACAGATGTGCCTGTGAAAATGAATTAGAATGTTTAGGTTATTATATATATTGTATATAGTGTTTATGCAGTTCTGGAGAACAAGTGAAAGATTATGGTAGTGATTTCTCCCCTGAATTGTCTTGTTAACAGTCTGTGGTCAGACAGTATTAAAACTGTGGCTAAACCAGACATATTTCAGTGAGACACAGGCCAATTGTAAATTTTAAAGTAGTTTCTATACGAAGGCAGACAAGCATTTAATCCCTTCCCTATCAGCCAGAGGATCTTCCATGCTGTGAGCAGTGCCTAGTCACATGTTTCTGAATGGCTATCTGTTCGCTCTGACCTTACACAGAGCAAGAGAAAACAGATGTCTTATCGTTTTGCCAAGTTTCTTGTTTGCAATTTAGGAACGGTTCCACACGCACAGGGAGGTTTTTGTTAATTTCTTTCAGATGATGGTAGAGCATTCGCATTATGTAGGACTCCTCATCACCTCTTCCTACAGAAATTAGTATTAGCAGTTGATTATTTCTGTCCCTTTTATGAGAAATATTGTGTCTTGTAGTCAGTTTATTAAGTTAGTGCTGTAAGTGCTTTTCAGGAAGAAGTACATTAATCTGCAAGAGCGCTGTTCTGCATCTTTGTACTGTTGTGTTCTGCTAGAGAAGTTCTGGAGATGGAGCTAAAGGAATTTGGTGAAAAAAGACTGATAGAAACTTGCTGACGTGAATTGCTAAAAATAAGATTTTCTAGTTTTCTCAATAATGTAGATACTTACAGTAGCCCGCAAATTCCCTGACATTGCCCATAATCCACAAATATTGAGCACTTTCAGTGTCTTTCAGGACTTGCTGAAAGTTCTGGTAACTGAAGAGACAAGGCATGAGCTATGAAGGTTTCCAAATTAAGCAGTTTTTCTAAATAGTCTAAATTTTTTTTTTAAAAAAAAAATCTCAGTTTTTCAGGGGTTTATATTTTAATGTTAGCTTGCTACCCTAAAGTAGGAAGCTTTCACTGATTTTAGTAATTCTCTTTCATCGTTCCCATAAAATGATACAAAAAACTTAAAGAGATTTAAGATTTCTAAGGTGAAAGCAGCTCACATGATGTCATGGATTTTAAGCACCAGAAAAAGACGTACGTTTGAAAGCACTTAGAACGGTTACAGTGTACAGGCAAAGTTTGAGCTGAGTTGTTATGTTTATAGATAGTTTTGCCAGTTTCATTTTTATGCTGACTTCCAGAATAAAAGCTAGAAACTTGGATATCAAAAGAATTATTTTTCTCTTCTGAAACAGAACTGTAATAACCATGTGAATCAAACTATGGTGAGACAGATTTTGGTAAGGAAGGAAGTTACAGAACTTAATGTATTAAACTGCTGTTTGCCAGGGAGACAGAGGGATGAGTTTAAAAGTTTGTCTCTCTCCTAACTTCCTGAATTTTTAACTGTTTAACCATTTTCCATGCCAAAACCTTGTTTAAAAGCAAACATCTGTTTGCACAGTGCCTTTTGTCTAAGGCAGGATAAAGATGGATGGGGAGTTCTAGTTGCGGTTGCCATTTGGAACTTTGCTTGGAAATCTAGTGTGTTTTAAGGGGAAGGAAATGACTTGCTGCTTATGATCTCCCAAAATGTACCCAGATAGCTGTTTTAAGGTTTAATAGTGTTGTGGAGATGACAGAAGCTGCACAGTGATGTAGGTAATAAATAGGAGGAGAGGAGGTGTTTTGCATGCTAATAGGTATGATGTTTGTGCCGTCAAACTGTGTAAAATTCCAAACGGACTCTAGAAAGAGTTCAGTCTTGCTTTAGGTCTATCCCAACAGTATTATCTTAGTAATGTAAATGAGCTTTTCTGAGAGCCAATGGCTGGTGTTCCCCACCCTTCCAAAGTGAAGTGGATTAACTGAATCTGTCCTGACCTAGTTGGACTCAATGATCCATATGGGTCCCTTCCGACTTGAGATATTCTGTGATTCTATGATTTGTCCTTACAGCTGACCTGCTGCTGCTCCCCAGGGCAGCTGTGGGTTTGCACCTGCAGTGCAGATTCAGCCTTGGTGCACTGTGGAATGTGTTGGCATTTCAACTATTTTTTTTTCTAGAATTGCAGATGAATAACATGTCAACCCATATTCAGGATTTCAGTGTGACATCCTCATCTGTTGGCCACTTTTTTGCTCTTCCTCTCCCATGTCTGCCATCTTTACCAGTTCTAGCCATGGGCATATGTAGAAGTATCTTCAAACTCCCCTTTTTCCACTGTGGTCAGTACATCCTGTTGAAGGATCAAAAGCTGAAATAACCGAATCCCTGGGAGTATTCAGGCTGTAATAGACTGTGACATAGACAAGGAGTCAAGAAAGCAGAAGTGAGTCCTTTCCAGTCACCCATTCGGCATGCACCTGACCAAAACACAATAGTTACTAATGCAAAATACAGATTGTTTCAAGGGCCACAAGTCAGTTTTTTCCATCACAAAATGCTCTCTGTTCAGAGAAAGCAATTTCCTTAGAACAATTTCCTCAGATGCACTCTTTTCCCTCCACTCCATTCCTCAGGGATTTGCAATGTGGGTTAGTGGTAAAGTCACTAATACTCTTTCAAAGTTGAGCATTCCCTGCTCTAACAACATTACGTGCTTTTGTGGTATGAAGTTTTCTCTGCTAAGGGGTATGGGTACAAGAATCGAGCTTCCCAACAGGGAGGAAGATCTTCATGTGTTACAGTGAATTGCAGTGGTTCTTTGTGTCCCTTTTGGAAATGAAAGCTCATGGTGTCTCATCCTGAATACATTGGCTGTAGAATGCAAAAGTGTCGTAACCCCCTAGGCTGCAACAGGACCCCAGGAGAAGGGGAATGTGATCTACCCAGTTACTTGTGCAAAACAGATTGCTCTGACATTCTGCAGTTGACTAAATTTATTTCTCTATTAGGTGTTTCTCAATGTAAGCATTTCTTTTTTGCATGCAAATTACATTTTTTTAGTGTGTACAAAATGGGGACTTTTTTATCCTTCCAAATATTGTTAGGCTTTTTAATGAGAACATTTTTATAATTTAATTCAGACTTTCTGTTATTGTAGAATAAAACCATTAGCAAATCAGATGAAAATATGTAAAGAGTCTGATTTTCCATCTTGTATACTGTTTTATGTTATTTGGGGAAGTTTTCAGATCCTTGTGCGCAATATATTCTACAGTTTATAATAAAAAATCCAAAATTTTTCCTTTCAAATATTATTCAGAGTTTCAGGAAATTATCCTATAGCTACAAATGCAATCTTGCAATGCCTGTGGCTGAAACCTCCTGTAAAGCTTTTGCTAATAGTGCTCATTAAAGAAGGAAGTAAGCCTACATATCTCAAGGGGCAGAAAGATTAAAATTGGGTAATATAATCTAAGTAACAAAATGATTTCAAAAATGTGAAAACTGTCTCATCTCACATTCCTACCTGAGGAAATTTGAACCGTATGTCAACTATGGTAACATAGGTTTTCCCTTATGGTCGAACGCTGCCCAGCAATGAATATTAATGTCAGCTCTGACCTCTCAGTGAATCCATTTTCTTGCCTTCTCTTTCTGCTGATTTTTCTAGTATGAAAAAGAAGTTGGATATTCTAAGATAATTTAAATTGTACTGTAGAGATTCAGTATTATTTTGGAAGGGGGGATATTTCCACTAGATAACAAATGGAAAAACATAGATGGTAGTCAGATGCCGTTTATAATGGACTGTAGAGGGATGGGCGAGAACAACACTTGGGCGCTTGGAAAAGTGTTTTGTAAGGTCTGGGATTTCATTGTGGCTAGGAATTACAGTCATATCTGTGGCATAGCATGCAGACCAGGAGGATGTAATGGGAGCACATTTCCCTTTTATAGGTCCTTTGATGCTGAAATTCCTTAAAAAACCCTTACAGAAAACTTTAAACCTTAGCTCTTTCTAACTGAATGTGAGGGGTAAAAAGGCAAATAGTGAAGGTCCATAAGCATAGAATTTGCTTCTCCAGTTTTTGGAACAGGATAATTCATTTCTCTGCCTAAAAGGTGTGACCTCCCTCTCCTCCCTAGCCCCAAGTCCTTTTCCTTTTTTGTCCTAGAGAAAACCAGCCACAACTGAGGGGTGATACCCAGGCTAGCAAGCTATTAAAATGAGCAGGATGCTGCCCACAGTGCCAAGATATTGT
The DNA here is from genome assembly GCA_035590215.1 of Microhierax caerulescens. Classification (NCBI taxonomy): domain Eukaryota; kingdom Metazoa; phylum Chordata; class Aves; order Falconiformes; family Falconidae; genus Microhierax; species Microhierax caerulescens. The sequence continues at coordinate 24,856,619 of JAVJGJ010000061.1, forward strand.
TAATACAGGGGCAGCTTAGGGACAAACTGATGCCTAATCTGCATAAGAAGGTATCACCACCTATACTGCTATAATCACTTTAATGAATGCTTTAATTCTAGTAGGGCAAGTGTTAATGGTTTTGGTATTTGGTTTCTGGTTTGATTCAAACTTCCCTGTAAGTCAGTTAGCCCTCTTGTACTGGATGAAAATATGCTGAGGACTATGCCCACAAAATTGTATTTGTTTTGGATCATATCACTCCTAAAATCAAAAAAATTATACCGAGTATAATGCATCCTGCAGAGACTTAGGTCTGTACAGGGGGCCATAATGACACCATCAAGGTTTTGTGCAAGTATAAGGGCCAAGTCATGTAGATCTGTGTAGGTTAAGAATGTATATCATCACAGAGCACGGCCAGCAATTAGCAGCATGAGACAGATGCTCCCCAACAGCAGCTGGAGAATCTGTAGGCAAACACTGGTAATGATCAATTTCAACAAAAATGTTTCTTTGATCGAGATGGAATTTCAGGGTACATACATGTATCACACAAAACAGAGTCTAAGGTCAGGAGAATGGCAGAGATGTGACTACGTTTGACTCCTCTCTAATTGCTCATCTCCTGGCTGCCCTCCTCTTTCATTTGGTCTGTTTCTAGAGAAAGTTTCTGGAAGATTTTTGTATTGTCTGAATGCATAATATAAAAGTTTGGTGAAAACTCAAAAACATTCATGTGTGGGAGAAGATGACAGTATCCCACCCGGTTCTGTGTGTATCAGCCTGTTCTTGTGGTAATATTTTGGCAATGTACATACTCTTAAATGCATAGTTCCCCCCCCCCCCCCGTATTATTTTCAAATTGTCATTCAAATCTTTTTTCTTTTTGATTTATAGCTGGTTATTTTTATCTCCCTACCAGTCTTGTATTTCCTTGTCTGCTGATGTCCTTCCATTATTTGTTTTTGCTTTTTGTTTTCTTTCAGAAAAATCTGAAACATGAAGTTGTAAGACAGAGTATGAACTGGTCAATTATTCACCTTTATCTCTGCTTAAAAATGTTGCTGTCAGCAGTAACAGGAGGAGGGGAGCTTTCTCAGGACTGCTGTAAACAGTGACCGAAGTCAGAGGTCACTGATACTAGGGAAGAGCAGCCTTTAGAAAGGGGCCTGAGAAGTAAAAATCTCTCCCAATAGTTATAGATAATTGTTGTATTTTATGTTCAAAATGTCTTTCCAGTGGTGGCAACAATAACAATTGTTTTTAATTCTTTTTCAGCAACAAGAACAAGACCCAACTAACTTATACATTTCCAATTTGCCCCTTTCAATGGATGAGCAGGAGCTTGAAAACATGCTGAAACCGTTTGGGCAGGTTATCTCTACGAGGATACTGCGGGACTCGAGTGGGACAAGCCGTGGTGTTGGCTTTGCAAGGTACTTCAGTGGCTTTACCTATGCTGGCAGCTTTTTTCCTTTTTTTTGATTGAAAAGGCAGGAATAGAAGGAAAAGGCCGAAGTTACTGAAAATGGTCAGGCTTTTAAAAAAAGGGAGATCTAGATGGAGATACCAGCAGTGTTTTCTTAATTCTTCCTTTCATAAAGCAAATATGGCTGTCTCATCTTGCTTATATGGCTAAATCTGAATCTATTGCCTTTATTGGACAACTATCTAAAGTAGGAGTTCACTCCTCTTCTCTGTACGTCTCCTTTCTCCTCTGTCCCTGAACCAGTAAGCAAGAGTTACTCAATGCTTCACAGAGACTTCTGTGACTCTTCTGGCTTTTGAGGTTTGAATTCAAGACAGGAGACCATAAGGAAGACATCCCCACCCCCCCTTTTTTTTTTCTTTTTACTTCATTAGTTCTTCTGAGAAAATCAAGTCATCATTGCCCTTTGAATGTCAGCCCTTTGAATTTTCTGGCTCATTAACATGATGTCATCTGGGAAAGAAAATATTTTTATTCACTTACAGTAAATCTCACCTTAGAATATTTGTCAGTGCAGTGAAATGTCTTTCCCAAATCAACAGGAATAAATATTTTCCAGAAATTAGTAGACACTTCTCAAGTATTCTATCCATGTGATTTTTTCTCTAGATAATTCAGTTATTTGCTTTGTGGTCTCATCATCAAAGCCTTTTCTATGTCTTTCTAATATTTGTCTCTCTCTCATTAAGTCCTGCTTTAAACCTTGTATGGGAGTCAAAATTTGGAGTCTAGATTGGAGATTTCTATAATATAGGGGCATGCCTTGAGCAAGGAGTTGAGATTCTCAAAATATATTGTAAAAGCTCTGTTAACAGTCAAATTCCAGTAATTCAGATGTTCAGCCAATATTACAATAACTCTGTATTTGAACAAATAGCAGGATCTAAAATTAGTGTGCAGAAAAGAACTGAACAAAGTATATCTCCTCATGAAACCGAAAGTTTTAGGGACTGGTTTCCTGAGTTGGCTATGGGTAGTTCACAGCACTTTGTGTTTTATTTTTATTTTTGTAACATCTCTCCTGCCCCACTGGCTTTATTTGCTCAGCAGACTGTCCAGTTTCAAGAAAATGCAACAAAAGAACAAAATTAGAAACAATGAGATTTATATTCCTTTATTTAAGAGTAAAAAAACAGCAAGTTTGTTTCCACCAAAATTTCTTCCCGTCCCCTTTAAATCAATCAATAAGTATTTGTAATGTTTGTGGTGTAAATTTAATTGGGCATTTTTAGTCCATTCATACACTTGTATTTTTTCATATAAGCATATGCACAAGTATTTGAGTGTGAACTCCAAACAGGTACACACAGAATGTGTGTACGTGTTTTTGGATGATGTACAAAACAGTATATATCTAAGAGTTTTATTTTCTGATTTTGAAAAAAAAAAACAACCCAAAACCTCCAATACTTGCTTAAATGCAGCTTTCACTTCTTTGTACTATGAAGAGCAGAATCCAGTAACACCCAAGCTAAAATTCAGTAGGCATTATGAATTTATTCAGTCTTTTCTCCCTGAGTTTGCTTACCCAACTCTACCTTGAATCAGTGGTATCTTAGGAATGCTTTTATTCTAATATAGCCGGAAGAGTTTTAGAATTGTATGTAAAAGTCCAAAAGACTTGTGTGTATCCAAAACCTTGCTTGTATTGAAGATGTTAGAAGAGATTAGTTTTAACGTAAGTATTTTCTCAATAGGTTCTGTATTATACATTACATGTTTTGTATATATATATACACATAAACTTAAAGTTATTTTTATATGCATATTTATTTATACACATACATTATACATAAGCTACACATACATATGCTGTCATATCTGATTAAAAAAAAATTCAGTTCTGTAAGGTAGGTATTGGAACATTTTTGGATAAATATTAGTTAAAGTTAAAATTGTCCGAGAAACATGTAGACGTTAAATAAAGACTTTATTTTCTTGCCTTTGGTAGCATTTTATTAGGTTAATAAGGGCTAATATATTTTATCAAGTCCAGACTTGAGTCTGAAACTAAATTATATTGTTTCTTTCATGTGAGACAAAAAAAATTAGATTTCTTTGATGCAGAGCCAACAATCCAGAACTTCTGAAAATTCTCTAGAAGGTATTTTTGAAACCATGAGGAAAGCTTGTGGTTCAGTCTCACGTTTTGATAATTTTGGTTGCTGTCTGTGACTATATTTTGTTGGCCTGTGCAGAAGGGCTATCAGAATTAAGAAGGTACCAAGACTTAGTAATTTTTACTACTGCTTCATTGCTGCTGAGGCCATTGGCCTAATATGTGGATTTGAATTACAGAACTTGATGAGCAAAAAAAAAAAAGGAAGTATCTGTTCAACATTATCCAAACATCATCTTGCAGACAGCTGCAAAAGATATTCTTTTAAAATTAATTTTATTAATACTCGTATGTCTTGGTCATCTGTTGCAACTTGGTCCAAGCCGGCAGTTGAGGCCGCCACATCTACATTGTAATGTAAGGAGGTAGCTGCAACCTGCGGAGCCGCTCCCCGACTGGCATTAGCTCACAGGTGGTCCACACAGTCTATGAAGTCTAGTTTTGACAACATCAGTGCACAAACCTGTTCAGGATGCTGGATAAATTCTCAGTAGTCATCACAGCTCTTCTGTCATTAGTTCCTGTTTTGAAAGTAACTTGGAGACAATTAAATAGGAAATGGGTACATCGTTTAGTTGGTATGATAAGTGTAAGCTAAAAGTTGCAAAGGCAATTTGGGCCGTGGTCAGGTGTGTTTATATTTGAGTTTTATTACTCTTAAAATGGTACAAACACTTCAGAAACCTCTATCAAAAGTGGCATTAACATTGGTTGTATCTGTCATGGACACTAGGAGTTGTTGTGAATGACTGTGGATCAGTCTTTCTGCTTCCTTTAAGACGGCATAGGTACTTTGTACTGTAGCTGGCCATGCTACGTTGTGCCTAATTTCTAAGTAAATAAGGGTATTGTGTTTGCATTTTGGCACTGACTTTGGCCTCAGAGTGCATAAAATGTTGACTGAGTTTAGTTTTACCTTTCTGAAGTTATGTGTTCTTAGAAAAAAAATCTTTTCAAGTGCTCACACATGGGAAAGCAAGCCACAAAAGCAAAGCGAGAAAAAGCAAGAAACATGCTTTAAAAAGATCACAAACATGGGAATCTGGATAAGTGTTTAATTTATGTAAATTATTCTTTATTTTCTTAGGATGGAGTCAACAGAAAAATGTGAAGCAGTGATTGCTCATTTTAATGGAAAATTCATAAAGACACCAGCAGGAGTTTCTGGTATGTTGGATATATTTCTAACAAGATGTATGAATGGGTTATTGCTTACATAGTAGAAGCCTGTTACACTGATTGTTGTATCTGGCTTCTCGTTCAGAGGCAGGCTTATTAAAATTAAACTGTGTCTTGTTGGATGACTGTAATACTTGCTCACTTGGAACACAGTATATCACTTTTCTACTGTAAGCCTTTTCTAGGAATCTAGTAGTGTTCTCTCTGAGCAGATAGACAAGCAGCTAAAATGCCTTAAGCCAGCTATGCACAAATTTACATCCTACATAATCCCAGTTGAAGTGAGGAGACAAATATGTGTTGTGTGTGTATCAAAACAAAATTTGGCTGATTGTCCAGGGACAGTTCTCTGTGAGAGGCAAAAAATGGACTACTTTTGCCATCTGCTGATGATTTTTTTGACATAATTTTCAACAAAAGAATTTATTAGAAAAAAATAAACTCTGCGGCAGTACCTTAATGCCAGGCACTTTCACTCATTGGGGGAGCTGTGACTCTCAAGTCAACGTAGGCTTTGAGTTTCTTCAGGAAGATGGAAAGAGGTCAACAAAGAATGCTACTTCCAGAAATGTTGTGTAAGGCAAAATGCAGAGAAGCTGTGTAGTGCTGTTTTGTTGTCACATAAAGTTCCTCATCAGTTTGCCTGCTTTGTCAGCACTGTTTCTAAGAGACAAAATGCATATTCCATAAACATGTAAAAACAAGGAAAGGCAAGTCAAAGCAGCAAAGTAAAATAGAAAGAAAAGAGGACAATAAAGGAGGAAAGAATACATGCCTGACATTCCAGGCAGCTTTTGGTAATCATTTTATTGAGAATCCCAAGTGGGAATTTTACAAATTACGTTGTTGATGTGGTTGCTGAAGCCACCTTTATCCCGCTGGTGAAATGTTCTCCGCAGCCAGATCCTGACACTGAGGAGGAGGAGGAAAGCAGCCCTAGGCAGGCGGACAAGAATGTGGCTTGTTTAGTAAAACTACATACATGCTTCATCCCTCAAAGATTACTCCAGTTTGAGGCAGTCTGTGCTGCAGTAGGGGTGGAAAGCTGCTTCAGAGCACAGGAAACCACTCCCTTCACCAGCACTAATCGAATGCAGGGTTTTGACTTCCCTGGCTTGGCTTTTGCAGACCCTTTGCTTTGGGATTGATTGCCAAGATTATTTAGTTAAAACTTTGTTATACTTAGGGGCTGTAATATTTATTTTTCTATTTCATGTATTTAGAAATCTGGTTTTTATGAGATGGAAAATCCCTTTAGGGGCAAGGAGATCATGGAACGGTTTTCTCTGAATGCTGACTGTGCTCTGATCCACCCTCCATGATTAGTTTTATAGTGCTGCTATGGCTTGGACATAATTAAAAGTAAAAAGTATGGAGAAACCAAGAGTTTTCTAAATTAACATATAAGGGTTTCTATTCAATTAGAGTCAGTAAAAAAGCTGTAACAGAACCTCCTATTAGTTCTATTTAGTTTACTTATTTTTATTTTCACTTGCATTACTGTGTTCTGAATGAACAAGCCATCAAGTTTGTCATTGCTAATCATGCTCTATCTTGGGTGGGCTGTTGCTGAAACTGGAGTTGCACCCTTATATGATCAGGTTCAACCAGGTAGGAATAAAAATTGCTGCATGGAATTTTAAGAACAATTTCTGCAGTGTGGAGGAAACATTTATCAAAAAAGTGTGATTAATTAGCGACAAGAGATTTGTTCAGAACTGTTGAGTGTCAGAAAATGGAAACTAAAGAGGGGTCTCAAGACATAATCCTTCTCAGGGACTTTAACTTCTTATGCTTACTTGGCAAAGTAGTCGGCTAGGCTCTCTGTCTAGAATAGGTAAACACCTCCAGAGACTGATGTATCTTTGCTGTCAGCTGTCTTTGTTACAAAGAGTGTCTAGATGAGTTGCTCAAAAATAGATAACTCTAAATGTCTGAAAGTCCGTTAAGTAAGATGTTGTACCTTCCATGATGCTGAAAAATATGACAGATAATTAGGTTCCTAAGAAAGTCATGAGAACCTTGAAGACCCTCAGTTTTATTGTATATGGTACAGCCCCAACTCTACTTTTCCATGATGGTGCTGTGAAGTTGTATTGCTTCTTGGAAAGGTTTTTTGTGGAGTTAAAATTCTTCCTGGATTTCCTTACCACATAGTAAGCACATGCCCGATAATGCAGTTGGATTAGAGGATGCAGTTTATACGTTATAATACACTTCAGTCTGCCAAAAAGTGGGGCAGAGCCATGGGGCAACTGTGGTCTTGGACTACCTGCACAGAGAAAAGTGAATCTTGGACAAACAAAGGTTAGGAAAATGTTTTGAAATACATTAACATCCTTTGAGGTTATAGAGGAAGAAGTTTGAAAACATGCAAAATAAAATTGTAGAACTGGAACTATGTTTAAATTAAAACATTGTGTCCTAGAAACTTGGCTAAAATCAACAAAGGGAGCTGGCTATAAAAACACCGTTATCAGGATGAGGAAGGTAGGAGAGACAGGCCTGTAATAAAATAGGTGTGGGAGGAAGAACGTGTTCAACAAAAACTTGCTTTGATGACACAGCTTTGTTATTTTGACTAAATCTGGGTTTAAATGGAAGAATGGGTTAAACAGTTATAGGAAGCATAGGTGAAACCTCTGGAGCATGAGAAGACGGAACAGAAACGCCTCTTTAGAATCTGAGAGGCCCAAGGGTAGACAGGGTGGTCACAAAAGTGTTGACTGTAGATTTGAGTGAGTGACTGGGTGTTGATGATACCGAGGAAGCTGAACCCAGATGTAACAAGCTATTCAGGGTTTATTTCCCTGCTCCGTATTAGCTTATCAAATATATTCAATAACTAGTGCGTCCTTGTTTGAGTCCTTCAGTGAGTGAGAAGGAAGGTTACTCAGAGAGCAATTTCAAATGCACCGCAAGGTGGTATAACCCTAAAATCCTAGGACTTGTGTATCAGTTTTACCATTTGTTCTAGTTGGAGTTTATACTTCTGTTCTATGTTTTTGTAATAGCTTGTTCTCATTTTTGGACCATGACTTCCTGTCCATTTCTCTCAGGACTTTGATTTTTGTATTTCATTCTGTTTTCAACTGTGTGTTTATTACATGATTGCTATAATCTTGAAATGACTTTTGCGTGTAGTTCTACTTTCCTTTTTAAAGAATTATTGTTTTAGTGCATAATGTGATATTTAAAGCTTCTCCTGCAAAATATCAACCTCATGACATGAGCTGGAGGAAACAGAGACTGCACTAGTATAAGGAACCAGGGCACAGAAGATGAGTAGTGAGGACAGAGCAGCATACTTAGCCTCCCTCTCCTAAAGATGATACTTAATGTTTGCTGTCTTTTTGTCTTATGTTGGACCTGTAACAGCAGTAGAAATGATCTGCTGGGCAAAATCATGAAATGTATCTCCTCCCTATCACAGCAGCATGCAGCTGCATGATGATACATGAGGATAATTATATAAATAATTACATAAAGCAGTTGTGCTGTAGAATACATAAGGTATGTGTAAGTCTGAGTGTATTTGTGTCTCTTACATTTAAAATGAAAAATACAGAAGCTAAAAAGTTACAGAAGTTTTATGCCTGTTATATAGGCTTTATGGATTATTTATTACTTCTTTTACTGAAAATAACGTAGATGATTTTGTTTTAATGGGTGTAAAGGTAGAGAGCGTTTTTGCTGAGCAGCCCATACAGTTTTTACTTCAGGAATGGTGGGTTGTGGTGATGGCCCAAAAATCATAGGTGATGCATGACCCACCCTCCTCTTCTCACTAATGGTGAAGGTGTTGGTCACTCAGATTCTGTTTTAGGGAGGAAACTGAAGACAGGTGTGAGCACCCTGCTCCTGCCTGTGTTCTTGACTGCAGACTAGGAAGAGGTCTACCAGGTATGGTAGACAATACTGTTTGGAGTGATTCTGATCATGGACATCTTTGTAGTGCAGGACAGGAGTGAAAATGGAGCCTTGAAGTAGTTGCCTTGTGGCAGTCTTTTTCGAGAGTTTTCTGGTTGCTTACCTTTACAAAATGTTCAGCACTGCAGATCTCTATATAGTAAATGTGAGCTGCTTGACCATAAACTCACATTTCTTAGGTATCTGTCACAGATCCTTTAGAAATAATCCGTGAACCACAGTCTGGAAATCACTGCTAAAGGGTATCAAGAGGTCACAGTGCTGGTATTAATCCTGATTGTCACACTGTAGGCAGAAGGAACCAAGATTTTACACATTAGATCAAAGATTAGAGGCTTTTACTGCTCTAATTCCCATCATTTGTAATTGCTGCTTAGTTTTAAGAAGCAACATTGAAACAGAAAAGAAAAATACTACTTAAACCCACTCAAAATATACTGTAACAAATTATTAAACTTTGTGTAAGTTATTAAATAAATGTAACCCTGAGCACTGCATTTAAGTGAAGGTTAGGATGGTGAAGAGTATATATTTTGTTTCGCTTTAAAACATGTAAAGCTACTGAGATCTTGTATGGCACAATTTTTTTTTTAATTTTCACAGCTCTGGGTAAAAGTTTCTAGCTGTACAGGTTTGCTCTATCATTAAAGTGATGTTTTAATGTGAGAATTTTTTAGTCCCATATGCTTTGTCACTAGAAAATAAGCAATGATTGTAACTAAAAGATGTGGTTTAATTGAAAATAGATTCAAAGAATAGTATTTTAAAACTATTTTGTTGTATATTTTAATATCTGAAAGCAGGGTTTATTGAAAAGTTGATAAAGTTAACCATGTAAAGTCAAGGGTGTAAACACAAAGTCCAATGTAAGACCATCAACTTTGTTCTTGCATTTATAGCATCACCTGGTACACATTTGGGTAGACGCTGAGTAAACAAAGACTGAATTCTAATGTACACATGTGCACAATGCATTTACAACAAGGAATTATTTACTTTCTGGACTAATACTGCAATCACAGCTTTCTTCTGTAAAAACGTTAGCCTTAGAGGAGGGTGATTCAGGGCAGGAGGAGATGGGCAACACTTTTCACAGTCAGGTTTTAAAGCACTGACCTGCTGTTGTTAAAGCACGGGAAGGCTGGTGGTTACAGAATGTCTCCATAGCAGCAGCTCAACAGGCATCTACAAACCATCGAGAGTGTCTGCTGGTTTTCATTAAGTGTCAGTAACGTGGGCATTTTAAACGTGGTGTCTTAGCTGCAGAAGTGTAAGTCCACTGTAAATTGCAGCCTTTTACATCAGCTCGCTCTTAGCTGTGAATGCAACTCTGAGTAGTTACGCTGTGCCTCTCTGTCTTGCACATACAGACAAGTCAGTGAATGATTAATGATCCCCTTCATCACTGGCCCTGCACACTTCCCAACAATTAAACAATAAAAATGACTCTCCCTTCCTTCTGGACCAGAAAAAAGATTGCTTGACTGAAAAAGATTGCTTCACTGGTCTGTAGGGCTTGCTGGAGTGTTTTGGTTTGATAGATATATGTGCACACACACACGTTTGTATGTACAAGAGAGAGAATATCTTACGTATTTGTGAAAAATATGAGGAAAGTTAAGCTGAAGAAATAAATTTCGGATTTTATTTCGAAGAGAGGGCTACATTCATTCTTTGAGGGGGGGATCAATAGATCATACTTGGCTCCCATGAAGGTTTATCTCCTTCTCATGACCCTCCCTCTGATGACCATCAGTCATTGTGTTCTTGAAGCAGCGAATGCAGTACTCCTCAGGTCACATGTATGGAAGAGCAGACAAAAATTGCAGTTAGGCTTTCAATTGCAGCAGTCCCCACTATCAGCATTCAGATCTTGAACTGGAATCAAGGAAGGCAAATGCTACAGAGCCTTCTTATAGCACTTGGCAGTATTAAATAGACGGTCAACTTCAGGGTTTTTAACGTGAGTTGGAGCTTTCTGGCTCCATTTGGCTTCATTTATGGACACAGTGAGGAGCAAGAGAAGCTGGAAGGTCAGAAAAACAAGGATTCCCATGACCAGATCTGTGTTCAGTAAGATAGAGCACTAACTTCAGGCAAATCACAAATTAATGCCTTTTTAATTTATTTTTTTTCATTGCTGCAGGTTTTGGATATTGCGTATGAAAATCCAATACATGTGGATAGTTCTTGTTCCATTCTTTTTTCCTCTTTAAATTTGTCAAGAGATCATTTCCAATGCACCACAGAAGATGTTTCATCATTTAAAATTTAGTTGTTTTCAGTTGCCTGCTGACAAAAAAATCATACTTATTCTTAAAGCAGATTTTAATGAACATTTTACTGACAGTTGGACAGGTTTACTCTTGACTTTTTTAAAAAAAAACAGTCTCTATCTTGAGGCAATAATAGGAAATGTAAATATAAATTATGCTTTCCGAAAAGTTTTGTACAATTCACTATGGTGATTTTTAATGAAAGTATAATGCAGTTTTAAATAAAGTATTTACTACCAGTGAGTGCTATAATACAGCACAGGGTTAGAAATATTTTGGTATTTTCTGATGTCTTTATAAGCAGTTCTTATGCCAGTTTCTTTTGACTTCATCCAAAAATTTCTAGTGTGTATTTTGGAAGTCACACATGCTTCCCACAGTACTAGATTGTTTGAAATAATTTATAAGTCGCCAGAGATACTCAACTTGGGGAAAAGCCTTTTTTTTTTTTTTTTTTTTTTTTCTTCTTCATTTAAGACAGTTAACTTCTGTATTTGGATCTCAGCTTTCCCCTTCTGAAGATTTTTTTTTCTTTTCTTCACTGTGTAAAATCAGAGTCAAAACAATTTCAGACCAGAACCTGACACTTTTACCCATATTCACTAACAACATCTGATATTAACTCCTCTTCTTTCAACAGAACTGAATGATTAAAATGTTGTGTGATATGACCAAAGTTGTTGAGATCTATCTTTTATAAAGTAATGTTAAATTGTCTATCAGCAAATTGGTTTAATAGCTTTTTTTCAGTAGAACCAGAGCTAGTGTTTTAGGTATGCCACCCAAAGCCAGGGATGACTTGGCCATTAGTGCTAGTTTTGTGCCAAAGTTTTAAAAGTCAAGCTTTTTGCCAGGTTATAAGTCTCTGAAGTTTTCAATACCAATCACCTTTCGTAAATGCAGGCAGAGTGAAGAGCACGTCAGCACTGGCCATGATTATACTATTAGATTTTGTTGCATGATACAGATACGCTAAAATTTTTCTTGGGGTTATTTTTTTGCGGGTGGCCCTCCCACCCCGTGTGTTTACTCTGCAGTTGGAAACTTGCATGTTTTCAGATCCAGCCGTGTCTCATGAAGGTGTTTCTAAACAGAGAATGACTGGAGGAGTATCATGGTAAAGCTTGGACAGCTCATGTGTCAGGAATTAGTGGCAGAGGAGTGTTCACATCCAAGTCGTAACAGTGCTTCCACCCTGTGATTAGGGAGGGTGTGGTGTGATGTAGCAGAGCTGTGCTTCAGCCATAGGTACTCAGAAACTATTGCAGTTGAAGCTAGTAACATGGAAAGAATACTGTGCAAACTTCTCTTTCTCGTTGCTTCAATTTTTGCATTAAAAATCAAAGTCATAGTCAGGATTATGTTATGCAATAAAATTAAAAAAACCCTACAGTATCCTACTATTTCATGACCGTATGCAAAAAACAAGATAAAAGAAAAATCTTGAAGAATTTCTGGTTGCATTGTGTGCTCTTTTTAGAACAGAGATAAAAAGGGAATGGACAGCTGTGGCATTTTTTCAGTGCAAGGTGGCAGGAGAAAAAGGTTCCTGCTCCACCCTGCTGCCCTGCTGGTTAAAGTAAGTGGAGGTATTATGCCAGCTCTTCTGGCTATTCTGGATGAGCAGAGAAATTTAAGATTTGGGACATTACTGAAACCTTCACAGGGTGGGGGGAATATATTAAAGGCTTTTGGCCGGATTTATTCTCAACTCTCCTTAGATGTACTTCCTAAGAGGCAAAGCTCAGAATTCAGATGGCACTTACTCATCCCCAGACCAACAGACATATACTTGGGATATGCAGACCATGTTGCTTTCCAACAGGTTTTACAACAGTAGTTTAAAATCAAAGAAATAAGGCATTCCAGATGCTCTGTGTGTGGCAGCTGTCTTTGTGCTATGCAGAACAGCCGTTGATGCTGTAGTATGAGTCCGTGTTATTTAAAAGTCATATTTGGAATATAATTTAAAACATGTACTTCATTTGGAGCACTCAACACCTGTGTATGAATGCTACTTCAACTAATGTTTCTTCTTTCTTCTCAGTTCCTGCAGAACCTTTATTGTGCAAGTTTGCTGATGGAGGTCAGAAAAAGAGACAGAATCAGAATAAATATATACAGAATGGAAGAGCATGGCACAGAGAAGGCGAGGTGAGACTTGTAAGTCCTCCCTTCAAGCTTTAGTGTGGGTGTACAATAATGAATAGTTACGAAAATGATAGGCATTGAGACTTCTTGGCTTGGCTCTTTGGCATATTAAAAATGTGCAAGCAACTCTTACCTGACAGTTTGCAACTCTGTGAAATCCTTAACTGTATCTTTCTTAGGAGGAAAAAAGACAAAATGTGAAACACAAAATCCTGCCTCATTAATGTGAACAGTAAAATCTCCTTCAACTTAGTCAGGAATACGCCTGAGATATTTCTCATATTATAAAACTACCTGAACCATAACTTTATTTACATGTAGTAAATAATCCTTTGGTTTATGCAGCACTGAAATGGCACATCACTTTCATAACATTGAAATGTTATACTAATGCAGTGCAGCATTAATTTTTTTTTAGTCACAGCTTTTTGAATCTTTAATGTTCAAGATAATAGTTTTGTAGGCTTACTGTGGTTAGCAAGCCTAGACACCTCATTTAGATGAGAGAAGAAAATTTGAATGTGTCTTCTGAAAAACAGCACTCCCCATTCATTCTTACAGTTAATATATTGTAGGCAACACCCTAACAGAGTCATCTTCATGCCCTGCCTCTCCAACATACGCATGTTCTCTTAGCCAGGTATTTCATAGATTGCATTTTGTTCCTCATAATGGGGACTTGGAAACGTGTGTTCATAGCCAGTATTGGTGACTCTTTTCACTATATAATTACTTCTGTCAATTAACCTTTCCCTAACTTACAGTAATAAAGTATTTCAATACAGATTTTAATTTAAAAATAATACAACTAAAGAAAGAGTAAGAGAAATAATTTACAATCAAAATGAATTTTGCCAACTCTTTCTTTGCACTTTTTTTTTTTTAAAGGCTGGAATGACACTCACATATGATCCAACCACAGCTGCTTTGCAAAATGGGTATGTTAAATAATGGCAGACTAAGAAAAAAAATGTTTGCATTACGAAAGGTGCACGAAACTGACATTTAATAAATATTTCTGCATTTTTTAGATTTTATCCATCACCCTACAGTATTACAGCAAACAGAATGATCACTCAGACATCTATTACGCCATATATTGCTTCTCCGGTTTCCACATACCAGGTTTGTATTTAGAACTTGCAGCTGAAATGGTTCATCAGAGCTTATGGTTATTTATCAATGGCTACATCTGGTTTTATGAATTCTCCAATAATGTTTCATTTTAATGAAGTGGCCTCTTCATGCTGAACAGCATGAAAATGACAGCCTTAAAAACTAGAGTGTGTTTGTTTCGGGAAGCACAGCAATTAAATAAGTGGTGTCTTGCAAAACAGTCTCTAACTTGTGCTGATGGCTAAGTTACATGTAGCCACTTCTGCATTTCATGTATCATTCTTCATTTTCCCACAGTCAAGTTCTTTTAATGTCAATAATATATCTTTAAAATTACTATTCTTTATTTAAAGCCTTCTTGATACAGTGAGATTCTGTTTCAGAGCTCTTTCTCCATGCTTTTTGAACTTCTCTCCAGATTGTTTCAGTGGTGGTGGTGGAAGTTCAACAGTATTGTGTTATGTAGTTGTACTAAGAAGGACACAAAAACTTGCTTGACATGAGAGAAGAAAATGTGAAAAAGAGTTCAAATTACATTGGCATTCAAATCCAGTGGTTTTGCATTAGGAATAAAGCATTTAATAGTCTAAAACAGTTATTTTGAACAATAAATTAAAACATGAATCATGCACATTTTTTTGTTTTTAGAGCCCAGTCCAAAGCTTCCTGAAAAGGAATGTTGATAGTTGTCATCTTGAGTCCCCACTAAAGGTTATTAACAAACAGTTCAATGTGCTGTGAAATGATGTGGAACAATTTTTGTACTGTGAAATAGATCTCTTTGGAATGCTCAGTTTTAGGGCATTATACGTTTCAGCTTACGAACAACTTGCATTTAATGCAACTAGTGTGGCAGTCTCAGATGTAAGCAGTGTAATTACTACTTGAGACATGGCAATTATCCCAGCATAAGCTAAATTATCATCTCTTTTGGCATTCTACTGTTTAAAACATAGATGAAGTAAACATCGGTGATTCAGGTCATAAATAACCCAAAGTAAATTTGGAAATTTCTTACCTCTGTGTGTCAGGGAAAGGAGAAGAGTCTGTTTGCTTTTTAGTGAGAGAGAAGTGCTGAGTTTTCTAGCCTACTGTGGGTGAAAATGAATACAGAAGGCTATGTAGAAGGTATATGGAAGGCTAACAGAGCGTTCCCTCGCAGAAATTTCCATGTGCCCACCCATTCCAGATGAGAAGAATGAGGAAGAATTGTCTAATATTAGTTTGGAGGTCTAACACCTTCTTGCACAAAGAGAGCATTATGTAGGAGTTAAAACAGAGTACTCTGGAGTAAAAGGCAGCTGGAATAATTTTGTATTAATTTCAGAGGTGACTTATGCAATACAGTGCATTGGCAGACAGTACTACTACTCTGTTTTTTGGTATATTGGATCATTCTGCTCTGTACAGCAGTACCTCAAAAATTACAAGTTCCTACCCAGAAAAATATTCCAGTAGAATTAGCTGCTATTCTTTATTAAAATATAAATTATTTATCAATATAAGACTTTCAGATATTCAGAATCCAAGTAAAAGTTGGAAGTTGGCATGGAAACATACTTAGGAATATAGTAATATTTTTCTGGACTTATTGAGATAGGCAGACCACAATATTATATGTTTCCAAGAAAGTTGTTACCAGTATTTCAATATACGTGGCATGGAGCTTGAATTATTGTGGATGGAGTTATTAACATCATTATGCTTAAAGTGCTACAGTAATAGGAATTGAAAATTAAATTTTGAAGTATTCTGTACTGGAGAGGAAGGAGGTTCTTGGCCAGAAGAGTTTCACAATTTGGATATCTGTCACATCTTCATTACTGATCCCTTCTCACTGAAACCTGCAGCATTCTGTCATCAGCACAACAGGACATATCACAAGAGCATGGTTTATTTATTTTTTCTTTGAGGCATGGTATAACCTGTTCCTAGATTTATTCTTGTTAAAGGTAAACAAATTTAATAAAGTTTTGGCTAGAGTTTGTTTCTGCAACTCCTGTATACCTAAATGACAGTACTAAGCCAGTTACTATCATAGTATGAGTAGATTAGCCAAAGCTTTAGTCAGGCTGTACCAGTATTTTTGCCAATAAGATTTTGCCTGAGGAAAGGGAGGGTTCAAGTGTTTTCCATTTTTTCATTCCTGTTTGCTCCTTTTCTGATTGAAAAAGAGAAAAAAAAAATATTCTGACTTGAAAGTCAGTAGTAAAAGGAGGGAAGAAGTGTTTCCATTTTGCACAAAGTACCTCACCTGGACTTTTTTCAGGACTGTTTACCTGTCCTGTTCACAGGACTCTGGGAATGATGGTAGAGGTGTTTAAGGGACTTTAAATGTCCGGCAGCAGCAGTGAGTCAGTTCTGTATGTGTGGTACAGGTCAGAATCCTCCCTTATCCTATACACCTACAGGAGGTGGGGAGGAAACGTTTTCATTCTTTTAATATTTCTTGCAGCACACTTTTACAAAGAGCTGATGCAACCAGCTCTTTTTCTCTAGGGTAACCATATAACCTATGAGTTTACCTTTAATCTTTTTACTTTACCTTGTCATGCAAAGTTAGGCATCCTACCTCAGTTTAAGTATTTGGGTAGTCAGTGGTTTTGGAGAGAAAACATGCTAGTTGCAAGAGCAGGAACGCTCTTCAGAACCTTCTCCTCTTCCTATGCTTTGGGAATAAGGTACTGCAGTGTCTTGGAGAATTCTCCTAAATCTTCCCCTTGTTCCTGGAAAAAGATTAGAGCAGAATTCCTGGTTTCTTTTTCCCTTGTGAAAATTCAATAATTTATTTTATTCCAGTCACACTAGAAGGCAAATCACACAATACCTTCTGAGATCCCAGTTTTCCTCAAAGAATTTTCAAAGGCAGAAGGAGGTGCCTCCCTTTTCAACACAGCAGAAATCTGTCATACATCTATTTGAACTCTTTCAGTGTACTTAGACCTGACCTAAAAACATAGTGTACTGTTCTGGAAGGTATATGTGGTATATTGTCTCCAAATCTCATTTCTGATTTACAGGTACAATAAATACCCTTTTCACAAAAATCAATGTTGCTTCACAGAGTGACTAATTGCATTTAAAAGTGAATAAATAAGGAGTGTGTTTGTAAACATGATTTATTAAGGTATTACTATATCTCTGTTGGAGTATTCAGGACAAGAATGACAAAAATTAAAAATAAAATACTGATTTTGTTCTAGGTTCAGAGTCCTTCTTGGATGCAGCCTCAACCATATATAATGCAGCACCCAGTAAGTTTTTATTCTTCTCCATTGTTGTATTACTGATTGTGTAAGCACTTCACATACTTTAAACAACAGGAAATAGGCCAGTTCCTGCCCAGTTACTTCCAGAGTTTTGACAATTACATCATGATTAAATCATGGATCAAAATTTAAAAAAGAAACAAAGATAGTAACCTGAATTGGGGCCTCATGTTATTAGGAAAAAAAGAAAGCTGCCTTCAGGGTATCAAGGTGATGAGGACAGTTACCTTAGTTACCCAGTCAGCATCCTGAGGAAACTTTTTTTTCTTTTTTTTTAACCCCCTCTTTATTTATTTTATTGAAATGAAAAGCACTTTGCAAACACCAATGTTTTACATACTGTTTACCCATCAGGAGCTGGAACTAAAGACCCAAGGTTTTAGAATGGACCTAGAATAGTTCAGACTGGGTAATTTGTGAAAGACAGATGTATGTAGCGATATAAATGACATTATGGGCACTCACTTGAGAAAACCTGCATAGCTTGTTCTGGCTTCTCTGCTCATTAGTAATGCTAGTCTCCCTACACTTTTGGCTGTGGCATCTGTACCAGACTGTCAGGCATTCTAATCTATACTCTCCCATGGTATTTTGCTTCTTATCTGTGTCATTCACCAATTAAGTACCATTATATCTGAGACTTACTAGGTTTCTTGAGATCAGCATTACAAATAATAACAAGTGCTTTAATATATGGGCTCCTATAGTTAACAAACAAGTCTGTTTCCAGATATAGAAAGGATATTGTCTTGACTTTAATTAACCTCTCCATGCAGATTATAGAATGTAAATCTTCCTGGCAGAACATTTTCTTCTTGTGCATGCAGAGAAGGTGATACTGAAGAACGCCCTCACACACTTAATTGTTCTTGTATATGTTTTTCAATGTTAAACACACACACACTACACGTTTTAACTTTTCTCTCTGTTGGCAGAGGCTTTCGTAAAAAATCATGTTGCAAATCATGCTGTGAAGGACACAGGTTGATATGTTATAATGCTATAATTGCATTAGTTTCACAGGTCTACAAGATGAGATTTCACAGCTGAAAATGAACCTCTAGATTCCTGACTTAAGTTCAGTTTTGGCCTGTGTGAAGACTTGTGTAGTCTTCCTCATTTGCTTTGCAGAGAAGCCTGCAGTCTGCAGACAGGAAATTCTTTTAGTGTTTGATGTGCCTGTGACTCATTTCATCTACGCTGATCACATAGGGGTTTTTCCAACTATATTCTGTACGGGTTTTTTCTTTTCGTTTTAAGGATTATTTATTGATCCAAAATACTGGCTTTTAGTACACTGCAATTATTTCTGTTAGTTTTGAGCTTCCATCAATTTTAGTCAACAATTCTGCAAGCATAAGTCATTCAAAGTATTTGGAAAAGAGTTTTTGTAGAACATGGTCAGTAAAATGAAATTTGTTGATAACCCTCCATTTCAGATAACTCAAAAAACCTTACAAGTGTGCCCTCCATGTTTAGCAATCTGAAGTGTTTAAACATTTGATAGGTACTTTTAATGAAGTTAACAGCATGGTACAGGAGTAATAGAAGGGTCATCACAGTAGCCAGCATTTAGACAAAGAATCAGCATTGCTAACCCATTCTTCTAAAATCTGTGTGCTAATGAAACCAACCATTAGGTAGGACAGCTGTCCTGGGTGTGAACATCACACATGTGACAGACAGGTAGAATTCTCCTAACACAAATGTTCCTCCAAAGCTTCCATTCCTAAAGATGAGATAAAAGTTTCTTCCTGAAGCCTGAAATTCCAAAGCTTAAGGAAGTGAATCTATACGTGGTAACGTGCAGTGTTTTGCTTTAAAATTAGCATTTGGTTCAACTCATGTTTTATGAAGTGTCTTCAGCAGGTGTCTTGAGTGCATTGTACGTCAGCATGTTCAGTAGGAGGTCAGTGCAGTTCTTACCCCATTACCAAACTGTGCAAAATGCATCTGCTAGAGCAGAATATTCAGAATGCCCCGGACCTGCTTCCTGAGTCAGTGCCTGGGATCGAGGAGGGGTTTTGTGGTGTATCTGCTCAGAAGGACAGCCCATACTTAGGCTCTTGAATCAAAAATGCAATTAAAATCTGAGTGTTGCCGCAACCATTTCTTTCTTTCTGTTTTAATAGGGTGCTGTACTGACTCCCTCCATGGACCATACCATGTCACTACAGCCTGCATCAATGATAAGCCCTCTGACACAGCAGATGAGTCACCTTTCATTAGGCAGTACTGGAACAGTATGTTGCAATTTAATACAAAATAGAACTTACACAAGTAGAAAATCTTGTGTGTAGATCACAGTACGCATGTGCAGCTTGCGGGGAGAAAAAAAGTAATCCTCTAAGTAGTCTTTCATCCAATAAAATATTAAAAACTATCTCTTTAAATCATATTCAGAAGTTTTATTCAGTCTGTTAGCTGATCAGAAATTGGAAATGAGTAAATAAAAATAGATCAAAGTAAATGAAAGGAACCTGGGAGGTAACGCCAGAGTTGTATTGAAAAAGAAAAAAAATAGTTGTTTTGACTCTTCAGGAGATCAGAGTTGCAGAAAATTATACAAAGTGTGGAAGAGAAACTAAACCAGAAGACATGCAAGCTAGCTTCTAAATGGAAATACTCTTTTTCCCTGAGGAAATAGAATTAAAAAAAAGAAAAGGTGATGATTGGGATTTACAGAGAAGTTAATCCCATTACCTAGTCTTTGAAGTCTAAATTTGAGTTTTGTCAAAACAGGTATCTCACTTTTCTGAAAAGACTATTGATTTGAGACACAAAAGTCTTTACCTCATGTACATTGCTTTAGGGAAACAGTCACTATCTATTAAACAATATCATGATATATATTTTGATTACTCTTGAATTTACATTGGGCTTTAACTCAATTTAACGGATTCTCTGTCTTTTTAGTACATGCCAGCCACAACAGCTATGCAAGGAGCCTACATACCCCAATATACACATGTCCAGACAGCAGCGGTTCCTGTTGAGGTCAGTATATTTTATAAAAGACCAGAGATAACAGACATGAATAGGATATTAGATTTTTTTTTTTCCCCTAGGAAAACGACTTTTTAAAGCCTAACATTGCAACTGTGAATGTTCTGTGGATACAAAGTATATTAAAACTATAAGGTGTCATTATTGTGAACTAATATAACTAGTACTATAACAAAGAATGACATGTAGTTGTAGCACTACAGTACTTGGAGCAGTCTTCATGAGAGTGTAGCTCAGATGAACTTCGTGTTTTTTGAAACCTAACTTCTAATAGGAACAAGTTGGTCTTTCATTTAGTTCTCCTGTGAGCCAACTTCTCTGCAAACAGACCATGATTGTAACTTTTTGAAGAGGATCCCAATTTTACCCTGGTGTCTCAGGATACCATACATATTTGCCTGATAAACCCCTCTACAAGTCCAGTTGAAGAGCATAACTAAATGGTGGACAATAGTTTGTCTGCTGTTTTGATTTACCTTACACCCTTTCATAGATCAGTATTTCCTTAACAGAGGAGGTGGACACGGTATGCTGCAGCTCTTGTATGCAGAATGAGTGTGAGACAGGCTCTGGAAGAGACTGTAGGAGAAAAACATTTCATTTCAAAGTCTGTTTGTCCAGAAACTCCAGAAATGGTTTTGTCCAATTCATGTATCTGCCCGTGTGGGTTTGAAAAGGAATTTTAGTAATTAGCTGATTGCACTGTCAGCCAGAGCACCATCAGCTGAATGAATTCCTTGGTTTCTGGGCAGGCTGCATGTGAAGTCCCAGCTACAATTCTTTGTGTTGCAGTAGTGCCAGTCGCAGCATGGTACTCAAATTGATAGTGTTTGTACATGCGGTAAGTAGATCTTGTTCTTCTCCCTGCCCCTCAAAAGGAGAGGGGCAGAATGCTCTTCTGCATTTGCAGGTGGAAAATACACTAGCAGTTATTTGCTCACTCTGCATATTTATTTCTGTAATGTCAAAGGGTTGTGGTTTTTTTCAGTTGTCATCAAAGTAGCTGAGGAAATACAAGGTTTGCATGATCATTTTATTTCTCTGCTTGCTGAAATATAAATCATTGCAAAGTTAACACCTCAAGTTTGGAATACCCCACTTGAGAAATATTAAAAAGACTTCAGATTTGAAGACTGTTAATTGCATGGGTCACATGGAAATAGAGATTGCAGATAGTGCTGCCTGACTTTATGTCTCACATCTTGTTTTCATTTTTGTTTGCAGGAAGCCAGTGGTCAACAGCAGGTTACAGTAGAGACGTCCAGTGACCATTCTCCATACACGTATCAGCAAAATAAGTAACTGTGAGGTAGGGTTCATCCTGTCACATGAAAGATGTGAATTCAAAGATGTTTTATTTCATAACTTACAGTACTCTGTATTGAAAATTTTTTTTATGTCCTATAAATATAACACTGATAATATCTGGGGACAGACAGTGAAGTTAATTTGAACTTGGCCAGGAAAGGAAGCACAGGTTCCAGAAGTGAGTTAATGAATTATGAGTAATAGTGTTTTAATAATTTCTCTATAGCATAACTGGATTATGTTGGATTTTAATTTGTTCATCTTGGCAGCATGCTGTGTACAAGAATAACAATGAATTAGTGCAAAAATATGAGAATCACAATGGTAAAGGGAGCTGTATTTATGGGTATAATATCCTCAAATTCTGTGGTACGTGTAAGATTTGGAAGCAGCTTTGCAACTGATGTACAGACCGCAGGCAGGGGGGTGGTCTGGTAGGGATCCTTGCTGACCTTTTCTCCTGAAAACTTGCCTGCTCATCTTTTTTTCTAGGAAAATTTGGTCCAGAATTTTATCTATTAATTTTTAATCCATGTCCTTGTTCAGCTCTAATTCCAGACTTCTACTTTCTTCCTTTAGGTTTCCTCCAGCTTTGCTTGCATGGCCTTTCTTTGCTAATGAATCATTAGCTTTACCCAAACTCCTTCCATACAAAATTTTTGCTTTCTGGTAGATTGCCATCCTTAAAATATTGTTTGCAATAACCATTCCCTTTTCCATCCTCCATGTTTTATAATTCTGGAATTTAATTCTTCCTTTAACTCATCTTTTTCCGAGTGATTTGTAAGCCAGGTAACTTGACTACATAATTTTTTTTATCAGCTTTTGTAAGACCTCATACTGAAAAATTCCATTCAGCTGCAATAATATGCTAGAGGCCATCTTAAAAGGCTTTTTCTACGGCCCTCACAGCATGTATTAGATACTCAAAAAGCATGATCAGTTATGTGCGAAGAATTCCTAAGTGTGTCATATTCTCCCTAAAATGTATAGATCTAACAGTACACACATTTTGGCATTACCTTTGATTTTGCAGGTCCGCTGTGCTGTTTGACAGCACTGCTCTCATCCCCGTTATTGGCATAACAGCTTCTTACATGTTCAAGGATGTAAAGATAGAAACAACCCAATGGGGAAACTTCGCACACTCAACAGATGGCACAGTCTGCATGGCGCGACATACGACCCGTGTTTATTATTGTAGTCTGGCCAAATGCTGGTATCTAGAGAAAACCCACATCCTTGATTTGCTTCCAGGGCAAGGAGAAAGCAAAGCCACAGACCCTTCTTGTTACTCATCTCCTAGTGTTAAAATCGTGGCTACTGCACGTTTCCCATGCCAGGGCTGCTGGCTGGTGTTAACTGCTTTTCAAGGAATTACTTGTTTTGCCATAAGTCTTCCCTGTGGGCACATAACCTCCTTACCAATAGAGATCTGTGATAGACAGCGAAGTGTAATCCAGCGTGCCATCTCCCTGTCCTGCCTCTCTCTCCCAGCCTGTCTGCATCTTTCCCATAGACTGGGGCCAGGCAGGAGGAGCAGCGTTTAGTCTCCTGAAAGGATGAGATGTGTTGCCACCTGAGACACATTTTGTAACAATGAGACCGGGTAGAATACCCAGCTCTGTGAGCAACTCTGTCCGTTTGCTGTCAGCCAATCCTCCATGTATTTTATGCTGCAGAGAAGTACCTTTACCTGTATTGCTGTGCAGGAGGAGCCAACGAAATCTATGTCAGCAGTGGCTATGGCAGTGGGCACGTGGGGAGGGTTAATATTACTCAGTTGATTTCAGCCTCAGAGTACGGCATTTGGTATTTCTGGCCTCGGAATATGTTTGTACTTGTCATTTTTCAGACAGGTGAAGGGGAGGGAATTGGTTTACTTCTTGCCCTAAATACAGGGAACAGTGCAACCTCTTAATTATTATTGCTTTGTGACTATTGTCAAACTGAAACTTCTTTATAAATGCGCATGCAGCACTTTTGGGAATGTCTTATTAAAAGTCGGTATTCGTATTGCCGTAAATATCAGTAAATGACAACTAGCACATTTGCATAAGTGAATGCAGTCAATCAGAAATAGCCAGCATCTTTCCTTTAGTGTCTACATTTAATAATGTCATAGTTTCTTTTCAGAAAGTTGCTGTTATGTGAAAATAGTGAAAGGGACTTGAAAAATAGCCCATTATAATTCTTCAAGCTTTAAAATACCAGACTTCGTCTTGCCTTGAGAAATTAAAAAATTGTCTAAACTTTTTTTCATTAGCTGGATGTTTTTTTAAATGCATATGGCAATGTAAGTCTATACAGCAAATTCAGAAGTCTTCCTTCATATTTAGTGAGCCCTGAATTGCTGTTAAGTGTTAGCCATGGTGGAGGCGCAGTAGCTGTCTCTGTATTAGGTGTTGCGCATAGCGTCCCCGGGGCTGCACCAACAGAAAGTTGTGTCCTTTTGCAGAGATCAGAAGCCTTGGAGATGCCACAGGAGTAAGCTCATACACTCACCCACTTTTGGTCAATTCAAACGAAACAATAGTAACAGAACAACGAAGAAGGGAATAGCTTTGAATGCAGTCGCACGGTTCCCCCATGGGAGCTCTGCGTGCTGAACGGGTACGAGAGAGGGGGGGACACACACCAGAATACAGGCTGTATCCTGGCGGGGAGCCTCATCCTGGGAAGGGCCAAGCACCTGCAGTGCTGCCCGTGTTACTTTGCAGATTTGTACTCAGAATCACTTGGTCTTCTCGCAGCTGGCTAGAATAGGAAATGGTTTCGTTTTATGGACAGCTACGTTAGAATAAAAGCGCGCAATTGTAACTCTGCTCTAGCTCTGACCTTTCTGTGTTACAGATGTCCAGTGTTGACCTGGCCTGGAGAAGGGTGCAAAGGCTGAAACAATCATGGATTTTACTGATCAATTGTGCTTTAGGAATTATTGACAGTTTTGCACAGGTTCTTGAAAATGTTATTTATAATGAAATCAACTAAAACTATTTTTGCTATAAGTTCTATAAGGTGCATAAGAAAAACCTTAAATTCATCTAGTAGCTGTTCCCATGAACAGGTTTATTTTAGTAAAAAAAAATTTTTATCAAGTGTTATGACGCAAAAAAAATATTGAAATTTCTGGGTATGCACAGATGACCACGAAGACTTATTCATGTGCATGACAGAATTTGTGTTTTGGTTTATTTTTATTTTGTTTATTTCTTTTTTTTTTTTTTAATTGTATGAAATGGGTTTTCTGAAGTTTAAACATAGTAAAACATCTAAGATGATGTTCTGTGCTTGCAGTGTGTGAGTGTTGCTTTAGTGCAGTGTTGCAGTTATAGTGTCTGGTCTTTTAGCTTTCTGTTTTTCTTTTAATGTAGTGTGAAGTGTCTTATCCTTTTCTATGAATTCCAATTTGCCTTAAATCTTTCAATGCTGTAGCTGTTTCAGTAAGTAGTCCAAACTAATGGTGTAGAATGCTTTGACCAAATGAGCTGGTCTATTATGCCTTGTAAAACAGCAGCATAGGGCTTTTAAAGGTAGTCAATAAAAGTTGCTGAAAATTTGGCTTTTTTAATGTGTAGTAAGTGTTTTTAATGATTTTTCACATAATATGTAAGGTAGTGAAACGCAAGAGGGGAAAAAAATGTTTTGTGTGAAACACATTTTCTGACTGGGGAAATTTTAATAGGATAAATTGTTTGTAAGGCCATATGCCAATAGTTCCCTCTGGTAGTTGAAATGATTTAGGAACTCTGCTGTATGATGCCATGTAAAATCTTTTTTTGCCTTTTTTCAGAAACTAACTTGATGTTCTAGTTTTAGCATAGGTAGAGTAGGGAGTTTGGGGTGGAGATATCACCGAATGTTTTTGTCCTTCCTTTATACTAATGATAGTGCTTTAGGATGAGGATTGTGCTGAGACTTAGCAAACAGAAAAGTTGCTATTACAGCAAAATGGCAAAAGCTAAAGGACTCGTTTTCAAACATACGCTGAGATGTAAGTAGAAGCATAATTGATTGGGTACTAGCTCTCTATAGTAGGTAAATAAAAATAAAAAACTTGGCACTTTTAAAAGGTAACTTTACCAAAGAACAAAGAGCCAGTAACCAATAATTCTGATTTGTCTCAGCATTACGTCTTCTGTACTCTTTATTTTTGCCGGACCAGTTTGCGGTTAGGAGAATGTGCCTTTTTTGTACATTTGCATTTAGGTTTTATAATTTTAATTGATGTATGGACACAAAAGCATGAAGGAAGACTTGGATCCAAGCAGTGCCACACTTTACATCATCACTACAAGTGTTAAGTGTAAAGAAAACCAATTTTGAAACTATGAAATTCCTGATTCATAAATACACAGTTATTTGTACTTCACATATTAGATAATTCACTGCTACTAAAGCTCTTTATTACAATTGCATATGTTTTAAATCGAACGATGAATTAAGTTGTCTTCCAAAACTGTGTACTTCTCTGGTCAGCTGTATATGATCAGTTATCTACCTCAAAGTTTATTTCCTTTTGTATTGGGACAGGTTGCTGGCCCTCCCTGTTTCCACAGACCAAATCATCCTAGCTCAGGAGCTAGGGCTAAGCAGTTGTTTCTTTCAAGTATTTTTTAGTTTTTAAATTTTGTGTGAGTATTGGAGTATAGATGTCGGTGACATTTCATAGTTTCAAAAGTAAATTGCTGCTCTGAGAAGTGTAGATTCTAGTGAAATACATAGTCATAAGAGATGTGTTTTTGTTTTTTCTTTTTTTAAAAAGTTGTGGTATTATTGGTTCTATGCTCCCTGGAATATTACTGCTTTGTAAAAAGTCCAGACTTCCTGCAGCACCTTGCCTGTATCTGGTAACTTTCCAAACCTGGATCTCTCACTACTTGATATTTTTGCGTTAATTAAAACTGCAGTATGATAGCTGTGTTAGAGGGAGGGAAGAGCTGCTGCCAGAAATGTCTGAACTAAGTGCCATACTCATTGTCTGGGTAAGATTTGGGAAATTTAACCTCTGTACATAAAGAAATAATCAGTTACTTAAACATCACATAGTAGACAGCCATTAAATTATAAAAAATTAATTTATGAAGAAAGACCTTTTGTACAGATTGAAAAAAAAAGATTTTCATAGAGATATCTATATGATCAAGAGAGTTAATTTTTTATTTTTGTTTTACTAGTGCCACAAACTTGCCAGTGGTAACTTATTTGTCCGGTTCAAGATAACTCTGTAGTTTTGTTTCCTAGGACTTGTTGTTAAACGCCAAAAGACATTTTTGAACTGTAAATTTGATTAGATTGTTAGCTTTTTTCTGTTTTATTTCTTTGAAAACTTTTGAATAAAAAAGATCCAAAAAAATGAAAAAGTATTGTCTTTTTCCTTCAGCCCTTCCTCAAGGGAAAACCCAAACAGGTTGTGGTGAAACCTTTGCATTAATTTTTAATTACTCAGAGTTACTTTCTGCTTTACAGTCTGGGCTTTTCCCTCCTCTGTGTTTTGTTAAAATCAAATTTTAACTCTTTCAAACTGCGTTATGAAGCCACTTATTCTTTTAGACAAAACGGGGGAAGGCGTGTGGAAAATAGATGGAGACATGTCCGATTTGAATGCAAGAAGTCTCTTGTCCTCTGCGTCAGCCTGCACAGAGGGTTGTACGTCACCAGGCCTGCACGCTGTGGTTGTAAATGCAAGCCAGTTTTCTAGAAGTAACGGTGGAGATGGAGGGTCACTTTGGTAGTTCGTAGCATTGAACATCTGCTGCGTAAAAGTGCTTTTGTCTGCCCACATGCTGTGGTGTTGGCTGGCACACCCGGTTCTGGAGAGCAGAGGTGATACTTCACTGGAATTCAAAACGATTCCGAGTGTTTGCTTTCCAGCTGCTATCTTTAAGCACTTTATTTCTTTAAAGATAATCTCTGGGTTTATTATCCTTTTGGCAGAACCACTACTGCTGATGGTGCATGTCAGTCAGAGGGCTTCTCCGCCCAAAGTAAGGCTTGGGAAAGAAAGAGGAAAATACAAACTATTGTGTCTCCTCAGCCGAACGCTTTACCGATTGCATGGTCCTCGATGTGGTTTTGTATTGACGTGTGTGGCAGGAGAGGGACTCTGACCTAGTTGTGGGCACCCAGTGGTGCATCCAGCGGCAGGGAGCCGTGGCTGGGTGACCCAGTGGGCCCCTGCGCCTCGCTGCTGGTACTGGGGGGGCAAAAGGGAGGCTTGCTTGCTGCAGGCGGTGCCCCCCTGGAGAGCCCTCTCCCCTGGGGGAGACAGCCCTTGACATGACACAGCTGGCTGTGACATACGCCAAGGGCCCCACCACGGCTGCGGCTGGCCGGGCAGCCTGCTGGCTGGCTCCGCTGCAGGCACTGCGCGGCCCGAGCGTTCGGGCGCATGGTACTAATGCAAGATACCAGCCATAAATGTGTTTGCAGTGGAGCTAGCAAAGGGACTCACCTAGGAGTTAGGAAACTTGATTAGCATTAGCTCATGCAATAAAGACATTCTTGAAAGTGATGGCTCTTATTAACGAAGAGAAAAAAACCCTCGCGCTGTGTGCTACTAAACACATTTAGAATCCTGTAACTGGGAAAAAAAAAAAAGTATTTAACCATTCTGGGGTAGTTTAAATACTGGCACAGTATGTTGCCTGTCTAAAATGCAATGGATGAGAGGATGAATTCAGAACTTTCAAAGGGTTTTGTTACTTTATTCCTGTTCACCACCATACTGAATTAATAACTCAGATTAATAAATTCTATTTGAATTAAGTGAGGATACCTCCTGACAAAAACTATATGTCATAGACTCAGATTGACTGCGGTTGGAAAGGCTTTTTGCTATCTATTTGCTTTTCTAATTAGCCCTATGATAAACTTGGCTCTCTTACTGTAACTCCAAATATATTTGATAAGAATGAATGTTTTCAGATTAGTACCTTTTGCCTGATATAATAAGGTTGTGTGTATCATTTCTATCAGGCAATCTGCAATAATGCGGTGTCTTTATGTAATATACTTTTATTACATATAATAAAAAACATATTTATTACCAACCGGCTTGTTCAAATGTTGACTCCATCCTCTTGCATACAACCTGTTGTGAACCCTACTAACAAATGTGATGTTAATACATTTTTTGACCTGTTAACAAATACTGATAAGCATCATATTCATGTTGGGTTGTTTTGTACCGACACAAATGTTTTGTGCAAGACCATGCACAGACCCTATTGTTTGTTGGTTGTTAGTGACTAGAAAGTAGCCTTCCTTTAGGCCCTGAACAAAATCATCTTTATCTTTCTCAGTTTTCTAAACTACCTACACTGGGCAGGTGCAAGACAAGTACTGTTATCAGCTGAGCCCTGCTAATAACTGTTTGCGTCTATTGGGCTAGAATATTTGTGGAGCAGGTCAGAGCAGTCTAGAGCACTCTTCCTGGTACTCTGTCAGTTTTTCTCAGGAAAAAGAAAAATATGTAAAAAGTGGTGGTTTTGTTTTGCTCTCCTCTTCTAGTTTTAATTTATGCTGTGGTACATCCACCATACCAGACAAACTTGGTGATTGACAAAAACTGTGCCACCTTACTTTCTGCAGCAACGTGATATAAGAAATGCATATGAGTTTGTACTCCTGCTCCTCCTGTGCACACTTTGCTGCACTTGTTCTTTTTGCTTTGATCAACTACTCCAAAATTATTTGCAAACTTTCACATGCTTTGGAATAGGATTCTCAATCCTATCCTGTCCGGCAGCGTCTTACTGCAAAACCCAATGTGTTATTTGGTGGCATTTAAGACATGTATGCTGTTACCTTCCAAACACTTGCAACACTGACGTACTCTTTCAACTGTGAAAGATCATCTGTATCATTCCCTAGCCAATAAATTCTGGCATTGATTAACCCAAACAAATCTGAGGCTTTTGGCTTTCAGACTCGGTCCATTAATTCTATCCAGAATAGGGATTAGGATATACAAAACCTATTCTGTTTGGCAACTTCTCCTTGAGCTACTAAGAAAAGCCAAGCTGATGTCAGAACAGCAAAGATTTACAGTGCAGTGACCAGAGGGAGTGTGTAAAAGCC
Organism: Microhierax caerulescens; assembly: GCA_035590215.1. Lineage (NCBI taxonomy): Eukaryota > Metazoa > Chordata > Aves > Falconiformes > Falconidae > Microhierax > Microhierax caerulescens. The sequence goes on from JAVJGJ010000061.1 coordinate 24,886,526, forward strand.
TGCGTGTGGAATGAGTCAGTCTTTCCTTTTCAGGACAGCTCTAACTGCATCTACCATCTGAGAAACCTGTGCAACCCATTTCTGCAGTAAAGAAGGAATTATATCACGGGAAAATACTACTGGATTTTTTTTTTCCATGTCCAAGAAGAAAGGACAGCGTGTCCACAGGCAAGCTTTAACTGTTTAAGTTACCTTGCCTTTTTCAACATTATCCCCTCACTCAGTGCTCAGAATCTGTGGTGTTCTGAATTCTGCTGTTTTTCATCGGTGTTCCTGCAGTTGAATAAACTTATCTCTTTTGACAGCTTCACTGGGATAGAAAGAGATTTTTGGAGTACTTAAAGAATGAAGGTATGTGGCACCCTAAGGACTTCTCACATGCACACATGTTCAGACCAACCTGCTCAGGCAGCTTTCTAAGTAGCTTTATTGTTTTAGAGGCTAGCATGCTAGTGTTACCAAGGGAGAAAACATTTGGAAAATTATTTCTGTGTGTACGCTCTGCTGATCCTAAAGAAGTCATCTTCAGTAGGAATTCCCACCAGAAATTCACACGCAGAATTGATGTTTTTAAGCAATATCTGTGAAGCACTTAAGGGTAATGGAATAAAACAATGGTGTAAAAGGTGGCCAGGAGAAAATTTACTAGTCGACTGAAAGGTTTGGTGAATACTTTTAGTTTTTTTCAGGCACAAATAGAAAATGACTTTTCTTGTATGCTTCAGTCTCTCCACGATGAGAAATAGTTTTCCACCAATGAGAAAACACTCTGCTAATTCTTTTTTTGCCTTCCAGTGAATGTAAAAGATAGGAAAATGTATTTACTGTTACTTGTTACAGCCTGGCTTTTGTATCAGTTTGTTCGGTACCTATACCCAATCTCAAAGATAATCTGTAAGCAGAATATCCATAACTAGGCACATGAAGTAGTTATTTATTGACTAGCCCACAGAAAAGCAAGGTAGGATTTCACAAGCCATTAGGCTGAGCACCACGATGCTCAGCCAGCAAGGTACGCGGGGCGGCTTTGCTGGCCAGGCAGGCATGGGGCAGGCAGGAGGGGAACGGTCAGTCCCTGCGGCGCTCCAGAGCAAACCCTCAGCACTGCCACTTCCATCGCCCGCCAGGCTCCGTCAGTGCCCCCAGCAATGACAGCTTGTCCCAGCGAACCCACCTGATGCTTCCTGACTAGCCTTGCTCTTTTCCTCCTTTGAGTTTTACACCTTTCCATGTTGCTGCTTTCCCTCCTGAATCATTGAGCTACTGGCCGTCCTGTCCCAACAGCTCTGCCTCTGTCTGTAATTTTACCTTTCTTATCTCTCCACAGACTTTCTCACAGCTTGTTTTCAGCAGTCTGAAGCCGGGTTATGCAGCTGGGCTGGATCAGAGCTGGGCCTTCGTGCACAGGCAGCTACAGCGCTGGGAGAGGGGAGGGAGGCGCATGGCAGGGGCTGCAACGAGGTGACATACTCCAGGTCTTCCTCGTGTCAAAAAAATATCATTCAAGTGCAGCTGGAGAAGTGGGTATTTACAGAACTCCAAGGGTTGCAGTCTTTGCCAGAAGAGAATGAAAACCAGGTTTCAACCAGCTTTAAGAGAGGCCAGTGTAGCTGTGTAGAATAAAATGCTCTGGAAGTGACCAGCTGCGCGTATCGCGAGTTCACAACCTCCTTCAGCCCTGCCCCGTGCACGTCCCGTAGGTCCACGAGTTCCAGCTGTCAGTAGGCAGAGGGTTCCTACAGCAGCGGGAAGGAGGCAGCTCATCAGCAAGTTGCAGGCTCCACGTAGTGAAAGGCACATTGGCACTTGTGCAGCCCCTGTGCCTTGAGCCCCTGAGCCACAGAAGTTGCTGAACGAAGACAGCAGCAGGGAAGCAAGCTTGCCTTCGGGAGCACGAGCCCTTGGCGTTTAGTTTGTTGCTTAGTAAATTGCATTTAAGAGTTGGTATGTATTAAGGTCTGGCTCCATCTTCTGTGGTGTCTCTAGAAACAGCAAAGCTTTACCGTCCATTCTAGGGCAAGTTTTGTGTTAAGTGTTGAAAATCCAGATTTCAGTTATTAAGAAGAAAAAAGGAATTAAGCAGTTCCAGGAATTCCTCTCCTGAAACTATTTTGCAGATGAAACTAGCCAGTCATCTCTGGGAAAGCAATTCAGGACAAACCATCCCGTTGCGTGTATTGCAGTAAGCATATGCGCAGCTCATCTGTTCCAGATGGTGATCATCTGATCAGCCCTGCGGTGCGTGGCGCTGCCCTGTTTCAAGGCTGCAGTTAATTTCCTAGGCAATGCTGTGTGCATCAGCAAGCGCAGCTGTTGGGACCCATCCTTCCGCAATCGCACCCGTGCAGGTGGGCGAGTGGCGCAGAGCCCTGGGCTCAGAGGGGCACCGTGTGCTGGCCCGGCCTCAGGCTGCCTCCCTGGTGCTGCCTTGGCTGCTAGTGCGGCCCGAGGGACAGAGCGGGGAGACCCCCGCACCCCAGCTGTCCCCACTGCTGCTCCTCTTACCCAAGAGCTTAGATCACATCTGAGCTTGCAGCCACCAGGGGGCATCTTCGTTAGGAACGGAAATAATTAAAAAAGGTGAACTCCCATTCATAGTAGGTAATTATAGTGCATTTATTATACCTGTTATTAAAAGCAAAACCTCATCCTGCCTTTGCATAATACAATGCAAGTGCTCACATTTCTAATGATGTGTTTTTACTCATCATTAAGACAGCGATGGGGTTGTCCTTATCAGAGGAAAAAATAAAAGCCGTAATTTTCCTTTGGTTAATGAAATGCATAAGGGTGCCTTCACTGCACAGCAGGCGGGGAAGGGAAAAAAAAAAATCTAATCAAAACCACAGCATCACCAAAACCACAAGTGCTCCAGGCAGGGTCAGGGAGAATTGACAAGTAGCTTGTATGTGACAGACGATCACAAGAGAAGCCAAACAGCAAGGAAATGCTGGAGAAGTCAAACAGTCTGCAAAGATTCAACCCAGGCCAGAGCGAGAAACCTTTTTCCCATTAATTCAAAGCCAGTGTATTTGCATATACTCTTGGGAGCATCCTTATTAATATTCTATCTTCATAAAAGCCAAGACAATTGAAATGTATTCATTCAAAACACAGCGTAAAAGAAAGAAATACCTTTTCAGGAAGTAAATAAATCTCTGAAAATAAATTAGTATCTTGGGGGCTAAATGAAAAATCTATACTACAAAACAAAACTATGCAAAGTATTTGGGGTGATGTGGAAAAGGCTGCTCATTTTTGGAAAGTTAAAAAAGAAAATCTTTTAGTGGTCATTAAAGATGACACTTCTTATGTATCTATCCAGATTACTAGTACAGATGGGCAAGGTGAGAGGAGTGGACAACAGAAACAGTTATTTTTACTGCCCTGTCTCTATCTGCGGTACAGCTTGAATCTAACAAATAAATCAAGCATAACCCACAGAGGATGTTGTCTCAGAAGGTTTTTGTAGCATCCCTTTTGGTGAAGGGGAATCGGCTTGTCTGTACGTTTCGGACAGTTGCGTTCACCTCTGGTTCTGTTGGACACTCAGCCTTACACGGCGTCATCAGTGCCCCAGGCAAGGCCAGCGACTCTGACCTGCACAATCTTGCACTTAGATGTGGACTACAAGAAGCGTTTGTTAATCTCTGCCAGGGATTTTGTCACTCTTCAAAGTAATTAGATTAATTACTTCTGGACCAGGCCAAATTGCTGTATCAGGCACAATAAAAGACCCAAAGAGCAACCGGAACAAATAGGACAGTTCATAGACAGTCATGAATAAAAATACTGTAAGTCTGGAAATATAAAGTATTTCTCTGTTTTGCATACACCCTAGCCTTAGGCTAAACAGTGCACAGACACAGACTTGAATTTCTGGAAAAGGATCTGATCCAGGCGTGTGTTTGCAATTTTTGAGTATTGCTTTTTATGTTGTATGCGGATCAGGGAGAGAAAGACGCAAATCCAATTTTTTGTTTTGGTTTTTTTTTCCCAAAAAAAATTCAGACCTGAAAGCCTTCCCTCTCTGTGTTTTTTTCTTTTTTTCTTTTTTCTTTGCAGTCTTGAGTACTTGTGATTATCTTCTTTTGGCATCCACCTCAATATCAGCATGGCTATGTTTGTCACAGGTTTTATATGCTGCTGCAAGCAGGACTCAAATTAGGATTGGTGTGACCAAAGGACAATAGCTCTGCCAACAAGACAGACTTTTTTTGATCTAACTAGCAGATGCTCTGCTAGCGTCTCTCACTTCTTTGCCTCTCTCTTGCCTAAAGGACTGAAACCAGCCTGTCAGTGTGATTGTACTCACGGGAGCTACAACTGTTTGCACAAGATCCAAATCTAGCCTAATACCTACTTTAATAACTGCTTCCAACAGCTACTTGTGACGGCTCAGATGGTAAATTCCATTCAATATATCATAGCTTTAAAAAGCAGATTTTTCCAGAAATGGCTACTCTTTTTATAGAGGCTATTTTGCACCCTAGTGGATTGTTTTAGATAGTAACAAATTGTTCCTGCATATCCCTGGTCATCAATCACTTGCAAGAATAATATTGCAGGGGGACAAGGCTAGAAAAAGACCCTGCTGCGATTCAAACCTTGAATTCCTTTTTGTTCCCTCCCCTGGTACTTGGCAGTAGCTTCGGAAGAAGAAGAAACTACCAGACAAATTAAAGACCTGGCATAAAATATTGGACCAGCTTTTCAGGTGTCACTGAAGGGCAGCGGGTCTAGAGGTGTCTCTCCAGTCCAGACTTAAGAAGATCTTAACTAGATTTAGCTTTTCAAGCAAGCCTGAAGGCTACTGACTGCCAGTCATCCTGACAAGGTGATGACTAATGGGGACAATTAGCTCCCTCCCCTAACATGCTGTCTGTCATGGCGATTTGAAAAGGAATAAGAACACTTTTCCCTAAGGAAACAGGTTGGCAAATGGGTTTGGGTCTGTTAAAGCTTTAGCGTAGTTTCATATTAACAAAATGTCAAGAAGTTGTTCCAAGGAAGAGCAGGTTCAAGCCCGTATTGTCTGCTCTGTAAATTCCTATTTAATTCATGTTCACATATTGAAAAAATCACTCTATAACCAACCTGTATTTCCACAGAAGTAAGCTGCCGGATTTCCATCAACTCCAAAGGGAGGAAGATACATTTTGTGTTGTCCACTTCATAAGTAACAGCTTTTTTATTGTTAAGGAGTAACTAGCTAAGCTGTATAGAACGAGTTAAAAACTAGCAGCTGTCAGTGATTAAACTTGTTTCTGTCTCTTTCAGAACAGTATTTCCAGTTTATAGACAAAACTGAGGCACATCTGACTAGTTGTCATTCATTATCAATATTATCTGGCTGCTAATCACTAAAGCTAATGCTTACAGAAGTGTCTTGCATCTCTGACATTGACTTTAAGCAACCATCTCTCATAGAACATTATTTTCAGATCTGCTGAGTGTCCAGAGCATGAAGGTCAGTTTGTGATGCATATTCACTGCTGAATTTTAAGAACCAAAGCACCTCAGTTATGCCAGTTAAAATGTTTCCGTAGTTCACGCTCCTTATTGAACGAGTTTTAGTATAGCTGACCGCGTGGATCTCAGCAGAACTTGCTGAAAAGGAAGGAGAAGGGCAAAGGTGTTACCACCGCTGAACTAGACTACTCGTTACGGTGAACAAGAAGCAATCAGACTATAATCTAAGAGCCACTGTGCAAAGCTACATGACTGATCTGTATTTTCACTGTGCGACTGGTAGGAGGAAGGAGGATGTAGCACAATAAGCAATTGATTGGAAAGGCAATGCAGTCATTCAACAGGGCATTATTCTGAACTGATTTAAATGACAGCAGAGCAGCCCACTCTTGTCTTAAGGAAACACGAGTCATTCAAATGCCATATCTAATGATGAAATTATTCCACTGAGTTATTTGTTGACATGTATTACATATAGCTAATATGTTCCTGCTGCAGACCCCGAGGACTCTTTGTTTATGCTAAACGTGAATGTATTCTAGCACATGAATTACTATCCTCCTGCTTGCTTCTTGGGCGCCTCCAGAATAAGTAATACGTTGGCATAACTTTGCCATTTGTCAGCCAGCAGTCTGGTAGCACATTTGCTCGTCAATCTAATTTTAACCTTTTCTCATACGAGCACTTGGTATTTCATGTAAATCAACCAGTCAGTCTGTCATTCAGTAGGATACGATCTTCATAGTCTTCTAAACTATGCGCTCTATCATGCGTGTTCATTTTCTCAGTAGCAGAGGAAAAGCAAAACTAATATATTACTTCTGGTTTCTTAATACCAGAATGCCAGGAATCTTTTTATTACCGCAATAGAGACAAGTGACAGGTCTAGCAGAGGTTTTGGACAATGCATTCAGCACCTCCTGAATGGCAAGGTCTGGCCTGAATGGTAAGTAGCGCAATGTGTGCTTAAATGCTTCGTAGCACATATTCGAGGTCTGTTCCTATTATCACTGTAATTTGCAGCTAAGAATGCAGAAAAATACATGCAACTGATCAATTAAAAGTTTATTTATCAATCATTTCTCTGTGGTTCCAAGTTTCTTGATAAAATACTGATGCTGGCTGCAAAAGAGAACATAATTCATTCTGAAATACAGGTAAGTTTGTGAATGCACATTTCTTTTGATAATTTCTGTAAATAACATGAAAAGCTTGCTGGGATATCCTTTACTTTGTGAGGGTTTTCAGAAATCGATTTGGCTATGAAAGTGGTATGCTTGGAGTTTAGCTGTTTTGTCAGGGTTCCTGTAAACATGCATCACTTTAATACCTTTATTTTTCAAACACGAGTGAGGGTTATAGTCCGTCTATGCAGCCTAAACCCCATTCTGGCTTTTTCAGATATTTTACTGTGTTAAGAATGTTTTAAAAAAGCAATTGTAAAATAGTACTGAAACGATCTGTGATGTCTGCTAAGAATTCAGTCCCACATGACACCATTCACTGCATGGTACAATAGTTAACTTTTAATAATTATGAAAATTATAGTTTGACTGATCTAAATTTTCCTTATTAATACTTTGGGACTATCAACACTGCATTATATTTCACTCCACTCAGGCTTATGATTGATAAAATAAAGCTACATATATTTAATACCAGGTTCTGTTCTGAATAGTGACTGATGACACTGTACTGCACTTCTCCCCAGCACAGTGCTTAGCAGTCCCCTTGCCAAAGAGCAGAAGTGAAGCTCGTTCACTCCTGCAGCATCACGAAGCCCCTCCTCAGTTCGTACTCTCTTGTGCTGCTGTTTACTTACAGACTCCATCACACTTTGAGCCCATCCCCATTGCCATGCCCCCTTTCTAGCAACTTCTGTGCATGGTATGCACTCTGAAATTTACCTCTGTTGCTGTGGAATTAATTCACCTGTGTTGAGCTCCCGGGTATAAGTTGTATCTAATGATATTTGTGCAGTTTCTACCACCGAGATATGTTTCTGATTGAGGTGGTACTGTAATAGGAGTAATAACACGTAAACTGCTTCCATCACCACATCCAGCATCTATGTACAGATCAAGTACAGGCAATATTTGCCCATCATGATCTAAAGTGATAGAAGACTTAATTTAGCACTAGTTTGACCCAAAGTTTTAGCCACAGATTAAGTAAATATCTTCAGAAACGCAGGCCTGAGATTTCTGGCCATCTTGAATAAATATACATCAGAAGAATTTGTCCCACAAAATATTGAAGTACTTCTATTATTTAATTTTGCGTAGCAGAGGTATGTATACATGAGTTTATCCTCCATGCTTTGATGGAGTTCTCGTATGCCAGGCAGCTGCAGTTTCTGCCTGTATCTTGGGGTGTGTCTTGGCAAATTCAATACAGTCGGTGAGGTGGACTGTCGTGAGTGGTGACAGCATTTGGTTTCACTGAGCATGTGAAAAATAATTTTACATGTAATTTGTTCATTGCATATTCGAGCCTCTGGTTTACCACCACTGTTCTTGCAGCTGCAAGCTCTACCTAGTCCAGGGAAGCATGTATTACCAGTAAATGATTGCTCTGAAGAAAAGCAGTGAATTTCTGGGAATGGGTTGGCAGGGGGACTACGTGTTATTACAGGAAAAATATATTCTGGTCTTAATTATTGTTTGTTCATTAAGGCACATGTAGCTGTGTTTAACAAACATCCTCTTCCCCTTCAAATTTTTTGTGACGCTTGATCCTTATGGATTACTGAAGAATTACAATCTCTCAACAGGATCAGAAGTTACAGAATTATATATCTTGTGAATCTAGACTCGGAACTTTAAGAGAGAAATTAATTTTTCAATTCTGTACCTGTATAGAGAAAAAAGAAAAATTATGGTAATGAGTTACTACCCCCACAGACAACTTGGGTAATTTTTTCCCTGGGGTACATATCTCAGTTCTAGTTTTTAGCAATGTATTCCTCCGGGAATCCAAGGCAAAATCCAACCATCTCTATTGGAAGGTGTGGTGGGCAAACCCAATACAGAAGGACTCAGCCTTTCTCTTTTCATGTGAATTTTTTATATGATTCAAAAAATCCTTAAATGCAATTTTCAGGTACTGCTAATGAGAGAGCTTTAAAAATTACTTCTCGAGAGCCGTGAATCATACTAATTCTGTTAATGTCCATTGCTTTTTAAATCTTGACTCAGTCCCACCTATTAGATGGCAAGTCTAGGTATCAAAGTCTAAATTCGGCTCGCTTCATTGCTCGTGTCATGTTTCCCCCCAAAAGGGAGAGCAGATGCCACCCATGGGAGGAGTACAGCTCATGGTTACCATTTGCAGCAATCTTGGTATTAAATGGATGCACAAAAGGTAAGTGCCATAACAACGTACTGTTAACATGAGTTGTGCATGTGTGGGCCCCGTATGAAAACTAATGAGCAACGAGGACATTCTGTCCTCCCCAGCATGTGTCTGGCATCGCGGCTGGTCAGAGTTTGCATACCTGTCCTCCTCGAATCATCAGGTTAAAAAAAGAAAGTGAAAGAATAATGTGCTAAAAACGGAGCTAGAAACACTACTGAAGGGAGGATTTGGCCAGCTGCATTTAGGAAGAGACTACACTTATTTCAGTAAACAGAGATACTAAAAACAAGCAAAAAAACCCTCTCAGACCTAATGAATTACCTGATATCTATGCGCTTTGGTCCAATACCTTTTGGCAGATTAAAAATACTTTCATGCTAAAACAATCACAATGGTATACTGTACTTTTCCACTGTAGTGACCACGGCCCAGAAGTTCAATAGAGAAGTTTTATTGCCAGTTACTATTAGAAAGTCATTCTGTGGACATTTAAATTCCATCTGTAAGGGCACGTAATAGAACTGCCTAGTGTGTCACAGTCCTAGCACCACGCCAACGGTAAAAGCCCAGGGAAACGGTCGTTATGATTTGTATTATATACATCCAGATAAATGCTTATCAGCGCCTGCTGCAGGGAGCTGGGCTGCTGGCTGTGTGTGAGGCCAGGGGAGATCTCCAGTGCTGCCCACACGCCGGGTCTCGCCCACCGCCCGCGGCACGGCTCAGCCCCCCCTCGCCTCATGCTCCTCAGCTGCCGCCAGCAGCTTGTGCTTTCGGCACATGGCGGGCACACTGCTCGGTGACCTGTGTGCCGGACATGGCGACTCTGTGTCTAAGTGCAGCTGACAGCCAGAAACGGGGGAAAACAGGGAAGTGCCACCTACCCCACGTGGCCCCCGGCTGGAGGAGTGTGGTGGGCTTTCTTGCTGTGTCCTTCCACATGGGCTTCTGGCCTCCTAATTAACTACTGATTTACAACTAAGTGTAAATTACTCCCTAGTGTAAATGTCCCTCGGTAGCTTCAAGGGACATATCAATGAAAAGCCATGACGTGGGCTTATGGGGGCAACAAGCATTACTGCTCCTTCGGAGAAAAATCTGTCTTCTGCTAGTTTTTCCATCCAATTCTAAAGGACTCCTCTCTCACAGTATAACCTACTACTCCTACTCTGACCTTCCTGACCCTCCTGTCAGTTCTGCTTTGGGTTCGGGCCTGGCTTCCCACAGCTCTTCTGCCTTTTGTTTCCCTTCTCCCTCCCCTCTGAAACACCTCCACAGTTTGGATGCTCTTGGAGGAAATTGCCTTCCACCTCTGTCCTTTCACACCCCAGCACAGGCTGGACTGAATACAGGGCCATCTATGGCCCAAGGCAACTTTCTGTCAAGATGCAGACACGGGCATGGGTGACACTAACATTAAAGAAGTAACCTCCAGCAGTCCCCACAGCATAGCTCCCTGGGATCTGCTCTCCAGGCACAGTCCTGACCCAGATACAGAATCACAAAATGGTCAGGGTTGGAAGGGACCTCTGGAGATCATCTAGTGCAACTCCCTGCTACTAAAGCAGGTTCACTGAGAGCAGATTGTGCAGATTTGTGTCCAGGCAGGTTTTGAACATCTCCAGATCAGGAGACTCCACAGCCTCCCTGGGCAGCCTGTTCCAGTGCTCTGTCTCCCTCAAGTAAAGAAGTTCTTCCTCATATCCAGATGGAACTTTTTGTGTTGCAGCTTGTGCCCGTTGCCCCTTGTCCTGTTGTTGAGCACCACTGAAAAGAGCCTGGCCCCATCCTCCTGACACTCACCGTTCAGGTATTTGTAGACATTGATAAGATCCCCTCTCATCTTCTCGAGCCTAAACAGCCTCAGCTCCCTCAGCCTTTCCTCATAAGGGAGATGCTCCAGTCCCCTAATTATCGTCATATCCCATATCATATCTCTCTTGAACTGGGGAGCCCAGAACTGGACGCAGCGCTCCAGATGTGGCCTCCCCAGGGCAGAGCAGAGGGGCAGGATCCCCTCCCTCCACCTGCAGGCCATGGTCCT
>JAVJGJ010000061.1:24898025-24909992 GCA_035590215.1 Microhierax caerulescens
GGCGGGCTTTATTTATTATTAGGTAGAGGGAAAGTGGCAACAGTGGTGGTGAGGGGTCCCTAGCTGGGGCTGAGGCCCATGGGGTCTGCATTAGGCTCCTCTGCTCCTATGGCCGGGCAGCCTGGCCATGGGGAAGGGGCCAGTGGGCTGCTGACCCACTGTGCTACCACAGGGTGCCCCAGGCACTGCAGCTCCCAGCCCTGCTCAAAGTAATGCCCTTTCCCTGCCCCTTCACAGGTTTTGCAAATCCTTCACTAAGTGCCCCCTTAACCCCACTAACCTCACCCCTGCCTGCCTTCTGTGTGCTTTCCCTTTCCCTGCAGTGCTTCCCTTGCTCCTCGCCTCCTGCCCAGGGTTCACCGGGATGCTTCTGCTCGTTGTGCCCAGCTTCCCACTTAGTACCTTAGAAGAGAGTGTTACAGCTGCTTGCTGCTCTGATTCATGACCTGGCTGGTACGGATCTTTCCTTGCTCGTTCCCTAAGGTAATTCTGCCTCCTTGCCGTTTGTGGGTCTGTCTGGGATTCATCTGTTTATCCCAAACTAATTGTATTCTGCTACTCAGATCAAAGAACCTAGTTTTATGCTTGTTAAGGTAAACCTGCAATATACTTTATGGGGAAGAAGCACCTTCAGAAAGTGTGTGTGACCTGGGCAGAAAGCAAGTGTGCAAGAGGTGGAAGTGCTGCGTTGCAGAAGGAGAGTGGATTAGGATTATAGCAAGCATAAAATTTCTAAAAATTAGAATAGCTTCAACATTACTCTTTAAAATAATGGATTAATTATTCCAGTGACATTGTGCTGTGTGTCCATGTGCTAACAGGGCTTTTATTTTTTCCCTCTGGAGTGGGAAAAGAAAGTGGTTGCTTAAATCTCTATTGACCTATAGCACATGAATTCCAGTTTTGACTTTATGAAAGCCTCTGTCATCGTTCTTGTGTGGACTGTCTCATGCTCATTGTACTGTGGGGTTAGACACGCTGTCACTATTCCTATAAATAGCTTGCTTGGTTATGAAGGACTATTGGTGTTTCCTCTGGGAAGAACAGGACTTTTGACTAATGACATTTTAGGCCAATTTTCTTTAAACTTTCTAGAGAAGATAGGGTTTGGAGAGTAGAAAACTTGCTAAAGAAAGCCAGTAATCAAGGTATTAATGTTTGAAACACAGATGCTCAGTGAGCCTGGAGAATTTGCAGAGAAAATCAAAGTTAGAAGGAGCAGGATGGTGGTGTGCTTTTAAAAAAGGAGGTTTGGCTTCAGGGCTGGCAGGGAGCAAGGCAGCTGCCATGTGGAGAAAGAGAAGCTCCCTGTGATCCAGCGGAAAGCTGAGCTGTGGCGCAAGGACGGCTGCAATGGCAGAGAGTTTGCTCTGTACCTGAAAAATACTCAAGCGTGCTGGGGAATGGCAGGTAAGGCAACGTGGTTTTCGGTTTTTTTTGGAGCAAAGTAGGAAGTAATTGCCTATAGAAAACTTTGTTTCAGCTATTAGCTCTTCAGTTGTTAGTATCATCTTTACAGTGTGGAGAGCACCTGCAGGCAAACACCCTCAAGGTCGGATTGGTAGGGGTGGATGTTTTAGAGCTTGTGGAGGGAGTGAGGGTCCCCGTTCTAAGGATATAGGTCATCTGGGCTGTGTGACCCTCTTTCTGTGTGTAAATGTGCTGGAGACACCAAAGAGAGCACGCGTCCCCTGGCCATGCGGTGAAGGAAGTTTTATGGCATGCAGCGTGAGAGGTCACACACAGCATGGTACTGAATACAGGTAACGAGGCTTGGGGGGGGGTCCTCCCCTGACTAGTAGGAGTAGCAGATGCCAAGATATACTTACAAGTAGCAACCGATCTGGAATTCAGACCTCATCTTCCACAGCCTGGGAAGTTTCCCAGAGCACACTGAATCGACAGCAGCATCCTTCGTGCAAGCAGCGAGTCTGTACACAACAAGATTGCCCTACCAAAAGAAAAAAAAGGAATAGAGCATTACATCTAGGGATGTGACTAACTTCTGAACAGTGAGGAAAGTGCTACACTTGCCAGTTATCTCTTCTGTGCATTTCCTCAGTTGTGGCTGGGGACATCTGATGAGTGTTTCCCTTTCACTCCCAGCGCAGTCTGTCTGCTGTCAGCAGTTAATGAAGTCACTCACAAGACGCCATCCCCTGGGGAAAAGCAGTGCTATGAATAGACCTGTTACTTGCGTCTCTAGCTGCAATGCTCTCGGCGCTTCTTTTGCTGTGCCACCATCTCCGATGATTGTGCCGTTTTCAAACAATGGTCTTTCACTCTAGAGCTACTGCTATTCAGGATGCCAAAAATCGGTCCTCTTCCTTCTGGCAGAGCTGTAGAGCTCAGCGAGTGCTTCTGTGCTGTCCCCAGTGACAGATGCAGGCTCTGAGGTACCACAGACTTACCAAAAATGTGCAGAAAGTGAATGAGTAATCTTACTGCAGCAAGTATTTTTAATAATAGTCTGCAATGAATGTCGTCATCAGATACCTCATCAACGCACATCCTACAATAAGGAGGAAAAAATAAAGCTTTTTTTCTGCAAACAAAATGTTTCAGTAGCATGGAAATATTTTGTTTGTAGAAAATCTGATGAATCTGTATCACCAATCTGATGAAAAGTATCAGAGAACATCACCTATTTGCCCAGCTGAGCGTGCATGTCTCGGTATAATTAAGCTTGTCTTTATAAGGAGTTGTCTGTAGTCTAGACAGAGGTGAGCTGTAAAAAAAAAAAAATTTGGCAAAAGTAAGGAAAGATAAAGAATGATGAATCATGATAACATGTTATCCAAAGTGTGTAAGATTATGTAAATACTTACTGCAATTTGTAGGGCATACAGTCCTTATTAATGCCAGTGAAGTCAAGGACTATTCAATGCAGTAAGTCACTAGCGACTGAGTTTGTGGTTGAGATCTAACCCCAAATAATTTTACAGTTGAATATCTTTGTAAGAAAATTTAGATAACAATGCCAATAAATAGTCAAGAGAAGAAGAAACGAGTAAATTAGCATTCAGTTTGAACATTATCTGCTCTTTCTTTGAGGGATGTGGGGGACAACATTTTAAAAAAGTTTTTTATATATATACACAGATTTATTTTTTTTTACCAGACTTGATCATCTTAACAGGCTCCCCCCAAATCAAATTGTCAAAAATTTTAGTTCTCAGAAAGCTGTGACAAGGTCTTCAACAAATATTCTGCATCATGTTCTAAATGTCTGAATCATTCCTACTGGAGCAGAGTAAAAGTTGTTGTCTCGTATGAACATTTGTTCAGGTGTCTCATCCTCCTGCTTATATGAAAACAACAAAACAAAACCACCCCCTTGTTACTCATACTTTTTATATTCATTCCGGATGGCTGAATAAGTTTGAGTGATTCATGATCTATGTTAAAATTTAACATCAGCCTTTAATGTGTTCGGCTTCACACATGGTGTGTCTTATAATATTGATATATCTCATCGACCTAGCAATCTGCATCAGCGTGCTGAAGCATGCTGTGAAAGGAAAATGATACAGTAGGCCTGATCTACTTCTCTGTCAAAGCTTTAATTAAAACGTTCACACTATCTGTTGAGAATGAAGGGGCTTGGGGAAACTCATAAGATGCCTTGTGCTGTCAGTAACAATATTTCATTTTGAAAGTTTAGGGAGACAGGAATATGCCTCCTAGGTCAAACTTCCGTGACCTGGTCAGCATCTCACTGGCATTCAAAACTCTCATCCAGCTTGGTCTCTGGTATCCTATATATAAACTCCCACAAATTAATGCATTGGATTTTCCTGTACAGTTGCTCAGCGCTTTTTTCTAATAACAACCAAAGCAACTGGGCTGAGCTCAGCAGACCAGCAGAGCTGGAGCAGCATTGCTCTTGCAGCAGTTCTCATCCTTTTCTCAGGGGTACAGAGGTGCAAACCCAAGCGTAGGTTTCTCCTTTAGGGTTTGTTTCCCCTTGCTGGCACCCAGGCAGCCTGAAGCCAACTGCAGGCTTGTCAGCCGGGAGGTGAGGTCTGATCAAAATGAGGTTTCATTTAGCACTAGCTACCCTGAAATGAGACCCTGCCACACTACCTAGGAGTAGCACTCACACGATAAAGCCTCCTGGCTGTGTCTGTGGAGGTGTCTTATTAAGGTCATGTAGAGATTGTTTTTTCTTCCCTTAGCAGAACCATCTAGAGGGTAGGACTGCAAATGCTGCCATCTATTTCAGGGATGAAAATGTACTTGTAACAATGATCCTTATCATCTCTAGAAGATGCTTCTTGCCTCCTTCAGTCCCACAGTGCCATGCTAGCAGCAATTCATCTCATCCAGAAGCAATGGATGATAAACCCACAGCAATACCTCAAACAGTTGTTTAAAATCAGCTTTAGCAAGCTTTGCTCCCTCTCTGACCTTTTCCTGGTCTTTTCCACATCTCCTGTGCTTGGCTGTCTTTCACCCAGGCTTTCAGGCTCAAATTTGGAAATCTGAGTTCCCGACACTGGACTCTTATTTTTCTGGTAATATTTACCTGCTGCCCTTGTAGAATAAAATCAAGACCTCTGCGGTGCCTGTGCTGCTATTCAGAATATTAGTAGACATTAAACAGAAAGAGATTGACAGATTTCCCCCACAAGAGCTGCACTAAGGAATATCTCCAGCCAGGAAGGCTGCCTAGGTTGGAGCTTGTGATGCTCTGTCTGATCCTGAGCCTTGACCAGTTCTGGCTGCAAGAGACAAGCAATTTCTTCCAAGGAACAATCTTCCTTAAGCATCACTGTAACAACAGAAGAAGCACAGTACCAGGATCATAAAGAAAGCAATTTGTTATGAATGCTGAACTTAGAGGAATGTAAGCAAAAGTCCAAGCCTTGAAAGATTTGTGCAGAAGCACGAGAGAAATCAAACTACCATTGCTCAACACACAAGCAGAGCAAATAAACCTAAGAGGGGGTTTTTGAAGCAGCAGCAGCAGAAAAATACTCCTATAAAAGTGGTAAGGATGAATCAGATGGTAACGCGTGAGAACATAAAAATCAGTTCAGGATGAAGGAAAAACAGGCTTTATTACTGTACGTGAGCAAACCGATGATGAAGGAGACCTCGTAAAAATGAGTGGTTTTATCAGTTATGTGACTGCTCAGGCATTGTGATTAGTTGTATGTCAGCAGTCTGGAAAAATAACTGCAATGGCTTTGTTTGCTTTTATATATGTTTAAAACCATAAATATTGAGCAACTTTCACAAAATGAGACAGAAAATGATGACAGCATGAGAACATGATGAATATGCACTTTCCACAAGACATTACTGGTATATTCAGTCCCCTGCTGTCACTATTAGACAATCTTGCCTGAAATTGTTATGATGATTTTGACTTGTAGGTCATGTACCCATCCCCTTTTATATTCAGGTTTATGTGACACAGGCAGAAGAGGGCGTTTGTGTTTTTCCTACGTGTGAGAAAGTTCACACATTACAGAGCAAGAGAGGAACTTCCCCAGCTTCAAAGTCCAGCTGAAAAATAAACCAACCAAACAGTATGTTGGATTGGCTTTTTTTCTGGTGAGATTTCTTCTGGCAAGCAGTAAGCACCTGATGTGTCCAAGTTAGGAAACGGTTTGTTCTTGATTGTGCCTGTAGGAAACGCAGTGAGGCGCCTCCCGTGTGTTAGTCTGAGACCTGTGTTTGCTGTTCCCTGGAGCTTTGCTTATAGCCACGTTCATGGCTTGGCACGGTCCCCAGGTGCGGTCACAGGACCACTCTTTGACCTGTTTGAACTCTTCCTCGGTTCCTCCTGTTGCTCTCAGGCATTACTGAGCACAGCTATCATTCTCCAACCTAAAAGGGCATTTAGATACCTCTTCCCAATTAATGTTAACTTGTTAACCTCTTGAACCTTATGTATATTTTTCATAGAGCTACAAAATTTCGTAGGGACATCACAGTAGTCAAACACTCAAACGTCTCTCCTGATTAGGGTAGGCAGGGTCTTGCTCTAACTGAGAGTGTCTCATCCACCAGATCAGTATCTTACCGTAAATCAAATGGAAGAATAATATTGGAAAGAATCACATCAAAACTGACTGAAGTATAATAAATGACAGCTATGACTCAATGTCTGCATTTCTGCTCAAACACAATACTGTATTTTAGACTGGCTTTGAACAGGTTTTTCACATAATTTCAGGTAGTGATTAACTCCCAATGACTAAAATATCTCCAAGAGAACTGTTGAGACATCTCACATACTCACTCAGGTTTTTCACTTTACCTCTCTCATTCAAAAATACATTTATTTTAACTGAAGCTATCTTAAAACAGCCCCACAAATGTAAAGTCAGCAATACTGTTACAGCATAATTTCAAGCTAAAATGATTGTATTCCAGGCAGATGCACACAGTATGTGCATGCAATTTTATTATTTATTCCATTTATAAAACAGAAGGCATTTTAGCATCTGTGGCAATGCAGTCATCTCTGGGATGAAATATAACTTTGTACCAGCTCACGTTGCAGGATGAAAGTCTGAAGGAGGGAGCACTGAGAAGATCACAAAATGGGAAATCTGCTTGAGCAGGTTTATCCTGAAGGAAAAGCTCCCACTGCAGCATTTCATTCCTGAGGAGGGTGTGTTAAAGCATGCAAGATAATAAAGAGCAGCAGATGTCTTGAGAATTGATGTTATGAGGAGTGTTGTAAGGCGTTTAACTTTTGCAAAGAAAGAGGGTTTTTCACACATACTAGATAAATTCCATCAGAGAAAATTGGGTATTATTTTTCTGGAACCAAGTTTACTATATTTGATATCAATACAGTAAAACATGAATACATCATGTAGCATACTACAAAACAATACATGTTAACAATAGATAATTATATATCAATATAATCAGTAAAAGAATTGTAAGCTGGGAAATAGGTTGAGGAACGCTTGTAAATAACTTTCATACCTGGTTCTGAAAAACAGAAAGCATTGAATATATGGGGGGAAAAATATCAGATGGGAGCAAAATGGATGGGAAAAATCAGTACTGATGCAGGTGGGAATGTGATGTGAATGGCCTGGATGTCGGGAATAAAAGGGATGTGAGCAACGTAATTAAAATATTTGCACAATATCATAGAAGATGAGCTGTGATGTTTGCGTACAAAAACTGTGCACAGACAGACGCAGGCTAGAACTGCTGCACCCAGGAGGACCCTGAACCTCCTGGTAAAATAGCAAAGTATGGTGGATGGGTAATCTAGGACCGAAATCCACTTAAACCAGTGTGTAGACTCTTAAGAAAATTAGAAATAAAAGCACCATTCGGTAACACTGAAGCTGCCCACAGAGGCAGAGAGGGGAGGAGGCATGGGCAGAATGGAATTTGTCAAACTAGTGGTCTTCTGAAGGATCGTTGAGGGACTGTTACACGTAGATCTAACACAGATGGCTACAAGCGTGAAAGAGAAACTTCCAAGCATTGTCTCATTGCAGGAGATTTTTACTGCTCAGAAATAGAGTGTAAAGCAAATGTTACTGATAACGGTAGAGCCGGTTATTCCAGGGTGTAATAGCTGGCAGATTTCATCACTAGAGCAGTCACTAGACTACCATGATGCTATTCTAGGTGGTCTTTGTTAGGTAGTGATGACATAGAGCAGCTGGTTGTAGAAAATAACCTAGCTAAAGTTATCTCAACTTAATTAAATTGAAAATAAGCAAAAGAATAAACAAGAATAGGCCTGTTAGTTTCTCCAAATTTGTCCTTCTGAACTGTTGTACCTAAAGAAACTAGTTAGTGTTGTCAAGTAGATGAAAGTTCCAAATCTGAATATTAGGATTTCTTTAATCCAAATAGGATTTTTTAAATCTGCACTTTGCACTGTAAGTGCAGTGAAGAGAAGGGTGTTAGCACTTTATTGTATGAATAAACCCTTTTAAAAAATAAAAAAAAATATTAGGAGTAAGCAAAGATAGTGAAATTCATAGCGGAAGAAAACCCCACCATACCAGATCATCAGTGAAAATGGTATCTTGAGAACCAAGAAGTAGAGGGTATAGCCAAGTTTGCAGACTTACCATCTGTAAACAAAATTTGACAGACTGACAATTTCTTCTGCCACACAAATAACAGGGCACCTGGTATGTGGCAAGGTGGGGGTAGAGATTAAAAATTATCTATGTACTGCCCAAAGTAAATAAATTATTTTCCTTCTTTTCGGTGAAGAGGGTGGTACAGATAATGGAGAAAAGTAAAATCAGGGTGGGAAGAATCTGTAGAAATTTCATTTATGAACTTGAGAAATAAATCCCGTGTATGGTAGGCCCATAGTGGAATGATGTCTGTTATCTATCCTAAAATGTGGAAAGAATGAGCAAATTAAATTCAAGTATAGAAAATTTTTTCTTAAAAGACCTGCCAAAACTAAAGGAGAAGGAAGAGCAAAGGAAAAAGCAACCTTACATCTACAGCTTCATTAATCTGAGCTTAGTAATAGGCATATTTGTATACACTGTACACATTTTTGCAAAAAAGAATAAAGATGTGGAAATAAAATGCAGGAAATAGGATGAAAGCAATAAATGTTTAATGCAATGTATTAGGGCTGAGGAAATGTATGTATGATATCATCCATTCTGGAAAGGGAATTATTTGACTGCTTAAAGGTTGGGTAGAGATTTTCAAGCATCGCAGTTTCAGCTACCCTCTGAGAGTATTAATACTTTCATTGCTGCTAAATGTGGCATGGGCAGATGAGAAAAATATCCATACCATTACATACACATTGCGGAGGAACCTGAGGGCTGGAGGTGTGGACTAGAATTTAACAGCACAAGTGCCTGGTCATGCACGAACTGAGGTAGAAACAATTTCTGTTATAAATTGTGGCTTAAGCTGGGCAAGAGAAAGACCATAACGTCTTGGTCAGTCATGGAAGAATGCTGAGAGAGCTGGGATGGAGCCAAGGGAAAGGCAAAACCGATCCTCCTTAGGCACAGCACAGGAGACTTAAGAAGGGATATGTGAGTCCAGACACCGTCGTAGGAAGCACCGGTGAAAGCTGTGCTGGAGCACTGCGAACAGTCTGTCACCATAATTATGAGACCATTGAAAGAAATGCAGAGAAGTAGCACTGGACCAAACAAAGAGTGAGGATATATGATTGCTGTCTATAAATACATCAAGGGGAGGGGAAAGAAGGGCAGGGCAAATACTAGGAAAGGAAAGAAGTTATTTAAGTTACCAGACAATGTTGTCATTAAAACAAATGGATATAAATTGAAAGTTAGTCCACCCAGACTGGAGCGAAGGAGGTTTCCAGCCATGAGAAGAGTGAAGTCTTTGAAACCATCTTCTAGTAAGAGTGACAGGAACAAACCACTGTAGGTGAGGGTATCACAGTAAAATGGAAATTATTGGCTTGCAAATTGGATAATACCGAATTCACCTAGTTCTTATATATACCATAAAGGTGAGTAGAGCCACTTTCTATTTGCCTCTCTGCCACAGTGTTAAAACAGTCTGAGTAGTCTAATGATGGATTTTTCATGAGTTTATTAACACGGTTGTGTAAGGTGAAAGGACACCTCTTCAGTATCTATGAGATCCTTTGCAGTGTTGTGCCCTCTGCTTTGTACTATTGGAGCAATAGTATTTTTTGAAATTTCTGTTAACTTATTGGTTCAGATAGAAAGCATGCATGCCTCTGTGGCCTCCTGTGACATGTTGGTGTGTTACAAAATGTTAAGAATTACATTATTTTTTAAAATCTGTTTAAAATTATCGTTATTCTGTGTGCTAAGTATCCAACCGAAGCACAGCAATGCAGTTGCAAATGTGTAAGAAGCATAAGGTATCCGTGGGACAAATATTATTGACAGGGTTTACTTGATTTTGAACTCCCAGGGAACGTCATTAGGGACAATCTGCCCTGCCTTATCCTTTTGGTATTTTTCAGCCAAAATATATGGAATTTATTTAGTTAATTTTATTTTTATTTAGAGATGGTTCTATTTATGTGTTTTCAGTCTTGCATGGTTTTAATTAGACACATAATATCAACAGTGCTTACCAGTTCTTTAAGAAGAATTAAGAAGCACCGATCATTCTATATAATGTTATTTTACCAATATTTCTGTTCACATGTGAGTGGACACTGTTGGTTTAAATTTCCTTCCTATTTCCATAGGAAACACACAGATAACAATAATGCAAGATTTTCAAAATACCGTAATACCAACAAATATATTGGAAATACATTATTCTGAAATGTCAGAAGTTATCTGAGCTTGTGACAAAGACACTAGAAGTAATGTTCTGTTTACTGTGACAGATGAGACAGGAATTTGAAAAAAGCATGCTAACAAAACATTATAACTCTAACATAAATGACCAAATTCTTTAATAAAGACATGAACATCTCCAAAGGTTCCTACATAAGTAGCAAGGCAAAATATTGGTAGCAGGGCTGTTAGTATCTGAAGACTTTTATTCTGTGTAAGTTTTAAAGTAAACTTTTCTTTACTCCAGGGTAGCAGGGTAGCCATAAGATGGCAGCACTCTGTACAAAAGGCTCCTGAAGCCCTAAATTCTGTTATTTTCCCAGAAAGCACGAGTGGCCCAAACACTGAGTGTCTGGAAATAGAAACTGTGCCGGCCAAGTTCAGAATAGCTGCGGGAAAGCTTCAGAGGCATAGCTGGTTCCAGGCACTGCCTGAGCCCGTTCGCCGCAGTTTTTAGCAGCTGTTTGGGTGCTGAGCTAAACATGCTTATCTGTTTCAGTTATTCTAGATTAACCTTATTCAAACCCTACGTATCAGCAAAGCACTGTAGGTCGAAGAACAGCAAGGTCAACTATAAGATACATTTATTTTCTGTGCGTAAGACCAGAGGGGAGTCACTTCTTACAAATGATTTAACCCTGGCTCAGTAGTTTAGAATTTACATCTTTTACATGAATCAGGCCTGCATACATTGCGTTTACACAACCCTACTGGCTTTTTCAAAAGCAAGCCTTCCCTCTGCGTTGCCTCCCTGCCAGCCTGCTGCAGGACTGTGCTACAGCTTTGCATTCCTTTTGGTGCTGCTGCAACCCGCCTGTCCCAGGGCTCGCTTTGACCCTTCTGTAATGGGTCCAGAGGGTCCAGTTTCCACTTAGAATGGATCTGGACGGAGTAAGTTACAGAAAACTCTTCATCTACAATGCAGGAGGTCTGAGACATGGTGGAGCCGGTGCTCAGCACGGTTGCTGCCACCAGTGTGCACCAGCACCGAAGAGGGGTGCTTGCTCTGGTGCCCAGCACCAGGCTTTTATAGCACAGGGAGGACAAGGTGTGCTGTGTAACTGTGAAAAGCAAACAGAAACTGCAGCCAGGTTCAATAGGTTGTGTGGAAATCCCTGGCGTGTTCTGAGCGCCGTGGGCTGGCTGGCAGTCCTGCTCGAATGCCACGTGATTGTCCCACTGGTTCTACCCGAGTTCTTCTGCAATTCAGAGGTTTAATTACTTCGCTTTGAGTGTGAGAGTGTATTCAAATCTGAAATGCAAACAAATCTTTCAGGGTGCTCACCCATGTGAAGGAAACCGAGGGCAAAGGTTTGCTCACACCCTTGGCTGGAACCAGCCAGGTCAGTGCTGCGGGCAAGGTAAATAGGAGTTGAAAACACGCTGCTTGCCCACCTGCTGTTCATTGGTGAGCAATTCCTCCTCCTTCCTCCTCTTCCTCTGTTTGCTCAGAGGCAGGTTGTTGATTTCTCTCCCTGCCCTCACCTAACAGCAGCATGCTGCTTGGGAAATGAGAGGAGACCGGAGCATGAATCATGGCCTGAGTCACCCCACACACACCCCGCTTTGCTCGGAGCTGGCGGGGAAAACCACCTTTCCCCTGGGTGGCCCTTCGGCCCCTTCCACCGTCTGGAAGGAGCAACAGACACCCCTCGTCTCCTACAGCTGCTCCCTGTTGGGCATGGGGGGCGGGGGG
>JAVJGJ010000061.1:24910092-24922430 GCA_035590215.1 Microhierax caerulescens
CCCGCGAGAGGGGCCTTTGCCCTCCCACACACCTGCCTGCGCCTCGGGGGGCTCTGTGCCTCACCCCGGGGCATCACAGTGGGGTGGGTATTAGTACACATGGGAGCAGCCCAGCCACTGTATGTTCAGGTCTTCATTTACCGCAGGCCCCATGTCATTTTCAAAAGACCCGAATGTGTACGGTGGTTTCTTTGGATTGATGCTGTTTTTTGTCGGAGCAATACCTGTCCCTCACCATGCCAATTAACAAAGAAGGAGGTAGAAAATAGTATCAAGTGACATTTAAAATGTGTAAACCCAGATGCATTTATTTATTTTACCCCGTGATTTGATAGGTTAATCTATTATTTTGTATTTAGGAAAAAAATAAAGTTAAAAAAAAGGTAAAAATTACTGGTTAGTCACCTTCGCTATCACTGTGAATTTCCCCATTAAATACAGCTGTTCATTAGAGATTGTTGCTTCCTCTTGAAACGTTTTTACCAGCTCTCCCTAAAGCATTGCCAGCAGTTATGCTGCAGCAGAGGTAGTGAGGTCGTTCCAGCACCGCTGCAGTGTCTGTGTGTGGCTTCTGTCTATGGTGGATTGACGTGCTTGCAGGACATTCACACCACTGTGTGGCTACTTGCATCACTCCTAGTTCCTCAGAGATAAATCTAAGTTTTAAGCCTGGAAACTCTTTTTCAGGCATCCTCTGAAACATCTGTCATTCTTTGGAACTGGGTCTGTCGGGCTGCTGAGGCATATATTTCTGGGTAGAGGTTTTCTGAAAAGAATGCCTTCCATTTCTGCTGGCCCAAGAGTCCAGAAGCACTTGACTGTGCAGCTACAGAACATATGTCTTCTTTGGGAGAAAAGTATTTTAACCACTCACTCTGCAGGTTTTTGCATATTCTTCGGTTACTGTCTTCTGGGTTAAAAATTTTGACCAAAACTTTTGAAGTCTGCTTTGAATCCCCATTAAAGATCATCAGGAGCTTTCTAGACAGATTTGATCTGGAAGCCAACCAAGGAGAGAATAAAGTCACCCGATGTTTCAAGTGCAAAGCAGCCTGCCCCTTACCTAGGGAGTGTAGCCCTTCGCCTCTTACAGACGTGCTGGGGAGACGAATGTCGCTCTATATGATGGAGAGAAGGGACACCTCGCTGCTTTCAGTTCCACAAAATTCTCTGATGAAGGGCAAGAAGAGTGAAATGTTTTCTGAAGTGCAGGAGACACTTTCCTTCGCCTTTGTAAATATTCTGAGAACATTCTCAGCCTATGGGACTGACTGGCTTTAAATTGTTCCAGATTTTTCCAGGCCTTCAGTGTGAGAGCGTGTATGAGAAGAGCATGGACCTAACGTGCTTCCTCTTCCAGGTTTTGTCTAGCACAAAAGGAACTGATTGTTTTCTCTTGGACTGGTCTCCCTGCGTGTGTAATTATGCTATATCAGTATATACCTATTTACAGGAGAGGCTGATATTTTTTCTAAAATTAAGTAATTTTTAGATTTGCATGCACCAATGGTGAGAACGTGCTTCTGTAGGCAAATACTTCTCATTCTGGAACTTTTACAGACCCGTCACTAAGGTGACTTGTGGATTGAGCTCGGTGCACCAGAAAAGATGCACCATTGTTCTAAAGGATAAAAAGCCCACTATTATTAGTGAAATGCATCTTGAGACTGATGCTTTTTCTTTATTTCTTATTCCCTGTCCCCATCATCAGCTTTCTTTCTTCCTGTACCTTGATATTTGATGTTTGTTTCTTGCCAGTGATTTTGTTACAGGTTGACTGGATGAACAGAATATCTTTCTGTGCTGTCTTCATGTATTGGAAGTGCCAGGTATGACGGAAAATGTGCTAAAGATTTTATCATATACAAATTTTATTATCTTTTAAGGAACCACAGACTTGCATTGTTCAACATTGCCCATACTAAAAGATAAACAGCTGGGTTTTTTTCCAATGTTTCATTATAAAACTGTAACCCTGATTTCAGACCAGAATTTGCTCCCAAATGAATATGCAGGGGCTGATGAAAACAATAATAATTGTGTTCTGTCTGTACTATGAACTACCTTTTTGTTACTGCTCATTGAACTGATGCCTCTAATTTGGATGAATGAAACAAGAGTTTCTCTTACAAACCTTATGAAGAAGGGGAACGTTGCTGTCAAACAAAGCAGTGCCAGGGCCCCAAAGGCTTTTACTCATCCTTGCCACATCAGCGTGGCTACTCTGGATTATGCTTCTGCTTTTCTAGCGTATATGATAAAGCCAATAAAGCACTAAATTAGTAGAGGAATTTCCTGGTCAACTTACCTTTAGATACTGCACAAGATATTTGGTGACGCTGCAAACCGAGGATCATCTCCCAGCTTCCTGCCTAGGTTTTCTTGTCTTGCCCAAGATCTACTCTTGGTACATGTGGTCTCTCTTCCTGGACCTCCCATAACCTCCTGTGCCCCTGTCAGTGAGGTTTTTATTCCCACTCTGTCCAGTCTTGTGAGTTTCTTGTTGTGTGAGTTTTTAAAAATCAAACCTGACCTTGGTTTCTCTCTCTTTTTTCCTTGTGTGTTTTTTGCTGTTTGTTCTGCTACTTTCTTTTCCTTCTCTGCTCCCTCCAGACAATCTGGGGAGGTCTGTTCTTAATAATTTGCGGAAACTTGGTTATTTTATTCAGGCAAGACTTACTCAGATAGTCTTTGGCAGCCATCCCATTCAGAGGCAGGCACTTAGCCTCCAGTCATGCTGTCCTCGCCAAGACCTACATAAAATATTACCCCACAAGCAAATGGGGAACTGATAATATCAAATAGAATTTGTAAGTTTTATGTAGGCTGTATTATTCAATCTCTCTACATTAAAAAGTTTGGTATCTTGAATCTA
This sequence comes from Microhierax caerulescens, assembly GCA_035590215.1. Taxonomy (NCBI): domain Eukaryota; kingdom Metazoa; phylum Chordata; class Aves; order Falconiformes; family Falconidae; genus Microhierax; species Microhierax caerulescens. Next base: position 24,912,968 of record JAVJGJ010000061.1, read on the forward strand.
AGAATAAGCATTTGCTGATTACCGGTGGTTCAGCTGGCTTGTCCTTCATCTGGGACACTGCTGGTGTTTGGTACCATTCAGTGGATGAAGGACTGCCACCAAGTCCTTTGAGCACATGGTTTGAAGTGTTGCTATATTATCAGGGGCTCGTAAGAGCTACAAAGTGACCTGTGTTGAAAGTACTGGGGTTTGAAGCTCCACAAGGCTATAGACACAGCAACAACATTGAAGGACACGTACACAAACATAAATTAAAAACAGGGAAATAAGATGTTTTGGGCAGCACAGGAGGATTTTTTTTCTTAGTATGAGCAAACGTTTTCAGTTGACTCCATTTCTTTTTGGCCTTACTTAGTTACAGACGGTGTCCTCGCAGAGCTGCATCTTCACCAGCCTAGGGAACGTAATCTAATCGATGCTTCCTTCGTGCCACAGGAAATTGCTGTAGCTAAACAAGCCTCTTACAAAGGACACTCCAAGGTATAGAAAGCAGTTGAAGGAGGCTTAGGAATGTTGTTGTAAATAGAAATGTTAAGATATGGTTCCACAACAGCCTAAACTGGATTGATTTCAGCCCAATGTTTTCCTGCCAACTCTGCCTGTCTTCCCTGCTCCCTCCCCTGACCTGGGTGCTCTGCACTGGGCAGACATGTGGCTCAAGGGACCCACCCAGGTGAAATGTAGCCCCCCACCTCCCCCACAGAAGGTGACTGGATTTTAATTGGATCCATTTGAATCAGCTCACTGTTTGTTTGGACACGAGTACTCGTAGGAGGAAAGGGGTGGAAACGCAAGGGCAGAGCAAAGGTAGCCTTGACGTAATCCAGCTTGAGCTTCTATGAAACTACATATAGACTGTGTAAATAGTAGTAAAATCGGATGCGCCTGGGAATATTTCCAGGCACTAGAATGAGACTGTCTACACTATTAAACTGTTAAAATGCTCCCTGGTATGAATCTGACCTCTTCCAATTAACACTTTGCAAACAATCTCTAGGCACTGTTTGGTTGCTAGAATGGTCCCAATAGGCGATTTGCAAGCATAAACGCAGGTCTTTCCGTGCCAGTTGGCCTCAGTGCCCAGGAATGTTTCCAGGCATGTTGCGATTAACTAGTATAGACCCATTCCTACTGTCACGTCCTGCCCCAAGATTGCAGCTACCACCAGTCTGAAGGGGGAGGTCTGGTCCTGCCAGTTCTCTCGGTGAGAGCAACCTAGTCCTTATGAGCTAACCTCGGTAGGATTTCTGACTGTAGAGAAAAAAGGATCTATGTTTTCAGGCCAGCAACACAACTGATGAAAAAACAATTTTATGCTGCGCTGCGCGTAGAGTTTGTTGCAAACCCTTATGATAAGAGAGGGCTTGTCCTGAACAAATGACTTTCAAAAGAGACAATAGCAGAGCATAAAAGATGGGAAGAGATGAAATCTGCAAGTAAGAAATTTTATTTCCTTTTAATAAAGTTGTAAGAAAGGTTGGGGAGATGGGGAGAGAGCAATTTGTTATATTGTTCTATCTGTGCTGTAGTATATTTGGCCACTTACTACACAGAGTTAAAGCTGACACAACTTTTTTCCAGTCAGTTGCAGAATTGGGAATGTAATTATTCCTCCTCCTCCATATTAAAAAAATCCACAACTGGAGAATTTCCTTTTCAGCTTACAATGTTAATACATGTACTCTGTATCTTGAATTACTGAAGCCAGGTCCTCAATTATAACAAGTGATTGCTTTTTGGTTTTTTTCACAGCTGCCTTTACAAGTTTCCCTCTACATCAGGAAATCTGAAAAAATGGGATTTTTACATCTCTCAAGGTATACTCGCTTGGCAATCATAACGATCCATCTACCTAATGCACTCCCTCGGGGAAAAATTAAAGGCATTATTTGAGAGGAGCCTTTTAAGAATTGCTGTACACACGAAAACCCGCTCTCTCGGTTGGGTTTCTTTAGGACCCAGAGTGACTGGGATTGACAGAAATCTTCACCTGAATGAATTTTCCCCTGATACCTTATAAGGAGTCCAGGGAAACAAGGAAGTGATAACCATGTTCACGTTACTTTATGCATAGCTTGTCCTCTTTACCTGCCCAGGTAGCCCTTGTTTTCACTTTTCTTCATGGTCTGTCCCAGTAGGGTTGAAGTTTCCTCGCAGTCCAGTGTAGGTGACATCTGAAAACATACCCTTCAGGAACGTACGATTTTTACGACATTCTACCTTTACGTGGATGATAATTAACACGCTAATTTTTTTTGTCACGCAGCCAGCACTGAAAACGAATGGGGATTGAATTGCTTTGCCTCTGTTTCCTATTTCTGCAAAGAAATAACAATGTGCAAGGTAAGGCTCAGGGGCAGGGAGATCCATTTCAAAACCATTTTTATGTTGTTTCTTGCCTGAAGTTGACATGAAATAGCTTTCTGTCCTCTGTATTTAATCATTCCTTTCTGTTTAATGACTTTTTTTTTTTTTGACAGACTACTGTAAGGTTACCCTGCAAATTCATCTGAGATTTATGTGGTTGTTACGTAGCACAGCATGTATGAAAGAGATGGGCATTCAAGCAATTTTGGTTATTCTAATCACTGTTCGATCCACTGAGAAACTTAATACTATACATGTGACTGAGTAATTCACTTGTACTTGCACAACAAATGAAATCATATCTAGTATCTACAGACCTGAGCGAAGCAATTTTAAGCACACAGAGTGAATGTAAAGCTGTGTTTTTAATATCCCTGGTTATGCTGGAAATGTCTTACCTGCACCATACTAGAAAGACATGTAACACTTTATCAGGTGCACTGGAAAAAACAAATAACATCTTCTCAGTGAAAGCCATCCATAAAGCATGCAAAAGTATGTTAATTGTTAGAAATGGTGGATTTTTAATTATTATTGGAGTGTTAATCTTCTGCTAATAGAATACTGTTAGGAAGGAATTTTATCTTTAAACCTAAATATGGCTAAATGTGTGCATTTTTCACCATCCACATTCTCTAAATGACAAGATTCTTCATAAATTTAATGATTAACCATATTAATAGTCTTTTCTCTTCTTGGGTTTGAATTTAGGGAGCTGTTCGCAGCAAAGTGCAGTGACTTGTGAAGATTGTTTGCTTTCCGGACCACATTGTGCTTGGTGTTTTCAAGAGGTACAGTAAATGATGCAAAAATAATTTCAAAGTAAAACTTGAAGTGTTTGTAGTAGCTCTGAGTGATGAAGTATTGACTTAATTGGGTCAGCCCGTGGCTTTCTAATACGTGCAGCACATAATGGAGCCTTCCTGGGGATTAAAAAGCAGAATTCAATCTAGCCTTTGAGGTCTGTTATTTTTTGTGGGGTTGTGGTTTTTTTTGTTGTTTTATTTTTGCGTGGTGGTTTTTTTTTTTTTTAAAAAACAACCTTTCTCATCTAAGGCAGAAATAAAAGTGCTATTGGAGGGGCTCAGCTCATCAGCTTCAGGGCTGACTCGCCCACAGCACTGATGATGAAGCACCAGACATCAAGTTAGAGACCAGACTACATCTTACATATTACACGTCAAGCCAGACTGCAAACAGAAAGTGCTCCAGTCAGTTTGCATATACAAATGACCAATCTGTGGTTGATTTTAAGTATGACGATAGTGTCAGTTTTATAATTAGTGTGATATAGGTGTAAGTTTTGGCTGAAATATTTGGCTTTAAAAAGCTATCTGGACTTGTTTCCTATATATCTGTTGCAAACCTTCTGTCTAGGCAAGTCACTTAACATCTCTGCTTTTAAAGCTTTCACGTGTAAATGATGCTAAATAATATCGCCCTACTTCACAGTAAATATTATAGGGATTAGTTATTAATGTTAGCAAGATAATCAGCTATCACAACTAAAAACTTGCCAGAAATAATAGAGACATGAAATAAGTCTTTTTCAAGACTTACACCTTTGTTGTTAAAAGTATTTCTTGCTTTTTTGAACAGCAAAATGATACCCAGGATGGAACTAACATACTCCTTTATGAAGTGTCTGACAAAGACCAAACAACACTTATTTAAAAAATAAATTTTCTTAAAATAATATAGCAGTTTGTAAAAAATATTACCATGGGGAAAAAAACCCCACCCACATTAGTGTGTTTGCAGTGATTTTTATGTTTGTACTTAACAACCTAACCAGGATTTTCTTGAAATGAAATTTGATCACATAATATATTTTCAGAAAACAAAAATTAAACACATTTTATTGATTAGAAAAAATCAACAAACAAAACTGTGGAACTATTGAAAACTTCAGAGTAATAATCATGGTTTTTTTTCTTTTTTCATAGGTTCATTCACTTGTTTGTTAGAGAACACATCTAGCGTGCAAAAGATGTAGGAGCTTTAGTGTCAAACCCAAAGGCCTCCAAAGAAACCACTGTTTTCTGTAGGATAAAAACGCACCTTGTAACTGTATTTGAAATATGTTTGCCTCTTCATACAATTTTTGGAAGGTTACGAAGTGTGCAACTAAAGGAGCTGATATGGATCCCCCTGTGAAAGTCTTGTAGTGGTACAAGATTTTTATGTACGCTGTATTCAAGAAGCAGTTGGTGAGAGTCTTGCCTGAGCAAAGACATCAGATTTGGTGTGAGGAATAACAAATTACTGTTCCCATCAGCTGTCTCAACACTGCTTCCACCAATACATATAACAACCCTGGTAATTTTAAGGCACAAAGGGTGACATTTTGGTGGAAAGAAGGGTCCTGGTTCTTGTTTAAATAGGTTTAAGTAAACTTGTTTTGGTCTGGATGGCAAGTTTTGCAGTGACTGAATTCAGAAAGCATATGACTGAACCCCAGGTTGCTTGCCTAAACCCAGGAGAAGAGTGGCCCCACAGTATGGGCCCATGACCATCCACTGGGAATTGAATGTTTCGGTGCTGGTTCTGCCAGGTGTTGCCCAGGTTATGGCCAAAAGGTCTCGCAGGCCAGAGCAGTTTCCAGTTCAGGGGGCAGCTGACTGGTTTTGAGGATCTACGTTGTAGACGTAGCTCTAGGAAATGGTAATGAGGCACAGAAGCCTGTCTGTAAAACTAACCATTAACTTCACCACTACGTGGAGATACTACCTACCCCGCGGCGGTGCTGTGGGAAGGAATGCATATCAACTGCTTTGGAACGAGTAACAAAAATAAACCACAAGCTATCCAACTGATATCAATAGGCTTGTGATTTCCTCCGGCTGGGAGAAGGTCATGTAGGACGCTGGGCCAAATGTGACCAGACAGCCATGGGCACGCCAGGAATGCCACCGGCACTGTGGGGCAAGGGGGGGTGGCTGCGTGTTTGGTGGGCACCAGGCAGAGCAACAGGGACTTGCTACCTGCTTCAGTGAGCATGTGAGAGCAATGCTGAGGAGAAAGAGTAGGTTGGAAAGAAACGTTGAACACTGGGTACCCCACTGTCAGTTTGTCACAAAATTTGTAGGACTTTATCCCCTTTGAGACCTCTTCTGTTATTAAATGATGCTGTTCCATCAGCAGTTCAAAACTGTTTAGGAAAGATGAATGAATATGTGACATAATTCTTCAATAGAAAACCCAGGGGCTCATAGGAGTTTTGTGTTATCATTCCCAGTACTGTGAGAAGCCAAATGCAGTGAGTGGCACAATTCCCATTCCCCAACAATAGAGCAGTTTCTCCCAGAAAACCAAATTGGTGTAAGTTACATTAATTATACACTTGTGTGACATGATCCATGAAGGGCAAATTCAGATTTCAGTGCCACCTAGATCTCTTTCTGCACTAGTGTGCACTAACTTGCACTTTTGTTTCTGTTCCCTGCGTCGGATCAACCTTTCATCAGCCAGGTGCTGGTGGCTGGTCAGTAAATACATTTAACTCATCCCTTCCTTCTCCTGTTTGCTTTAGAATTACACAGACTCAGCTGGAATTCATGGGAGGTGTGATACCCCAGAAAACCTTTTGTCAAAAGGATGCCAGTTGAATTTGGTTGAATTTCCCATTTCAGAAGTAGAAATCCACAGTAACAAGCCCCTAACTGTAGCAACCCAGAAGAATTCTGATGTCACACAGATTTCTCCTCAAAAATTAACTCTCAGGCTGAGACCAGGTAAGTCATTCAGTTAACAAATGCAGGATTTATTTATTTTTTTTTTGTCTGAATGGTCTAAAAGAAATCCTGATAGAATAAAGACTAAAAACCCCATGTTAGGTCCAAAATTATCTGTTGACTTATCAGATGAAAACTAGGTTTGACTACATTCAAATACCTTCAAAAGTGCTAGGTACATCATAAAAGTAAGGATGTATTTTTTTAGTTCTATTTTCTTGCCACTGAGGTAGCAGGGAGAGAATGGAAACACCACCCTCTACCTCCCCAGCCCTGCTCCTGTGCCTCTTTCCTGCTGGTCTGGCAAACAGTGTATCTCAGAGGCAGCATAAATTCTTGCTTTGAGGATGTAAAAGGTACCAGTGACATCTATGGAAACACTTCAGACCTACTTTGGGGTCCTTGAGATGTGAATTTTTCCTGGAGAAAATTTGGAATAAAGAAACGCAAGAGACACCCAGTTAGGTTGCATCATAGTGTTGGAACTGCAAATAAAACCTGTGTGCACACTCTAGTTTTCTTTATATTTCTAAAATACATGGTGTGCCACATAAGTGCTACCTCTAGTTTTAATTAGCTTCATATCTAAATTTTCTATAGCTGCATACTGCTGAAGTGATGTTCTCATGCTTTTTCAAATTAGAGCAATCTGTTGTAAATCTATGCTTATGGCTTTACTGAAGAACAGTTTAGGAAAAAAAACACCAGAACGGCTTTTAATTTTTCAGACTCTTGTTTGAGATTTTTGTTGACAGAATTTTTGAAGTTTTTTTTAATTATCTGGGGATTTAAAATACTATATAATTTTAATCATATATGTAAGTTTATGAAGAAATTGGTGCTGATCGTAACTTCCACGTATTAGTGCTAATATGTGTCCCATTTTCCCACGTCCTTGATAGGACATGAAGAAACAGTACAGATCAAGGTGCGTCAAACTGAAGATTATCCAATTGATCTCTACTACCTCATGGATCTTTCAGCCTCTATGGATGATGATCTGAATACAATCAAAGAGCTGGGTTCAACTCTTTCTAAAGAAATGTCAAAACTGACGAGCAACTTCAGACTGGGGTTTGGATCTTTTGTTGAAAAACCAGTTTCACCATTTATCAAAACTACAGCTGCAGAAATAAACAACCCTTGCAGGTAGGCAGGGAAAATATCTACATCTGTTTACATGCCAACATTAAGCCGTAATATTGATCTTTAGCGTAAAATTAAATTCAGCAGTATCACTGGAACCTCTGCCCTCTTCCAGCTGTAAATATTTTGGTTTGGGAAACAAGATTTGCTTCTTTTTATTTCGCATTCTGATCATTATTCTGTTAAGTCTTATCTGGAGAGAGGAATCTGCGAGTGATTCTGCTTTTTAGCTTTTGCTAGTTACAAACATGCTTAATGGATTAACAAACAGCTTGCAGAGTAGGTACATCTTTTTCTCTAATTTGCTAGAATACACACATAGGTAAGAATTTTATGACGTACCCCTGCTATACGGGGCAGATGCACACACACACAACAATAGACTAGCAGTTTCATTTACCCATCAATGTCAGTTCCCTGCTTTTTTCCCATTAAAGTCTAGCGCTTTCCCGCAGGCCCAGGCTGCCCTGGACCTTCCGTAAGCCAGGCGGAGGCCAGGCTGTGCTGTGCGGCCCGCAGCAGGCCTGCAGCAGCGTGGCCGTGCCCTCTGACCGTCCTTCTGGGACCGCAGACCCTAACGTGCTTCTGAGTGTGGAAACAAGGCACGGCAGGGAGCACGGCAAGGACCGCAGGTTGTGAGCTGGCTGAATTACCCTGCTCTGGGAGGCCTTTCCCAGGCTTACTGCAGGCCTGTTGGTATTGCCCACCTCACTGGACCGTCTTTGATTGCCTTAGGTTTTTCTGAGAAGACTTTACCTTAAGTTACTGAGAAGTAACCGTTTTAGTGGTTTTGCAGTCTGTATTATCCATAAGCTGTCTCACTTACCTTGTAGAAGTGTCCCGTACGAGTGCTTACCCACCTTTGGATACAAACATGTTTTGCCACTAACAAACGATGCTGAAAAATTCAATGAAATTGTGAAAAGACAGCGAATCTCTGCTAACATAGATACTCCAGAAGGAGGATTCGATGCAATTATGCAGGCAGCTGTTTGCAAGGTAATTGAAACTTTGGTATAATATTAATTATTCTGTATATTACCACTTCTAGTACTATATGGTTGTATTTCAAAGCAGCAGATCGTTATTTTTCAAGACTTTTTTAATGCAGTCCAAGAACCTCATTGCATTTGTGTGAAAATACTTTTGGCTGTATCAAGTAAAACATGCATATTGGAATATTCTAGTGTTTCTTTCTAATTGCCAGGAATAATAAAAAGCCCCACAACAACAATTGTATAATTACTGGGTCTCTTTTCTTGACTGTTTTTTCTTTAAATATTTTTTACTAATTATGTTTAGAGTAGTAAGCAGACTGATGTGAACATGGCCAGCCCATGCTATTAAACACAGGAATGGGTAGACAAAATGTTAGCCAAAAACAACGGAATGAACATCATCTCTTAAGAGATGTTGTGATGTTTTTGACACTCCCTTGAAAATTATTCTCTTCGCTTATTTTGAGTTGCTGTTCTCCAAATCTTTTGCTGCTTTTCTATATTGTGAGTGTAATACAGCCTGCTAAACTAACTATTTAAAATTATAGGAAAAAATTGGATGGAGGAACGATTCTCTACATTTGCTGGTGTTTGTGAGTGATGCTGATTCCCATTTTGGGATGGACAGTAAACTGGCAGGGATTGTTATTCCTAATGATGGGAACTGTCATTTGGACCACAATAATGAATATTCTATGTCAACTATTCAGGTAATTTACTATGAATTTTGTACAACTCTTGCATTCTGGAAATTTAAAGACTGACATGAGCAACTTAGAAAATGAATTAAAGCATATCTTTATCACTGAAATGTGTAAAAGTTGGGGAATGCAGATATTTTATGTAAACTTTTATTTGAAAAAAGTGAATGGTGTGTTTGTATGGAGTTAGGATAGATTAAAACTAGGAAAAAAAAGAAAGCATGAATCTTATTCCTGCTAATCCAGAAAACACATGGAACAGGACTGACTAGTATTTCCTTTTGCAAGGGAAGGCAAAATCTGCATTAATCGTGTTCCCTGTAAGGGTATGAATTCAGAAGGAGTTTGTAGGACGCTTTGTGTGGGAGAATTTATCAGCTTAAGATTCAGTGTTCAAAAATACTGAATATGTACACTGTGGTGTTCAGCGTATGACAAATACCCAGTTGCTTTGGTGCAGTGTTATTGTGTGGGTTATATATATATATATATATATATATATATGTATGTATGTATC
>JAVJGJ010000061.1:24922530-24951599 GCA_035590215.1 Microhierax caerulescens
TTCAGAGTAGGACAAATACCCAGTTTCTTTGGTGCAGTGTTATTCTTTGTGTTATATATATATATATATATATATATATACGTATGTATGTATCTCACAGATGCTAGTGAGCCAAGTGTCCCAGTAGGGAGGCTGGCACTGTGCTCTTCTCAGAGGGGTTTCCTTGAAAACAACGTGAGGAAATTATACACGCTATCTTTTATTTTGTATACACATAGTGCCTAATTATAGTTTATACTATACAGGGAATAGTGTTAATTATGATCATCTGAATGTGCGTTTCATGGGAGGTAATTAGTAACTGGATGCATGTGAAAAATGGATTGGTGTGGTTCTCTTCTGTTTGTTTGCAGGAGTACCCTACAGTTGGACAATTAATTGACAAACTTGTGCAAAACAATGTTCTATTAATTTTTGCTGTAACTAATGAGCAAGTTCACATATATGAGGTAAGCAAACTAAAATGTTCAGTTCACTAGTATTTGTTTTGAAGTTCACTTGTTTTCACAGCTGATGCCTCAGCAGTAAGAACTGAGCTCTGCAAGACATTTATGTAACAAAAATAACTAGGAAGTTATATATCAGAGGAAGTCTCTTTTACACTAGGAATGCTTCTTCATGTTCTTTGATTTGATGTTCTTGGGTAACTCTTAAATTGGATTTCAAGTTGAATCACTGATTTTATAAGTCAAGGATTGTACAACTAAGCATTGCTAAACTATTCAGTGTGACCATTATGATTAGCCTGTTGTATTTTGTAAGGCTAGGGAAGGGCAGTTAAGATTTTTCTTACTTTTATAAGACAAGAATATATTCTGAAAAATACAGTTGTCTTCATGCACAGCTCTGAGATCATGGGACGGGGGTGGTGTGTGTGTGTGTGTGTGGGATATTAGCTGACCGGAGAGTTTTATTCCTTTTGCTTTATTTCTGTGTCTTTTTCCAATGAGACAAATGGGAAACTAGCAGCAAGGTTAAAAAATACAAACCATGATGGGCAGAGTCCTCTTCCCTCAGGTATCGTTCCTCATGTCTACCGAGGGAAAACACTTCAGTACAGGCATTTCTGCCATTAGGACTCACAGAATCTTGTTCTGTGGTGTGATTTCCTGCTCTGTGAAGTTGCATCACGGGAAATGGGAGCCAGGAGAGGGGAGGGCAGATGAGCAGTGCTTACGGACGTGCAAAATATTTTTAATGAACCGAATATCGTTCATACCTACAGCTCCATCAGTCATCTGTGCAGGCACCTGTTTTCAGCCTCCACAGATACAAGCCCTACTGAAGCCCCACGCTGCTTTTGGCCTGTGGGTAGTCCAGCTGTGAGCTGAGGCAAAGCTACCAACCTCTGCTTAACTGCTTTTTGCAGTGAATGCCAGCAAAAGCCCTCTAAGATAAAATAAGGAGGATACTGGCAATTCTTATTTCCTTTTCTGTCCAGTCCTGCTGCTGGAAAGAAATCTTCACGTGCACAAAGAAATTCTAGATAAGAATTCTATGAGGATAATAAGGGATTTTGCTGCCTAACCTTGGCTGCCTGGCCGCATGCTGCTGCACGAAAGGGGACAAGGGGAGAGAAACTGTGCCTCCAAATTTATTCCAGTTGGTTGAGAGGGAGTCAATAAGGTTGATCCTGCTGATACAACAGGTTAGGCTTTCCAAAGGAAAAATCTTCACAGAACATTCCTCATTAAAAGCCAAAAGTAAAGAAATGAGAAGAAAGGTGCTCCTCAATATGATAACCACACAGAAAATAGGCAAGATAGGGTAGGGGAAAAGATCCAGTGTTACAGCAGAGAGGGCAGATGAGTCCTTGAGGTACTCAGCACTACCACAGTTTTCTGTTCCTGCCCTCTGTGTAACCCAGGGAAGCCCCCCACCTCCAGTGCCTCTGCAACTGATTCCGGGGGCAGGATTATCTAATACTCCAGGTGTTTGACAAAAGTTACAAGAGGCATGTCTTTCATAAACTGATTCTCAGATCACAGGCTTGACAAGACTCTGCATCTTGGAGCACTGAGTGCCAAGCTTTTCTAAAGACTGTACTGAATACTGAGCTGAAGCGTGAGTGTTTAAATCAACAACAGCAGAAGTCAATCGCTTATAAATGCAGTGGGATTCTATAGTCATAGCAAAGATTAGTTTACATTTGTACATTAAAAACTTTTACTAAATCTCATCATTGCTCAACAATTTCTTAAGAGGGGCCCAGTTAATGACAAATGAAATCTTTTTTTCTTGATTTTAATAGGAAAAGTATCTCTTTAATTTACAGGGCCTTATTTTGTCCAAAGAAACTAAAGAAACTTTTGTATTACTGATGGTGTTGTATTTTCCCTTGGAAACTGCTGGTGGTCACCCTCAGAGTTGGCCAACAGAGTTCTTATCAGAGGGTTTCCATTTCAGTATCCCTGTGTCGGTGTTATACCAGTATCAAAGTTATCAAGTGGCACCTTTTGTTCACTGGGAACACTAAATGAAGATTTATAGCTAACAAAAAATGCAAGCCATTGTTAACCCAACAGGGGAATGGTTTGTTCTTGTTACTTTCTTTGTTAGGAAGAAAAAAGGGCAACTATCTTCTATTTTGTAGGGTATATAGTAATCCCATTCAGTATATTCTATTTGCTGCTTTCATCTTTTAATACTGCTTTCTGTCACTTATTTGGATAGCTGTAGTTGTCACGGTCTGATTTCCGTCCTGTAGGTGATGTGGGAAATCAGTCAAAGCAAGTACGAAAGTCATATATAAGTCTCACAGTGCCGTTTTTCCACACTACAGTACACTTTCAAGGCTATATCTAGGACCTTCAAACAGGCCAACAGTGTCATGTTTTCATCTGCATGACTAAAATTTGTAACATAAATGTAAACAAACAGGTATCCAAGCTTAAGAATGAAAAAAGACCAAAACAAGACAACAAGAGTTATTCTCGTATTAAGGCCACTGCTCAGGTAGCCTGGATGAGCTGGGAGAGGACTTTAAGCTGGCACTTGGGCACCACCATTAACCCACTCTTGTTGTGGTGTTTTACTGCTTTTTAACAGCCTCAGCGGTGGAGATTTTGAAATCTCCCTCAGAAAACCCTCCCAGATTTCATTATCCTTTGAGGTGGGAAGCCTCTTCCCAAGTATCCCATCTCAAATCTACTTGAACTCAGCATCTAATTATACCAGATCAAAAATTGACCATTGCTATTTATAATTCAGTTCTTAGGGACAAACTTACATTAAAATGACTGTGAGGACTTAGAAAGCACTTCTTTAAATAGACTCAATAGATTCCATTAGTCTTGTGTACTGTTCAGACTGTCAAATATATATTTTATATTTCTAACCCTGTATAATCCCTAACAATTTAGCCCCAAATAATTCAGTCATTTAATATTCTTGATCCTCTTCACTGAATTTTCAGTTTATCCACATACGTGTTTGCGTATTATTACCTAACACACAAATATTATGATTGCATGAGCACAGAATACACATGCTTGTAACGTAGATGGTGTTAGTTTCGATCCTTCTATGCAACCAAACAGCTACTGGACAGCAATCTAAAAGAGGAGGAAAGTTTAGATCTGATGCTTTCCCTGACCACAAGAACTTTAAAAGCAGTCACATAGAAACATCTATAAGGCCACTCAAAATCAAATGCGAGAAAGGGGAGGAAGTTCCTCTCTTATACTGAGCCCTGATGATTTGAGATTACTTATAAAAATGATATTTATTTTTTTTTTAAAAAAGGAGGAGTTTGTTTGGTTTTTTTTTCCTCAGAAAAGGTCTTTTAAAATACATTCATTTATGTCTAACTTTTTGCATCAGTCTCAGCTGAGTCTTACCAAGGCAACAGGGAATGTTTTATTCTATAAAAGATATGCACTCAAAAAGCATGTGTGAATATTGCAGTAATAACGATATTTTGACAAAATGTGTAAATCCTATTCTGGCATAAAAGAAAACACCAGTCTTTAAGGTTTCATGAAGTTATTATTATTGTTGATATTACTTGTTTTCAAGCAGAGTTTAAAATAAATTATTCAAGCTTAGATAAGGGAAAAAACTCCCTCTAATCCTGACTAAGCAACACTTCTGAAACAGAAATTGCTCTTTTTTAGGCGAATTATTTGTTTTTACATCACAGGAAAACACAGCTTGAAAATTGGGTTTTCAGACTGCATTTCACTGCTGAAAATTGAATTAAAAAATACTCCAGTCTCCACACTTGTACATAATTTCAAATGATTTTTATAAATTTGGCACAACACTTTATTTATGATGAAAATCCTTCTATCAATTACACTAATAAAAGTCTGACATAACCTCACTGAACTCAAATATATATTTGTCAAATTTCACTAACATGAATCAGAATTATCTCTGTAAAATGACAGGTCACCTTTTAGTGAACGCTAGCTAAAAGACTAAATTCAATGACATCCTTTGGCTGTTTTACAATAGTAGCACTCTAAAAGCATCAGACTGCCTCACCTTGTTAATGGTTAAGGAGAAATATTTGTGAAACAGGGTTTAACCAAAAGACTGGAGATACACACTTAGGCTGGGCTTGCAATTTTGTCCTTGTATCACCATGCAGAAAATTTTTTTTCAAAGAGGAAAGATCAAACAGAGTCTTCAGAACAGTATATCCCTGCTGTTTGTTTTGCATACCACAGATTAAAGGGTGCTACACTTTAAATTCCAGGTTTATCATCTTTTCTTATAATTATCTCCCAAAAGGTCCACGTGTACAAAAAGCAGAGTTTCAATATTCTAAGAATACTTGAGAGAGCCCTAATCACAGGAGGAGTCAGGAATGCAAAGACACCAGCTGTAACATAAAATGCAGTTAATCCCACTGATTTACAATAGCACTTTAAAAATCTAATGAATGATAAGTATTCCATACATAATATATAAAGTAATCACAGGGCTTTTGGAGATGTGAAGTATAAGAGGGATATAAGGGTATCAAATTATCCATGTTTATTAATAGCTCTGTGGATATTTTTTTTTAATTAAAATAACAGTGTTGATATGATACATTGGGAAAGAGGAAAGAAAATAAATGCTACAGCGTGTTTTTTTAATGATGAACGCTTACTATTTTCCCTAAGCCTGGGTACAAGTAAAAGAAGTTCACGTAGAATCAGGCAAGATAAATTTTAATAAAGAATACTTAAAACTTAGCTGCTAGCTGTCATGTTAGTGTCACAATGCAATTTAATGCAAAAAGAAAATAAAATTATCTTTATCATTGAAATAAATTGCTAAATTGGCACTATATTATTAGCATAAAGCTAGCATACAATTCATTATAGCCACAGACCACTGGGATGCATGTGGGGTGTTAGATCAAACATAAACCAGCAGTAGTTTTTTAAGGGGTTTTGTCCAAAGTTCTAGTAACCCTTAAAGTTCTTACCTCCTTTGCCCTCACTAATCAGAATTCAAGATGCTCAGTTGCTTGCAAAGATTAAAAAGTGGCTGCCGTTACTGAATGTAGGGTCCCAGACTCTTGAATAGTACAGCAACAGTAGAGCAGCTGACTCAGGTTTTGGCTATTTGTATTGGAGAAAAACACAACTGTTGATTGAAAATATCTTCCTTCTAGATTTTGAAAATTAGATCTGAAAAATACTATTTTTCAAACATTTTTCAAAATTCCAAGCATACAGAGGTGATTAAACAATATATTTCCTACTAATTTTCAGTGAAATTAGCACTTTTTCATAGGACTTTTTCAATAGGATGTGTTAACTGAGTCTACGAGGGTCTTTGAAAATGTCACCTTTGTTTATTTTAGTTGGCTTTAATATATTTTGGTTTTTTTCCAGATGATAGCTCCTTGTCAGCTAGTTGGTTTTTGTGCTTTAAATTCTTTTTGTATTTTCAGAACTATGCAAAGCTTATTCCTGGAGCTACAGTTGGACGATTACAGAAGGATTCTGGAAATATTCTCCAGCTGATCATTGCTGCATATCAGGTAAGATGGTTATAAAGTGTTTTCTTCCTGCATGTCTGTGTTATCAAAATTAGATTACAATTTGGTAAAAACTAGTGTCTTTGATTCTTTTTATGCAGTGATTACAAGAACATTTTTTATGCTTAGGTGCTGACCTTAATGGGATAAGTTTTGTTCACCCTGAGGATTGAGTGAGCACACAAGCAACATTCCTATAACCTTCTGTCATGCTGTAGTTCTGCTGGAATGCTAAATTCCCATCAGTGTCTCATCTGTCTTGCCTTCTTCATAGTCCTGTATTTCACACCTACTCTTAAGACTTCTTTAGTATAGGTAGTCAGGTCTCCTGGTTCAATACCTCGACAGGGACTCAACTTTCTTCCCATCAGTAGTGGTCCCCAGAGCAGATGTACAATTGCTCTGTGGAAATATTGGGTGAAAAAAGTGCTATCCTGTACTCAGTACTCCTCTTTGCTTTAGCAATTTGATGCTGCCCCTCTGAGGCTGTTCTGAGGTTTTTAAAAAACAGAATGCAGGACCTGAAATGGGTTTGTTTAGATAATACTAAGAAATACTGTAAAGATGATAGGAACATAAACACAGTGCTGCTCCTCAGAGCTTTGCTTGTAGAATGCACCCTGGCTGCCTGGTTCTCTTCTGCCAGGGCAATGTTTTGACATAGTTCTACATGTCTACACAGCTTTATAGTTTACATATATGCTGATATACCATCAATTTCTCTCTTCCGTCTCAGCTCCTTTTTATTAAAAACCTGCTCCACCAGTTGCCTACAATGCCAAACAACTCTTTGCAAATAGTTTCTGTTTCTTTCCCCTATTTTTTTTCCTGCTCTTCCTCCTATCACCTGAAAGAAATGATCAAAGTTGGAACCCAAAATTATTTTGCTCTTGATGATAGGAAAGCAAACCAGATTCTTCTAAGTCTCTTAACTCTTCCAAAAACAATACAATTGGTGAGTTGCAATCTTTAAATGAAATACAAAACACCAGAATATTCTCTGTCCTATGGAAAATTAAATAAGCAAAGAATTTTAACCTTAATCTTGGTAGTCTACAAATGTATAAATATAGGGGGAAATCTTTTTTATGAGCAAAGCTATTGCTAAACATCCAGTGACACCAGGATTTCACTTCTGCAGTCCAACCTGTTGTTAGTCACATCTGGTTCCTATCAGGATTTCTTGAGGTTGGCACTCTAACATATAGACATTCCTACATTAAACAGCTGAAATACCGTTTTCCAGTAAGTAATGGAAAAACATGAAATAGTTATCCCATTGCTGTGTCCTGGTGCCTTTGCTGTAACGTATTAAGTGCAGAATGGTGCTTCCTCTAATTGCGGTGTTATGACGCATTCTACCTTGCTGGAACATTGGAAAGGTGGAGAGTGCATTCTTGCCTCTTCTCTTATTTTTTTTTTTCCTACTCTCCTTTTTGAGCATGCTAATATTTTCAGTCTCCATTGCCTTGTGTGGAAAAAGGGAGTTCAGTTCCACTGTGTCAAGATACATGGAGTTTTTTTCCCCATTTTAAAATACTTCCTATGCTTTAAAATTTCACTGAATGCACTTAGTTCTGGTGTTGCAATGTTTTGTGAATAACAGCTCTGCATTCACCTTATCTTCCTTCATGTCTTCATGATTTCATAATAATTTGTCACTAAGACACCTTCCACCACCCCCAATCTTTTCTCCAAATTGGACAATCCCAGCATTTTAAGTCTCTCCTTGGCTACTCCATCCCCTTGGTGACTTTAGCTGACCTTCTCTTTACCCTCCCTGACTCAATGAGTCCTTCCTGAGATGTGGGGGCCAGAAGCAAGACAGGGTACACTAAGGTTTAAACAGAGGCAAAATTCTGTCTTGTTCTCAGCATCCTTGCTTGTGAGACCCAGGACACTGTTGGCTTTTTGGCTGTTGCATGCTTTGAGGAGATCGTCTCCCAGAGCTGTCAGTGGTGATCTCAGTGCAGCTCCTGAGTTGTTTCAGCTGGTCCTGAGTTGTTTGGTTTCAGCTGTTTCATGGGCAAGGGTTGGAGGGGGCTCTGAGCTCCGTGCTCGCTCCCCTCCCGTAGCAGCAGGAAGGCAGCTGCAGGAATGGTGCTTCTGCCTTTGGGCTATAACTTGTCACATCCTCATTCAGGTACAGCATGTCTGGACCATGTGCCAGAGTTGCTCATAGGTTCTTCAAATCCCACATATGTTTCAAGATGTACAAAGTGTACAAGTAGCAACATGTTACACCCAAATTTCCCAGAGCCCATTTTATTGCACTTAACCTCAAAGGTTAACAATATTATTACTTCATGATTTAAAATCTCCAAGCAGGAAACACTGAAAACCACCTTATTTGACATAAGTGAAGACATCTGGGTTTTTTTGGACTGGGAAGGGGGAAATGCAGGTAGACCTATGGTTAAAAATCACATGCAAAACCAGAAGATCTAATTCCATTTTTGTCACAGACTTTTCATGATACTCTCAGAAGTGTAATTCAATACCCAGTGTCTCTGCCTTTTTACTCACAAAAAAGAAATAACTATTTTCCTCACCCCCACCCAAGAACATAGGCTGAATCTTTTAAAGATTCAAAGTGCTTTCGACCCTTTGCTTGTTGTACAAACACAAGGTTTGCTAATACCATTCACTATGTGTTGCCATCTAAAAGCTTCAGAGAGGAAGTAAGCAAAGTTAAGAAAGTCTGAATTGTGAAAATATTTGTTAAAAGGAGTTCTCATGTTCTTTCCAAGTATGATTCACTTTCTTCTGTAAGCATATTTCTGCCTGCTTTGTTTAACATTGAATACTGCATTACGTTGTATTGCAGAGCTGTAGGCTAAAAAGCATTGTGACAGATATCGGGCCATTTGATTGAATTCCAGGATTTTAGAACTTCAAAAAAATTCTGTTCTTTCTTTTTTTCAGTGCTTGGTCTTTTCACTTACAGGAAAATAAGACCAAAGAAACACTATATTAAAAAAGGACAGGGAACACAAGTGAACAAGTTTGTAGCACTGCTTTGATGTTGTGTCATTCAGAAAAAATTTTGAGTACAAATGTGGTTTCTCGGTAAGTGAGACAGGTCACCAAACTGTCTATTTGTCCCCGTGACCAGACAGCTTACTGGATTCAAAACACCGTTAAAAGTCCTCAGATATTAAGAACTAAGAAACTGGAGTTTGTCACAGTGTATGTGTTCATTTTCAGTGATGTAAGATGCATATTTTGACCTCTCACAACAGCAAGACATGTTCAAATGACCCAGTACAAAACCAGGATTCAAAGTATTCCGGCTCTGTGTTCAGCAGTATTGAATTCTTCTCATAGCTGCACTCCATTTGAGCCTTGTAGTTTTGCTGGTGGTGGGAGAGGGACTATTTGGTAATATTTCCTGTAAATTAGCACATACCAATGTTCAGTTTTATCTAGAGGTTTGCTATACTTGGTCCTTTTGTGAGAGCCCAGCTATTGCAAACTAATTGTTATCAAAGACCCTCTGCACTGTTTCTATACCAACATAAGCACCTCACTGCAAAACAAACAGGAAGGGAAAACTGGAGATATCCAGAGCTACCAACATTACCAACCTGATGGCCAGGGTACAGTTTTACTGCTCTGGCTGGGTGCTGGAAAGAGCTCTGGGTATCACGTGAATCCGTCTTGCACACGTGTTATTTTGGTTTACTGATAAGGTTTTCCAAATGAAAAAGATGTTGAAAAAAACATGCCAAACACAACCCTAAGACAAATTTCCAGGGAATCCAGGGCATGTACAAAGGACAGGGAGTTGTCTATGCAGGTTTGTACCTATTCTACTTTTAGTTTGGTTTACCCCACCAGACCTTTACTCCAGTGAGTCATCCTGATGCCTGTACTAGAATGACTCATTGAAGTAAGGTCAGCGAGCTCCTCACACTCTGATTGACATGCAGGGGGTATTTTGTAAAGCAATTAAGCTCGGGAGAGCACAAAGCCAAGTCAGTGAGACATTTGTTCAGCAATTGCTAAGGTACTTTTGAAAAATTTCCATTTACTGGATTTACAGTCCAATGAAGTCATAGGGATTTTCCCTATGATCTGCCCTAGGCTTTGGATTAAGGTTAAGTTGTGTAAGCAAAGTTGCTATAAAATATTCTAAAGAGTTAAATATAAAAACCTGGTATGAGAGTTCAGGAAGTAAGTTCTTCACTTAAGAAATGAAATTTTGACTGGACAAATTGATTTAAGAAATGAGAACATTGTTGAATTCAACTCAAAACAGCACCAACAGCTCATGAAGCAGGAATTTCCATCAGGTGAAGAAAGGCAGGGAGCCAGCCCCCCAGGCGCAGGAGCTCGCCATGGGGCTCGACTCTGGCTCTGGCCCGGGAAACATCAAGCTACACTGATGGAGGTCCCACACTGACGCAAAACTGAGCTCAGAGCCTACGCTGCCACGAGAGAGATGGTGAGGTTTGATTCTAGCAGGAGAGATAAAGAGGGAGCAATATTGACATAGGCTGGCTAATCAGGAAAAGCCGGTGCTAGCAATGCAATCAAGGACACAAATCCATTCCTCAGTAAAACCTGAGCTAAAGGAAAAGCTGTATCAGTCAGCAGAGCACTTAGTGATGAAAGATGATTTAATAAAACATTGAATTTATTCTCCTGCAAGGGCAGGAAATAAGCCCCGTGACAGCGGATATTAAACTGATACCACCATTGCTTTCCACTGAGAGCCAGTTCTGTCGGCAATTTGTTTTGCTCGATCCCTGTTTTTCTTGCCATAGAGAAGTCTGTAAATAAAGTGCCAAACCCACAAATTTACTCCTGTGTAAGTCGGGATAAGTCACAGTCCATGTTACACAGGCGTGGACCATTAGCAGCACTTGGCAGTGTTATTGCTCTATTCATCTCACAGGCTTTTTCCTTTAAGGAGCTGAGGTCCGAGGTGGAGCTGGAGATCTTGGGAGAGACAGATGGGCTCAATCTCTCTTTCACAGCCATCTGTAACGAGGGGACCGTTTCTCCACATCAGAGGAAATGCTCTCGCGTTAAAGTGGGAGACACAGTAAGTAAAGAACAAATTCTGAAAAGACATGATGTCCAGACAATTTACAACACCAGAGTAGAGATGTTTTTTTTATTCTTTATAAAATGGTCTTCCTCCAAACAAGTTACAAAAAAGTGGGTGGTATCGATGACCTTCTGTCCTCTGCATCGTGTTCCCAGAGCACCCTGCCGAGCTACGTGTGCTGCAGACATGAACAGCCACCAATTTCTCTTTCAGGTCTCTTTCAACGTGACTGTAAGACTCTCCTCTTGTGAAAAAGCCAGAAGGCATATTGTGATAAAACCCGTGGGGCTCAGCGACACTCTGGAAATGGAAATTCACGCCCAGTGCAGCTGTAACTGTCAGGCAAAGGCCGAGACAAACAGCCCAAAATGCAACAAGGGGAAGGGATCGCTGGAGTGCGGGGTGTGCGTCTGCAGCCCGGGGTACGCGGGGCCACGCTGCGAATGTGACGAGAGCTCCCTCGGCACCAGCTCCTGCAGGGGCTTGGCGGAGCAGAGCTCCTGCAGCGGGAGAGGGGACTGCTACTGCGGGCAGTGCATCTGCCACCCGTCCCTCTACGGGAAGGTGTACGGGCCGCGCTGCGAGTGCGATGACTTCTCGTGTGTGAGACACAGAGGGCTCCAGTGTGGAGGTACGGTCCTGGGATGCCCTTCTTGGCACCTGCATTTTACAGCTTTAGTGCCTCACTCTTAGCTATGAGCCTGTGAATCTATGTTTTTATTATCTATGCCGTTGCAATCAATTCTGTATGAAGTGCGATTTACTATTTCTGAATGATGTTTAGACTTAAACCAAGAAACAGTTTTTAACCCTGACTTCAAATTTAAAAACCTTTACCCAACTAGTCTAAGTTGGCATGGCTTTATCGGAGCGTATCAGCCACCATCATGATGGGTCAGGCTTTTGATGGGTGTGGATGATTGTAGCTCCGAAGAAGTTTAGCTAAGTATATTGACATACATCAGCGTTAGCCAGTGTAAAATTTCACTCTGACATAATTAGCAAAGCATGGCAATCTTAATTAATCTTAATTAACTACTTTCAGGATAATTCTGGTATTTTTATAATTTTAACCCAGTAACCTCAATGATTCTTGGTTTATCTTGGTAACATACAATCAGAATTGGAGAACTTGTTTATGATTTTTTTTTTCCTGGGCTATACGATTATAAATCAGAAGTGATTCTATTGAAACAATGGGAATAGCATTAAACTGGGAGGAACCAGCAATGAGATTGTGCTGAATAGATAGGCTGAAATTCTGCTGCTATAAATGAAAGAGGATTTACGCATTAGATTGTGCACTGTCAGGAGATAAGATCTGTGTGGAGGACTCCAGTGAAGAGAATGGAGCTGCACTGGCTTACAGCCAGTCTAAGTGAAAATTTGATCCTCTGGCTTAAAACTGAAAATGCTGGGGGAAGAAGAAATGTTTAAGAGTGAGAAGAGGTGGAGAGGGGGAAATATCTGTTATTAAGGAGAATGATTTTAAAGGCCATCGTTCAGATTTGTATTAAGAGACTGATTTGAAGTATGATAAATGTTTTTCCAGGCAATGGTGACTGTGACTGCGGTGAATGCATGTGCCACAGTGGCTGGACTGGGGAATACTGTAACTGCACAACTGACACCAGCGCCTGTATTGCTGAGGATGGGACGCTGTGCAGTGGGAGAGGCGAATGCATCTGTGGGTCTTGTGCTTGCACCCATCCAGGGGCTTCAGGCCAAATGTGTGAAAAATGCCCCCTCTGCAGTGACCCTTGCAGTTCCAGGCGGTAATGTGCTGGTTTTGTCTCCAATGTTTGTACCATCCAGGTATCTAGTTGCTATACTGCCTCAGCAGTGTGCTCACTGCCACTACCGTAAATTGGATTTACAGACCAGAACTCAAGAGCTTCTTTGCCCTTTGAGAGGGGTAGTCGTAACACGTATATTAACCATTTATCAGCATTACTCTTGCACAAAAGAACTGTATGGAAAACAATTTAATCACCTTCAAGCAGCACAAGTAAAACATCACACTTCCACTGCTGTCACTGGCTGTACAACTAATCAGAATGGTGGCCTTACATGACAAGAGCAGACAAAGACAGATGAACCTCCTTCCAGTCCGCAATACAGAATGAAAATATCCCAGCATAGCTGCCACGGCAAAATTAAGGACTCACAGAAAAAATTGACATTTGTATTACCATTCTCATGCATATGAATTAACAAGGTCATGCTGTCTGCTCAAGCTTTACACATGTGCAAATTCGTAGTCCAAATTCAGTTAAGCTTGGCTGAATTAAAGAGGCCCCACTATGATAAACTAGGTCATAGTCTAGGGATGAAATCAGTGGGTAGCTGTACATCATGTATAAATGGATGCTAAATTGATTGTAAATGGTGAATTGTCTTCCGTTCACTGAGCATACAAAATTTATGTAGCTTTTCTGCTGTGACGTGTGGCGTATGGTAGGTGCATGATAGGAAAAGCAACCAAAACTGTGTCTGGCATAAAGCTGACCACTCTAAGTACACCCACGCTTGCCCTTGTATTACGTGAGCTCTTGCCGGGCTAAAGTCAGTCCAAAATGGGCAGTCTTCGGTAGAAATCTAAGCTAGAAATTGAATTAGGCTTCACAGAACACATGTTATTAATGACCCTGGTTTTGCTTGCTGAGTGCTGGAGTCAGTGTAAGTTACATTAATGTTTCATGATGATGTCATGTCTACTTATTTAGAGTTAAGGCCCATTTCTCTTCCATACCAGCTCTCTACCACTGTATTTTCGTGCCTGCTGTTGCAGCCTACGCTACATCTGAGATGAGAAGCTATTCTATGGCATGTGATTAAATCATCATTTATGTTAGTGCTAAATTTGCCCTACAAAAGCAAGCCTATCCATTTGTTCAAAGCTTTAAGTAAGGAGAACTTCTGCATGCAGCTGCTGTAAACACAAAGGATAATGCTGCTGTTTTGCTCTGCCCAATTTGGCAGAGAAAAAGAAATATAAAGTTACATGATGGGCATTCCATTAGCCTACTCAAACATGTATATTGTATGCAGTGTTAGATCTTTTCTCTCTGTTTCAGCCCTTGCTGAAACGCAGGGCAGGGAAAGCCAACAGAGAGAGCATTGGGAATACTTGGGTAGGGTAACCAAGAGAGCTGAAAGACCAGGTCAGGGGGGATGGAGATCAATGGCTAGGTAGCTGAGAAAAAGAGTGGTAGTATGAGAAACATGGCAAATATGACAAAAACACCAACAACACTGAATGTGTCTCCATGAGATAGAGGCTATCCCATTACCCACTTGCTTTTACTATTCGCCATCTCCACAGCGAGTGATAAGGTCATCTTCGTGCCGTGAGGGTAATCTCAGCAGCCTCAGCCTACTCCCATGGATACATGTCAATTCAATGCAACAGGAGATGGCGAGGTTTTGGGGGAATGTTTTGTTGCAGTTCTTCTCTTTTCTTATCTTTAAGCAATCAGTCCTTCAGGCTGCTTCTCAGAGTCTCAGCCCCTCAATCTGGCCGAAGCTATTTGTGAATACAAATGCAAATACAAATACAGCAAGATACATTTTGCATCAAAATTTTTATATATGAATTCTGTTTGTTGTTTCCTTTTTCTATGAATAGACTCTGGATTTATTAAAATTCTCATTGAATTTCTGGGAAGATTTTCAGAGACTTCTAAAGGAATTGGTTTAGATTGCATTTTAAAATAATATTTCAGTCATTCCACCATTAAATAAGGTAAATAATTTCCCAATAAATTGCAACGGTATAATTAGGATCTGAGTAAGCAATTCCTGAGACAAGTAATCACATTCAAGAGACATCTGTTAAGACACCCGAATAGTGTTTTAATACATTATTCAACAGACTTTCAACAAAGGAAGACTTATAGTAGGTGCCCAAGCTTGATGTCTCTGAAGTCGATTTCAGATATCGTTAACCTGATAGGCACTCCTTCAGCTGGTATTTAGCGTGAGCTTAGTTCAGAATATTTATTTCTGAAAATGAATGTTACGTGTGAGTCACCCCATGTCTTTGATAGACCTACATGAATAATGTTGCCTGGGGTTCTGTCTGGTAGCTAATAGGCTGGGAGGAACAAGAGAGAGCTTATCCACAATACCTTTATTCAGGTGGAGGGGCTTTTTTAGTTGTTTTCTTTTTGTGGCAATGCCTATCGTATTTCTGAGAACTGCTTTATCCATAGCACAAACCCTTTTGTTTAGCTTCTTTTTAAAATGCAGATGCATATGTACTGGCTTTTATATTCTTGCTTTATGACAGGCAGAGATTGATGAACTGCTGAATTATTTTCTGCAGGAGCTGTGTGGAATGTCACTTGGCTTCTGATAACAAGTCACTGGGAGAATGCAGTGAAAAATGCAAATCGGTTGATGCAACCATCAGCACAGCAAAGGGTTTGTATCCTCAGACTTCCTTTTCTGTCCATGCATGATAGTGATAGTTTCCACTTTCAGTAATTTTATATTTGAAAGTAGCCTTGTTTTTCTGCTGTGGAATTATATTATGGCTCGTAAGGTAATTGCTGTCTGTCTGCGGTTCTTCTGTGGTAAGTAGGAAATGCAGATCAGTCCTGGTATTACCCTTCCAGGTTAATTAACTCATTGGATCATGCCTACTAGTAAGTATAGAATTTAATAAATACCAGTCCCTACATATCAGTGAGTGATGAAAGTCTCCGAGCTTAAGTCACGCCTGTACCATGGATTCCAGCCTGGCTTCTTTTCCCATAAAGATGCAAAACCTGACTCTGGTCCGTATGCAGACCCTTGATTACAGCTGGCAAATAGACAGAGTCCTTTAACCTGTGGCAAAGACATTTCTAGTATTCTAAAGGCTCAGTGCATCATTCGATTGCTCACTTTAATTCAGAACTGCCCTCCGTCAATGGGAATTTCTGGAATAGGAATTAACCTTGAATAAAATAGTACTCAGAAAAAAACCCCACAACTTTAAATGAAAGAGTACATCTTTTTCTTTCCTGTATAGGAAGGTGCTCGCCTGTTTCAGTAGGCAGTCTGTATTTATTCTAATGGCAATTCTAGTCCCAATCCTATGGCACAATGCTATTGTGAGGTGAGGCAGGACATAGGTATATTATATCCACATCACAGACATACCGTGAGCATTAAATAAGAGAACCGTAAGAATTAGGATGATAATGCAGAATGCTATATGCACATACAAGGTTTGTGCCTGCAAACTGTTGGAAGCCCATCCAGCACTGCATGCATGCAGAAATTTCACTGATGTACATCTTCCCAACAAAGCTATACCTTTTTTGTTTTGATATTATTCCACAATACAGAGCTCAAAACTTGCAAATATTGCCCCCATAAAGAAAACTAATTCTGATTTTCTATTTTTATTACATTTATTATCATGCTTTGCCTTTCTAGACATCAGAATTTGTTTATAAATATTAAAGTGTCTTTAGAAGCTTAAAAAAAAATAGAAACACTTTTACTGTATTTCTGCAGTCAGTAAAGTTTTCAGGTTGCTACTGCCAGATGGCAGATATTTGTAGCTAGGAATATATAAGACAGTCTACTTTCACATATAATGAATACTAATCAAAAGTAGAAACAGGTGCTTAAGTGGCTCTGTTCACATACACAGAGGTCACAGGAATATGAACATGACAACATCATCTCCTGTTCCTGCTTATTTCCTTTTTTTCATGTCCTACGCTTCCCTGCTTTGTCAGCTACTTCTTTAGATTTAAAATTTATTTGCAGCAGAAGACTGGATAACTGTTCTCATCCTATCCCTAAAAAAAAAAAAGCTGTTGCAAACGGTGTTTCATCTTGAATGCTTGTGTAATAGCACAAAGGATTTGTTTTGGCACAGAGATAGCCTCATTAAGAAGTCCTGAGAGGGAAGAAAAAATAATCTTCAAAATAATAAGAATAAAAATAATCCTAAAATCAAAACTATATTATCTAAATAGGAAAAAAAAAAAATTGAAAGTGAGATAACTAAACAACCACATAATAAAGACAGATTATTGAACAACTTAATAAGGTAGCATAGCACTTCTTTCTGGTTCATATTTCAGTTTCTTTAATGCTTCAAGGCTTTTTGAAAACTAGCTAGGTTAAATAACATATTAGCACTTTAAAGATTTGCTTTCTCTTTTGCATGGGTATGTTGCAACATAGTGACTGGAACTGTGGAGCAACACAAAAAGCGTAGGCTTTACATTTTCCTGTTTGCTGGGAATGCCTGTTTTAGCCTCTGAGCCATGTCTTTTGCCTCCTCTGCCTCGGTTCTGTGGGTGCTGGGGGTTCCTCCTGCTCCCCTGCAGCAGGGTCACCGGCACAGCAGTGGCGTGAGCATCCTCTCCGCCTGGGGAGCCAGCAGGCACGGGGTGGCACAGCAGCTCTGGAGGTGCTGGTGGCTTCCTATTTACTGGACTCATCTGCACAGCAGGCATCGCTTCTGAATATTTACTTTCATCCATTTTTAATATTTGAATGTTAAATCGGGATAATCCCCCCTTTGCCAGACGGGTATAAGAGGAGCCCTTGTTGCTCTACTTGCTACCCAGGAGGAACTGCAAATCCCAAAAAGCGGCTCCTGCCACTACTGCAGCCACAGGACACCAGGCTGCTCCTACCACAGCCCCAACGGGGACAGTTATGCTTTCTGTTTTTCCTACCCTGTGGTGTTGACACCACACAAATTCCCAGTGCAGCAACACAGTGGATGCTGGTGTCTGAATAAATCTCTGTATCAGCCCTGCTCTGACTCAAAGCAAGATGAAGCTGTTAAAAAAAGCATTTTGTTGAGCAAAAGACAAACAAGAAAGGGCACAGCAACATTTAAATTTACAGTTAGGTTTTTTGGTTGAAGCCTTTATCTAAGTATCTGTTAGGAAACAGTCTTCCACACTTCAGCGCCTCAGCTTGCCACTGTTACCCAATTATTCTTGCAGTGTGAATCCAGTGATTTCAAATACCATTGACATTAATGGAATTAGACTGCAGGCAGAGGTGGGGAAAGGATGATGATTCACTGTAAAACACAGAAAATTACACCAGTGTATATTACAGGAGTTTATCTAACTAGACAAATTTTTGTGCTGATGAACTGAAAATAATCTATACAACAGCCTCTCTTAGTGTTCCCTCATCCTAAAAATAACATCAGAGAAATAAAAACGCTAAGCATAAGCTGGGTTTTGAATAGCTTGAACTGGCATCTTTGCTTTCATTTCCACATCCTTATACATGATCAGATTACTGCTCCCCTTGGTCTCAAATCGTGACATTAAATTTAAAATTACAATTTTAAAATAACTAATATATTTGCAGTTACCGCCTTCTGGATGGTATTTGGAGTATGTCTGCAAGTTTTTCTCTGCCTTCAGGATAGTTAGCTACCCTTTTTCTCCTTTTTTTGATGTTTTTTTTTTTCCCCTTTAAAAACCAAGCTAATATTCTTTGTATCTGCTTGCTTAAAAGAGTTGGGAAACAACAAATATTGCAAAACTTTTGATGATGTTACTGGAATTGTGACCTGGCAATGAGTGCCATTAATTCAGTACACTCAGTCTGCAGTTTGTGGCCCTTCTAACAAAACCAAATCTTGTTAAATCAGCAAGTCTTGTCTGCCTGTCGCCCTGATAGATAACATATTGCTCTGCCACCAAGGACAGGCAACAGGTTAAATACAAGTTTATTGCAAATCAAGAACATGTTTTGATCAAAATCCAACCAGATATGATTGTCTTTTCATAACAAAGCAGAGAAAAGGACTGTAGGGTAGTCAACTATTTATGCTGTCATATTTTCTATGGTGTTTAATAGTGTTTTGTGTAAGACCAGACTTCATGATAATAACCAATATTAAAAAAAGTGAGCACTTCTTTATGTACCATAGATTACTTTAAAATTCACCTTCCTATCTGATTCCTACTTTATATTTCATTTATATATTTATAAATATATATTTATATTTCATTATTCTTATATGCATATATTTATATTTCATTATTCTTCATACTAAAGTTTGAGGACTTTAAGATTTTTAGCACGGTTGCTTATGAAATTTCACTAAGAATTTTGAATAGATAAGAAATAATAAATAGTCACAATTATTTTTAAAGAAATGTTTGAGAAGCCTACTTTTTTTTTTTTTCTTACCTCAAAAAATAAAACCTAAGAAGTTTTTTCTAAAAAGGTATTGAAATATATACCTTGATTTCCAATGCTATAGCCATTGGAAATCCATATAATCATGGGCTATATGGAAACCTAATAAGCATTCAGGCCCAGAAGTATTATTGCACACAGTTATAAGACCAGATATTTTTGCTCTGTAAAAACATTATATAATGGTTCTGCTCCAAATCACGGCGTTTCTGGCTCTGGACCTCTAACCTCCATTTTTGATTGTCTTGTTTGCTTTATATGGTCCCTCACAGCCAGCTTCTTCCTGGCTCCCTGTTCCCTCCCTTTGGACGAA
The DNA here is from genome assembly GCA_035590215.1 of Microhierax caerulescens. NCBI lineage: Eukaryota > Metazoa > Chordata > Aves > Falconiformes > Falconidae > Microhierax > Microhierax caerulescens. The sequence goes on from JAVJGJ010000061.1 coordinate 24,942,064, forward strand.
CTTTTCTTAGCAGAACAGATTTCTCAGTTAAGAATCATCTAGGAAAAGAAATTTATTCAGTTTTTGTGCAGATCTGCATTAAATGGAGAGACAAATAAATGGGGGCAGACTGTCATCTCAGGTCACCTTTTATCTGTTTCCCCTAGAATCACATTACAAAGATCCCAGAATCACAGTTTTCTGTTATTATTCTATATTTACTGCTGTGACGGTACTGGACACACTAATCATTGAGAGGGCTATTGTGGAAGAAATGGATGGCAGCCCGTTTAACAGTGTCCATTGCTGTTTGATGTATGTATATCTACTTCTGAAACATCATCTAGACACGGTAGGAGTAGCTGTACACCAAAGAGAACATTCTGTTCACTTTGCCCTGGCATTAGGGACTATTACATTTCCTAGACAGCTGGTGGTTGAGCATTGTGGAAGCACTTCCAATTCATTGAAATTCACAGTACACTAGATTAATAAGGTGCACTAGGTCGTCAGTGCAGACTGACAGCACCTGGATTGGTTCTTTGGAAATACAAGTGAAAAATCGGAAACAAAACAAAGCTTGGGTTGGAAGAAAAGTTGTTTAACTTCAGTAGAAATTCTGAAGGTAGCTCTGCTTTTGCCTTTCACTCCTTACCATCCACAGGCAAGGCTGTGACAAACACGATGCCAGCAGTCTCTCTTGTTATTACATGTTAAATTTCATTTGACCTGATGAGTGACTTTTTTCCCTCCCTCTGCAGATTATTCAGAAAAAAAATCCATTCCCTGCTCTTTGCAGGGGGAAAATGAATGTATAACCACATTTCTACTGGCCGTGGATGAACAGGGAAGGACAGTCATTCATAGCATAGAACAGAAGGGTAAGCAGCAAATATTGCTTTTTCTGTGTGAAACCTGATTTAAAGACACAGGCAGGCTGAGCCACACAGCAGCTGAGCTCTTTCAAGCAGCACTGCACCTCCTTGTGTTACAGCTCTCCTCTGCCCAGCCAAAAAAGCACCTACTCAATTACTTATTTGATGTGGTAATAAAATAAATACTTGCCCTTTCGTGAAAGATGGGCAGAATGATTCCTGGGCTGCAAGAGTAAGTTATTTTTTCTAAAGCCCTGTGCAATTCTAAGATGATGATACCAAATGTCATTTGTATTATATGAGAAAACTATAATTCACTTTGAAATCATATATATATATCAAGACTGCCTGATTGGGTATACCTGATGCAATTCTAAAATGTGTTTTATAATTACATTTAATGTTGCAGCATCATTAAGTTTTGGTATTCAACAGATCTCTTTATATCCTTTCATTTAACTTCACTTCTTTATTTACTGTTGTTTCACTACTGATTTTTCATTAAACCTCCTAATCATATGGGACAGGAGGGAACACAGACACCACTTCTCAGCTGCCAAACAGTTTAGTTTCCAGGCAATACAGATCCCACCCCCCACCCCCCCTTATTTTTTTTGACATACCCAGTGTCTCAGTGCTAAATATTAGTTTTGTTTTTGGGAAAGCCATGCAGATTTGTAACCTCATTTGGCTGGCACAAGTGGTGGCTTTTTAACCCTTTGTGTAGCCTTTCTCTAGCATATATGTGAGAAAGAATGTGATTTCACAGTGCAAAAAAGCAGCTTCTACCATAAGAACAGTGGCTGGTTTTGTACGGGTTACTATCAGAGCAAAGGTGGTTGTAACAAAGCTTAGTACTAAAGCTGCACATCCCTTTGTAAACTACACCCTTAAGACTAAAGGACTTAAGGGTAAGATTTTCGCTTTATTAAATACACTTACCATGCATTTTAAGGAGATCTGGGGGTGGGGAAGTGAAAGAAATATCTTAGGGAAGGCACAGTTCATTAAATGCTGTGTAGTGGCCCTCCCACAGCTCTGCAATAATCAGCCTCTCTGTCATCTGCTGCTCTGCTCCTGGGCCTGGAAACTTGTGCTGTGGCAGCTGTGATGCATGTGAACTGAGAAGAGACCTCCACAAATGCTCTAGAAATTTATTTCATTTATGGAACTGGAGTCAGGATGGCACCAGGAGCCAGAGCATTAACCAGAGCTCAAACCAGACTCCTCAGAATTAGTGAAGCGATGACATCAAGCAAAAAAGTAATGTGAAACCATTTGGCTTACAGTCATGTAAACCAAATAAGACTGAAATGAATTTTTCAATGTCCTTAAACCATGGTTCAGCAGAAAGTTTTGTAAAATAGTAGTGTTCACCAACTTCCATCAGCAATACTTTTTAATATAAAAGTAATCAATCTTCTTTGTGTTTTGGCAAAGCAAAAACTTGAATTTTAATTTTGACTTTCTGTAATATTGTATGATAAAATTTATTGCCAAACTTGAAATGCCAAATTCATTCAGACTGTTCAGTCCAACGTTTTCAGCAAGTCTAATGGATTTTTCCCTCATTGTTTTCATGAGTGAAATGCAGTTTCCTCTGTTTTCTCAATATCATTGGTGACTTCACCTTGATATAAATCTCATTACACTGAATATTAGTTATTGAAGTAGAGTTTCACCCATTACATTGTAAAATTTATACTCTAGTTAACTCAGCCCTGTTTTTCTAGAGTTATATTGACATAGATCTTAAAATAATTTTTTAACATTTCAGAATATGGGTCTCCAACAGCTGCTAACCACCATAGTAAAAGACCAGTGGAAAAAGTTAGCAATTCATTTGTTTATCCTTTGCCCTGGTTTTGGCTGGGATAGAGTTAATTTTCTTCCTAGTAGCTGGTATAATGCTGTGTTTTGGATTTAGGATGACATATCTTATTATTAATATTTAATGCAATATTTTTCAGCCAGTTCCACAAGCCCTTCAGCAAGCTAGCAGGAAAAAATAACATGGCATTGAAAGAAAAGGCATGCACAGCTCGCAGCAAATGAGAAGCCCAGCATGCCTCTTGGCTGCTCTTAATTGTCTAAAAATTTATTGATTGGATATCCACAGTCATAATTGGTTTTGTCTCCACAGATTGCCCACAGCTTCCAAATATCCCAATGATAGTGGTGGGTGTCACCCTTGCTATCCTTCTCATTGGCATTGTTTTACTTTGTATATGGAAATTACTGGTGTCAGTTCAAGACCGAAAAGAGGTGGCCAAGTTTGAAGCAGAAAAATCGAAAGTTAAATGGCAGACGGTATGTTAAATGCATTGATTCATATTTATATGAGGTTCTTTAATTTGGTTGCATGATCCACAACTGCCTTCAAAATTCTGTGTCTTGGTTTTGTTCTTTTATGTTGATAGATTTTGCTGGTAGGTTTTCACTACATTTATTAGTCTGTAAAGTAAAATTGCAATTTTTTTAGGGATGAAAAATAGTTAGAAGTTCCATTTCCTGGTTTAAGTTCTTCCACATGTAAAAGCATGCAGAAAACATTTTTTTATTTATTTGCCATTTTTTAATTAGTACCTTGGCTTTGATTAATCTTAGCAAGGTTGTCTGCTGCCTGTGTAATTATCAGAGGTATACCCCTCTGCCCAGAGACGGAGCCTGTTCGAGAGATTATTGATGGCCTCCGTCATGAGAGCCCCCTCACGCAGAGCAGCAATGAATATAAGCTGTCCAAAATGTAGGTGAAAGGACGGGGAAATTCAGGCTTTATTGTCTATGTGGACATCTAAGGCAAGCTTATACCACATGTTCCCTTTTCTTCTTTCCTTTCTGCCCTTGACTTCTTTGCTCTTCTGCAAAAACTTTCAGATTTCTGAGGTTCTTTGGAAAAATAGCATGCTGAGTAAGCATTTCTGGTGGGTGTCAGGAGGATGGGCGATACACTGCCATTCACCCAGCTCTGCATCTTGTACAGAGCCCTGCGATCGCAGCATTTCTGCAAGAATGGACACTGCTGGCCTTTCAGCTTTGGAGATGGGAAAAATCAGTTACTTACAGGCAAGGCTACCTGAGAATGTTTTCTTAATCCTTTGGGAAACCTACCTATAGTAAGAGGGAAGGGAAGGATGCACTTGATAGAAGCATTTTAATATTGTGTCACAAGACAAAATGATAGGAAGCGAATGATGAGAGGCCAGGATTAAAAGCCCAGGTGGATTTGCCCTTCTCCCAGTGTGTGGTAGTCTGTGTGGCTCAAGCAAGAGGACCATGACAAGTCACACCTCACTGTCTGTGCTTCCAGAATGGTCCAGCCACCACATTTGATACACAAAGTGTATTGGACATATTTGATAAAGCATAGTGTGATGATGTGCGTTACTTTAATCCGGGAGACATGCAAAGGGAAGCATGCTCCTGACCCTGGACTGGTTTGTGCTGCCTCATATAGACCTGCCTGAATTTCAGTGGCTTGGAATACAAGTGAGCTGCTGCAGGCTGCTCCAAAATGATCAAAGTTTCAAAACTACTTCTGCACAAAGAATAGACTGGAAGTCCTCACTAGGAAAAGAAACAGCAGGAGGAGGGTGTGTTACTGGTCTATAAAATGATGACTAGGGAAATTGAAGAAAGGATGTTTGTTCACTGATTTTTCCCATACAAGCCTGGTGAGATAGCAGGCTCCAAAGAAGACTTAAGACACTGTTACACAACACCTGCTTAGGGCGTCCTACTTATTTCCAAAGATACTCTAAATGATAAAAGTTTGCATGGATTCAAAATGTCAGTAGACAAATCCACGGAAGGAGGACATCCCCTCTGACCCATGAGGTTTGTGAAATGTGCATCAGCTTTTCCAAGGGCAGCCAGCATCGCCCACTGTTGGGAACACATTGCTGGGCCAGGCAGATATCTGGCCCGAGTTTCTCCTGGAGTACGAATCATCATCTTTGGCACGTTGGGAAGCAGAGTGGTACTAGCTGATGCATGTATGACCTGCATCGTAACGCTGGGTCAGGAACCATGGACCAAAACGGTCCCTTTGCTGAAGAGGTACGCTCAAGGCAGTGGTGTGCAGGTACATCTGCTTGCAGCTGAAGCAATGGCAAGTTGAGTTAAACATTGCATGACCTGCATTTCTTCTGTTTTTTTGTGTGTTTTCTAGGAAACAAATCCACTGTACAGAGGCTCAACAACCACTTTTAAAAATGTAACTTACAAGAACCAAGAAAAGCAAAAAGGGGCCATGGCTGCAGATTTCTCTTAGCACCTCTGACACAACAAGCTTGGTTTTACTGGCAGGAAATCTAAAACCACTTGTTTCTTCTCAGCTGATTATGTGATACTTGTTTGCACGTTGTGGCAGTATAATCATTCTGTTACAGGAAATATATTTCATGTTGGGAGAACTAGAGGTAACATATTCATGGTAAAGGTTAGTAGAAATATTTAAAAAAACAGCCTTTAATATTAATAGCCCCTGTCTTAAAAAAAAATAGCACCACAAGTATTTTTCATTTTCTCATTAATACTGAGGATTAAAAATTACCATATGTAAGTCTATTCTTGTGAAATTAGTTATATACAATGAGCTGTGTACTACTTTGATCATAGATTCAATACCATATATGTGTGTTTAGGAATGTATTTGTACCAGTCTATCTGGTGGCCTGCTTTAAATTTAGAAAGAGAATTTTTTCATCAATGCTGCTTAAACAATGAGGTTAGAGGTTCCTCATACCACCTGTGTGACTGAATAGGTTTTAATCATAAACAAGTAGTGTAATTGCCTGTCTTCTGCGTATCTAAGTATATGGATACATCTCCCCTCTAATTCTTATTTCTTGTCCTGTTTCTCTCCTTCCTTGCCCTTGTTGCTGTTTGATGTTCTTTAAGAACCCAGTCCCTGGGGTTATCTCAGGGAAAGCTAAATCAAGCCCTTATTCACTTGCAGAGTTGTTTTTTGTTCCAGGGATAGACTGCCTTTTTTTTTTTTTCTTTTTCTTCTCCCTTCTTTCCTTTAAATTCTAGTAGAAAGGATCCAGAGCTAAAGAGAAATATTTGTAACTTAGAGACCCCGGTAGAGAAACTTTAAACCAGATTACTAGAACACCATTTCACCATCTACCTACTATTTAGGCACTCAAAATAAACCTCACATGCTGGACCATTATATGAATGGTTGCAGAAGTCCTTTAGAAGCAGGAAAAGTTCACACACAAAGGCTCAGTATCACACACAAAGACAGTACTCTTGTTGATATAGCCAAAATTGTGAGGTTCTTTCAATACCCAGTAGCCAAGCCATTTATTCATGTATGAAATAATGTATTCATCTCTTTTGGGCTGTTGGGTGGGGTTTTTTTTTCAAACTAAGCAACAAATAGATCTATGGATTCTAATTCATATTGATTTCCATTACATTAATGAGGATTTTTAAACCTCAGTTTTAGCTAGTTACTAATGACTTCCCACAAATGCTTAAAATGCAATGTTGTTATCATGCATAGCACTAGGGAAAAACAGCCCCAATAAAATCCGCTAAGATGCTGGCATAAATAATTACAACATTGACCTATTTTAAGCTAACAATAACATACTTAACTTTTTAATATCACTTTTCCTCTACAATTTTAGTACTCTGGATCAGGTGGTCAAAACATACATATGAATATACTTACGAAAGAAGACTTAGAAATCAAAGATACATTGACACAGTCACAAACAATTACGTACATTCCCTATGGTAAATCACATACTTTGTCTAAAAAACTTGATGGAAATTTTGTAATAAATATTTACAAAGTCTGTGCAACTTCAGTCTCTATATCCTCTACAATTCCTGGATGCGAGACTGATCTATTAGCTAGCTCTGACCCATGCCTGTTTTAGGGCCTGATCCAAAGCCTACTGGAGTTAATGGCTACCGATGAGTATCTAGTTTCAGTGAAACTATTAGTTTTGATTTACAAAGATTGTTTTGTTTAAACAAACCGGCTAATATTGTCTGTTAGTGGCTTAAAACCTATAGCATATATTTCTGTGCAAAGAGAAATAAACGGTATCAGATGCCTTTGGAAAGAAGGTGATGCTATAACCACATATTAAATACAGAATTACTGCAGTGTGAAGGAACTGATGGCTGTCAGTAAACTGGAACAGATTAATTACAGGTTCACATCTGTACTCTTCAGTATTCCTGCATGTCTCATAGCGGAAAGAGTGCACAGACAAAGGCTTGCATCTGCGACTCTTCCAACCACTAGACCCCCACTGGTCAGTGCAAGTTACACATGGGACCAAATCCGGTTTCCCTGACACACGGATAAAGTCACAGGAGGCAAATTTGGCCCCTGGATTCTGTCTCAGATTCCACTTGGGTCAGGATTGCCTAAGGGACTAGGGAAATCTGGATTTAGCCCTTGTAAATTATCTGTTACTCTCTTGTTTTTCATGTAGAAGTCATCAAATGACAAACTTTCTCTGAAAGAAATTAAAATACTTTTATTACTTTTAAAGTAATAAAAATCTATACTGTTTATTAAATACCTTTTAAGTTCTGTTTCTGAGAAGGCTGATTCTGCTACTCAATATTAGGGTTGAAAGCCCTTCTGCTGTAGGTTGGCCATTTCAACATTGAAATACATTTTGATATTCAAACGTTGCTAACAAAGTGGTGTTCGCACTTCATATCAAACACTTGGTGGTCTACATTCCCTGTTCCTAGGGGAGATTTCATTTCACAAAGCTGCTTGCTCTCTTCCCATCACTCGCATCTTCTGATCATCAGCAAAAATCCAATTGTAGACAATGTATGTTGACAACATTTGCAGTCCAGTTGCTCCTCCTAGCAATTATCTCCAAATTATCAAAGGTGTACAGAAATCAAGCAGAATGTTTTGCAATTTCCTCACTGTGACTGACTGTACTATAAATGTTCTGTGCACCTTCAAAATCAGCAGGGTGGAAATCACTCAAAGAATTGAGAATTCTAGCCAGGAGAGAAAACAGAAGGGCTTGGTGAGGAAGGTGCCTGTTATTGAGGGATATCAAAGAACTAGACTCATTCATACAAGCTATCCTTTCAACAGCATTAATTTAGATCATAAATTTTGACTAAACCCCAATATTTCCAGAACTTTCAAGACCTTACTTGGCGTACACTTAGAAGGAAGAGTGGTGGTCATCTTTTTTAAACTATATTATTTTTATCTTGTAGCATTTGTACCAAAGTTCATATTTTTCTTTTTTTTTTTATTATTTTTTATTTTTTCCTCCACCAAATTATGAGTGGGTTTGTGTGTGGTGAGTGGGATTAAAGTGTTTCTGCTGTTTTCATGAGCATTGTTTTGACCTGAGGCTGGACCTTGAGAATGGCCAAAACATTTTTTTTTTAAAATAGTAATACTTCTATTCACTGAATAGAATTTACTGAACTGGATAGAAGAATAATCATTAGCAATTTTATGGTATTTGTGTATCTTCTACACCCCGTAGAATGGTAATTTCAGTAATGTATGTTAAATGGATAATTTTTCATTTGATTTATAAAAGTTGCATGTTAACCTGTATTGTATGTGTCCAGATTGCATTCAACTTCTTTTTGTAAAATAACTAGTGGGTAATGAGTCTGGGATACAAGACTCAGATGTCAAGTGCAATACTCTCCATGTCTTGTCTGCCTTTATACAAAGGTTCAAGTTTGTTTTGCAGTGGGCATAAGGGAGTTATTGCCCCACAAAACTTAACACGCACAATTTAAAAGAAAAAAAAAAAAAAGACTATTTTTATCTTAGTCTGTTTGAAGGAAACAGGTAAATGCCTCAACTTGTTTCTGTTAAAAAGGAGTTATTTAACCTTGAATAAAGATTGTAAAACTGAATGCATTTTTAATGTACTTTTTTGTTCTTTCTTCATTTTCTGTTTCTGCATGTGTCTTTATCAGTGTTCTCACATGATTTGATGAATCTTGTCAAAGTTCTCACGTCTGGGCGTACCCCAGAGTTTGTTTTATAACTCCTCTCCCCGCTTTTTTAAGACAGCTCATGTGATTTAATGTCTGGATTTTCTTCTACTAGTGATCCTTTTACTTTTCAAGGAAATGAGTTAACGGATGAATGCTGTATGCAACCTATTTCTGGAACTCTGATTGATTACATATGGTGTTCTTTTATACAGCGATCCCTACATTGCACAACTTGCTTAAAGCTAAAGATCCATCCACTCCGTAAGTGTAACAGCAGTAATATCTTTTCGGAACTACACGGCATAGTGCGTATTTTTTCGTTAATCTCATGAATCCTCTTTTCCGGCTAATGAAAAGCTGTGTGTTTTGATGTCTGCTGATTTCCTGCTCTGAGGAAGAGAACATTCCCCTGCACCCCTGACAGAACTGAAAAGTCTGTTGTCCTCCCCAGGCACGCAGGAAGATCGTGTTCTCTTGCCTTCCACAGTGGATCGTGAAAACTGAAACCGATAATTGCATAATGTATACTTGTGGTATGTAACTCAGAGTGCATTCTACCCCCAAAAGTCTATACATTTTTGGGGTTGTTTGCTTTTAGGAATGGTTTGTGCTTAGAAATTTTTCTTCTGTGTTTTCACTGGCATATATATATATATATATATATATATATATATATAAAAAATATAATAAAGACAGAGATATACAGAAAAA
>JAVJGJ010000061.1:24960228-25012605 GCA_035590215.1 Microhierax caerulescens
GGTGAGTGGTCGGGGGCGCGGGTGGCCGGGGGCAGGCAGTGAGCCCCTGCGAACACTTCTCGGCCCCCCACTGCTCTTCCGCTCCCCTTGCTTTCCTTGCACGTGGAGGGAACACAGGTATTATTTTTTTTTTCCTCATTTCCAATAAATTCCAGTAACTTTCGCTATTGCCACATAAGCAGTTCTTGCAGCTTTTTGGGGGGAAGGAAGTGGGAGGTGAGGAGGAAGGAAACGGAGATACCACGGCTCCCGGTCCTGTTACAGCCGTTCGTTCACCATTAGCTGTGTTGAACCGAAGCAAACAGGAACTCGGCGGCACCACCGTGCCTGTGCCCTCCCGGCAGCTAGTGCCTTCGCTTCTGGCAGGTTGTGGCTTGTCACCTTGTCCTTGTATCCAGGGGCCTGGATGCGAGAGAAGTGGGATGTTTCCAAAGGCCTCCCTCCACTCTGCCAGTTCCCAAAGCGCAGGCTATCTCCTTTCCTCCTTGGGTCCCCTGGGGCTGGCACGTCTGTAGAGCCTGTGTAGCTCTTCTCCAGCAGGGTATCGGGGGGCACAGAATCCTCCCTGACCCCAGAGGCTTCGTAACAAAACCCTTCTACACGATCACCTTAAAACGCATGGTGTGGCTCAGCAGGCTGAAGGGAGGGCAGCCCTAGAGGCATTCCCAAGGTTTGGTGTTGCTCCAGTTGCCATGAGGAGAGGGCTGAGCCGGGGCCAGGGCAGCTGGCCCTGAGCCTGCCATCCCTGGTGGCTCGCTCCTGCCTGGAGCTGGCAGCCCTCCGGCCAGCACGGCTCTCGCCAGCTGCATTCTGAGGTTGGGGAAGCAGAAACCACATTCGGAAGGGGGCTGCGTAGCCTGTAGCCCAAGAATTACAGTCTCGCCATTCTTGGCATAAATTGCTGCAGAATGAAAAAGGGAATGCTGTTATCCACAGAGATCATCCAGCTGGGCTGTTTGTGTAGACTGTTTAAGACCCTTATCTTTTCTCAGCAGTCATTGCGACTCTTAAGAGTCTTATAGATAAAGGCATTCAAAGCTTGGAGAATCCATCTTGGGGTTATGGCGTTGCTCCCCCCACCCTCAGGAAGCTGCTGAGTGCTGTCAAGGTGGGGGTAGATTGGGAGTTTGCATCAGAAGTTTATTTAAGCGCGAATCCCAGTATCACGGTGATTTAACCTCATGAATCAGTGTTTACTGGTGCTAACAGTGTTCACCCAGCTTCCACTTATCTGGCAAAGTAACGGTCTATTTTCTTGGTCAGCCAAGATAAGACCACTATGTGGAAGACATACCCTACCCTCGCATGAGAGGCAGAAACCCTTTCTGGCCGTGGCAGATAGAGATGCCTGTGTCGCCCACAGAGGATTGGGTTGGATCAGAAGGATGGAGACAGAGCAAACCATACAACTTCACAGAAAATTCCAAAGCAAGGGGCCAAGCTGGGTATCTGTCAGAGAGTTTTCTGATAGTTTTTCAGTGAGCGCAAATACCTGAGAGCTGTAGAGATAGGATGGATTAAAGGCAGCTTGCTCTGCCCCAAATGGTTGAAGACTTAATGTAGAACAGCTGCTAGGTGAGGTGCAGTTGCATATAACAAGCTGATGCTCACCTGCTGCCAGTTAGAAAGGCTTGCCCCTGCTCCTGCACCATCGCAAGCAGCTGGTGCTGATAACCACGTGGAAAACAGTCACTGTTACTGGTCATACAACCTGCAGCGTGACTCTGTCCTCTCTGTAAGTCAGACTGCTTGATGTGCTCTGTGTAGGATCTGTCACCAAATACCTCCCCATAACTTTTGCGCTCTGTTCTGCTCGTTGGTGCATGTTCTGTTGGTGAGCTGATCTCCTGTCCGTCTGTGCCACAGCGCTGTCCCACTGCTGCTTGAAAAATCTTGCTTTTCTAGAGCTACGCCTAAACTGCACGTACTAAACCCAGACACAGCATCTGGGTGGACCTCTGCATCTCATACTTCAGATGTGGGTTATGTCAGTCTGAGAAGGTTTTTTTATTATAGTTACTGCTTCGAGCTGTTAGGTGTAGTGAGTTACAGCAGCTGAAAGCACACGTGGCAGAGATCATTGCTGTAAAATGTCAAGGCAAAATGAAAGTGCTGCTTAGGTTTTCAACGCAAAAAAAATCTCCTGAGGCATAACTATCTTGCTTATAACATGAGAGGAACTCCATGGGTTAATTGCCATTGGATTTCAGAGTGAATGAAATAAATGAAGCATTGAAGGTTTGCATTTTGCTGATTTCCAGTTCTTCAGCTGCCCTCTTTTTTTTTCAGTGTATATGCTCAGTTAAACATTTGCTCCCAAGATGTTAAACAGCTGAGGTTTTTTTTTCACATACTTATAATGTGATGTCACATAGTTCAGTGAATTTCTACAGGATTCCAAGAAAGCTGGGATGTCAGGCTAACCCCACAACATCTGCTGTGGTCCAGGGTAGTTATGTATAGTTGAGCAGTATGCATCCAATAAGGAAGGCATACTTTAACCCTTGGCCACCAGATCTCATGGTATAGATAAATCCTATCCTTTCTGTATGCTGTTTACAATGCAAAGCAGAGAGTGAAGAATGAAGGTGGCAGTGTCAGCCTTAAGCTTTTTAGCTTTCACTTTAATTGCACTCTCCCATCTCCACCAGAGAATTATTGTACAATATACAGTCTGACTTCCTGTAGCACGTAAACCTGTACTTCCTTAGTGGGTATTTCTTGGTGACCAGTGGGTTTTTTTTTCTTTGAACATAACTGATGTTTTTAGGCACCCCATTTTTATTTTTATTTTTTTGGCTGTCCAACGAGAAATGTTACCTGGCCTTATTTTTATGATCTTGGAAGTGGTCCACATGTTAAGAACTCAGCTGGCAGTAAATTTAGACCAGTGCTTTTATTTTTTGAAGTGTCAATTACTCGGATGAATATTTTCAGTTTTCTTCCTAAATAGTTCCAACTAAAACATTAGTCTTTTGATACTATTCAGTCCGTTGAGTATTCTACAGACTGAAACTACCTTTTTTTCCCCCCTCTCCTACAGATAAAGGTGTATTTATTATCCAAAGTGAAGACTCCGACATGTGCATTAAAGCGGACACAGTTGGCCTTGTTCTGGAAGACTGTAGTCAGCTCTCAAAGGACATGTTATGGAAATGGGTGTCCAGTCGGCGTCTTTTCAACATAGGCAGAAGCACCTGTCTAGGACTGAACATCAGTAGACCAGAACAGCCGTTAAGTATGCTTGAATGTGATTCAACTCAATACTCGTTATGGTGGAACTGTGATGGAAAAGCGTTAGTTGGTGTATCAGGGTACAAATTAGCCATTGAAAATGGCAAACGTATTGTGGCCAAAAAAAAATCTACCAACCAGTGGAAACAGTACATGTCCTACGATGAAGACCTTTGTGAACATCCATTTCAAGGTAAAAATGAAATCTTGTTGTAGATGTGTTGGTGGGAAGAGTTTTGAAAATTTCTTTTGAAGCAAGGTCGGGTGCTTATGATCCCTTTTCCAGCCTCTCTTGTGGTTTGGGACTCAGTGTCTGTTTTTTCCAATACAGTGGTTGAGGTGAGCATACCACACAACTGATTTTTTTCCCTTATCTGTTATGTGGACCCCCAAAAACACCAGTATCCTGGCAAACCAAGAAATGGTCATTTCAGATCCTCCATGAAATAGAAAGGGGAACTAAGGATTTGTTGTTGCCCATCCTGCGACTTTCATTATCAGATAAACTCAAGGAGAGATAAGGAAGGATTTGGAATTCCCATCACTGCAAATCTGTCTGTGATCGCAGCGTGCAAGAACCAAATGTTTGCAGCGTTCAGCACCTGGACTCTGAACATGCCAAACTTTGGAGCAGAGCTCAGGCTTTTGATTAATCCTGCCGTACAGCTAGCGAAGGCATAGGAATGTGTGTCAGGATCCAGGTGTGCAGACCTGAACAGTTTTCCAGGTGTATGGACTAAGACTGAACCCAATGACTCCAAATGGCAACAGACAGACCGTACGTTGACCCCTGCCTTAGCGTTTCTGTAGAAGGAAGGACCTAATGTTTACACAGTGTGTCTCAGACTGGAGCTGTTGATTCTCCCCGTTTGAACTGGGTGTTTGGGTTGCAGATCTGGTCTCAGTGGTTTCCTCTGTAGGTATAGCTGGGCTTGGCCTTTGCTCTCACCAAAGTCCTTCCTTTGGGACCTGTGAAAACTGGGAAAGCACTATAGCATCCAACCTCCTCTTGAAAACTGAAGACCAGACAGAAAATATTTAAACCCACAAAAAGTCTTACACATTTGCTATGTACACGTAGTGAGATTAATGTAGACCGCGTTTAATCCTAGTACTGCAACATCTCAGAGAAGAGGATCAACCTTAGGCAGGCACTTCTAGCCTAGGTTCAGGACCAAAGTAATTAATTACGTCGGCAAAATCTCTTTCGCCTCCAGTTTCTATCTTCTTCCTTCTACCTTAGCATAGGCACATGCAAATGTAAGCCACCCTGTTAGTCCATCGTGTTGGGGGGGGGAACATCTTCAAAGAGCAAATGTGTGTAGCTGAGGTGAGAGGTCTACAACTGCTGAATTTGGTCTCTTGCCAGGACTGAGATACTCCTTTGCAGCTCCATAGCTAGCAGCGTGATAATGGGCAGGCAGAGCAGCGATCCCGATTTTTCTTTTCTCATGTTCTTTGTATCATCGGTTCATATCAAAAGGCTTTAAAGGGGATTTACAATGTGTAAACTGCTTTTTTTATATGTGTACAGCCAGCCATTAACTCTGGAGACCTCTAGGAACCTGGCAGTGTGCACTGATTCTGTAGTTGAAGGACTTTGATCTTTAGCCTATCAACATGGGATCTTTGACAAAAAAAAAAAAAAAAATTATTCAGAGTGTGATTGTGGTTCTTTGACCTTTTGTAGAAGCTCTGGGATTAAGGAGACACTCACTGAGGTAAAGCTTTTACAGCTTTCAGTTGCACTGGATTCTCTCAATATTTTGGTACTCAAAGTACAATAGGAAAATATTTTAACTAGAAGTCATTAATGGATTGTGATAACAGATGTATCTAGCATCAGTTCCTTAGCTAGATTTTTATTCCCCATGGTATAAAAACTTATTTTTAGAAGTTTATTTAATATTCCTTTGTCTTTCATAGTTCCTTTCCCATAGAATGACAAAGAGGATGGAGAAAACATTGGAAATCCACTTTATAAAGAGTGGGAGGAGCAGGGGAAATAATGCTAAGTTGCTTGTCAGTTGTAGACTAACAAAAAAAAAAAAAAAGTAGAGTTTGCACCTGAGCATGTACTGATTCTGCTAACTATTGCTTTATGTAGTTCTGAACTGTAAGTGCAGATTTTATATAATTGCTTAGGTTTGGGGTTTTTTTTTCAGTTGTAGTAAGTTCTGAGAATGTGCCTTGTTTCATGGTGACAAATTTCATAAACGATTATTTCCAAATTCTGTTCACTGGTTATGCTGCTTATACTTGTAATGTTGTCTTATCAATTATAATTTATCAATTATAAATTAGGAAGCAACTTTAGACCTTTTATTTATCATTGCTGCTGAAAACAGGAATAATGAAATAAGGGGGTGAAGAAATTTCTGTGGTCTGCATTCTTTTAATCTCTGCATTTTGTTTATTCCAGAAACATACACCTTGCTAGGAAATTCTTTTGGTTTCCCATGCGTTTTTCCATTTAAATATAACAACAAGTGGTATTTTGAGTGTACCAGAGATGGAAAGGAATTTGACTGGTGTGCCACAACAACTCACTATGAACAAGACGAAAAATGGGGGTTTTGCCCAAATGCTGGTAAGATCTTGCTTGTCTTCTCACTTCCCCCACCTCCCAAGAGTATCTTTGCCCTTTCCTAGTGGTTCTAGGCCATGCTGTGTTTTAGATTACTTCCCTTCTGTTAGAGGGGAATGTCTCTTTAAAAAACGCAAAAGAAGACTTCAGCAAATTTTACAACAATTTAACACGTTTGGCCTTTAGAGACCGAAGTCCTCATCCCAAAAGGAAAACTACAGGGAGTGAGCAGAAGGATGTTATTCTGCACAGCCCATTGATCTCACCCGGCAGCGAAACCTCTCTCCTGTGTCCCTGTGATGTACGGGGGGCTCCTCTAAGCGTGTAAAGTCAGGGTTGCTCTTGCAAAGTCACGTTCTCCTTCTGACTGCATTACAACTTGCACGTTCCTTTTCTTCTGTGCACGACTTGGACATGTCTTGGGCCTAAAACACGTAGAAGGAATAGCTTTAAAAATACGGGCTGTCGGATGGATTTTGGATGTATGGTCTTCGTGAATATTCCAGCTTCCTGCATAAATAAGCAAAACAGTTTCTTCTATTGGCAGCTTTCCAAAAGTGATTTGGAAAAGCCCTCCCTGCACATTCCAAAGCATCTTAAAAAGAGCCATAAATGTGTCTTTGTAAGGGAGATTGTTGGGCAACCATTATAACGGGTGGTATTTGCAGCCTCGCTTATACTTTGTGATTTTAGTAAGTTCATTCTCTTGAATATGAGGCAGGAGGAGATCCAGCAGCTGCTTCTCCACAAGGTGAGTGAGGCTTGAGTATTTCAACATTCAGCTTTAGGAACAAATGATCAGCTGGTATGAAGTCAATGTAACTCTCTGGCTTTATTAGAACTGTGAAAATCACCACCAGCTGCAGATCAGCTCCTGAGTATTTTATTCACTACGTGAAATACAGAGCAACATCTCATTCTTATTGCCCTATTTCTGTATGTTCTTTTACCAAAGGAACATGAAATGAGCTCACAATTGAGCTTCCATCAGGATGCTACTGTCATTAATTAATGGAATTGTTCAAAGTGCTATATTTCTGATTAGTCTGTAGTCTTGGGCTGTTGATGACAAGTCTGTTTTGAGCAGGGAGTGGCTGTGACGTTTTTTGGAAGAAGAACCCCGACACGCACCTTTGCTACCAGTTCAACCTTGCTTCTGTGCTGACGTGGCGTGAGGCACGGGCTGCCTGTCAGCTGCAAGGAGCAGACCTGCTGAGTGTCACTGACCCCGAAGAGCAGAATTACATAAGTAACTTAAGCAGTGAGTAGACATTTCTCTGGGGACCTTGTAGGAAACCTGTAGTTAGATTTCCTCTTTAGCCGTGCAAAAGGGGTAAGCTTTGAGCATAATACTCTGTGTGATATCTCTCCAGTTGCTCCTTGCGAGGCTTCGTCGCTATCACATCTCAGCAGAGCTGTCTGCAAAAGTTTCCACCTTAATATCCCAAGTGCAGAAGTGCTGGTTTGTGTTATGTGAAGGTGCAATTGTATTAATTCTCCCTCCCCACAGAAACTCCATTCTTGCAGCTGTGGTTATGGAGTGTGTTTGTTTTCCTTGGAGAATTGTGCAAATGTTTGCCTTCTTTGCAATGTACCCCGATGTCGCTTTCTCCTGTTGAGCTTTTTTTGCAAGCTGGACTTAACCAAATGTGAACGACAAGAACATTTCTGCAGGCTTAAAGTAAATGTCCTGTATGGAAAAATAATCCAACTCTGTTTTGATAAGCGTGTGGGATCCCTTCTCTGATAAGCCCTTGGAGCCAGCATCTCAGACAAATTTTGTAGAACCTTCTGACAGCATGGCTTTCGTGGGTATTTTAGCATGTGTGGAGAGGATGGAGCAGGGGAATGGGTGGTGGAGCTGTGACGAGAAAGGATACCTCAGGTTTCTTGCCCATTGCTTCCCATTATTCCTGATTTTCAGCTGCAAGATAGAAGCTGACAGGAAGATTGTGAAATTGTTTCCTTGGCTTTATGATATGCCTGCGGGCTGTAAATGGACTGGAAGTCCATTTTTGGTTTATGGGAAGCTGAAACGGGCTAGCATCGATGTAGCTGTGTGTTCTAGATTTAACTTCTAAGGTCAAGAACTTGTACAGGAGGGGTCTGCAGTATAAGTAGCTTTTGAAAGATGCAGACTTCTGAGTTTATTCCTTTTCTCTCTCTGTTGATTAACAAAGTAACGGACTTTTTCTAAGGATGGAAAAAACAGCCTGAAATTTCTGGAGAATGATTTGAAGTTTTGGGTTATCCCTATTCCACAAAGTCAGGACAGCAGATCTCTACTTGTAGATATTTTAAAACATGGGGAAAGCATGAATTACTAATTTATTTTTTTCTGTTTCAGGGCAGTTAAACACCACAGACATGATGCTCTGGACAGGCTTGAATCGCCTGGAGGAAGATGCTGGCTGGCAGTGGTCAGATGGAGCACCCCTCGTGTTTGTGAACTGGAGAGCAAGTACTTGATGTTCTTGGATAAGTCGTAGCTGTTTAATTACGTGCTGTCTGTAACTGCAGCTTGATACAAGACTGCTGTTTCTGCAGCTGCATTTGAAAAGTGGATCAAGTGAACAAGTGTACCTTTTTGTTTGGTAGAAATATTTATTCATATTCATGAACTAAAAGCCCCTTCTAGGGATGTAGCATCAGTTGAGGTGAATCTGTTCAAAGCATTAATGGTCTAGCCCTTCTGTCATTTATTTTTAAAGCTGTTTTTAAGATTCCAGTTGCATATTTAGAAGCTATGCTCTAGCTGGTTTCATGGAGGAAAGGAGTTTAAATTTGTGTACGTTGACATGCTGTAATTAACATTAGCACATTAACATGAGCTTTGTGACCTGGTTTGCTACATTGTGAGGTCTGTCTGCCAGCAGATGTAGCATAGACACTAGAGCTTATTTCAGCCTCTCACCTGATAGCAGCAGCCAAGGACGGATTGCCACACATGTAAATCATGGCCAATGTTCAGCTGTCTGTCGTCTTGGTGTAGCATGACCAGAGGTTTGGGTGTGCGGGGATGTTTATAAATTCTTTCAATAAGGTGCAGAGAGCCTGACAATACCATTTTACAAGAACTGGGTTTTTTTTTTGTAATTTTGTGCTTCTCAAAAATGTCTTTGCAGATGTCTCTGATAACCGTTATAGAGAAAATCATTGTGCAGTGATTAATTCAAAATTGAAGTACGGCTGGCAGAGTTACTTGTGTGAATCTGGTTTGCCTTTTGTATGCAAAAAATATCTCAATAAGACAGAGCATGAAACATTGGGTAAGTGTCTCAATGTCACTGTATCCTATTTGTGGGTGTGGAAGGAGAACAAGAGGAAGTCGCCTGAATGTAAAGTCAGCAGAATAGTCTTAGCTGGACTGGATGTATGGATTTGCTAGTTTTAAGTTGAATACAGTTTGCTTTAGCTGCTCTAATAGGGCTTTCTTCCACTTAAATGCAGTCCTGGAAAATGTGTTGAAAGCTTAAAACTAAGAAATAAGTTTAATATAAATAGCATTTAATTGGTTCCTTACATATCAGATGCTTACAGAATGCTTATTCTTTTTATATTACAATAAAGCCACATTTTGGATTTTAAAATTAGGTCTTTGGCTTTGAATGGAATTAACTGGTGGCCCCCAGAGAAGAAACTTGTATAAAGGCATCCCAAAAATTGCAGTTATTTTTATGGCATGCTGTACTTTTGATATAAAAAAAAGCATTGTATATATATATTTAAATATATATATAATGAATATAGGAGATATATATTACATAGAATGCCTCAGACTCTCATTCTGTGGGGAAGTTAAACACAGAACTGAGTTTATTAGAGTATTTATTTTTGTTTTGATAAGAACAACTTACGTAGGTTCAACTTCATCCTGATAACTTAGAAGAAAGTTTCCCTACTTGTTTCAGATTATGAGAAGGGACTTACCCAAAGTTTTTGTAGGTAATGCACCTGAAAACGCTTCAGCTGGCTTTGAATCATGTTCAGAGGTAAAACGGGAGAGACAACATTTTAAAACTGTATAACAGGTCCATTAGTGTGTTTGCACTAGTCCAACATCCCAAATGGTTGAATCCTAAAATAAAGTGGGAGAAATTTCCATTTAGTTGGTAGGTGATGTTCCATAGAGCATGTGATTTGGCCACCTTAAGTCTTCTTGGCTGACTCTGTTTTCATATGAAGATTAAAAAAATAGCTCCGAATGTGTTATGAGCACGCTGTAACCTTGGCAATTCTATCTAATATGCATTAACTTTGTATGCTTGATTAAAAGATAAATGGAAGTATTACACCACTCGTTGTGATGCTGGCTGGTACCCCTACAATCGCAACTGCTACAGACTTCATAAGGAGGAGAAGAGCTGGAACGATGCTTCTGTCCTGTGCCGCCGTGACGATAGTGGGCTCATCAGTATATCCTCCATGGCAGATGCAGAGCTGCTCCTTAACTTGCTTGAAAGTGGTGAGTTTGGGGAATGAGTTTGAAGCGTGCAGCATTCCCTGAAATGTTTCGTGCTGTTTTGTGCACCCTTTAACATTGTTAGCCCCTTAAGCCCTATATTACATGGCACACCCAACTGATGCTGACAAAAAAAAGAAAGCATGATGCATGCTCCTTCTAGGAGTCTTAAAAAAATGTGTAGCATCACCTTCTTCAATAACCAGACTGAAAATAAAGAAATGAATTAACAATGTAAACAGTGAGGCCACAGTAAACAGGATAGCTTTTGTCCTTTTAAGTTCTTGGCTGGTTCCTTGGAAACTGTTGCAAAATATTCCGTGATTATCCTTATTGAAGAATTGCACTTAGTAGCAACAACAATTCAGAGTGTCTTTTGCTTTCAAGCTAGCCTTGTCCACACTTCAAAGCTGCTGCTGCTAGTATGTTGGCAGAGTCCCCTTTGACAGCAGGGTGTATCAAAGGAGTTCTCTTAGTCCACGTTGTCCTAAGAGGTAGTATAATTACGCAAGGAACTTGATGAACAAAAGCTCTTCAGTGCAGCAATGCCAAGACTTTTGTTGTCATAACAGGAGCAAAGAAAAGTATTTTGTGCCTCCAGCTGACATCAGTGTGCTGGCAGAGCTGCGCAGTTGGGCCACGGGTTTAAGCTTCCCAGGGCTGGAGCACAGTGACATGTTTTATCAACTCTGCCCCATCAGCTGTGGTTGCAGGAAGGTGTGTTACACTGGATTTACTGGACATCACCTCCCATTATCATCCCTCCTGCCACCCATCCTCTTTGGTGTGCTGTCTTTCTCTTAGAAATAAACCACTGTATCATCTTCCTCACCTCTACTAACACCCTCCGTAGGTACCAAATACCGTTATTTCCTGAGCTGCTGTAATGGGCAGCTGTAGTTGTTCTCAGCTTGTATTCAGCTCCGCAGTGCGCTGTTTCTATTTCAGACTTGCTTCGGGCTCTCTTCAGGAGAAGGGCTTACATGCCTGAGAGCCTGTCTGTGTTCTCTGGCTGAGCACCAGGTCAAGTGAGTCACTGCATCAAACCACAAGCCTCGTCTTCCTGATGTTTGCCAGCTGCTGCAGCTACGACTGTGCTGTCACTGGAGCATCGCTCGGAGGGAGAAGTGTGCTCCTCAGCCAAGGCTGAGTGTGCCAGAGCAGGCTGTAAGAAGAAATCTTTCCCTTCCATGTCAGGCTTTCTGCCCAGTGTGCTTCAAAAATGTACATGTGCTCTTGATTTGTATTTTTCAGGATTTCAAAGCATATTATCGCATATGTTGATCTATTTTTGAAACAATTTAGTCTTCAAGGGCAGTAGAGCATTATCTTGTCATAAGGTTTCCTAAAGTTCATACATCTGTTTGGTTTTTTTTTCCTGAAAGAAGGTAATTTTTAAGAAAATCCCGTGAATCATTTTTAAGTGGTGTTGATGTTACAGGAACAGCAGGCATTTTTTGTTCACCATTAAAATCTGAACTTCCTCTTTTACAGAAAATGTAACTGAAACATGGATTGGGTTATACAGTAATAACACCCCTGTGGTTTTTGAGTGGTCAGATCGCACCCCAGTAACATTCTCTAACTGGCACAGCCAAGAACCTAACACCTTTCAAAGAACTGGACAGCTCTGTGTGGCAGCAGAAGGATCTGTAAGTTTCCTTTTCTTTTTGAAAGAATTAGACAGGCACTTCTATTTTAGCTCATAATAATTTATTCTCTCATTGTGCGTATTCTTTTAAGCCATGACCTGTGGTGTGACTTTGGGTTTTGATTCTTAATATATTCATGTTCTGATAAATACAATGTAGCCTTCAGAAACCAATACATTTTGTAGCGCTGATGCACAGAATATGAATCATAGCTTTTGAGTTTATGTTCAGTAAAAAATGCTACATGCATAAAGCTTGCCACATGGAATAGAACAAATATGGGTAGGTATTTTGATAGAGACAAAGTAATTTAAAATCCAGGTTGTGTATATCGTAATTTATGATGCATCAGTTCTGGTCTTGAAAGCTTCTGTCAGCAATGCCTCTTTTATCTTGCTGTCAATATTTATAAATTTTATAGCATCTTTCACAAACAGATAGTAATCTAGAGCTACATAAAATTATAGAAGTCAACAGCAGTAGGATTGACCCCAAATCAGTCAGGTGTAAAACTGGGAGTAGTGTTCAAATAACACTGTGTCCTGTCTTATCGGTGTTCATGGCACTGCCATTTTCTTCTTTTTCTAATTTGGGGATAAATTTACTTTACTTTTACAATTAACAGTACTTAAATTCACTAATACGTGAATTATGTTAGTAGCACTATAATCCTTTTTCTCAAGTATGTTTTGTCTAAGCGTGAAAACTGTATCAAAAAGAGTTTCTGTTGTCTTCCCAGTAGTATGTCCAGGCTGCAATCTTGTAACTCGTGGGAAAGCCAAGACAAGGAAAGTGACTTGGAACAGTGGGTTCCCATTGGAAGCAGAAGATAGGACTTTGGTAAAATGGTGGGGTTTAGATACATTAAACCACATTTTACTTAGTTTGTAAGTGTGAAAAAAAAATGTAAAACACAAAGGAAAGGGAGGTTCAAGATTAAATTCTTCAAGCATTTTTTTTGGTACACGTGCAGTATGCATAGATTATACAAACTTTGTTATGTCTTGAGTACTTTTCAAACATAAAGATTAATCTTATAAAGAACTATAATAGGTAAGAAGAAAGTTCCTATCTACTCTGGCATGGCCGTAGTGTTAGTTAATTAAGGTGCATTACATCGCAGAGAGTGATTCACAGAGGCAAACCCTTTTGTGTGATTGATTCGAGAAGTCCTGCTGACAGTGTTGGTAGCAACAAACGGTCTGTCTAAGGATAAGTAAATGGAGTGAGAAATATTACTTGGTTTTACTGAAACGTTAAAATAAGAGGAGGGAATCTAATATGTGTATAGATATGCATAAGAATGTGAGTATGTATAGAATATACTTTTTTTTTATCCCTTAGGAGGGACGTTGGAAGGTTAAGAAATGTGAAGACAGATATTTCTACATCTGCAAAAAAGCAGGGAAATTCAATAATGTCTCTCCTGAGCTGGAATCAAGTTGTCCAGAGGTAGGGGATTTTGTGGGTTTTGTTTATTTTAGAGCCTTACTAATAGAATAGAATTATATAGGCAACCTCTAAATCTAGCTACAGAACATATGGATGCAAATAGATATTTTTAGTTTTTCATATTAAAGACATGCAGATTTTGCTAGGAAGAATCTCATTGTTTGCCTTAGAAGTATGTGAACCTAATTTTAATGTAAGATTAAAAGCTTTCTCAAGATGCCTTTCATGGCTTGTTGCGTTGTCAGCGGTTGTGACCCGAGTTCCCATTTCTTTCTAGATCAAAAGTGAAACCCCTTTTGTCCACCATCTGTGCAAATAATGGCTGTTATATGATGCCTCATCCCACACATGGTTTTCATACATTGAAACGGAATGTCAGGGTGAAAAACAATCAGTTTCATTGACATGGAGAGTGAACTCTTCCACTCGTCCATTAGCATTCTTTTTGCTTTCAAACACAAATGGGAAGGAGCACAGCTATCTAAATAGGGCATTGCAACAGGTTTTCAGGCTTTTAGGCTCTGCATTCTGGTAGTAAAATGTAACACGTTAAAGTATGATTTTATTTGCTATCCGTTCCTTTTCACAGTGAAAAGAGCAAGCTTGTAGACGTGTTTTATTCAAAACTCTGAAGGAGTTTTGTGAACCATTTTATCAACAAAAGCCTCCCTTCTCTAACTTGCTTTACTCTTTAGCTCATTGTCTTCCTTTTTTAATTTCCTGTCCTTTTTCTTGAGAATTCAAGAAACACGGCCAGTTTAATTGAATTATAAGAAAGTTGAATCTGAACCATTTGGAGTTGGATGCAGTCTTTCCCCAGACATACAGTGGTCTGATCCAGAGTTCTGGTCATACCATTATGGAGGCAGAAGTTACTGTTTGGTTCCACCTTAACTTTTCATAAATATATATTTATATATATATATGTATATATGTATATATAAATTAAAAAAAGTTTAGGGTAACTGCATTTGTTTTGTTTGGACTGATGTACTTCATCACTCAAGAATTCTGTGTGTGACTAGTTTACAAAGGGTTTGTCATGGTCCTGACCATGTGAAAATGAGCAGAGCATCAAGACTTCCAGTTGTAGTCAGGCGCTTGACAACATTTCAGCTTCTGGTACCTCACCAGATCTAGAATCAAGATTGAGTCATTGTCATGGGTAGTTTGGTCTGCTCTGGCAAACTTCCTACTCAGCATAAATTTCTGCTTGTTGATGTTTCACACCCAGTAAAAACATATGCTGAACCCTGATAGAGTCCCTTGGTTTCCATAAATCCTTTTCTTTGTAATATGAAAAACGTTACATTCATTTGATCAAAAGAAGTCAGTACTAAGCTTACTCAAAGCTATGTTTGATTTCAGACACTTTGTCTTGACAGTGCACTTTCCTGTAACATTCAATGTATATGTCATTGCTAGTTATGAGCCTGATTTTCCAAGGCTAAGTCTTTATTTTGTACAGACTTACCTTGTCCCCCCCATTTTTCTGTTGCTCACTTACCTTCAATGTACAGAATATTCATTAGCATTTCTCACACTTGATCTTTTGCTTCGTTAACCTTGTACTGTCATTCTTGTTGGATTGCTAGTAGATGCTCAGGGAGCTTTGGCCTCAGGCGCAGTTGTTTGCTTTTCTAAAGCTCTGTAGTCTTACGTGTTATTACTGAGCTTTCATCTCGTGTTGATTTTGCGACTTGTGCATCAGATGAACTAGCCTTAAACATCTTCTGTGGTTCTGCTGACTGCAGGTTTTGCAGTATGTCTATATCGAGTTACCAGAAACCTGAGCTCTTTTTTTTCCCCTACACTTCTGTCGTCCGAAGACATGAAAAGTGCCAAGCACTTTCTTCCTTTAACAGGTCAACTATTAGTTTTTCCTAGTCAGCAGGATATTACTGAGAATAAATATTTTATTGCAAAGGTCAGATTCTCTGGGCAGTTTCCCCCAACACTGAAATAAGAGTTTTAAACATTTTCTTTCAACCAGCTTTTGAAACAGGTTGTGGAGCTGTCAGCTGCTTGGTAATTGAGTTGGAGGTTTCTGTGTGCAGAACTGACTGATTTGTGACTTTCTCTGGTCTTCTATGCTTTAATTAGTGCATCAAGATAACAGTATAGTACTAAATCGAGCATTTGTCTGTATGGCTGTTGTAACAGGAGAGAATTGTACTTTTAAGAAGAGAATTGCTACTAAGGCTACAAAACTGCTCAGAATAAGGTTCCATTCGGCCTCGTGTTCTGCCTTCCACAGGTGGCTCCAAGCAATGTTTGGGAAAGAGCAGGACAGGGCAAATACAGATAATGCTTCTTCCAGTTCTCCCTTGACTCCCAGCTGTTCAGGGGATTTCCTGAGCCTTTTAAGATTTGTGTATCTAACAGCCTTGCGTATCCCCTCCGAGTGCTTGTCCGGTTTCCCCTTGAACTCACGTGAACTCTGCATTCACAACATCACAGTGAAGGGATCTGTAAATCTACTACCCTTTGAATGAAAAAGTGCCACCTTCTTTTTTTTCCTGCTAGCTTAGCTTTGTTTGCCGTCCCCAAGGTCTTGTGCTGAAGTGGTTGCCCACCGTCATGGCACTCGCCATCCCATAGACCTGTGTTATACCCTTCCTAAGGCATCTCCTTTATCCAGGCTGAAAGTCCCAGACTGCTCAGTGACTGCTTATGGGGAAGCAGCTCCATACATTTCATGTATGCTTCATGGCCGTGATGCTCTTCTTTTCTAATATCCTTTTCTGAGACTGGAGGTCAGAACTCCAAAAAATGGCAAAAAGTTAATTTAAAAGGACAGAGTAACCCTCTGTTTTCTTTCTCTATTTACAGTTCTCGAGGTTCAATTTGACTTACTGACTAAGGTGATGTTTCATGGAACTTAACCATCATAACCCCCAAATCTTCTTCCTGCGTGGTGGCAGTGAATTAGCTGTCCCTCACTTCATACATTAAATGATCAGGGGGTGCAGGGGAGGGTCCCAGTGCATCACTTCATATTTATCTGTACAGAATGCCATCTGCCGTTTTACTGACCAATGGCTCAACTTTTTAAGTTTGGAATTTTTCTATCTGTTCTTCTCCTCGATGCAAGCATGCTGCCCTCTAGTTACTCCACAATTTTTTAAATTTCTAAAGTAAAGATTAGTGTCAAATTAGTTCCTTCCAGTCTTTAGGCACCAAGAAAGCTATAGGAGGAAGGTTATGCAGTGCCATTTGCACCAGATTCAAAATTCTGAGAGGTCAGGATGATTGGTTGCCTCATCTGAACCAGTGCATTTATCACGCCAGATTTCCAGTTGAAGGAAACCAGACACTTGCTGTTTCTTACCTGCATTCCCACAGAGGACTTTTTAGTCAATGCTTACCCCTTTTCCAGCCCCTGCTCCTTGAATTTAAGTGTACATCAAGGTGAAAGCAACGTTGCTGCATGCCCTGCGGGGCTGCCAAGAGCCGGTGGGTCCCTACATATTGCAGAGCCCTCGGCATCTGCCGGCACATTTTTCTCTTTTTCCCATGGGGAGTCCCAGCTCGTTGGTACGGAGTCAGGGAAGAGCCTCAACGTGGTGGTTTATTTCTGTTTGCACAGCCAGCATCTGAGCAATGCATGTGTGTTGTTCAGGTGAAACTACAGAAACCGATGCTGCAGTTCCTTTTGCTTTTGTGCGACGTGAAGGGCTGTGCCCAGAAGTGCTGAGGTGAGGTGAGGGATGGTAGCAGAAGGCAGCGGAGCTGTCAGCTGCTCTGACAGCAAGCACACTCCTGACTAGACAGTGAAATTTGCCTCCAGCTTCAGCAGGGCTGAAGGATGTGCATGTTTGCTTGCTGTCCTAAATAGGTCTGCAGCATCTTCCTGTGAGTTTTATTGTACCTGACAACAGATGGCACAAAAGGAGCTTATCTGTTTCCCCTTTTTTCTCCTTTTTCTGTTAACATCACCATCCAGTGGTGTTTGATGGTGTCCATCTGGGTGCTGCGCTTGCTCCCCGTTGTGCTCCCTGGCAAGCAGCACCTCCCTCATGGAAGAGGCAAAGTGAGATCGGCCAGTTTTCCTGTCTGCATGTGGCTTCAGGACAGACCGGGCAGAGATGGTTTATTATCTCTTTGTTCTCTTGGCTATTTAAAAAACATTCAGGCAGGGAGAGCAGGCAGGTACCCTGCACGAACTCACGCCAGTCCTGGTAGCATCTTCTGGACCCAGAGATGAATTATAAGAAATAAAAGATTGATAGTAAAGTACTAGTAAGAAATGAGGAGGGCTGACCACACTAACTCAGTGTTCTGGCTCATCTGATAAACCTTGAAAATGTGTCATTCTAATTCTGCATTATTAGAGTAGGATGATCGTTAATTTAAATCTTTTTTTTTTATTTTATTTGGAAATTCTGATCGAAAATGAGGAGGGGAGCTGAGAAAAGGTAAATAACTCGAGTGCATTGCTGTATGAAAGGCCAGCAATTTCTGGAATAAATATTACTGTTTACAGTTGAAGACAAGGGGCAGCTGTAAGCCTTTTTCATAACAACTTAACTGGATCTGGCATGGCAGCGTTTACTCTGCCATGATTATCGTGTGCGTGTGTGTGTGTGTAAAGACAGTTTTTGCACAATTTAAGGATTTAAACTTTACATTTTTGTTAAATTTACCCATGTCTTCAGTGACCTTGAGGGTAGAAAGGAAAAGGGCTATAGTGGCGTCAGTGGTGATCAGACAGAAAGTACAAAAGGGCATCAGGTTTTTAACAACTGTATTATAACTAATAATCTTTAAAATTCATTTCTTTTAAGGGATGGGAAAGACATGGTGGATATTGTTACAAAATCGACAGTAGCCTTCGAAGTTTTGAACATGCTTCCAGTGGTTATTTCTGCCCATCTGCACTTGTATCAGTAACAAACAGGTAGTTAATCCCATTAGACAGCGTGAAGGTACCTCTAACAAGAGCTATTCTAACTTTATAAAGTGTTGCATGGCAAAAGATATTACTGTTATGAAATAATTCCGGCGTGACAGGCAAGCATAATTACTAACAGTGGCTAAACCCAAAGGAGCTCTTTGCTTTATTTTTTAATTGAAAATTAATTTAGTGAAAACCAATTGACAGGCTAATAAATACTTGTAGCATTCTGCGCGTGTGAGCATGTAGGAATCTAAACAAAACTCTTTCTACAGAGGCATGTAACATCTTTATGAGACTTTATTAGCATACTTGGAAACTATACTGGAAAATGAAAATATTTAATTTTTATAATAAAAATATATCAAATTTTAATCAAAATCAAATAACATTTTATAAATGTTTATTTACGTATTTATTTACGTATTTATTTACGTATTAATTTACGTATGCATTTTAAGTGAGTTTGCAGCAAATAAGGAGAGAGGGTAAATGTCTGAAAGCATTTGAGGTCTGTCTTCCCTTGCTTCATTCCTGTTTACCTCTATTCCAGCTTCAGCACAGGCTTTCTCTTCTGCAGATGTCCACATGCTTGGGTTTGCTCTGTTCTCTTCGTGATTCACCCTGTATATTGGATTCCCATTCCAGTTTATGACATATTGGTAGACACATCACATACATACTTTTAACTTCCACATATTTATCATGAAAAAAAAACCAAAAACAAACAACCAAACAACAACAAACACACACACACACCAAAAAAAACCCAAAAACCCCAACAACCTGTAAGGCTGAAATCCCCCCTCACTTTAGGATGGGGGGGGGGGAGAACTGTAACCACCAGGAATCAGATGAATGATAGCTAGAAATTTTAGGAAAATGCAGGGTACCCCACATAAGGATTTACATCGACGGGAATTGGCCCGCCAGGTCGCAGTACAGTACGACAGTAATCCTGACGGGGAGGATGAAGGACAAATTCTCACAACCAAGCATTTGCAGCTCGCTGCATATCTCTGGAAGCACATCTTCTGTCTTTTTCTGCTTCTTTCTTTTTATTTGATTTTTGCTGGGCATAGCCATCACTGTTTATTATGTTAGTTCCCGATGTTGGAGTGGCAAAGGAAGCTAGTTGTTAGTTTGCTGCCCGCCCCCCCCCTCCCTCCCCAATTACAGCCGAGGTTTGTTGTTCTGGTGTGAGACATGCAAAACCTTTTCAGTGTGTTGATCCTGAAATATTCATTTAAAACTAGGTTGTAGAGGAAGGAGAATTGATATAAAAAGGGAACGTGCAGAGGAAATGAAAATTAAATGGAAGTTCTCACTCTCAGTGTTACAGAAACATTCAGGTTTTTTACATTAATGTAATTCTTATGATATTTAGCTGTTCTTTTCACCATGTATGAAACCAAGAAGTCATGTAAATCTTTATCAAACTGGGAATTTACTTTGCTCTCTGTATTTGCATAGGAAGCTGATTAAATGTGCTCGTAAACTGAAGCATTTTTGTGTAATGCTCTACCAATTACATCTGAGTAAATTACATTTAAGTGACAAATGGATTACTGTATGCAACAATTATTACTTGCAAAAAGGTGTAAACCTCTCATGTAACTTTAATGAAAAAAATTAAAGAAGGAAAAAGTGATTCCTTCTGTAGTCAGATCAGCTATGCTTTGAATCCTTCAGCTCTGGTTTCTCATTGCTGGTTTGTGTGTCCGTTCCAACAGGATGCTTCTGTGCAGAGCTTTTTCTTTTCTTTCTCTGTAGCGTTTTCAGACTCTACTCTCTTTTCTCCTTTTCTACAAGGAGTTTCTTATTTTTATTTGTGCATCATTAATATATTCTGTCTTTAAATCTTGTAGTTCAAGCATTGAGCTTATATGATCTTAATCTACCGTGTCTTTTATGTGCTCAAATGCTGAAAAAAGTTTGTGCTACAGACTTGTGCCTGAAGTTCCCCAGAGCATTCTGTAAAGAAGATTAAGTACCTGTTACATATTTTTTTTCTTCTCACACAATCGAAATCTTTTCATGAGACCTATTCGCTGGAATACCGGTTGATCTATTTTATTCTAATAAACCTTTTGTCTTGGTTATTTTCTTCAGGTTTGAACAAGCTTTTATCAACAGCATGATCCGTAACATGGTAAAATCTGAGAGAACTTACTTTTGGATAGGATTGCAAGACCTTAACAACACAGGAGAATACTTTTGGATAAGCACAACGGGAAGGAATCTCTCCGTGAGCTACACCAACTGGAACAAGTACCAGCCACGTGAGTAGCATGCCGATAAATAAAGAAATGGCTTGGAGAGGGGTCGCGTGCCCTCCTCCCCCTGCCGCCACCTAGCCCTTTCCTCCCTGCCTGGTCAAGGGAGGGGAGAGGTAAGCTCACATTTTCTGTCGGCTCTGTAGCTTCGCACCGTGGATTGAGTCAGATGAGCTGGTGGTCATGGAGAATCCGGAGCGTCCTGCCCTGCTTTCCACCCGGGGGCTGCTATCAGGGGCTCCCTGGCTGCGGCAGGATGCTGGGCATCCCTCTTCCCATCCTCCAGTCTGGTGGGGGGGGAATTAACAGCTGTGTTCTCCTTGCAGGCACAGCTAATCCCTGAAATTTTTATTTTTCTTTTCCTGTGAGATGTGATTTTTTTTTTTTACATCTATGTAAAATTTTGTACATTTTCATTCATTTCTTTGTGGCCTTTTCAAGGAGGCCATCAGGGCTTCCTGAGACTCCCAGCAAAAGGTCCCAGGGAAGTCAGGAATTTTTTGTTCAGTAACAGTCACCATTCGGAATTTGCATTTTATATGAAAAAAAGAGGGCAGAGATTGCCTTCAATACATTTCTGTTGGAAAGAATACTGTGTGGAAGTTTCTTCTTCCCCTTTAGTTTGCCAGCACTTGGTTTGCTTGTTTGATTTTGCTTGTTTTATAGAAATCCAAAGAAAAACATTCCAAGGAAACAAAAAATGGAAAAATGAAATAGCTGTTCAACCCTTGAAACCTAAACCTTTCAGCAGTACCTGAGAATAGACACATAGTAATAAAGATGCTCCACTAATTGCTTCTTGGTTTTGGATTCTTTACATTTGTTGCTTTAGTACTGCAGTTTGCAAAATAACTATTTAAAAACACATTTAATCTCAGGTGTTTTGTGAGAGGAATATTTCATCATGGTTTGTTTTACAAGCTCGAGTCAGTCTTCTAAACTGGTTGCTGTCCAAAGAATTTGCTGCTTTTAAGTTCATCAGGGTTTTATCCAGAACCTGATGCCAATAAAAGAGTCACTTCACCAAAAAATCACAAAATCCAAATGCTTCATTTGGATACTCAGCACCTATTCCCATGTCTAGGTCATTCTGGGGGATGTGTGGCTATGCGAGGGCAGCACCCCATTGGTTACTGGGAGGTGAAAAGCTGTAAGAACTTCAAAGCAATGTCATTGTGCAAGCAAAAAATTAATTCTTATGAAGAACCTGAACTTACTTTTCAAAAACATTTGAGTTCCTGCTATTTTGGATGGGAGTCAGAAGCTAATCTGCTCAGCTGTTACAAGGTATGTTGCAAACTTGCTTTGAATTTTTCTGATTCTACATCAGCTTAGGGATACACGGTTCTGAAGATATTTTTGATAAAGCATTATTTCTTTCACTCAACAAACAAAAACTATTACCATCCTTCTCTGCTTTTTAAAATGAGTGAAAACCGTGAGAATCAGAACTATACTGGGAATATACATGGCTTTATAGTAGGAAAGACTGCAAATAATGATTGATTTTTGTGTGTTTCTGAAACAACTACTCTCCAAAATCAACTATATTTATGACAGTGTTTATTTTATTGCAGATATTTCACAATGAAAAAGTTCTGATGAGAAGAACATGGGCTGAAGCAGAAGCGTTATGCCAGGATTTTGGAGCACATCTTGCTAGTTTTAGCCATATCTATGAAGAGACATTTTTAAACGATTTGTTATATACAATTTTTGATAGGTAAATATATATTTTTTAACACCAACAAGATTTATCTTAATCATACTAATATGTAAAAATAATCTGCAATTTAGGCTCTTCCATCCTCTTTACTAGAGGCTGAAGAAGTCTCTAACGTGAAGTTAGAAATGTGTGACAAGACATGTATTAGCAACACTGTAATGTGATTCTTTTTGAAGATGATCTTTGTAGTAGGTATCGAGCAACTGTTAATGTGTATTCTTGTGAGTTAACGTTCCCTGTTGAAATGGAGGTCCAGCAATTTTAATCCTATTTTAAATGTTTTCATCTTTAAAAATAAAGCGTAACATTTCAGTAGGAAAATGAGAGTTTAATTCAAGGATACTAAAAAGTTAAGAAATTTGTCAGAGAATGATAAATGGAATCCAAGAAGAAATTAATATGGGGATTTGCACTATTTAAAAAGCAATTTCTGAAATAGCTAAGAAAGGAATTGCTGAGAAATGTTATTTTCTTTGTTTCCATCATAGGACGGAAGAAAGACAGTTCTGGATTGGATTTAATAAAAGAAACCCGCTTTCTGGAGGGACATGGCAGTGGTCTGACAGAACACCTGTAAGTATCTGTACCATACCTATTTCAGTAACCTTTCAAGTTGTATCTGAGCACAAGTTCACAAATACAAGCCTTGTGAGCAAACCTTGGACAGCAAGGCTGTTCAGTTTTCGTGTCCACATACTTACTTAGAGTAATTGTTACAATAGGATTAGTAGTACGCTACATTAAAATAGAAGCCTGTGCAAAAGGGCTGTGCAACAGCAAAAGGAAAATTTTGCAGATCTGTTCTTTCCTGCAGATCGCATTGTGTTTAGCCCAGGGCGAGGCATATGAAGAATGAATGTGTATATATATGTGTGTGTATGTGTATGTATCTACACACACATACTTACATATATACACATGCACACACACTGGAAAGCTTTAGAGCTGTGCTTAAATGTTGTGGGGTTTATGCTTGCATTCAGAGCTACGTGTTTTCTTTTTTAATACCGCTTTCGATTGTGCATACTTGAAGATGTTGGTGCCACATGGCACACTAACGGTTAGTACCTGGGATATAAACACTGAACAACTGAGGAAGGGTCAGTTTTTAAATTGTAACTGGTTTTCAGCCTCAACAGTGCCAGCTCTGCCATTGCTACTTAAGTCATTTCAGAACGTGAGTGCAAAGTTAAATTCTGTGACATGTTGAACTAAAACAAAGGCTGGTAGATGTGGGCAACTGCTGCTAATCGCATAAAAAAATTGTTAGGTTTCACGGGTATTCAATTATTTTACAAAGAAGGAGTCTGATATAAGGTGAGAAAGTTGAACAGGACATTGGGAGAATGTGATTATGGACCCTATTTTTTGGATTTTACTACCATAATTTAGGTGTTCCTGTAGTTGTTGCTTACGACGTTCTTACCATACACCTCCAAATCCTTCCTTTTTCTCCATAATGAGGTTTTGAAATGCTTCATCTTGCATTGCTGGTGAAAGATAATGAATGTGCTGTTTTCAGGTTGTATCTTCATTTCTGGAGAGCAAATACATTGAAGATGGCTCAAGAAACTGCGGTGTGTTCAAAGTAAATCGAACGGTCTTTCCAGCACACTGCAATGAAAAGCGTGAATGGATATGCAAAATACCAAAAGGTGAAATGTTAATTAATGTACATTGTCTATTGTACCTGTTACTTGCAAATCAGGAGAAACAAGGAAAAAAGTATCTAAAAACCTGCTTTCTAGCCACACCTGAGATTCTCCTCACTGGTCTCATGCGCGAAATCATGGCAGAGCTGTGTGTGGCATTTGGGTTTGTTGGCCAGTTAACAGGTCTAATCTGTGCAGTCAGATTAAAAATGGATAGCAATGGTTAGCAGCTAGTTAGCAGGAGTTAATAAAAATTCTTATTTATAAAGGTTACAAAAAAATGTTGTTTAGTAGGTGTGCCAATTATTTTATTTTATCATGTTTACTTTTTGTCCCTGAATGAGAATAGCAGTGTTCGCCATGATTTTGATTAAATGCTTACCGTGTGGAGAAAGAAATTTCAGTGAAATCTCTCTTTTCATTCTTAATCAGCAATGTTTTAATTTGTTGACATATTTTTGCAGGTGTTAAACCAAAGAATCCGTCTTGGTACATAGCTGGTATGAAAACCTTTTGTTTTTTCACATCTTGAAACATTATAAC
Source organism: Microhierax caerulescens (assembly GCA_035590215.1). Classification (NCBI taxonomy): domain Eukaryota; kingdom Metazoa; phylum Chordata; class Aves; order Falconiformes; family Falconidae; genus Microhierax; species Microhierax caerulescens. The sequence continues at coordinate 24,984,710 of JAVJGJ010000061.1, forward strand.
TTGGAAATACAATTTAAGCCATTGTTCAAAATAAAATAACTAAAATATTTGAGTTAAAAGTTTGCATTAAGGAATTCTGTAGGAACTTGTTGCTACAGATCAAAATCTGCCACTTTTGTTTAGGAACACTGCAACATCAGAAACTACTTCGGTTAGGTAAAGGCATGTTGCCTGTAATAAGCACAGCACTTTAATAACCTCTCTATCACATTTAAATTGCCTTTTTGCAAAGGCTGAGCAACTCTCTTAATTTATCTTAATTGCTGTAATATCACAGGATAGAAATTAAAAAAAAAAACAACCTCAGTGCATTTTTTTTTTTTTTTTCATAAATTGATATGTTAAATATGGTTCTGCTGTTAGTTGTGTATTTGTCCTCTGACATGTGGCAGAAAGTGGGCCATGAGGGTCACAGAGAATGAGACTTGAAATGAGTTTTCACCCCTGCATGCCACTGACCCTTTTGCTCACTTTCTAGAACTGCCGTGGTCATATTATCAAGGAGCAGAATATCTTTTCCATGTCAATCCTACGGACTGGGAAACCTATGAGTTTGTCTGTAGCTGGCTTCGCAGTGGAATGGCAACGATAAATTCTTCTGGTGAACAAGCCTTTATCCAAAATAGAATTAAGAAGGTAATAGAAACTACTCCTTTGAAAAAATAAACCCTCAGGGAGTAACTGCCTATTTTTTGCTGCATCTTTTGGAATATCTGGCTGCCTGCTGCTCCAGGTAGAATCCGAAAGACATCTTATTTCAGAAATAATTCTCCTGCTGTCTCCATTTCCCACAGCCCTCCCTGAAGCCTTATTTAGTTGAGGTCAGTAACGTTTCAGAGTCTGCAGAATCATCTCTGCTAATGAGCAGGCTGATCGGTCTGCCTCAAAAGGTCTGAGAGCAGCAAAAAACAGCTTCCTATCCCAAAGTCATGAAAATAATTAGGAGTAAAGAGAAAGGTTTGTTTCATATCTGGTGTACATCCTCTGTTTCTTTGTCTTACACCACCCCTCGATGACCAAGAGGACCTGCTGTGGTTCCTCAGGTGTTCACACAGTGGTTCTGCATCCACCAGGATGTCTCTTCATCCTACGCAGGTCCACAGTTACACTCTGGGAACATTCAGTAACTTGAAGCTGGTCATCGGGTAGCGATACCCAGGGACATTGCCGTGGGTATATGAGCATGATGTCAGCAGTAAGTCCAGATATTTCAAACGTTCTTCATGGTTTAAATCTTCAACGTGATGATTTGAAAGGTTACTTTTGGGCAGAGCTGGCTAAGAATGAAGAATTTCTCTGCACCTTAATTAAATCTAGAACTCTAAACCACAGAGGTGGGTGCTTATGACTGTGGACGATAGATTGCCTTTTCCGCTGTGTACACCAGCTTGTGCAACATTCCCATGCGTCCACACATTTGTACGATGTCCCCTGAATTAAATCCCTTTGTCACTATGGATATTTATATGGGAAAAAAGACGTCTGCCTCTAAATTCCCTCCTCTGGATGAAAGCAGAATTTCTGTAGAACCACTCTGATGTAACAAACAGCTTTGAAACTGAGAAATAGCTGCAAGGAGCAGATGAATTACCAAGAAGCTTGTCTGTTTTCTTTTAGGTGCTCAGTAAAAGCAAAACAAGGAAAATAATTTAAAAAAAAACAAAAACAAACAGACAAAAAAACCAAACAAACAAACATACCTGAATAAAAATATTCTGTCTACCTTGCTAAGGGCAAAATTCTATGGCTGTAACGTAAAGAGATGTCATAGTGTAATCTTTAAAAGAACCATTTGTGCTGGGTAGAAAAGCTCTTGACCCACGCTTAGTTTTGTTTGCACTGTGTACAGCCTTCTCTGCTTTTAAGCTCTAATAGAAAGCGTAAAATTGTGTTGTATTAAGATGGGGGTTTTAATTTTCCAAGGAATTACGTGTCATTTTTATCTTCTATTTAAGTAATTTTGTATTAAAAAATTATGAACCGGATTTAAACCAAACAGTTCATGGCAGAAATAGCTTCTAATGAAAGAGCAGCATAACTGGCTAGGCAGTCTCCTTCCACATCTACCACAGATTGTGATGTGATGTAATTACTGCCTTTAGCAAACATTGAATGTTTATGACTTAAAAAATTAGATAAAAGATGTATTTTTCCAATCATTTTAAAATTTTAAATTCAGTTAAAATGGCTCATCAGAATGCTTCTTTAAAATCATGTTTACTTACAAGAGATCTTTTAAAAGCAGATTTATTGTTAAAATTAGGGAGGGTGCTGGCAGTTTGTGAGCATTCTGCCATGAAAGAGCCAAGGTCACCCCCTTGGCACTGGAAATCAGGTTAACTTCCTTGAGGTGGTGTCTCAGAATATAAGATCTGCAGCTATTTTGAAGCTGCTGCCTTTGGCTAAGCTCTCCCAGTATGGCCAGGTGTGTCCCTAAGTGGTTGTAACTGGTTTCCTGTGGAAGCAGGAGCAAGGATGGCAATCACTAAAATAATACTCAGCAGTCCAAATAGACTTTGCATGTGTCATTACAAAGTGTGGTCAAACTTTCTTAGCATGGCATTTGGAATCACATTTTACACTGTTTCTTTAAAACCTGTATGTGTAGGCTGAGTGCTGTGATTACAAAACTAAACTCAGGGGCCAGGCCGTACCGCATCAGACTGTTCCCGAGTCTCTTCTTGGTCAGAACTGTCTATTTTCTTCATTTGACATATAAGCTGGTGAGACCCTAACTGTAACTCCAAGGACAGGGTGGCTGCCACAATACAGGCTGCACTTAGTTTTTTCTGGTAAAAAATAAATGCTTCTCAGTGACGGGGTGGCTTTTCAAGTGTCCTCCACATTCAGAACTTTTTCTGGGGTTTGTTGGCTCTTTCCCAAAGACCCCCTAAACTATGACTATTGAGTGGCTAACCCTGAAAGTGAAGCCCACTCATAGTTTAAGGCAAAATCAAGTCAGCACAGCAAGAAGTGACTGAATTACATTATTTCTGAGACTTTTCCATAATACTTTGCCTTTTAGGAGTGGAGGTCTAGACCCTTCCATGAGAACAGCAGTCAGTCTGGAAAGCATCTCTAAAAGTCTCTTGTATGAGCTATACAAAGTCAGTAAACGTTGATAGAATAAGTTTTGGAAACATTAAAGATTGTAAATTCCTAGTTTACAGAATTTAACATCAGCAATTCAATGGATACTGGGAGCTAAATCATGCTCTACTTCCATGAATAATCTTACTGAAGTGACATGAATTAACACGGGCAGGATTTAGCACCTATTCTTCCCATTGGAACCCAGTGGAGATGCTACTTGCCTGAATAGAGTCTGACTTTAGGAGTTTGTTAATGCTTTGATAAGAGGGCGACAACAGCTAAACATATGGCAAAACATATTTATTTTTTTTATAGCTATCGAGTAGTGATGTTCACTGGTGGATTGGATTGCACGCAGAAAACCTCAGTGATGAATTTCGGTAAGAGTACCTACGCTTCAGCTGCTGTGAGTTGTGCTTGGCATGCCCTGTTTACAGGCTGCCGTTGAGTCTGATGGACTAAAAGTTTGATGACTGAGTGGGATATTCAAGAGACAACTTCAGTTCTCATGTAAATATCATTCAGAATATATTACCCTTAATCTATCTCCACGTCACAGTATTTCTTATGAAAGGGTTATGAAAGATACAAGTCAAAGACATGAATATAAACCTTGTTGTTGGTTATCTGGGTTTTTTTTAATACTTGGTTATATATAATATATAAAGGGTTACATTTTAGCTTGTATCTCCTTACAAAAGCTTTTAATGGAGGGTGTATTTTTGGGTAAGGGTAGAAAAAAAAAAAAGTGCAACTACACACTTAACATCTCTGTGCAGCTGGAGAGATGAATCACCAGTAAAATACCAGAACTGGAATGAGGGATGGGAACGAGATCTGCAGAAACCAGGGAGAAGATGTGGCTTCATTTCATCACAAACAGGTTTATTTTATATTTCCTTTTGCTGCAGGTGTTGTGACTTGATTCTGTTGTTGGCCAAAGAGGGTTTTGGTTTTTTTTCAATTGCTCTCAAGAAATGCAATCCATATTAAAGTCATGTTACAGGGTTATAATCTGCATAGCTGCTTTTATAGTGAAGAAAATAATAGTGAAATATTATTAATATGCTTAGAGACTAGGTTGTAGGGGTTAAAAGTATATTAATAGTTCCAGTTCTCTAATGTCAGAATACAAAGATTCCAGTGATATAGTTTAGTTTTCCTTCAGAATCGGTTAAGTGGCACAGCAAAAATGTTAATATATTGCTAGTTTTCACAGTCAGTTTTCTCATAACCAAATGAGCCAGATGGAATGAGCAACATTTTTTCCTATATTTATAAACTGTTCTGTCAGCACACAACTTTAAATACCGAGGTTTCTAACTTATTTTTGATCCCATAGCCAATCTGCTGAGGGATTTTGGGGTACCATGGTTTTGGTGCTAGCCTTTACATCATCACATAGCTCTATATTTTATGACGGTAATACAAAACCAATTTACAGTGGTGGTTCCAGTGATTTCTGTCATCTCACAGTCTCCGTTTCTGAAGAGGTGCAATTCATACGATAAAGTGAACATATCAGGTTCCATGGAAAGAAAAAATATCCAGCTTTGTATTTGTGAGAAGTTATCCAGCTGCACTCCTGTAATCTCAGCCTCAAAAGCCAAAACTGAAAAAATATAAAACCTTCTAATTTTCCCCACACGTAATCTTGGGATTTTGATTGACAACATTTGAACGCTTATGTTTGGCATTGCATTACTGTAGTTAGTATCAGACAAAAGGAAGAGACGCCTGCCCCCCCCTCAGCTGGCCAGCAGATGGGAGCTGGTCAACAGCTTGATGAGTGCACTGCAAAATGTATTTTCCTCCTAAGCAGGTCAGCATTTTAGTTCAGTACCTGGATCTTGCCAAAAATTTTCAATGTAAGGAAGTCAAACTATTTTATCTGGAAGGCATCACTTTTTTAACTTTTTTTTTTTTTCCTCCATAACTGATATTTTTTTAAGTACATTATGACGTAGACATATGTTATGTAACTCAGTATGGAGGACTTGGTTTAACTTAATAAAATCAAACTGGGAATAAAAGTATGAGCCCCAGGAACCATCAAATTCACTGTAATGCAGTATGTCCAAATGTATTTCATGTAGAATCTCATCTCAACCAGTAAAGGATATCCTTCTTAACAACGTCTAAGCTAGCTAAGACAAAAAAACTTTCCACTTCTGAAGCCTATATTGAGCTGTGATTTTTCTTTTTACACAGGACTCTGGGGTCATGAAAACTGTACTGTCTCTCTTCCCTGTATTTGTAAACGTAAAATTGCATGGAAAATAGAGAAAGAGATTCCAAAAGACCAGAACCAACAAGGAACATGTCCCAAAGGCTGGTTGCGCTTTGGATTCAAAGTAAAACTTTTTTTTTTTCTGCTGTTTGATTATTCCAAATGCTTTCCACGTTTATGACAGAAATTGGACTTCTAAAGGATTGTTCAGTATTTGAAGATTTTCTTCCTTTTTGAAAGCTGAGCCGTTAGTTTGCTGACTACTGACACAGTGATACAAAGGCTTATGGCTATGAAGTAGCTTTGCACACAGAAGTTGTCTTAATAAGGTGTCAAATATTTTCTTTAGTTCAAGGAAGAGAATACTCAGATATGCAAAAGATATCTAAGTGTATTTGTGCATTTGCTGTAAAAAGCCTGCTCCATCCTCTCTTTTCCACTTAGGACAATTCCAAGAGTCTTTTATGGTCTCAAAACAGTCTCTGGCCCCTTGTTGCACTAAGTGGATCCCTAACCGCTGCCGTTCTCGGAAAGAAGCTGTTTCAGATAGGATTCATCAAAGATAATCACAACCCAAAATCTATTTGCAGTTGAAGGTCGAAAGGCAATTATTTCATCAGGCTTCTCTTAAATACATACGTTCTTTAATAGCAACATGCATTGACAGATTTATCCTGGTGCTGAACTGCAGTGACTTAAAAGGATAAATGTAGCCCAGATTGTGTTTGCCTGTAATAACTGATGGGAACCCAGGCCTGATCACAGCTGAGAACGATACCAAGCTTGCTGGAGAGGTCCTGTGCAGGACAGAAACTAATGAAATGTTCAATAGTCAGTAATAGTGTGTGAAAAGCTTTAGTGATCACTCTTAGTGACCAATAAATTGTTGGGGTTTTTTAAACAGTGTTTTCTGATACAAATTCCAAAGGATCCAGAGCATCTGAGAAACTGGTACTCTGCACAAGAGTTCTGCAGTAGCTATGATGGGTCACTTGCTTCCCTCAAAGATGAGCTGGAACAAGGTGAAGTACTGAAAATATTGTTAAACAAACACAATTTCATCTTCATTAGGATGCTGTAGTATAGTTTCATCTTGGAAAAAAAGATCGTTCAGATCCTACTCATGGTTCCATTGCTTTAAACAAATCAGTGTTTCTCTTTCCCAGTTCTCAAAACGTAAAGATTCAAACATTCACTGAGCCGTATGATAGGTGTGTTTTGAGGAGCAATTACAATTTCTGTTGTGCTTACTACAATGCACTAGAAATAGGAAAAAAAAATGGAATACCCATTTAAAAATTTGCTATGTAAAATTTCTACCTTAGGAATGCAACATTGCCCTGTTATAAAAGCAATCTCATTTTATCCCTTAATAGTACTTCAAATCTGATCTATAGGATTGCACATAAGCATAGCACTAGGCTGGAAACTGTCAGAGAAATAAATGCCAGCACATTCAGAAATAATTATAAACCCTATTAATAAAAATCTGTGGTTGAATTTCATACATCTGTAAAACTTTATGTGGAGGTGGGAGGAACCTCACTGGACATCTTTAGTTGAGGAATCATGTTCTCAGCTAAAACTGAGAAAAACTTTCAGTGGGACTGTGCCCTGAACTAATACTTGGGTTGTTCAAGCTCTTTAAGCTGCTGTGAATGTTTCTGGAAGACTTATTAGTTAATGGGTAGATCCTAACCCAATTGAAGTTAATCAGTTTAACTGGTACAGTTAGATGAGACTGAAATGCTGCTCGTGTTCTTACTTTCTAGTAACTATGTAGCGTCATTGACTAGTAATCAAATTTTTCAGTGCTTTAATCTGTTGGAAGAGAGTTCATCCATTTATTCCTGTCTAATTTTCCAGCTTTTATAACAATGAATCTATTTGGACGGAAGACCAGTGTTTGGATAGGTTTCCAGAGTGACGATTATGAAAAATGGGTGAATGAAAATCCTCCAGTGTATTCCAACTGGTCTCCAGTTGAAGTAGTGCGTGTGAGTATTTCCAGGCGGTTGAAGGACAGTGCAAAGTTGATCTATCCATAAAAATCATGACTGCCACAAAGACAAGGCGAAACTTGTTACAGCAACTTAGTCCTCTCTTAATTTTTGCTACTTCAGACAACTTTGGGCACATATTTATGGGCATAACTAGAGGCAGCAAAAAAAGAACTATTGAGACAGATATTCATGTAATCTGTGGCTATAGTCACATTCTCTTGCAAGTGCATTTAAGCAACAAAGTTTAAATTAGATGGTTAGTATCATATACTGGGGCTGAACAATGTTTAGGAGTAAGGTTATAAATTTTGCATTTTAGTATGTTGGTTTATGCCATGTTAGTCTATATTGGGCTTAGTATTTTAGTTTGAGTGAAAGCTTGTGACCTTTTTATTACGAGGTTATTGTTTCAAGTTGTATTTGTGGGAGCCTTCATCGTTCCACATAAATACTTGTAATAGTGACTTTCAGATAATTATTCTTCTAAATTTAATGTAATTTTTATGCATTGTTTTACACAGTGTCTTTTTTAATTAATGTAAGTTTCTATGTTGATTGCAGAGACAGCGGTATAACAGTGCAAACATTCAAGAACAACTTCCACTATGTACACTGGTATCAAATAACCCTAATTTTTATTTTACGGGAAAATGGTACTTGGAAAATTGTCAGAAAAATTATGGATTTATCTGCCAAAAGACTCAGGGTAAGGTTTTATTTTGCTTTGCTTTGCTTCTATTCTCTTTTCTTACTATAATAAATTAATCTTTGTTGTCATCTAGAAGCAGCTTGCTATAGGTGTCTGTAAAACCAAGAACATAAAAGTTTTCTAAGATAGTTTGATATTTAGATAGTCTAGCTTTTCACTATTTAATAAACCAATAGCTGTGATGTGAAAGTAATTCCTAAAAAAATGTCCAGTTATTAAGTTCTCTTTCTAACTGAGCTTTCTGTTGCGTATCAGAATCAGGAATAGAGATGAAATTTCATGTTTCTGTCATGGCAGTAGGGTAACCACAAGAAATCACAAAAGGCAAAACTGAGGGTAATTTTGATTAAAATACAATTTTTTATTTTTATTTGGTGGGGGAGGATACAACTTATCAGACTCGAGGAATGTGAGCAGTGTGGACCAACTGGCTGATCAAGTGGAGTTTGGCTTTACTTTTCACACTTCTGTAGTTCCGTTACCACGAAGTTCACGTGCCTGAAGCACGGAGCTTTTGTGGGGCACACGCGTTGTTTCGTGTCCTCAAGCCGCGCTCTGGCACTGCCTCCCACATCGGGAGCCGCTGGCTTCCCGAGGGCACTCGGGCAGCTTTGGAGCCCCATCCCAGGGGCTGCCAGCGGGAAGCTGCCAGCACATGTTACCAAAATAGACCAGTGACAAATTATTAACTCTAGAGCAAGGGAGGGAAGTGACCTGAGCCTGGAGGGAGTGTCCTTGGGTGCCTGCTTACTGCGAGGGTGGTTTTATATGGCTCAGCTTTATATAGCACCGCTTAGTTAAACCCTGGGTCTAAAGAGACAGTCCCCTCCTGCTGGCTGCCTAGCAGGCAGGGAGTGAGTTGAGAAGTAGAATAAACAAAAACAAGCTTTGGGCAGCGCTCACATGTGGCTTTAGCAAACCATAGCTGTATTTGACATCATCTATTATGAACTACAGGTGCGGGGAGTGCTGGAGTAATCCTGCTTGAAGTGCAGAGAAAATAAATGCATGCATTTTCCTGCTGGTTTGTTTAGTTTACCTCCCCGCTGTTTATTTTTTAACCCCTTGCTGCTGCTTCAGACAGATGGCAAAGGCATTAAGAGGCAGGAAGGCGAGCCGCTGCCTGGGGCAGCCGGGCTGCAGGGCACCCGGGGAGGGAAGGGGCTGCACTGGGTGCCCAGGACCCTCCCCGCATTTCCCAGTCAGGTGCACCGTGGGGATGGGGGGGCCATGCTGTGCCTTGGGCTCGGTGCTGCCCACCTGCCCCATGCGCAGCAGGGTGCTTCTGGGGGTGAGGGGGCCAGTCCTGCCTCCCCGCTGTGACACCCGCAGCACACTCCCAAAGCAGCGAGCAGCTCAGCTTGCTAATTCAGCAGAAAACACTCTGGTCTTTTCCCCTTCCCCTTACTTCCCCGCTGCCCTCAGCTGATGTCATTTTGTGCTGTTTTTCCTGCATCAGCCCAATGCAGGGCCAGGCAGGTGCCAGACCTGGTATGCATGTGCATATCATGCAGGTGCATGGGAATGTGCAGCTGGAAGAGCAGAGGAGCAAGGAAGGGAGAGGTGGACAGCCTCTTGCTGGCAGTAGCGAACTGCTACATTTGCTCAAATGTCCAAACAAATGTGTCAGTTCCTGGGAAGATGAGATGGTGCTTTGCTTCTTCTATCCTGCCTGCATCCCATCTTCCCTTTTTTGAATTATTTTCTGTAGGAGGCTAAAATGAAATACACCAGCAGGAGAGCTGAACTGGACTCTGATCTCTTAGGGATGCTTGAGCTGGGATTTTCCTGCACTTCCTGACACTTCTTAAATGGTGACACACACTGAAAGCTGGAGCAAAATAGAGTGCTTCAGTTAGCTCAAGAGCAGAACTTTTTCTTGCTTAGAAGTTTCTAATTGTAAATCATTTGTGAATGACAAATAATGTGTACTATTTTAATATACTTGTTAACACTCCTCTCTTAGTCTTAATGGGAACCAAATCTAAAACCACTCCATCTCATAGCAAAGTAACCACTTCACTTTGTAATCACAGAGAAGTTCTACAGACAGAAGTAACTTATCCAGACTGACAAAGGGGATTAAAACTGAGGCATTGCTTTAACAGCCTGGTTTAAAGTGTACTGTGAGCATTCATATACATTAGCAAAGGCATTTGTCTCCTGTAGAAAAGCGAGCGCAGCAGTATCACAGGCTGGGCTGGGGTGCAGATGGTCTCTGCCTCTTGATTTTTTTTTTATTTTTTTTTTATGGAAGGCTCTACATTTTTTTATTTCTTAAATCTAAAACCTCTGTTTCTTCCTTTCATTGTTTTGGACATTGATGTGTTAGTTTGTCATCAAAAAGAGATTTAAGTCTCCATGCACAGAGGATTTCTCTTTAAGTGCCATTACTGTGATCCTCTCTGCGTTGGCTCGTGGATAGTACGGATGAGCTCAGGAAGCTCCCAAGCACGCAGCTGTACCATAAGCAACAGTTTGTCATCCTCTCGGCTGTGCCAGTATAATCACTTGTGAGGTCAGACTTTCTGCTGTAAACTGAACTCGGAAATTATTAAAAATAATGGGTCAAAAAAAGGGGTAATTAAATTACATGCGCGTTATCTGGGATAAGAGCACTCTGCAGTCCACTACTATTGGATGTTTGGGATATGTCTAGATCCCAGATGATTTCTTACAGACCTTCAAAGATCCAGTCAGTGGAACTAACTCCATCCAGGGTTTGTTTGGTTTTTTGTTGTTTGTTTTATGTGTGTGTGTGTGTGTGTGAGATACATTAAACTCATTCACTCCTGTGACGAGTTTTGTGCTATGATGGAATTTCAGATCCTGTTCTAGTAGTCATTGTCTTTTTCTTGCTAAAGTTCACAATGCCTTCCTGAAACCAAGGAGTTTGCGATTTTAGTTTTTAAGGATAGTTCTGATTTTTTAGGAGCTATTCTGCTGTGTTCAATCTGTCTGTGTTAAAAAATAAATAAAACCTTTCTTTCTGTTTAATAACAGACACATCCAGACATGTCATCAATGCATCTGAAATGTACCCTGTGCCAGATACTTTAGAATATGGAAACAGAATGTATAAACTAATACGTGGGAATTTTACATGGTCTTCAGCTTTGAAAACCTGCATGGCAAACGGGGCAGAGCTGGTCAGCATTACGGACCAGTATCACCAATCATTCCTCACGGTCATTGTGAATCAGCTGGGCTACAACCACTGGATTGGGCTGTTCACTTCGGATGTACGTAGTGGACTCCCTGGCTGAGAATGTGAGACCGACATGGAGTTTTTCCGATAACAAGCTAATGAGCTGTGTCGTTCATTTGAAGTCACGGCAAGTTTGCATCTGGAAATGAAACCCTGGAAAGCTTGAGCCCTAAACATTTTTTTGCAACCTAATGTCTAAGTCTAATGAGAGCCGCTTTGGTGCTCTGACTAATGAAAACTAAAAGCCATAGAAAACATTTAAAAAAACAAACAAAAAGTCTCTTGTAGCGTCAGCATTGAAGTGATGTTGTTTCATTTGTAGTGGCTCAATGGCCCAAATAACCACTTGCTGAAAACAGCAAGTTAGATGTAGTTTGTGGTCTCCCAGGAGTAAGTTGGGAGGATCCTTGGGATCTGCCTTTTGTAGATCCTTCTGGATCTACCCAACCTTTGGAAAAGTAAGAGACATTCCGTAATACCTGGTGAGAATGCCACCAGGAGAAGATGAACTTGTGCGGTGCTAAAGCATATTGGAAAGATAACCTGAAATTTGTTTTGGCAGAACGGGCTAAACTTTGAATGGTTGGATGGGACTAGGTCTTTGTTTACCTTCTGGGAAGATGACGAGTCCCAGGCCTTTGGTAGCTGTGTTTACATGGATACTTCAGGGCACTGGAGGAGTGCCAGCTGTGAACGACTTCTGCAAGGAGCGCTTTGCCATGTGCCACCCAGTAAGTCAGAGTTAAGCGTTACATGAGATCCTCGCAGCTCCGAATGTGTGTACTGGAATGTGTGTGAAAGTGTATGAAAGGAAATTAATTGGCTTGAGGTTGAGCAATGTTGATAGTATTATTCAAAACTGAAGTATATTTCTGGCATTTCCTTGCTTTGTCTTCTATTTGTGAAACGTTTTCCCCCCTAAATTATTTGCCATCAGGTCTGGTCCGTAAAAGAACGGAAAGAGAACTTTCACAATAGAAAAGAAACAGGAAGATTACCTAACGTGTCTCCTCAGTGAATGCTATATTATCTGTGAAGAATGATGATTGCTAATAACCTAGCTTGAAGGGAAATAAATTCAGTTTGCCACAATTAACTGCAGGATGGGAGAAGGGAAGCATTTAGAGCAAAGTGAAAAATTGGAGGTATATTTTCACTGGTTGCACATGAAAGATTTTGCCACTATTTTGTAAAGATAAGAATGTTTTCCTGTATCCAAAAATATGTTGAGTTTCCTGCAACAATCTGTCAGTTACCTGGGCTTCATCCGAATCCAGAATTCAGGTCTGGAACTGCGTTCAGTCCAAGACTGCAGTCTTTGGCAGCATCCAGTTCTCAAAAGAGTTCCTATTTAGTGGTATTGGTCACCAGGGGTTTGCCTGCACTAATTACAGCTTTTGGATCTGTTGAGAAGAAAGCTATTTTGGAATCCTTCAGGACAAAAATTATTCTTTAACATGGTTTTTGTCATGAAGCTGACTAATTTTCCAATTTGTTTGTCATGTTATGTAATCGTATATAGCCTAAGGTTTATTTACTTTTAAAAAAACATGTTTTGTAGCAAAGTAGGAGGCTTGTGAGACTATAGGTAACGGAGCTGAATCTACTGGGAAGTGATGCTGGGTATCACAAAATGAGCTTGTAGAGTTGCCCTGAGTCAGAGGGGCTCTGCTGCAGCACACTGCACGCTGGGGGGCTGGCAGCTGCTTACGGTGGGAAGCTCTCCTCTGTGCCCTGGTGTTTGGCACGAGGTACCTCTGTGGCTTAGAGGAGAGAATCGCTGCAGTCCTTGGAAATCCCCAGCCCCCTGGGAGATGCTGGGCAGCCCAGAATGCTCTGGTCTGTACTTTGCCCGCAACACCCTCTGCACATCAGTACCGGTTAGATTGTCCTGATGTTGCTGTTGCAATCCAGCAAGGCTTCCGATCAGAAATAAAACCAGCTTTACTCTTCCAATACAAATATATACAACCACTAAATTTTCACTTTGAAAAATAGAGGCATAACGCAATAACGTGTTTATTAGCATTACTGCAAAACTGCACGTGGAATGTTATATTAATGTGTATGTTGTGCCAATAAAGCCGTGCTGTTATTTCTATCACAGAAAAGAAACTTACTGCCTATAAAGGCTTATGTTCAGAAAAAACTGTTCCCTGGATCAAATTCAAAAACAGTTGCTACAGCTTTTCCACAGTTCTGCAGGGCACAAGTTTTGATACTGCATATGAAGTCTGCAAAAATCAAAGTAAGTGATTATTTTGTAGCTGCAAAATATCATCCTGATATCTTAAAGAAAAATAGGTGTTTTCTGAACTGGCTGAGATCATGTCATGTGTTTTCTCTAGTTCATGATAATGATAGTGAAGCTCATAAGCCAACTATGAAACTGTAGGCAATATATATATTTAAAAAAATGTTCCTTTCCTTGTGAAAATACTGATTTCTGGAAATACACATAAAATTAATTTTTTCCCCTTCAGACTTGTTTTAGAATCATGTAAGGACAGTTCTATATCATGCTGAACATTTTCACATTAATTGCAAATTTAAGAACTTACAATGCATAACCAGACTTTTCAAGGTTTTCAGTTAAGGCTCATATGCAATGTTATATTTTAATCGCACGGATTGTTTGAAAATTTGTTCTGTGTTTAATTTGTAGGATCAAATCTTCTGACTATTCAAGATGAAGATGAAAATGCCTTCATTTTGGAAGAATTGCACAGTTTTGGTTATTCAGTGCAAATGGTTTGGTTGAACATCCTGCTTGTTACAGACAGTAAGTTTTGAGTGGAAGAGAACTGTTTGTAAGCAGCTGATTTGGGTTTTTGTCATCTTAATGTTAGCATGCCCCGTCTTCCAAAACCCTTGTTACTTTTTGAGATTTTTTTTTCACTGCTTATGACCTGTTTATGATGCAATAAAATCAGCCAAGCTTTCTGTAATCGTTACTAGTTAGTATTCTAAATACTCGTGATGTATGCATGCATGTGAATGCCCTTGTTCTTAAAGAAGCACTACAGGCCACCTTCTGTGTCAAATACGTAGGATGTTTATAAATCCTGCAAGGAAAAAAAAAGTAATATAGTGGCCCAGCAGACAAAGTACAGTATTTTTTTTTTATGTGAGGGTAAGTGCAACTGAAACAGAGATGTTTATCAAAATACTATGGTATTTTATAATGATTTATAACTTGTGCCCTTAGATGAGACAATCTCCTGGCTTGATGGTTCTCCCTTAAATTATTCTAACTGGGGCATCAGGGAGCCTGAATTTGATCATCTCAAAGGGAATTTTTGTATCAGCCTGAGGACCACAGATGGAGTCTGGCAATTATCTCCATGCAGAGAAAAAAAAGGTTTTGTATGTAAAATGGATGCAGGTATGTGCTTCCGTGAAAAAAGGCAGTTGTGTCCTTATAACCATTGTATTTGTATTACATGTTGCTTGTTTACTTGATCTTGATTTTCATTTAAATAATTCTATCCCTTGGTATTAGAAAATACACTTACAAAAAACCCAGTCAGCCAGGGTAACCTTCTTTTGAGGAACCTGGGCAGCTGTTGTGTTATCGCCGACTGCTGCGCAACTTTCCGTTGTACGGGCGAGCCATGTGCAGAGCATCAGGCTGATGATCTGTGAGAGAGCTGAAGTGTTTCCAGAGCCCACCCAAAATGCCTGAGTCACTGTTGGACCCAACCACTAGGTTAATCTGCTGCTGCACGGTCCCGCTTCTGCATTTATGCTTTAAAAAGTGGGTAAATAGTGCTGTTCATCCTTGCCCTAATGTCAATTAATATATTCTGCCAAATGTAAGGGATTTTAGCCGACAGGTTAGGTTAAGTTTAACTTGGCCAGTTGGAATCCCATTGAGATGGTTCAAATTAAACAAAGATCAGCCTGCCCTTGTATGGCTTTGGGTAGGTTATCTTCTCGGTATCAATTTTACAGTGAGTATATATAGTAACTTTTGTTAGCTCTGTGGGTAATTTTATGACAGTTCTGGATTCTATTTCAGATATCAGTGTGACAGAACCCTCTGAAAAAGGTAAGTTCCTTCCATACTTTCTTAATTTTTTTTTTAGAAGCAGTAATAACACATTTTGAGCCAATACTTTGTGAAGTAACATTTTTCACTGTTAAACCTGTAATTTAAAATGTGTGACATACAAGGAGTAATAATGTTTTCCATAAAACATCTGTATGCTTATATTTAGAGTTATCTATAATTATAGCTATATCCGCTTAGTAACAATTTCTGTCCTTCCCGTATAGCACCGTACCGTGGGCTTGTGGCTCTGGCTGTTGTCGTGACGCTGGTGATGTTGGCTGCCATTTCCCTGTTTCTGTGGTGCCTGCACAAACAGAATAACCAGCTCTTCCGCAGGATACTGTGGGTCAGAAATGCCTATTTGCCACAGATTAACGCTGACGTTCCTGCTCTGGAAGAAAGCATCCTCATTTCTGATTTTGAGAGAAGTGACAACAATTAATTCATCAAAAGTAGCAAGTGGTCATGTCTTCTGTGTGAAACTCCGTGATCTTCTCAGGAGTCCCCTGGGGCACCCGTGTTCAGAGGACGCCTTGTAGCCATTGGTGTGAATGCCACAGGGGCTCCCTACCCTGGAGAGCTTTTGCTTTGTGGCAGGATGAGGTGAGGACACAAGGCAGAACCGTGGAAAAATTGTCTTCTTGGGGACAAGCCAGGAACTGAAAATACTCCCACACCATAAACCTCCAACCTCTCACATGGAGCAGTCGCATCTGAGGCTCCACAGCCATGGGCACTTTCATGCAACTTTTTCCTTCATGGACATTTGGGCTTTTGTGTTTTGTTTTTTTACATCGCAGAATCTGCTCATGAGCCAGCATTAGAATTTGGCCTTGAATTTAGAAGCTCTGAAACATTTTCCGAGGTTTATGGGGTAGGTTTTTTTTTTTTCTTAATAGCCATTCCTTCTGCAAACTGAAGTTATTTTTTCAGACAGAGGATTCTTGCCAGGCAGATTTCCAATGAAATCACTTTTGACTTGGGAGTGTCAGAGTTCTGGTGGTTTGACCTATGATGCTTAGTTCACATTATAAAATAAATTAGTCTAGAGATATAATGGCATATGGGCTTTGTCATCCTGAAGTTAATAGATTTGAGATGCATCTGGCAGCCTGTTAACGATTTAACCATGTGATCTCTCACCTGGGTTATTTCAGAAATGGAATACCATCAACCTCATTTAAAGATATTTTTGGGCAATATCTGTTTGAAGAAAACAACCTCTTATAAATCTTGCTGAAGTTATGGTAATAAATTGTTTTACTGTTCACGTACAGTATTTCTGCAGTATTCATGTACGCTCTTCTGAGACCCTGCTCTCAACAGCTAAGGACAATATGTGAGGGAGCCACATCGCTGTTCCCAAAGGGTGCTATAGTCCTACAACCCCATGTAGCAGACCCTCAGGACACTGTTCACTTTCAGCGTTTGTACAAAGGTGCTAACGAAGGAGATGATTCCACAGGCCAGCTGGGCCGCAGGCTGGCGGCTGTGATGGACCCGGCGCGGGTCTCTGCACCACCTCAGTTACAGGGGCCCGGGGCAGCCATGCCTGCTCTCCATGGGACTTCCACCACCCTAACCGGTCCTCCACCCACGCCTCTGAAAAAACCCGGGAGATTTTCAAGGATTTTTGGTTGGGGTTTTTTTGTTTGTTTTTTTTTTTTAATTGCAGTGTGGAAAAACAAATGGTTAGTAATGACAAGTTACTTCGGATTGGATTTACTGTGCCTTCAGTCATCTCTTAAGGCTGCTGCAAAGGGCTGCAGTTATTGTTAGGTTTGTTGGTTTGTTTGTTTTAAGATGACTCATTGTAACAATTTTGCAAAAGCCCTAAGACTGAGGAGGTATGTTCCTCAGAATTAAGCAAGCAGCTAAGGCCAACTGAAATGTTTTTACACAGTATTTGTGCATGTGCACAGGAATGTATGACTGCCTTCTAGTTAGATTTCACATGGCCAATTCTAGAAACAAAAATTGCCTGTTCTTGTCATGATTATTTTAAAAAAAATGCTATTACATAGACTATTTCTGTGCTGGTTTACAGAACCATTCAAAATGTCAAAGAGACTGCAGATGATTTTGACGCCAATATCATTTTCATTTTACTGTTTTCAATAACCTCTATGGGTGTAGCTATCACAAGTTCTCTAATCTGAGATTTTTTCCATCATATAAAATATAAACAGCTTTTCTGTGTATGTTTTGTCTAATGGCTTGACCCCATACATTAGTGTTCAGTAATGTTTTAGAAACTCAAAGGTTTAGTCCTCTAGATTTGTCTATGGGACTGTTTTTATGTGAGGTCCACTATTAGAATTTGTGTACTGCATCTTTTGAGTGCAATTACCAGATAATCTGCTGTTGATAGGTATGAACTGTGATAGCTTCTTTACCACCAAAAGAAAAGGAAGAAAAAAAGGTGTGACGATCTCTCCCTTCCCCATGAGAATTTCACCTCTTTAAACTACAGTTGGAGGAACTTAGACCAACAAATCCCTTTCATCACATTCACTGACGAGTGTGTAAAAGCTGCCTTCCTACAGCACCAGCAAGCAGAGTGCCTTGCAAGGTGCTTTTTGTTTGCTAGAGCAAGCCGTGTCATCTCCAAGGACATGTATTTATCAGCCTATGATGCTGTTATACTAGTTATGCAGACTCTTGTCGCATTTTGATGTGGTTAATGAAGGTGTATTTTTTTTCCACAAAACTTGACATAGGCATTTAATCAATTTTCCTTGAGGTATGTTGTAATCTTTTAAATATATTTGCAGAGCAGTGGAATAATAAATAACCCTACCCTCAAAATAGTGATCATTGATTATAAGATCGACTCTAATGTAGATGATCTTGCATTAAGGGAAAAATAGTTCAAGTGGTGTTTTCTTCCTACTTTGAAAGGGGTTTGAGGGAACAGACCCTTAAATTTAAATCTTTCATCATTAAACTTTTATAATTGCAGGTATTATTCACTCAAGAGTGTAATCACTGATTGTTTCTAGTCTTCATTCTGGATTTTGTTACCCATAGCTTTCATTTGTTTTCCCTTAATCAGAGGTCCTTCCATACTGTTCCCAAGCAGAGTATGTGGTGACTGTTTTTACTGTTGACCTTGATGATATCGGCCTTGAGATTCACTGTATTATTTCAACTGGAAAATTAAAGCGTGAATGGTAATTTTCTGTGCTGTAATTCTTCCTGAATCTTTCCCCAGCTTCAATTAGTTGCCAGGCTTTAGTGTCTCGTAACAGCACTCCCCAGGCTTCACGCCAGGTCATCCCGGTAGGAGAGGGACAGCTGCACCAGCCTGCTCTCCAGCTACATGGCTGGACCTAGACCTGGGCACTGCAGACAGTCTCCACACACGTGGTGGTCCCAGTGTTTCCCAAGGTGTGGATGAGGATGCCCCAGGATGCGTGTGCACAAGGTGCTGAGAGGAGGGAGGAAAGCACCGTTAGTAAGGATGATGGATGGGAGGATGGTGCTGATGCACAGATATTCTCCCAGCCTATTGCCTGTTCCCTGCAGCCCCGGGAGCTGGGGCACCAGGGATGAGTGATGGGCTGGAGGAGTTTTCCTGCTGGACTGTGGAGGCTGTGTTGTGTGGGAGCCTGTTAGTTTCTGCCACAAGCATTGCAGAGATACACTGAAGTGCTTCCCATGTCCAAGAACTGGGTTCACCAGAGCCTGAGCAGGCAAATGAATGGTGGCGGTTTCCTCTGCTGTGGTAGCTTCTTCGCATGTCTGCACTGAAAGGGAAGCGTTAGATGTTTTCATACCACTTCCATGCTTGGGGGATGGAAGGGTGTCCCCATCAGAGACAGATACATGCAGGCCAACATTTGACAAACATGTCTGCCAGACATTAAGGTTTGGAAAAAATCCCTGTGCTTATTTTTGCAGACCCTCCTGATCCCTTTAGCAGTCCTTGGGAAAGTAGTCCCAGGGAAGGAGATACCTGATGCAACTGTCACATCCCAACTGGACTGGAGGCTGCAATGGGGACGTATGCATGGTGGAGATGTCCAGCATGGCCAGGCAGAGCGAAGGCTTGTGGCACAAGGCTGTAAGTGGGCAACGTGACTCCTATGCAAAGCCCTTTCTAGCTGTGCCTCTCCTGGGTGCAGCGCTGCCTTTCTTTGCGCAGGGATCCTCCTCCCGTCACAGACACGCGTTTGTGGCTGGGTCACAACAAGGAAGGATCCACGGGGCCGCTTGAAATCCGCGCAGTGCACTCCAGGGGGAGTGTAGGGAGCAGGAGGTTTCTGCACATTCTGCGAGACTTGGTCAGCTTTGGTTCCCAGGGCACCATCACACAAATTCCTGTTTAATTTAGCCCCCTACTGTTTTTTTTTTTAAACCGTGTTGCCTCTCTCTTAGTGTAGTAACAGGCATCCTCAGTCTCTTGTAATAATAAAACCACTGTAATGAAATCCATGGCATATCCTTCCTCCAGGGTATTTATATATGAGCAGAATTTTTTGGTTAAAAGCTAAATTGCAAATTCAGCAACCAGGCTCTGAATTGTCAGCTATATATTAAAAAAAAAAAAAAAAAAAAAAAAAAAAGCCTCTTCCTCTTCTTGAGCTATAATAATATAATATTTCCTTTGGTAATCAGTGGAATGTTGGTTTTAAACCCCTGCAGGCCAGTGCTGATTTCTTACAATCTAATGCAGCCCTCGTGTAAGTAACCATCAGGAGCAAATTGACTGGCGTTAGGTGTTCTGAGGTGATGTGAATTATGGTTGCTCTTGGTGCTGGGAAACAGAGTCAGTCTCGGTTAGGCCAGTAGATGGTAGTGGTACACACAGAGCTGAAAAATGAGCTGTGTAAGATCAGAGGGATCCACTCCGGATCCTTTAGAAGTTTAATTATATAAGCAGCAAAACTCCCAAGTCACAGGAGTGCGACTATCAGTGTCGGTTCTTAGCCATGGCCACAGCATTACAAAGCTGTGTTACGATGGCTTTCTGAGACTCGGTGTTCATTCTCAGCAGCTTGAATGGGATGCACTGAAATGCTCAGAATGGGATAATGCAAGTCCTTACATTGGTCTGTGGGGTTTTCTTTTGTTTGGTGAGCGATGGGAAAATCCACATGGGTTCCCGAGTACTAAATAAATAAGTAAATGTATCTGCATGGGATGTTTTTGTTCTGATCCCTTTGATGGAAAGGTAATCCACTGAAAATGCTTCAGCCAGGTATTTTTATTGTAAATGCATTTGTTTTAATGTTTTATTTCTTGAATCAATGCAGGCGTTTACTTACTAATTTACATGGGAAAAGGAAAATGAAGACATAGAAATGAAAATTATTAGACATTTTAGGCATTCATTGCATAAGCAATCATTCCACAGCACTGCTGAAAGCAGATTTATTTTCTCTTTCTCTCAGTTTATTCTGTAAGTTGCTCAGACCGTAAGAGTTGCTGATCCCTTTCTGTTTCCAATATCTTTATGCAGGATGGCCGTGATTTGGATTCTAAACTTAGAAAGTTAACCATAAAAAAAAAAAAGGACATTGAGAATCATTTTGTACTAAAACCTCACTTGAAAGTCTTACTTTTTACGATCTTGTTTCCTTATACTGCAGCTTTTCCAGACTTTCCCAACCCTTCTGTGATGAAGCCGTGGCCATTGCCTGGGGAAGCATACTAGACCCAGCCTGCCGCCGTGCTTGCAACTAACACCGTGGTAATTTATAACCACTAGAGTGATTCTCAACTGCAGTCGTTTCCAAAAGTGCACCACTAGATAATAGCAGAGATGCTTCTACCGCCATTTTCTTTTTTTCTGATGCCTATTTTTTTTTTGTCGGCTTGTTGCTATTGTAACAATCCTACACTTTTCTCAACCCCAGCTGACAGACTAAATCTTCGGCTGCGGTTCTCAGAAGTAAAGGTTTCAAAACATAGTTTTAGTGAGAACAACAGCTGAACTTGTAGATGCAAGATAAATCTTGAAATGCGTAGCGGGCTAAAAGCTGCTGTCCTCTGCATGCCAGCACAGGAAAACAGGGAAGGCTTTTTCTCTGAATCACGCACGTAAAGACCCAGCTGACAACCCGCGTCCCACAGGGCGGCCAGTGTGCAGCTGATGGCAGTCGCGGGGCGCTGGAAGGCCATCCACCGCCTCTGGGTTGACCAGTAGAATACAATAGCTGGAACAATGGCTCAGACCATACACTGGAAAAACAAAACTATCCCTGTATCTTTTCTGATTTTTATAGATGGATGTGCATCTTAAGAAATTAGAAGTTTCCGTTTATGCTGTACAAAAAACCCTCTGTATTTTTTCTTTTAGTGAATACTGAAAATGATCCCATCAAGGACATTCTTCTTTTGAAGCTATTTATTCAGGTCATTTGTCTTAAAGCGTGATCTTAGGCCTCTGAACCCAACCATAGCCTGATTAAATCTGCTTTGCTACTTCTTTGTGCCCTAACTTTTGCGTGTGTTACAGGTGAGAAGCCCCTGGAAAGCCCTTGCTGGAAGCCAAAAGCAGGTTTGCAAGGAGCTGGTCAAGGACAGACTCTCCCTCATCAGCGGCTTTGGGCTGCGTGGCTTCACTGACGCTGGATTTGGGACTCCATCCCAAAGCTTGATGCTCCCAGGTTCATTCAGGTATGCAAGCAGAATCCCTAACGCTGCTCATTGCCAATGAGCTGGAATACATAAACATTTAGTACAAAGTAAAAGAATATTCTAAGAAGTCGTGGAAGGCTTCATTTGTTATGGTCCTAACACAGGTTAGCATAATCCGGTTTATCTGTACTGGTTTCTTTTGGAAGTTTTTGCTGATGCTAGCAGGCTTACCTGTTATGTATGTGAAGTCTGACACCTACCTACATGCTTACTTGACATAGACGTTATTTTTTCTGGTATTTAATACTAAAGAATATCAGAAGGTTTCTTTCTGAAAAGGTAAGAAGGTAATGTTTGTGCCACCGCATATCGTGTCCTGCTAGTCCTGTGGGATGAAAATTATGTTGATAGGCAAATTGAATTACTTTAAATTGTTTCAAAAGCAAATACCGAAGATGGAGTTGTACATATAGGATACATTGCGTCTATAAAAAATGTAAGGTACCATTCAGTAAAATGTGGAAATGCATCAGAACAGCTCCAGGAGGCTTTCCATCTGGAAAGGACAGATTAATAGAATACCTACAGAAATAGCAACCACTTTACCCTTTAAAATGCACACATTTGCAGCACAAAGGAACTCCAGCCAGCAAGTCCGATTCACCGGGGCCCAAATTAAACGCCTCTATGCAAATGCATGTAGCATGGGGCATAAACCAGAGGAGTTAGAGATGTGCACATGCCTGCAGGGCTGTGATCCTACTGGCCTCACAGTGATGTGGTGGGATGGCTCCTATGGCTGGCGTGTTGGGATAGACAGATAGAGGTTCTTTACGAGGGCAGAGGAGATGAGGAGGGGCTGTTGCCCTCTGTGTCGGTAACCAGCTGGAGTGCATGGAGCTCCACCTGGGGATGGATAAGAAGCTGACTGAGAGGTTATGGGTCAGGATTGAAGGGAGGGTAGGGACAGGTGACATTATGGTGGGGGTCTGCTACAGGCTGCCCAGCTAGGAAGACTGAGCAGATGAGGCCCTCTACAGACCAATAAGAGCAGCCTCTTGTTTACAAGCCCTGGTCCTCATGGAGCACTTCAGCCACCCTGATATTTGTTGGAGGGACAACACAGCAGGGCACAAGCAATCCAGGAGGTTCCTGGAATGCATTGATGATAACTTCCTTCTCCAAGTGCTAGAGGAGCCAACAAGGAGAGATGCTAGGCTGGACCTTGTTCTCACCAACAAGGAGGGGCTGGTGGGGAATGTGAAGCTCGAGAGCAGCCTTGGCTGTAGTGACCACAAAATGGTGGAGTTCAAGATCCTTAGGGCAGCCATGAGGACACACAACAAGATCACTGCCATGGGCTTCAGGAGAGCAGACTTTTGCCTCTTCAGGGATCTGCCCTGAAGATAAAGGGATAAAGCCCTGAGAAAGAGGGGCCCAATAAAGCTGGTTAATATTCAAAGATCACCTTCTCCAAGCTCAGGAGTGATGCATCCCAACAAAGATAAGTCAGGCAAAAATATCAGAAGGCCTGCATGGATGAACAAAGAGCTCCTGGGCAATCTCAAACATAAAAAGGATGGCTAGAGAGGGTGGAAGCAAGGACAGGTACCCTGGAAGGAATACAGAGAAATTGTCCAAGCAGAAGGTTAAGAAAGCTAAATCCCCAATAGAATTAAAGCTGGCCAGGGACATCAAGGGCAACAAGCAAAGCTTCTATAGGTATGTCAGTGATAAAAGGAAGACTAGGGGAAATGTGAGCCCTCTCCAGAAGGAAATCAGATACCTGGTTACCCAGGACTTGGAGAAGGCTGAGGTACTCAATGACTTTTTTGCCTCAGTCTTCACCAGCAAGTGCTCCAGCCATACAGCCCAAGTCACAAAAGGCAAAGGCAGGGTCTGGGAGAAGAGCCACCCACTGTAGGAGAAGGTCAGGTTCGGGATCATCTGAGGAACCTGAAGGTACAAAAGTCCACAGAGCCTGATGACATGCATCTGTGGGTCCTAAGGGAACCAGCAGATGAAGTGACTAAGTCACTGTCCATCACATTTGAGAAGTCATGGCAATCCAGTGAAGTTCCCACACACTCAAAAAAGGGAAACATAACTCCCATTTTTAAAAAGGAAAATAAGGAAGACCAGGGAAACTACAGGCTGGTCAGTCTCACCTCTGTGCCTGGCAAGATCATGGAGCAGATCCTCTGGGAAACTCTGCTAAGGCACATGGAAAATAAGGAGGTAATTTGGTGACAGCCAACATGGCTTCACTAAGGGCAAATCATGCCTGGTAAATTTGGTGGCCTTCTACAACAGGGTACAGCATTAGTGGGTGAAGGAAGAACAGCTGATATCATCTACCTGGACTTGTGCAAAGCATTTGACACTGTTCTGCATGACATCCTTGTCTTTAAACTGGAGAGACATGGATTTGATGGATGGATGACTTGGTGGGTAAGGAATTGGCTGGATGTTTGCATTCAGAATTGCAGTCAATGGCTCAATGTGCAAGTGGAGACCAGTGATGAGTGGTGTTCCTCAGGGCTCTGTACTGGGACCAGCACGGTTCAACACCTTTTGTCAGTGACGTGGACAGTGGAATTAAGTGTGCCCTCAGCAAGTTGGTGTTGACACCAAGCTGTGTGGTGCGGGCAACACGCTGGAGGGAAGGTCCCATCCAGAGGGACCTTGACAGGCTTGAGAGATGTGAACCTCATGAAGTTCAACAAGGCCAAGTGCAAGGTCCTGCACATGGGTCGGGGCAATGGCAAACACAAGCCACGGGCTGGTGGAGAATGGATTGAAAGCAGCCCTGAGGAGAAAGGCCTGAGTCTGTTTGTGGATGAGGAGCTCAACATGGCCTGGCAACGTGCACTTGCAGCCCAGAAAGCCAACCCAATCCTGGGCTACATGAAAAGAAGTGTGGCCAGCAGGTCTTGTGAGACCCCACCTGGAGTACTGCGTTCAGCTCTGGAGCCCCCAGCATAAGCAGGACATGGACCTGTTGGATGAAGCCCAGAGGAGGGCCACAAAGGTGATCAGAAGGCTGGAGCACCTCTCCGGTGAAGACAGGCTGAGAGAGTTGGGGTTGTTCAGCCTGGAGAAGAAAAGGCCCCAGGGAGACTTTACTGCAGCCTTCCAGTACCTAAAGGGGGCCCACAGGAAAGCTGGGGGGGGGGGGGGGCGGACTTTTTACAAGGCCATGTAATAATAGGACAAGGGGGAATGGCTTTAAGATGAATGGCAATAGATTTATATTAGATAATAGGAAAAAATTCTTTACTGTGAGGGTGTCAAGACACTGCTGGAACAGGTTTCCCAGGGCAGGTGTGGATGCCCCATCCCTGGAAGTGTTCAGGGCCAGGTTGGATGGGGCTTTGAGCAGCCTGGTCTAGTAGAAAATGTCCCCACCCATGGCAGGGGGGTTAGAATCAGAGGATCTTTAAGGTCCCTTCCAACCCAAACCATTCTATGATTCTGATATATGCTTTTATCCACTGACTCATTGAAAGCACAAATGTGCAAAACTTAAACAAAGAATTAAAGGTGGAGGAGTTGTGAAGAAAGCTTTCTTGATCTTGTGAAGAATTTACAGTAGCATGTAAGAGTACTGACTTGTCAGTAAAGTCAAGGATCTGTGGTGTTGGGT
This sequence comes from Microhierax caerulescens, assembly GCA_035590215.1. NCBI lineage: Eukaryota > Metazoa > Chordata > Aves > Falconiformes > Falconidae > Microhierax > Microhierax caerulescens. The sequence goes on from JAVJGJ010000061.1 coordinate 25,010,238, forward strand.
TTTTTTGGTTGTGGGTTTGATTCTTTTTTGGGGGAGGGTGTGTGTGGTTTTTTTTTTTACTCAGATCCTAACTCCTTAAAATTGTCTTTTTACATTAATAGACACAATGTAATTTTAGTAATTTTGTAAAGGCAATCAAAACAGTAGTTTTGGAGGTGTTATTTATCTCCCAAGTAAAATAATATAAAATGCCAATGAGAACTACTTGGGTATTTGGATATTTTGAAAAGACAGTCTTTTTGTCTGAAGTATGAGAGAGTCCAAGGGACAATTAATAAGAAAGAAAGGAAATAGCCTTATGTCAAAACCACATGACGATTTAACAGCGTGTCATCAAAGCAGTACTCCAACTTTAATTCAGGTTCACAAGGAAGTCCTCTTTTGCACATAGGGAAAAAGATGATCTATTGGCTGAAACAGGGCACATCTGGCTGCATTGATTTAACCCAGTGCTTGAATATCTGAAGCTGGTAAAGGAGATTTTGCTGAACCAAACAAATTAGCCAGATTGGTAACACAATTTATACTAAGCTAGGTTATGCATATCCATTAACTGTGCAAATCAAAGAAAGAAAAATACAATTGTAACTTTTTCTGTAATGTGTAATTACTCACTAAAAATGATTGGTCCAGCTTTTGGTGGTACCTACTCATTATATTCTGGTAGCAAATCTTTAGGTCCATGATGGCCATAAAGCAACTGAATGATTCCAAAGAATTTTTCAAAGAACAGTGTGTCTTCCAGCAACAGAAAACAAAATACGAACAAAATGTTCTCAGCAATGTCTCCTTCTACACTAGGCCATAGATGTGGTGAAGAAGAATTTAAAAATGGAAACCATATGGTTTGATTCTGTTCTCCAAACTCAGTATTCTGCTGGATTGAATAAATTTCTTTATCAAGTTTTTGTAAGAGAACATTTACCCATAAGTAAACAGCAGGATTGGAGTAGGCTATCACAGGGACTAGCGGTATTGTATTGACAGTTATTTCCTGAAATGCCCCATATTGAGAAGTTTAAAAATTTGGTATATGGAGAAACAGAACCTCCCTGTGTTTATCTAAGCTTAAAAGGGAGAAAGAGCTTAAGGTTCACTACACCATTTTTCCAAGATGCAGCAGAGAGGGAAGTGTGGGAGCCAGATAAAACCTTTTGTACTGCTTAGAGTCTGCTCTGAGCTTGGATTTTGGATCCAAGAGAAAAGATTGCTGGGGCTGATTATGTTCCCTTGGCCATGCTGTTGGCTTGGAAAAGCCCTGAACGCTGGAATAGTAGTGAGGAATGGGAGCCAGCTGTACCAAGTCAGGTCTTGCTGACAACTCCCTTGACGCTTTTCCTCAGTTACAGGGAATTTTCTTTGCTCTTTTTTCACCAGGTGATCTAGAGAAGCTGAGCCTAGATGAGGCCTTTCCATGGACTGCTCAGGTTTCTTCTCTTCAGGTTGAGATGAATGGGTTGGGCTTCCACATAGTCCACAAGTGAGAGAGACTGTGGTGTGGTCTTGGCTGTTAAGACCGTTAATTTCACTTAAATGTTTTGAGTTGTACTGTTCAAAATAGAATACTCTGTGTTTGGGGAGGTGAGGGTGTTGTCTTAAAAGTTGCACATCACTGATTTGCAAAAGTCAGTGTTTGGTATGTGCATTTTTTTAGGGTCATACTGAAGGATAATATTATTCCCTTTTAAGCAGGAATTTACTACATTTAGAGCACATGCAAGGTGCCCACTGACCATGTTGTGTGCTGAATAAGGCTATGTTTGTATAAGAAAGTTCAGTTTTTTATTTATTTAAAAGCTTATTTACAGACTAAGCACCTCTACATACATGTTCTTTTTAGTGTTACCATTAATATACGGGGCTTGCTTTGGAAGTATTTTCTTTATCCATTTTGTTCTAGTCATTTACCCTAGTCTAAAGTAAGATTTATTTTGATGTGGATCCATTCAGCAGCTGCAATATATTTTAGGATTAACTGATCTGCTCTCCCACATGGCCACCCTCCTTGCTGGATCTGCCCATTCGTTGTGCTGTCTCTTTTCTTTGGGTCACCTGGTGAGAATATTGGCTCCCTGCCAAAATTTTTGTGTTCAGCCAGATTCTCTTTCATTTCATAGTTCCACCTTACAGTGATTTCATGTACTCAGAGCCACTTCTATGTTAGAAATCCATGCGTGGTTTTACCACATGATTCTGGCTCTTAGAAATAAAGAGCATTCCATGAAGGGCAGTGATAAGATGCTAAGATGTAAAAATTAATCTAGAATAAACACAGAAGATATGCAGTGTTGTTCCTGCATAGCAGAGGGGTTCTGACAGTGCTGCAGTAATGCAAGGTGTAACAGCAGGATCTCTGAGAATGCTCTTT
>JAVJGJ010000061.1:25030979-25102384 GCA_035590215.1 Microhierax caerulescens
CGGAGCGGAGCGCTGCGCGGCGGGCGGCCGGCGGGCCCTCGGCCTCCTGCAGCCGGAGGGGAAGGACCCCGGCCCGGGCAGGGCCCCCGCGGGGCGTCGGGCCGTGGTTCCCCTTCGCGGGTTGCTGCGCGGGGCGAGGGGAAGGAGCCTGCCCCGTCCTCGGAAAGCAGGTGGAGAAGTTCCCCGCAGAGCAAATTCCCGCAGAGCAGAGCTGCGGGCTTGGGGCGCGCAGCGGGGGGCAGGCTGAGCTCTGTGTGAAGGGGTTGTGCGTCGCCTATTTTTTATACCTTTGACAGTACCGGGCTGGGGTTTGTAGCTAAAGATGTCGGGTAAAACTTCGTGGCCAGAGCGTGGCATTGCCGGAGTGAGCGCCGGTATTAATGAATTGCGAGAGATGTGGTGAGACAGCAGCAGCAGTTTTTCCGGGGAAATTCTTTTAGAAAGTGTTTTTCTTCCTGATGTCAGTATGAGAGTTGTGTGGGAAGAAGTGAAAGAAGAAGGAGGAAAGGGAAGACCAGAGCAGAGGGTGAGAGCATGTTACAAGAAGTTGAAAAAGAAGAAAGTCTGGACGGGGAGAATAAAAAGCAAAAAGCGGGTATAGTGCTGAAAAAGCACAGGGTAGAAAGATGCTACAAAAGCAGGTTTGGTTGTTAAAATGTCTTTCTTAGTGAATAGGATGAAAGAGGCAGTTGGTTTGAAGTGTGCTATTTAGAAAAAGTCACTCCAGTAGGTGGCTGACTTAGAGATTCTTCTTTACAGTTCGACCAGCTCAGTACTATTTAGATACTATTTGGCACTTACACAGTGGAAAATTCACGAGTATACTGGGAAGTAGTGGTACAATTCACTGCATAACATCACTGAATTTTTTCCTTGCCTTTCAGCCAAACCTATTATTAAGTCATATTAAAAAAACGCAGTAGGAATGTGATTGACAATGCATTACTATTAAATACAAAACACTACTCAGCAGATTCCTTATTTAAACAGCAGAGTAACAGCCTTGTGGGTCTGGGACAGCCAAGGTCCATTTCACCCTGGTTAGTGTAAGTTTTATGCTGTGGGGCCATCTTTATTTTGGCACAGAAATAGTTCCAGGGGACTTTTTTTCTTGGTTAGCTTAAACCTACTGCCACTTGTCAGAAGTGCTTTTATGCTGGCAGAGGTGTCAGCTTGTATCAGTAGGGCGATCTATATCTTTTTTAAATTGTGTGCTAAGCTTTGTCAATTATTTTTTTTTTTTAATGGTAAGCTACATTACAGCTGAAAATGAAACTAAACTTTTTCTGTCATTTTAAAAATTATATTCCTAATCTGTGTGGTATCTTTGGTGGGATATTCATTTTAAAATTCTCTCCCAAAAGCAGTGCCAGTTATTTTAGTAATACTGCAGTTTGTACTTACAAACTGGTTCACATATGAACTTATCATGCTGTGCATCATATATGATACATAGTTTTTAAAAAATGCTTACTAAGTAAAGGTTATTGTTAGTTGTATTGTACGGTACCTGTTGTGTAACTGCATTTGCAGGTAGGCATGAAGATATGATTCTTTACCCAGTAAGCTTGCAAATTAATCAGAGGTAGATCCAATCAGTGTGTGATAAAATTAAGACGAATTCTCACCAGTAAGATTGGACTTAGAAAACAGCCTCATTTTATCTCTCCTAATTTTATAATGGCTTTGAAAGAGATTTTTTCTTTTCCCCCAGAAGTAAAGAATGCTCACTGAAGAGCAGGAGAATGTACTTAATGTGGCTTATACAAAAGAGATAATACAGCATACAAACAGCAGCTGCTGTACTTTTCTGGTAGCATGTCTCAGAATGTGATTATACTTTTAAAAATTAACTTCCTGTGAAAGTGCTACTGAATCGTACCCATGTGTGGATAATTGTTCTTACACAGGCAACGATGCTTTTACCATCCGGCATGACACACTGGACAAGTGCATACAAGTTAAAAACTCACGGATAGTGATAGATGACTGCAAGGAGACAAGTGAAGCTTTATGGAAATGGGTTTCCCAGAATCGCCTCTTTCATTTGGGGTCCAAGCAGTGCCTGGGACTTGATATATTCACCAAATCACCGTCTCGCCTGAAAATGGTCGATTGTAACTCGGAACTAATGCTGTGGTGGCGATGTGCTGATGCTTCCATCCTTGGTGCATCTCAATACAAAGTGACTACCAAGAGTACCTACGTAACTGCGAGCATAAATGCAACAGACCAGTGGAGAAGCAACAGATCCTCTGATGATATATGTCGGTATTCTTACCATGGTAAGTTTGCACAGGGGTTTGGAGGATTGGCTTTTTGTTTTGTTGAGGGCTTGTTGCTGTATGTCTCTGCCAATGCATTCTTAAAATCAATCATATGAAAAGACTGATCAGTAAAGCAATAGAATGTTTTGTTGTAGAGAGATACTGATGTTCCACTACGAAACCTTAACCACTTTTAATAAAAAATAAATATGCACAACTGCAGAAGCTGTGTTACCGAGTGGATTTCTTAGCATGTTTAAATTCCTCCCCCCGTAGTTTAGTGAAAGCCTACTTAACTATGAAATATTAACCAATTTCTATCAGACCTGACACTGTCCTTTTCATAGTGATGGGAATTTTGCTGTTAGCAAGGTTTGAGGATAGTTCTGTTGCTGGTAGGCTTACAGTCAAATTCAGTGCATGCTGCAAGCTCACAGCATGTTGGACTGTCAGGAACCATCCGTTTGCTTTGGTCTGGTAGTCTGTCCACTTGCCATGGAAGCCAGTCTCATCTGAAATGTCACTTGCTGGAAGAAGTGATGAAAACTTGCTTTATCCTATTTAAAAGCAAAATTTTCTTTGTATTTGAGTTGTTTGAAGTAGCCAGTCTGAAGAGCCCAGTAGGCTCCAGTTTGAAAAGTTTTCCATCTCCTGTATCTGTTGATTCCTAGAGCCTTGTTCTGTAGTACTCTGTGCAAACCACCTGAACTTCAACAGGGCAATGGATTTATTCCAAACTTACCAGGAAGGGGGGAAACAAGTTTCTGCTGTATTATACCCCACTCGGAAGGAAAAGTACAGAAAAATATTTTCCTCTTTTACTTCTTTCAGTTCTGGCTTTGCTGTATATTGTCTGTAACAACAAGATAGTCTGTTTTATTTAAGACCACAAGTACGATTTGCATGCTTTTAAGTTAACTGTGTCTGTACAAGCAGTGATATTGGTATGCTGTCCTTTCCTGTGCTGGGCAACTTGTGTCTACTTCCTTAATTTTCTTTTTTTTCCCGCAGAGGTTTATACCAAAGATGGGAACTCTTATGGAAAACCCTGTGAGTTCCCCTTTCTGTATAATAAGACATGGCATCATGACTGCATTCAGGATGAAACGCATACGGGTGGGAAATGGTGCGCCACATCTGAAGATTATACTCATGATGGAAAATGGGGAATCTGCTTACAACCAGGCATGTTTGGTTTCTAAATAGATACCCTAAAAGTATTCTGTGGCTTCACATATGTATGGCTCCACCTTGGTACAGCACGTTGCTCTTGAGCTGGGTAGAAGCAGGTCCCTCTTCCACTGCAGCCTTGACAGGACAATCAGCACACACTTTGCAGTCTGTGTGATTACCAATATAAAAATCAATAGAACTTCAGTATATTATTTTTTCTTTTGAAACTTTAATACAAATACCTTCTGTTTCATTTAAACAGAGGATGGTTGTCATGATACCTGGGAACATGATCCGGGGTCTGAAAGTTGCTACCAGTTTAATACACAGTCTGCTCTTTCTTGGAAGGAAGCTTATATTTCATGTCAGAGACAAGGGGGAGATTTACTTAGCATCCAAGATGCATCTGAATTAAGTTACATACAAGGTAGGTGTAATTATTCGTGTATAAATATCAGAAAATCTTGACAAATTAACATAAAGTGAAGACAGCATTTTAGTTTCTGCCTTAAAATTCTGGTTTAAAACTTAATTTTACTTAGAATGCATTGGTGCTTTCATTTGCGTAGCAAAAATAAGATGCTAATCTCACTTTAGAGGGTGGGGTTTTTTGGGGGTGGAGTAATTAATCTGGTTTATTTCATTGCAATGGTTAGCTGTTGTTCATATTTGTGATGAAGAATGTCCCCAAAATCTCAAATTCTGGCCAGAGTGGCAGTTTGTGTTTTCACAGTATGTTATCCACTTGTTATGAAATGGTCCTCACTGATGTTCAGGCTTGGCCTGGAGGAATTACCAGTGTGCCTTTGGGAGTATAAAAGCAAAAGACAAACCTTTGAAGGCATTAGGAGTGAAGACTTGTGTGGGTGAATTCCTCCTCAGTTCAAGGAAGTTTGCATGTCCAATTATAGCAGCAGTCTTTCTTTCCCAAAATGCACGCACTTTCAGATCACCTTTTGAATTTGAGACCAATGAAGGATGAGCATTTTATACTAATTGTTTTCTTTAAAAACAAACCTATCTCCAGCTAAGGATGATGTCTCTGAGATCTTTTGGATTGGCTTAAATCAACTGGACGTTTCTGGAGGTTGGCAGTGGTCAGATCACAAACCTTTGAATTTTCTCAACTGGCATCCAGGTAATGATGTGTCCGGTGGTACTGACAGTATTCACAACACTAACTAGTATTCTGCTTTGAGTTTTTTTAATTATTTTTATTTTTACTTCGTCAGACTTCTTCAAAACAATCACTGTTCTTCCATTTCTGTTAAAAGTTCAGGAATGTCTTTTCCTCCTAGCCATTGATCATTAGGTTGATAAATCTCTAAAAAGGTAAAACTTAAATAGTATCTTTGAAGTCCATTTTAGTAAAGAGTCTACAGCTTCTCTAGCTGCTAAATTCTCCCACTGACAGAATGGCATTGGCCTCCCTCAGATTACAATTGCTGATGTAAGTGGAAGGACTGACATTACTTAGAAACCTAGCTTGTGTTTTTAAACTTCAAGGTTGCTTACACTCATTTCAAGGTGAAGATGAAAGTATAAAACCTTTGAAAACCCTTTCTTAATTACTTCCAAGGTCTTGGTAGAATTGGTGAGACTCTTTGTTTGGAATTTTAAGTTTTTACATATTTTACAAATATTACAATATTTGTAATATTGTCACAAATATGCCATGGATGTGTATATATGGGAATCCTGAAGGAATAATAATCAGGAATACTGCAGCTAATACTGCTCTGTCATTCAAGCTGAATTTGACCTTTTTTAAGTGGAGTTGTCTTTCCTTCAGTTTCTAGAATAGTGCTGAAATGTGAATTCTGTGAAAAGAGAAGTGGTATCTGTTCCTTCTTTGAAAGCTTTACTAAGAAATTTCTGTGAGATTTTCCAGATGTGGTCTGTCCTTTGGAAAGGTTAAGGACTTCATTGCTGCTTGTGCTACTGCCTGAACCTTCTTCTAGAACTGTGATGACACTGTAGGACTGTAATGCGGAGCTGGAGACTAGACTGTCCTGAGTTACAGTGACATCATTTAATCTGTAGTAATGGCAGGCATATTAGTATCTGCCAGCCTTGTGAAAAATACTTTCTGGTATCTAACAGGAATTTTGCTAGCTGCAAGTTGTGCACATTACTTCTTGTCCTTTCACTGTACACCTCTGAAAAGAGCCTGGCCCTGTCTTCTTTGTACACTGCGATGAGGAACTAAGATCCACGCTGAGCCTTTTCTACGTGAGACTGAATGAACCCAGTGCAGGGGCAGCTGGGGTTCTCTGTGTAGGACACAGCCCAGGTTTGCATTGGGGCTCAAAGAAAGAAAAAGCCAAGAAGTACCCTTGGAAGTGAGGTCCAAGGGAAGCTGGGGACTGCAAAAAGAGTTCTTCTCTGTGGTATTTTTAATTTGGGGCCTTGTTCTATGTTTCAGTTAAGGTAAGAGTTATGGTTAGCATTGAGAGAAAGAGTGTGGAGATGTGTTTGGAGTGGAGCTGGAAAGGGGCTGCCAGAGGAAACGGAGGGCTGCAGAAAGGGTTCTCCCCTGAGATATTTCTAGTCTGGGAAAATGCTCAGCCAAGGGTTTGTTGTATTGTAAATAGAACATTCCTCCTGGTTCTATGATTAAACATCGGAAAAGAAGTCCAGATTCCTTGATTCTGAAACTTCCTCTTACAAAAAACTTTCTTTGGGACCTGTGGTAGGACAGGTGCCTTCATTCAAAGCAAGTTGTGTTGTTAATATACAAGGTGCTGTACCATGTAAAGTATGTTATTCTTGTGTTGAAAAGCAATAGAAAAAAGAAGCAGCCATTACCTTACTGTTTGCTAACTTGTGCTCTTCTATTTTTATTTTTTCCTGTCTGTAGATATGCAGAGTTTGTCCCCACTGGATGGGACTAGTTGTGTGATGATGAATGCTGCCTCAGGTCAGTGGCAGAGTTACCACTGTGGGACTCAGCTTCCATATATTTGCAAGAAGTCACTCAATGAAGTTTCAAGCCTCCCAGGTAGGACAGCTGGCATTTTTGTCTTTGTATGTTAATTTGAATGTGATGTTCACTTACGGAGTCTTTTTTCTTTTTTTTTTTTTTTTTTTTTATGCCCACTCCCCAAGCTGTGTTAGGCATCTCTGCCAAAACACTTTCACAACAGCTTTGGGGTTTTTTAGCAGAGCAGAAGCAAATTCTGTATCTTCAGTGTCAAGATGATGGCATCACAAATAGCTTTTGTTTTTGCAGCTTTCTCATTCACACATAAAGCTTTTCCCAGCAAAATTCCTGCCCTTTTCATAATGTTTTCCTTCATGGCTTGTGCCCTCTTTCATGTGCTGCTGAAAGTCTGGAACTGGCAGTTGTACCTCAAACCTTTCCATCTCTGCGCTGAGCCCATTTCTTTCATTCCTGGTGTGTATTGAGATAAAATGGGACCTACCTGGGGCTTGGATCAAACTCTTGTTAATTCAGACGTAGTCAAATGACCTTACAATCCTTTGAAACCAGGCCCAGCGCTGGAAATCAGAGTGCAAGAGTTGGTAGCTTGCCCAGCATGTAATATTTAACAGATCCCTAGCAGCTATTAGAAGATATTTATTCTCTCCTCCCTATACACATGCATGCACACATACCGTTCTTCAGTTTTTATAGTGTCCAGCTGTGACATATAGCTTCTTCCATGCTTTTGGTCATTTACCTACACCTGGATGTCCGATCCTTCCCATATCTATGGCCTGTTCTCCGTGTATGCTTTGGCCTTACCCAGTTTCCAGGGCTCATGCTGCGGGGCTCTCATGGGAAGACTTCTACTGAAAGATGATTGTCCTTGGATGAGGGGGAGGACTAGGGGATAAGAGGGATGAAGCAGTGTCATGGAGGCAGAAAGTGTCATGGAGTGTCTCTGGATAAGGCGTGTTCCCCCAGGAGAGCTGTGTGCCTTTGAGGATAAAACAATAAATAAATAGGAAGTAGTTTAAATTTAACTAAACTGGTTGAAATTTTTAAATTAATCCTTGAAAACTAGTTGTCAGTTAACCATCCTTATCTGCTCTCTGGCTTCTCAGTCAGGTATGTGGAGTTGTTACCAGTGTTTTATTAATTAAAAACCAAAATCCTTTATAATTGGAGTATTTTAATAGTGTGTTTTGAACCAGAAAGGCTATTAATATATACCTTTTTCAACATGCATTAAACCCACTATAAGTTCTTGAATATCTTAGTTTTCAGAAGAAAAAAAATACTTAAAACTTAAGCATTTGCCTCATTGTGAGCTTTTCAAAATCGGTCTTATGCATGGTACTGCATATAGATAATAATGCCCTGTAAAAGTGCAAACCCCTGCTAGAACAACCCAAGCAACTTTTTTTGAAGCTGCTGTCCTTCAATGATCTAACTTGATTTGCTTTTAATTGTTTTTTGAAATCTTGCTTACAACCTTTTGGTTATGCTAAGACCAGCCTTAATATAATGCATTCCAGTGTTTTTTGCTCTCACTCCCACTAATTTCTTTCTCCTTCTGCCTGCTTCATGGCCCTGAAATATTACAAATCCCCATAATGCTGCTCATTCAAGTCTATTTGCTTGACTAAACTGTGACCCTTTCTTAAAACATTAGCCCTGCAGAGATGTGAACACGTTCTGATCACTGCATTCTGGCTGTTTTCAAGGTGCTGCCAGATTTAAAACACGAAAAAAATGCCAACCCGTTGTGCTATCCAATGTAAAACAAAAGCCTCTAATTCTGTTTCTCTCTGCTATTAGAGTTTTGGAGACACTTGGATACTCGCTGTGATTTGGGCTGGCTTCCCCACAATGGTTTTTGCTACATGCTGGTAAACACCCAGGCACCTTGGAGTACGGCAGATGAGTTCTGCAAAGCAAATAAGAGTAACCTTATCAGCATACAGTCATTAGCAGATGTCGAACTTGTCGTTACAAAGCTTCATAATGGTGAGTAACTTGTAGAGGTTAAGCACCAAGTGCTGCACACCAGAAATTACAAACTGCTTTCTGTATTCTAGCATATGGGTGTTATAACCTCTAGTTTTTAAGTGAAGGTGCTGATGCTGAGTTTCTACCCAGGGTGGTGCTGAATATCGCCAGGTCCAGGCCCTCTGTGTTAGTGCTTGGTTTGATCTATCTTATTTATTTATGTACTGGGCTAACCTACTTCTAGTTGCCTAATAAAGTGTTTAATTTTCTCATTCAAAGAAAGTTGTAGATAGTTGGGTCAATATTTTGACTACTGGGTCACTGAAGCTGTAAATGCTGTTTGTACTCTTTGGTCTTATGGTTTTGTCTGCACTCTAAAAATTAAATTTGTTTGGTTTTTTGCTTGTGTACACATTGTTTCTGGGAGGGGTTCTGTTTGTTACCTTCTCTGTGAAACTTACATTCATTAATGTAAGTTAACAAAAACATACTGTACTTGTGTCAAATCCCCTTTCTTGCTGTAAGAAATAAAATGTGACATTTATGCTGTGCAGTATGGTGATAAAAACCTAATTTTGCTGATTTCACATTCCTTTACAATTAGTTTGAATATTATTTTGAAACTAGAGTGTTGTTCTAATTTTAAATTACAGATGCCAAAGAAGAAGTGTGGATGGGTCTCAGGAATGAAGATATACCAACCTTGTTCAAATGGTCAGATCACTCAGCTGTGGTTTTTACATACTGGGATCAGAATGAACCAAAAGTTCCTTTTAACAGCACTCCTAACTGTGTGTCATATTCAGGCGAGGTAGGAATAGCATCTTGGATTTTTTAGTGTTTTTGCCGTCATAGCAGAGGCAACATTTATGTGTGTAAGTCAAGGAGGAGGAGAAAAGCAGATAACTGGTTTTATTTCTGCAATAATCTTTAAAATACAGATAATTTTTCTACAAGCAAATTTCTTAGTTATTTAGCTGACGTGTGTATGCTGTGTACTGCACAGAATGGGAGAAATTGTTCACAGCTATGGGACTGCCACTGCTGCTGGCTAGTCAGTTGTCCTTGTCACTCTGCATTTTGAGTTACCACATTCTTGTGTGTCTATGGCAGAGATCTAGGAAGGAGGTGGGCTGAACTGTCAAGAGGAAAAGCTGGGTTCAGTCATCGCCAGGACCTATTTGTGCCACAGTGTCTGAGGATGGGTAGTGAGATGCCTCTGTAAAAGGATAGGACAGACACTGGGGGGATACGGTGCAGGAGCAGCAAGGGTTGCGTGGGGGAGGGAAGTCACAAAGATGCGTGGAGAGGGAAGCAGGCTGTATCCCATCTCCCAGATTCAGTAGAGAACTGGGGCAAGTGTCTGCCCACTGTGCTGTCAGGCTGGCAGTGGAGCTCATGAGCCCAGTTCCTCTGAGCTGCCTCCTCCCTGTCTCCGCTGAAAGCTGAGCACACCCCCTGCACCCATTCCCTTCCTGACCGAACAGAGCTGGCAGCACCCTGGCCTTTTCTTCCCTTTTCAGATGTGACCCAGAATTCTCCCATCTCACATTTGGCATCTTTCTCTCTCCCTTCCAAATATGCACCTATGCATATAATCCAGGGCATCTCACCCCAGGTTATTTTTGCCAGAGGCATTTTGGCTTTCCCCCTTCTGAAAACTCAGCCCCTGTGCTATGGAAGTTGAAAGATTTTCGGTTTTTAAATACTTTTTTTTTTTTTTTCCCCCTTCTTACAGTTGGGACGGTGGAGGGTCAAATCCTGTGAAGAAAAATTGAAATATGTGTGCAAGAAAAAAGGAGAGATTTTGAATGAAACAAAATCAGATAAAAGTTGTTCATTGGAAGAGGTAATAGGAAGTCTGTATTTCTTTTATTTTCACTTGCTTCATAAACCTGCATAAAATCACTTATTTCCTATACTTTCTATTTCCTCCTTACCCATACAATAAAATTTATGGAACATTTTAGCTGAAAAAGGACATTTGTGTAGCATGAGCCAAATTTCAGCTTCTTCGAAGCAGGCTCTGGATGTATTACCACTCTATTGATGAAAGTATTATGAGTTTGGACCCAGCAGATGTTGCGCTTTATTTGTTTGACAGAATACTTGCTTTTACTAGATATGTTACTGTTAATGCCATTTGTTCTGTGTTTTTTGCTTTAAGTATGTTTTAGAATTTAGGATAAGCACTTCACAACATAAAGATACGCAGAGATTGATAATTGAGATTAGATTTCTGTTAGGCTTCATTTGGCTCTCATTTTTGTTCTTTGACTTCAGTAAAGGTGGGGAGGTTTTTTTGTTGTTTTAGGTTTTGTTTGTTTGGAGTTGTTTTTACAATGTAACATGTTACAGCATAAACAAAGGTTTTGTTTGTTTGGAGTTGTTTTTACAATGTAACATGTTACAGCATAAATAAAGCCTGAAAAGAAGTCTTTTCTGTTTTGAACAATCTTGGGATGGTATTAGTAGAGAATTCAGAGTTCTTTGGTTCAGTTTTGTGTGGCGTATTGCCTGCAATAGGGAAGACGTTTACCCTTTATCTACCTTTCTGCACAACCTCAGGGTATTTTCACTGTCTCTTCAGAGACTGCCAGCATGTAGAGTTACAGCTTTCTGTGCTGCTTAATCTGGCAAAGAGGTAACACATTAATGGTCCTTGAAATTTCAGTGTAAACATGGGGAAATATTTGAATAATAAAGAAATTTGGTAAGTACTTTTACTTCTGTTTCTTCTGAAAAGTATATTTTATACTGAAAATGTACGTTCAGTATAAAATGTATTTTTCAGAAATAAAGAAACGCTAGCAATGACCTCTTATTATTGCTCTGTTTGAATCCTGGCATTGGTGGAACAGCATGAAAACTCCTATTGTTTTGAATAGGACTAGGCTGTCACCCTTGTTTCTTTTTCTAAATGCACATAGCAGTAAGAAGACTGCACAATTGAGCTGAAACAGGGGTGTATTTCATTCCCATGTGAGTTAGGTTGTTATGTATAAATGTATTTTTCATTTTCTAACCAGGGATGGGAGAGGCATGGCAACTACTGTTACAATGTTTATAAAACAGAAGTTTCATTCGGAGCACAGTGCAATCTTACAGTGCTGAACAGGTAAAGCACATCTCTAATTTATGGGCATGTTTCACAGTACAGTCCTGGAGATATGGTCAAAGATTAAAACCTCTGTATGCTAGTTAGTGGTTTATAAAGAAAAACTAAGAGATAGAATTGCTTTTGCAGAGAACTAGCAAACTATCTTTTCCATTGTGTGACAATGGTAAACCTATAGGATAAAACCTCTTGGGGAGTGTGTGAATTCCCAGCTGGCTGACCCCATGTTGAATACAGGACTGCCTGGACAACCACACAAACTCACTCATGTGATAATATGCCTGCTTTCAAACTGTCTTAGTAGTTTCAGATCTCTTTCAAATATTGACTAAAATTAATATGTGAATTTTCAGATTTGAGCAAGAATTTATAAACAGTCTGATTAGAAAACACACCAAAGTTGAAGAAAAATACTTCTGGACCGGTTTGCAGGATATTAGCCAATCAGGAATATATTCCTGGGGTACAGTGGATGGGGAAAAAACTGAAGCTGTGGCATATACTAATTGGAATTCCTTGCAACCAGGTAAATTGAGCAATAAACCCAATAATTAAAATACTATGATTTTACACTGAGCAAGCATTGGAGTACCATGTTAGAGAACTCCAAGCATGAAATAAAACTGTCATTCAGAAATCTGTGGATCTTTTGGAAAACGAGCAAATAGTTCTAAATATGTCTTCGGTGTCTTAAATCTTAGAGTTTTCAGGAGGATGTGTGGCCATGCCCAGTGGAAAGTCTCTTGGAAAGTGGGAGACTAAGGACTGTAGAACAACTAAAGCATTTTCTATCTGCAAAAAATATATTGGGCTGCCTAAAGAGCCAGAAGTGCTCCCAAAGCCAACTGATCCCTGTCCCCCTGGGTGGCACAATGGATCCGGCCTCGCCTGCTACAAGGTAAAGTGTTATTCCTAGTAGATGGTAATTGTTCATTACTGCTATGCAGCAAGTGTGTGATTAGCCATCTTGTGGCTTATAGCTGCTTTAAAGGTTATTTCAGAGATATATATTCACATATATATAAACAATATATTCAGAGATACTGGGAGGAAGAATTCATGTTGATGCAGGTTGTCTGCCTCCAGATGTTCTCATGTATCATCCGCTGCTGATTCCTGAAGGATGCGGTGTGCCTCTCCCTGCTCTTCCTGTGGCCAGCTCTGCACGTCAGAGCTAAGTGGGGTGACAGGATTCACCCTGTGCTGCCACCTGAGGAGCCTGGTGCTGACAGGGGGTACCTTGTCTGTGTCCTAGCCTGCCTGCCATCATCTGGCACGCAGAGACACCTGAACAGGGAGGGAAAGTGCTTTGCATCATCTTCCCTTGTCCTTTTCCTTTTTATATCTGTAGGAGTGTAGACAGGAGAGGTGGGATTTGCTCTGGTTTGAATATGATATCAAATTTTGTGAAAGAAGTGCAGCCTTAGTTGTATTTCACTGTTTTTTGCAATAAATTGTGGAAGTAAGCAGCCACGCTGTTAGCTGGAATAGCTTAAACAAGTTTGCATTTAGAAACACAATTTTTTCCCCATCCTGTTAACAAGCAAATCAAGTTAAAACTGAGGCTGTTTATTGGATCGTTTATTCCTGATTTCTGGGCTCGGCGTCTGCAACGAACTGTATCTTGTAAACAGCTCATGTAGTGAAGTGGGGAAACCCAGCTTGAATAACAATGGTGTGAGCAAGGATCCCGAAGGAATGGTTTAGCTGGTGTGCAGTGTAGCTGTCTCATAGCTGAGGGGATGTGACAGCTGGCCCTGGAAGTTTCTGCAAACTCTTGTTGACCGAGTGCAGCGTGTCTGTGCAGAGAGATCTAGCTGATGGGAGCTGGCCTGGACTGAAGTCAAAGGGATCAAATGGCTATGTTAGCTGGGGTGTGGGAGCCAAAGATGCAACTCTGATACCTTCAGGTAGCAAAGGGCATGCCAAAGAACTTTCTTCACCTGCAGCACCCAAACAGGCCTGGTTACAGTGAGCGTTGAGCTTTGCAGTTCATAAATTTGAAAGAACAACATTCACTAAACCATATAATTTGGCCTGCAGTTTTGGAATGAGTTAAGTGTTATTTTCTAAAATCTTTCTGATAAAAAAAACCCCAACAAACAGATAAAGTCTGCCATATGGAATATGTTGCATTTGAAAAAAATTTTTTCAGCTGAACTTCAGAGTCTGGCTGTTGTCAAACAAACTGAAAATAATAAAATAATTGTTAAGTCGTCAAGCTCTCTCCCTGTGGAAATACCACTTAGTTGTTCCTATCTAGGGTGGCCATATTTGAGTAGTACAGGAGTGTTTTTTAAATGCTGTCGGTTTTGTCATTGCCTACCCTGATGCTTGGCTGTTGTGAAGTTCTTCCACAGTGAAAGAGTGCTGCGGACCAGGACCTGGGAAGAGGCAGAAAGGTTCTGTGAAGCACTTGGAGGCCATCTGCCTAGTTTTAGTCATGCAGAAGAAATCAAGGCACTTCATTCTATCCTGAGAAAAATAATCAGGTAACAAACTAGCCACGTGCTAAAATTTTTATTTCAATCACGTTCTGCAGTAGATCGCAAATGCTGCTGCTGACCCCAAATGGCAAGTATGAGATACTGTGCTGCGACTTATGTTTCCCACAGTAAAAACAGCTAGATGTGGCATTTGAACTGCTGGTCATGTCACTGCCTTCCTGGAAAATGTCAAGGGAGTACAGCTTGGGCAAATATTTCACATTGAGAAAGGGAGCAGAGGAAAAGAGAGATTTGCTTTGAGCATCTTCTGTTACATGAATTTAAGTCTGTGTTGTTATAACAAAGTGTCTCCTCCTTTATGTTGAATTTTGGCACAACACTATGATAGTTGTTCCTATTCTTTACTGATACGTTCTTTAGAGATGAGTTATTATTTCAGTTTTTCAGATAGGTCTCATCTTTATTCATGAAATGCTTCCTGACTAAACTGGGTGCTGTCTTTTGAATATGTGAATAATATAGTGTCCAGCAATCTGGTTGGCATGGATCCCATTTGGCATAACTACAATAACACTATATGGGCATTAGATGGGTGTGTTGAGTTTTCTGATATCAACAAATTAAATGCTACATAATTTATGAGTCTAAGGCTCTATTTTTAATCAAAGGAACTGTCACTGCAAAGCTTTATTAGGCATTGGTGTGATGTCAGATCCTTGTGTAATATGGGGGTTTTTTGATTGGCAGCCTCGTTTTTTCAGAACTTTTGCCAGCTTAAACTCAGATGCTGCCAGTTATGTGATCTAGATTTTTTTTTTCATCAACAAACTGTATTGGGATTATTTCAGAAGCTGCCAACATAGGACACTGTGATTAAATTTTTAAAACGTGATGACTGAAGAGATGCCTCCTTGAAAACCCAGTGAACTTTTTTTAGAAGTGCACAAGTCATGAAAATTACTCAATGTTTATGTTAATAAAAGACAAAACCAAACTTGTATGTTCTATATATAGATGGTTTTGCTTGTATAAAAGCCACTTGTGATTCCTTTTCTGATGTGACTTAAATCCCTGAAATAAAAATGAGTGCACAACTTATTTTTAGCTCTAGATCTTATTATAATGTTTTGCAATTACAAATTTTGTTTTCATGTACCTAATCTACTTTGAAATAGAACATGAATAGAGAAGTAACTTTCCTTCTTTCCCTACAAGTACATGGAGCTACTTTTCAGGTTGCAGATTGTCTGAGGTATTAATTATAGTTAATGGCCATTTTTTGCTAGGATTTTAAGGGTGGAGACTTTTTCTGCCTTTCCAGAAAGTCAGCTGATGCACAATGCTACACCATTAGCACTTCCCATATTTCAGAAATGTGAACTTAGTCTGGAAGAAGGAAAGTCCCAGTACTTCAATATTATTCTACCAGACTGTAAATAAGGGGTAATATATTGAGCCCAGTATAAATTGACTTTGCAGTCAGTGTTGCAGTAACTGCATGTGTCAAATATAACTCAAAACACAGTATTTTCATCTGGGTTAATACTTTTTCAAGCATTGCAGAACTTCATGAACAGAAATACTACATATCTGAAATTGCCTGAAGTCTTTTAAATAATGATTGTTTGTTTAGATAACATAATGAAGTGTTTGAGTTATTTACACTTTTAAATTACTCAGAGGTGGTGATTATATATATATAAAGTATTTTGGAGATCAAGAGTCAGAGGTAGCTTGTCTAAAAAGCTCTTTTGAGAAAGGAGAGAAGAAACCAAGTAAATTATTTCACCAATAACAAATAATTTAGGTAACTAAATAACTAATAACTGGGAGAAGTCATCCTAAAATAATGTTAGATGTGATTAGCTGCTAGAGTGCACTGGCATGCAGTTTGTCCATCTTCCCCACATTCATCAGTGCAAACTCTGACCTAAACTCTTCATTCAGTGCACTCAGTTCAGCTTGGGGAAGGAGCCACACCTTGGCTTTTTTGGTTTTGGGTTTTTTCCCCTTGCACAGTTCTCTGGTGACTCATTGAGAACTGTTTGTTTTTAAATGTTAGCAAAAGTCAGTTTGGTTCACCAGGAAAAGGGCAGCTTGCCTAGTCCATTCTGTTCTTTACTCAGATTCCACCTTAGAAGCAAATAAGAGCTAGAATTGCTCCAGCCAAGTCAGGCAATTGCCATTGGAAAGGAAAACAAAATTTGCCTGCCAACCTTCCGCTTTCTGGAAGAAACAGGAGATAACCTCTTTTCACTTTGAGGGACGTGATACAGGCAGAACAGATCTGGTTCAGTTGCTTCCATTCATTTAGGATTGTTTTTGTGAGCGTTCTGCAGCTTATAGCTGGCAGCGATGCTGGACAACAGCTTGGATTGGTTAGAAATAGCATTTCAATGAGAACACCTTACTGGAAAGAAATCAGTTGCCTTATATATGCACAGCTCTGCTGCTGTAATTGTTCTGAATCTAGAAAGCCTCACTAACACTTGAGTTTTCAAGAAAAAGCTGATCTTACCCTCAACACACTGGTCGAAACAGCAGTAAAGCTGAGATGCAAGTTTTAATTGCATTAATACGGCTTTTCTTTTCTTCCACGGAAGAATAGGTGATCAGCAGGGTGGGGATTCAGCTAGTGGCAGTAGTCTGTTACAGAGGGAAGAACAAGGAGTCAAATAGGCTTCATATATACTTTTAGGCCAGCACTGCCTAAGATTAAATGGTGCCTTAAATTGCACTGTTAGGCATTTGGCCCCGACGTACATGTCGTCTTGCCTTTTGTGAAGTACGAGGTTGAACTATGAGCCACAGTAACTTCACTTAGGCTTTTAATCTTGTGTTGGAGCTGACTTAAGGGACACAAAAAAAAATCTTTTTTCTATTTCAGCAGTTAGAATATGACAGTAGAAAAACTACTGGTGTATAGTCTCTTCACATTGATCTAAACTGTATTGATTACTTCTGTACAACATTGACTTTTAAGAAGTTTTAGCTCTGTGTGAGAGAGAAGCCACAGGTATTCTGCAGGGATTGCTGGAGATTTAGGGTCTTTCATTGTTAATCAATGTGGAGTCCTTTGTAAAACTCAAATTGCACCTATTTTTTAGGTTAAAACTCAGGATAATCTAGGTTTTAGAGGTGGTTCCAGGAATGTAGCTCAAAGAATACTCTGGCACTGATAAATCCATGTTGATGCCAGTCCATAGGATGAATTTTAAATGCTTTGCAATGAGGAGACAGATATCTAAAGTACAAGCAAATTCCTTGCTGCAAGCTTACTTGCAATAGAGAGTCTTAATTCATACTTGTCTTAAATAGTTACCAGAATCTTTTTTGTAATGAGATGATAGTATAATTTCAGAAGGCTATCAAAAGGCTTTACTTAGGCTTAAAAGTGCTATGAAGGATAATGTAGCAGTTACTGAAGTACTCATGGTCATTCTGAACAGTTTCAAAAGAAGCAAAAAATGTACATTGATGTTTAAGTGCCCAGTCAGCTGGAAAACATTGTTATGTGTGCAGACCAGTATTGTAAATTGGGAGATAAACTGGAGAAATTCTTGACCTGGGACACATTTTAATTTTTTTTTAAATTATTTGTTACATAAAAGCCAAATATAAGTTTAAAGACTTTGAAAAATTGCTCAAGTTCTTCAGTTAAATACTGCAGATCCTTTTGAAATTAGTTTCTCAAATTTTCTTTTTAGTAGATATTCCTTTGTGATGATCCACACTGAGCCTGTAGGTGATGATTAGGAGGGGATGGTTAAGCAACGTCTGATTCATAATTGGAAAGAACAGTCACAGAAAAATAAATTAGCTGCTTGACAGCTGTGAATGTTTGGCTCACAGTTTTCCCTCTGGAGTGATATGGGGCATTTAGGCTCTTCAGAGGCTCCTTAGTGATATCATTAAAAGACTGAAGACTATTCAGTACGGCAAGATCAGACCAGTGTGATCACACTATCACTCCAATGTCAGAAAATTAATATTGGGAGTTGGGGAAAAAAAGCCCAACCCAACCAAAAATGAGATACCATAGTGGCTGATGCTTTTCTTTCCAATGGGAACACACCCTACAAAATAAAATGCTGTTGCCCAGATACTCTGGGCTAAGCTGCTGGTTTTTGGTGCTGCACTATTTCAGGTTCAATTTAGCATCTCTATGGAGATATGTGTGGAAAGGTAGTGGCGCAGTCTTACCAAAGAATTTCTTAACATTGCCCTGTGATTTCATAACATTGCTTGTGCAGGTAAGCCTGGGTATAAGTCCATTCCTCCATGTAATGAAATTATTTTCATAAACTTTTTATCTTCTGTCTTGAAATCACTTTGTCAGCACTGCTTTTTTGGGAGCTTTTTCCAAACCCTGACCTCTGCTGGTCAGACATCTGTTTCCAATTTTGAGCCTAAATTTATTTCTGAGTTGTGGTTCCTTTAGACACAATGTCCTTTCTGCTCAAATAGCACCTCTGCTTGGGGGTTTAGTCTCCTGATATATTGTAAAGAATAATTTTATCCTTTCATTGTCTTTGTCAGGGATAGACAAGTAAATCCTTAATTCTTGTTAATAACCTAAACTCTCATTTCCTCTATTATCCTATATTCCTCCTTTGTATTTGGAACAGCATGAATTTATGGAGTAGTACTCCTGATACAGTTTTACAAGAGCCCTGTACTGCGGCATCAGTCTTTTACTATTGCTGTCAGACCACCTTGATGGGAGTGCCTTTTCCATAGCTCTGTTGCAGAAGGGTTTATGATTTCATAGAAAACTCATGGTCATTTTCCCCTTTGCTGCTTCCAACTAACCATTGTTCAGAAAAGTGTTTCTTGCCTCTTTAGGGCAGGGTAGTGGATTGGAGTGAGTTATTACAAACTTCAGTACCTAGCACAAAATTGATGTTTTGAGAAGTAGAGGCTGCAGTACAAAACTAACCTTGCAGTTTGACTAACACGTATTTAATTTTGTTGTATTATCCTTATCTTCATGAGGTAGAGGCTATTAATGCGGATTTAAGTATTTACGTTGTAAACCTATTTTTTGTGTCTTGGAGCATAGCTGATGCTTTGAATTTGTCACTTGCCATTCTTTTGAATGCCATTCTTTTATGTAAACATTGGAGTTAGTGGTGTTACGTGCTTGTTTATGACTATGCCACTTCTGTGAAAGTGCATAACTGAAATATGTGCCCATGCTTGGTTTGTTTTATATCACTGACAAACATAAAGGAAATAAGAAGCCCGTTATTCTGTATGAGTATTTCTTGTGTGGTTTGAGGAAGGGTGTATTTGAGCTAATGGTGCAGAGAGAGATGATCCAATACGGACAAGAGAAAGAGAGGCAAGCCAAATAGACAGTGCGTATGATTTTGGAAGAAAAGTGTAGAAAAGAGACCTTTATGTTGAGTGACAACTGATGGAATTATGATGCAGCAAACAAAGGAATTATCTGATTTAGTTAGTTTTCTATATGATCAGGGAAAGACAACTTACAAATCTTCTTTAAGAAAAGTGCAGAAGAGGTCCTAGCCCTTATACCCGCTCTCTCTTTGAATGCTGCAACTTGCAGAAGTAAACCTTTGGGTTTGCTGCTTGATCCTAAGTAATGCCATGACATAAGTCAGTCTTTCTATTAAATAAGATGAACCATAAACTTGGTTTAAGATTTTATCTTGTTTATTTGTAGCAATGACAGATGGGTATGGATTGGAATGAATAAGAGGAGTCCAGATTCTTTGGGAACCTGGCAATGGAGTGATGATAAACCCGTAAGTTGACTTTTAATCCATAAATGTCATGTCCTGATTTGTTTCAGTTTGGACCGGATTGAAAATAAACTGATAAATATTTTAATTAAAATATGGCAGATCCTTCAACAGATGAATAATTCAGAAGAAGACTGTGCACTTAAGAGCTGCCATCCAGGCAGATTTCCAATTTAAAACATGTCTTTAATAAGATTAACCCTGATTTCTGTCTCTATTGCATTAAAACATTTCAACAGAAATATAGTAGTAAACATCTAAGAACTAGTGGAGAGAACAAGATGCCTTCGTGCCTCAACAGAGGGGAGGGTTTATCATTTCATCTCCTTGCTGTGTCAGACTTCTCCAAAAATATCTTCTTCACTGTAACTGATTGATTTGCCTGAAATTGTGAGTTCTTTCCCTCTTCCCTGCCATAATAACAGGTACACAGGCTCCAAACTAATCCAGTAACTGCCATTTAACATATATTTTAAAAGTGATAAATATAATGGGATCCCATGTTTGAACAGTTATCTCTGGGGATTACCATAACAAAAATAGTTGTAAAGTAATAATTGCTTCATCCTGTCATTCTGTAGGTAACTAGTGTTGTTATGCCGCTCGATTATCTGGAAGACGAATATGATACAAGAGACTGCGCTGCTTTAAAGGTTCGTTTCCAGGGTTTTAAATAATAGCATGCATATTTTTACATGGAAGTACTTGGAAAAAATACTTCTGCCAGCCATATATTGAATTTAGGTTTAGTGCTGGGATGTTTTCTTTGCATAGTGAAGAAGTTGCTAGTGTTCCCTTTATCAGTCTACAGCTATTATTGATTTTCCCTTATTCAAGCAATTTTTAATGTACCAAGTGCTGTGCTAATGGTAACCTTTTGTAAGACTTCTTTTGAACTGCAAAATACTTAGTAACAATGCTATTCTCTATTGCATAATGCCATACCGTGTATGTCTTGTATATTACACATAACACTTAAGGATGTAACACGCAGTGTAAACAAAGAAAGCAAACAGAGCCCTACTAGTTTTTTAAAATTTAGATTAGTTTTTCTGAACTGCAAATTAAAAAAAATGTTTGAATCCTGAAGTAGGGGAATGCTGTAGCCAGGATAGAGCGTGCGTTTGGGTTTATTGGGTGTATTTCCTTGTTTACTGGAGAGGTTAGACTGTAAGTGGCATGTCTGGTTTCTGATTCAGGCCTCTGCTTAATTCCTAGTTATGTTCTTCATCGCTTAATGTAGTCTTGATGGCATGAGTTTTAAAATGGCCTTTTAACTTTTCTGAAGCATCACCTGACTTTTTTTTTTTTATGAGATCATTACAGTACCGTCCACTCTTTTAACCTAATCAGATTCACCACAGCTTTTAGAATTTACTGAAGGAAAGGATAGTTGCATCCTTTTGCTTTTGTGGACAGCCATTTCCCCTTGTGCTCTTTTCCTGTGTTCATGATCCCAGGCTGAGAATCTGTCAGCATTAAACTATTAAGGATTTTAGATAAGAGGAGAGCAGTCTGAAGGTGTCCTTTACCTAACTGCTTCACAAGACTGGCTAGTGTGGGGAGTTACAGTTGTAGCCGCTCATTTTTTTTGCAAAATAAGTGGTGGGACTAACACCACAGTAAAACACACTGACTTTGCCAAAGTACCTTTTTAACATTTCAGAGGCCTGTGCCATACTAACTCAGTTCTCTGTTTCTGCTTTTATACAGACCTCTCAGTTTTCAAGGAGGTCGTTTTGGAGATTTTATTTTCATGAAGGCAGAGACCTGGAATTTTACTTCAAGCCTTTTGATTGTGAAGCTAAACTTGAATGGGTCTGCCAGATAACAAAAGGTAAACTGCTGTTATATCCACTTATTCATATAAAAGAATTTATTATCACTGCGTTGTCAGTTTTGCCCGAACTCAGAAACTTCACAAACAGTATTTCATCATTTCCTCTCTGAACTGTTAAGAGGACAGTACGCGAGATGTCTCGCCTGTGTCACATACAAACAGACATGCACTTAAAACATTCAAAAATGTATCAGAAAATGACAAGGACGCAGTATCACTGCTCCCATATTCTGTCTTGTCCCATGAAGTGAGAAGTGGCTTCTTATTAGGTGAGGTGATGTAAGACACTGACTTGCAGTATTTGTGGACTTCACTTAATTTTTCTTAGTGATATTTGTTGCTACAGACATCTTGGGTCTACAGTTTGCTTCAGCCTTAGGTGAATTAGCTGCCTTCTGGTAAAACCAGTGTACTAACTCTTCATTAAAGTGAGAGACAGAGGACTGGGAACACAAAAGAATGTCATGGCGTATCTGCACAGATCTGTGTTTCTCCATGCAGTATGAAAATTACTGTAATCCAGTAGGCTTTTAAAATTTTGGTTCTTCATTAAAAGGCATTTCAGGGGATGAAACTTTCTTGTTGTGGGGAGGCAATGATAGAATGAATACTTTGTATTCTGCTTAGAAGAAAAAAACGCATGGATGTTTAAGATTGAGGTGTGTAAAACTCCCATTAGTTTTACATCAGCTTACTTTAAACTATTAAACCTGTGTATGTTTTCCTTCTCCTTTTATTTTTTTCTATTATGCATACTGAGAAGCACAAGTACAATTCATTGTTTCCATTATTGGTGACCATAGTCTTGTCAGAAGGTAATCTTGAATAACTATTCCTTTTTTCCTGGGCAGGTAGCACTCCAAAGACACCTGAATGGTATATACCAGGTAAATAGACTTTTTGCATATTCTTCTGCTACATGTATATAGTTATTAATCTTTTATTAGTTTTGTTATTTTACTACTGTAATACCTATTTGATACTAGCAAAGGTCATGACTAATTGAATTTGATTCTGAGAGAGCTCAGAATGCAGGGAGTGTTGGCTCTTCCCAGTATCAAACTGAAATTTCCTATTACATTCAGAAAAAGAGTGGATGAGTTTTTCAGAATTGATTTCTTATGCATGTGGTATTTCTTCTGCATAGATGAAATTGGAATTCATGGAGCCCCACTTGTTGTTGATGGAGCAGAGCTGTGGTTTGTACCAGATAAAAACCTGAGCTTCCAGGAAGCTATTTTCTACTGTCAGAAAAATGATAGTGATTTAGCCTCTGTGGAGTCTTACCCCAAACTTCGGACAATACTGTCTCAAATAGAAAAGGTAAGGGGCTGTAATCTGTCTAACAGATACTTTCCACTGATGGATAATTTTCTTGCCAGTTTTTTCAATATTAGAAAATGTTAATCCTTAACTTTTTTATTTTTCTTGGCCTTAATAGTTTTTAATTGTACATAAAAGGAAAAGATGAGTTGAAAGAAAATTATTTTGATGTCAGTTTTGTAAAAAAAAATTTACATTTAAGAGTAGCCTTAACAACATGGAGAAAAAAAAACCAACCCAAAACCACTGCCTCCGCTTTTTTTTCTAATAGTTGCAGGGGTCCATCTACTTGGCATATTGGTCTTGAACTGTATCCTTTCCTATTGCTGAAGAATATCAATTCCTGCATATTTTACAACATTTTAAAGCAAAATTAATTTTGTCATTTATTTATCCTTAGTAGAGTCTGGAGCTTTTTCTCTGTGGGTTGTAAAATACTGGGTTTTTTTCTTTATTTCCACAGTTATCAAACAGTGAACAGAAGTGGTGGCTGAAGTTTATTGATTATGGCTACAGCTATCATTCACCGTATGTAGAATAATTATGGGATGCTTTATTGTAAGCTTTTTTTTTATGTGCTTTTTGGTAATATATTTAACTAGAATAGTTTCCAAAGGAAAATAATTTATCCCCAAAATTGTAGAAGGTTACTTCTGTATCATCTCAAAGAAGTAAGAAAAATAATTTGAACTAATCTAGAAAAGAATTCAGCATTATTCAGTGACCACTGTTCTCTGCTTTTGTTTGCATGTACCTGCACTGCATCTGTTCTTGCTGTGCTAAACTTAGGTCATAGAGTACCTAAAACAGAGGGAGCAGAACTATGTAGTGCATGTAGTACTTAAGACAGTATGGGTGCAATTAGAAAGTGAGTATATTTCAAAATATTATTGAAATGTTTTAATTAACTGCCAAATTCTGGGTTCTATTCCCATTAAAAGCATTATCGGCATCAAAAGTTTAATTCATAATAACTTACTAATAACTGAATTCATAATCCCATTTCCTTTGCATCTATCAGAGCCTCTGTATTTCAGGCTGTCTTGTCATGTGAATCCTTGAAATCTGTGGCCTAGTAGCTAATGTATTGGATTGATCTTTGACATACCTTTATTGGATTTTTTTTTAAGCCTTCTATGTTCTGTTAAAAATTGAAGAACTGGGAAAAAAAATTCTGAAGAAAATCCTTCTGTTGGCTCTGAGGATATGAGAAATACCTGAGAACAGAGAATGGGAAATTGGTTTAAGACATCACTCTTCCAGTTAGGCAGTGCCAGAGTCTTGAAGGGCTTATAGTGTAGCCCTGCAGAGCTGAGATGATTCACAGCAAACGTGCATTGTGCAGTTCATGGCTGCAGCGAGCCATCGGGGGCTTCTTACAAGGAAAATTCTTCGCTTTCCAGAATACAGTAGCAGTATACTACTGTGAAAATAAAATGGGCTATTGCCCATTCTCCTCACTTGTCCTGACAGCGTGCTGCAATTGCAGCATGGTGATAAATACCCTCCTACCCTCGTTCTGCAGATCTCAACAAAATTAATTCGGGCACGATACATAACTACTGAACCTACCACATATTTGTTCCTAGTCTAGTTTTTCCCTCTTTGACCTTTCCAGTGTTGTAGGGCATCTCTTAGAAACAGTTACCAGCCCAAATCTTTGTTTGCACTGGCTCTGTTGCTATCACAGTTTCCACTTGAAGATCACATTGGATTGGAGATTGACTCTGAAATGTTTGTATCCAGTTTACAGTTATTTTCACGCTTCCATGATCGATTCCTGAGAGATTGCTGGTATGTTTCCAGAAAGAACTGGTATAGAGGTAAGGCTGTTTCTATTTTTTTCACTCCTTTCTGTCATTATTGGGGAGAAAAAAAAAAAAAAAAGTAATTACTATTCTGCCCAAACTCTTACATTGAATGCAAATTGATGTAGAATTAGGGGTGAGTGGCTTCTTGATAATCTGATTGAATTTTGAATCATTTAGTTCTTACTTATGGTAGAAGCCATGGTAAAAATTCTTGAACACTAGAGGCAAACCTGAATTCAGATGTCAGATTTTTGTGATTGATCATCATTTTTTGTGACATGAATTAATCAGGTGAAATCTGGTTTTGGTGGTTACCTTTTTGTGTTTATGCTACATACTCGGGGCTCAGGAATTTAAGTCTTAAAGTTGTGTTAATTAGAGGAGCTTGACTGAATACTTGCATATGCATCTGGAGGTGCAGATTGCACTTGGTAATGGAGTCGTACTGGAAGAGGTATGCAAAGCAATGGAAATCCGTGGTACTTGAAGCTTCTTATTTTTCCATCATTGCTTTATATTGGGGAAAATGCATAATCCTTGGAGTTCCTCTTGTCTACTACTATTTCCACTTCAAAGCACGTTTTTCCCATTATTCTCTTGCTGCTGACCTGTTTTCACCCCTATTAGCCAAAAATGGCTGCTGACTAGGAAGCCAGTCCAGTTACTGTAGGAGCGATGTGGAGCAGTACAGGCCAAATTCTTTTTAGCTTTAATGACCGTTTGGTCACATACCCTCTATGCCAGAATATGACATTAGTCCTCATATTCCAGATCTTATTTCATGATTTTTCTGTTTTGAAGTTGTCTCTGCCTATACGTGTTACTACTGGAAGTAAGGGATCAGACTCTGGATCTTTAGGAATAATGTAGTACTGTCTGGCATAAAGCATTTACATTTGTCTTTTGCTCTCATGTTCCTTTTAATGCTTGAGATTTCATAGTACTTCACTCTAGTTGCACTGAAAAGGACTTCACCTCAGACTGGTCTTTGTCACGTCATGAAGTATGGGTGGCGATTGGAGTGTGATAGGCATTACCATGTAACTGTTTTTTTAAAACTTCTATTTCTGCAGACTACCCAGTTAACTGTAATGTGAAGCTG
The DNA here is from genome assembly GCA_035590215.1 of Microhierax caerulescens. Classification (NCBI taxonomy): domain Eukaryota; kingdom Metazoa; phylum Chordata; class Aves; order Falconiformes; family Falconidae; genus Microhierax; species Microhierax caerulescens. Next base: position 25,056,747 of record JAVJGJ010000061.1, read on the forward strand.
CCCTTCATCTGTGAAAAAAATAATGCCTCTTTACTAGAGAAACACGATCCCAGTTACCGCCCGGTTAGAGGAAATTGCCCTAAAGGTTGGGGTCGGTTCCGGAATAAGGTACAGAGATAATACAGATCAATCAAATTTACCTGTTTTTTGTAATCCAGTAAGCTAGAGTGCCCAGCTGAAAGGGGTGAGGAAGTAGCCCCCGTGTTCAGGAACAGGCTAGGAGGTGGCTTTTGAAAATGTGTGTACTGATTAAAATCAAATTCCCCACTTCTCTGTCTCTTATTCAGGACTGATGATTTCTTAATTTCAAAGCAATAATTTTCAGCCTTTCAATGCAAGTTTAGGTCTGAGAACATTGGTTATATTGTCTAATCTTGGGCTCTGCTTGGGAGGGAAGAAGTGTCTTGATTCTCTCACTGAGTAATCATAGGCAGGCAGCAAGCTGGCAGGCACTCTGCTTCCTAAGTTGCCTTAAGGACTTAACTCACTTAAGAATTAGAGGCAGCTTTTAAAAATGAGCCAACAGGTCAGAAGTCGTAGTATAGTATATAGTATATAAAACATACACTATGTTTTAAGGCAGTCATCTAAAATTTTAGTGAGAGTGCTGTTACTTTGCCCACGATTATTCTGCCCATAAGAAGGACTGTGCATCAGATCTGCGTATTACGTTGTGCCAAGGTTTGCACATCTACTTCACATCGTTGCAGACCATAGCTTTTGAGTTCCCGTGTAGTTTCTCCCAAAAGGTTATTGTTACAATACGGGTTCCTGGCCCAACCCTATCTGACTTCAGAGTTCACGTGTGAATTCTCATTCTTAAAACAGTGCATAATCTTGATGTAGCCAATTAAAAAATGCTGAATTCTAATCTTCAGTGAATGAGGAGTTAGTCAGTGGAATTATTTTATATTTAGCTATTCTGTTGAATCTAATAAGAAATGCATGCAGCTAGGATCAGTTCCCTTGCTTTCTGAGGAAAATAATCCTATGTTATTGCAGGAAATAAGTAGTGAGTTTTCAGGGTTGTTTTAAGAACATTTTCTTATGAGTTATTTCTTGGGAAGTAATGCTATAATGAAAACCAGTTTCATTATGTTTATTTTGCAGTGTTTTCTAAAGATGAAGCCTGAATATTTAACATTCAATGCAGCTAATGAAAAGTGTGTAACTTTTGGAGGTTCTCTTCCATCTATCTCAAATCAAGCTGAGCAAGGTACGATGGTGAGCCGGGGCACTTTTAGTATGCAGCTTCTCTTCCAAGTTCAGTCTAGTTCTGCTTAAGAACTTGCATGTAAAATCACTTGGTTATCTAGAGGCATACTGGGAGCATTCTAAAAATCCAAGACCAGTTAAAAATGTGCTGTCCATTGTTGTTTGCATCACTGGAAACATAACATGGAAATGCAGTCAGCAGACATTTGAGCCAGTTTGAAGAGCAGCTTCTCTGTATGAGCTTAACCTGTTCTAAAAATAAAAAAATTGTAAAACCTTGTATTAAAGATTGAGGATAAAAGTGTCACTGCTGAGTGAAGAATTCCCACATTTTGCTTTCCAAATTAAAACATAACTGAGACTGTAGACTTCACACTTTAAAAACCACCTTAGGTTTCCAAGGCAAGCTCAGCTGTCTGTGTGGGAACTAGATGGCAAACACAGTCCTGCCTGACCACCTAGGATCCTCGTGTCTAAGTGTGCTGAGCAACTTAAGATGGCAGTGTGTCTAAACTGACAACCTGCAAGCTCTCCAGAGCACTGGTAGGAGGATGGAAGGCAGGGGGACTGCAAAACACAAAGTTCCACCTTTGGGACCGGCTTCTCGGCTGACATGTAGACTAGAGTAACTGAAGTAAATGCAGCAAGGAAGAATTGCATTCACATTGGCTGCAAGTAATGTTCAGTGATAAAGTGCTGTATGAGATGTCTGTATTTGCATTTATAGTCTTGTGGATGGCTAACAGTTCTCTGCAGTCGAATTCCGCAGTGTGCATGGTACATACTTGCTTTATAAGTAAATAACCTCTTGCCACATGGAATGTGGAATGTAGACTAGGGAGGCCACTAGTCTACCTGCAGGCAGCAGCTGAATGGGGATTTTTTGTTGGTTTTTTTGTTTGGTTGGTTGGTTTTTACTGCTCTTATTGGGGAGAAATAGGGTTGTAACCACAGCAATATTCATGTCTGTGACCTGTTCTTTTTGGATGCTTTCAAGATTGTAAAAGCATAGCCATTCTAAAATGCTACATAGCAAGATCTTTTTGCCTGGTTTTATGCATGTGGAAGTGTTTGTTACTGTTTCTTGTTTGTTTTCTTTCCCCCCTGTAGTGGAGGCCACATATATGGAAAGAAGGCACGGTCCTCTTAAAGAAACATGCCTCTGTCTGTGGGCTGCTTCTGCTCCTCCCGGTGGCATGAGGTGGTGGCTAGTCCCCTAAATCTTCAGTGGCTTTGTCTAGCTCAGAAAATAGGCTGCGACAAGTCTGGCATGTGGCCAATACTTAAGACATTTCAGCAGTAGCTAATTACATAGCTTCCAATTTGTCTTCCAAATCCAGACAGACTCAGCGAGTGCCTTTGGTGCCTGGGGGTTACTGAAGCCCATTTTTTCGTGCCAGAATGCTCACTCAGAGGGGCCTGATTTAAGGTGTTCCTGGCTTAATGTTTTTTCCAACTAAACCTGGCTTCTTTTGTCTGGTCCTGCTTTCTTTGATGGTGGCGTAGGCAAATGCTGCCAGAATCCAAGAAATGGTTCTGATTTGTGGTCAGTAGGAAGATGGGTAAGACCTCCCCCATCAATTCAGAGAGGGTAGGAGGGAGCTCTTCTGTTACCTCTGCAGAGAGACAATAGAAGGTCTTCCAAACCTGTGGAAAAGCAGCTTCTGAAATTCTGATTTTAAGTGCAAGAATACAAAGTAGTGGGCAGAGATCTGCTCCTCAGCTGCGAATGTGGAGAACAAATGCCAATAGTTTGTTCCTTTCCAATAAAATCAACATGAAAGGTGTTATCTTACAGAAGGAAGGGATGATTGAGTTAATACAAACAGGGGTTGCATTATCTTATTTATGTGTTTTTTCAGAGGTTTACTGTTGTTGTCTGCACTACAATATGTACATTTACTGTTCTGCCCAACAGATTATATAACATCCTTGCTTCCTGGTATGCCAAAAGATATTTGGATTGGTTTGCAGTTTCTGTTCAGCACAAGGGAAAACAAATGGATAGATGGGAGTAGACTGTTGTATAGTAACTTTCACCCACTCCTGACAGGAAGATTAAGGAAAATTCCACTGGACGTAAGTTCTGACTTTTGACTTCCCTTGACTATTGAGTAAGGACATTTGGCATATTGAATGCATTACCAAAAATAAAAAAAAAAAATATGGAACTGACCAAATCCCCCAGTTACTGGTTTTAACTGGCAAAAGAAAGGTGAATGACAGTAAGTGAGTTCTGTTTACCTTTAACTGGATGACAGCTTCTGACCTGACATTCAAAGCACTGAAGGGTGGACAAGAAAAGCTGAAGCAACTGTTTAATGACTCTTTTGGAACTTCTGTTTGCAATTTAAAGACCAGATGAAAATGGTCATCAAAAAGCTGTCATCAATAATTCTTGGTTCAGTTACACTTAGAATGCATTTGTAAACCATTACATATTGGTACTTTGCTTGATGCTCTACCCAAGGTGAAGCATAATAAACGTAATTGAACCACACTACAAACCAGATTTAAGTGTAAAATCACTTAATTTAATATTCTCCCCTGTATTTAACTCATTAATTCTTTTTGAGACCAGGCACCTGGTAGTGTTTGTAAAATTAATAAGCTGTATTGCATCACTCCTTTGAAACTGTTCAAACAAGTTCAGACAGCTCAAGTTCTCCTAGCCTCATGTTATTTACCTTCTCTACAAAAGTATGTTTATGCCTTATTTGAGTCTGATAACCGTATTTCTGGTTTTCAGCTTTTTGATGAAGAATTTAACAATCAGTGCGGTGTAATCCTTAATGATCCCAAATCACAGTATGTTGGAACGTGGAATTTCACTGCTTGTGCTGACAGGCACTTCTTGGGTATATGCCAGCGGCCTATAGGTAAGTCTGAAGAGTCAAAATAAATTAAAGCCGGAGTTTGCAGTTAAGATGCATATGCCAGGAGACCTTTTAATGCGTTAAATTGTTGCACTTGAAGAGTAAGGTCATTGTAGAGACTGAGAAGGTAAATTTTGAGAATTTTTGAAAAAACAAATTTGTGGAGGATCATCTGAAACCTAATTTGTCAGCTATTCAGAATTTCCCCTTTCATTTTAATTAGTCCAGTTCAGAGGGAATCTGTTTTCCTGAGAGTTTGTGTTGTTTCAGTGAAGCAATACTTCAGCAGACAGGGCTTTAACGTTCTGTGGGTATAGTGGTCATGCACATCAAGGGGTGGAAGAAGTGACTCCTTTTTCCTCTTCAGAACTCTGAAAGTGAGAAATCCTGGGAGGGAATCCCACAATATTACCATCCTCCATAAACATATCCTGTGGGTTTTAGCAGTATCAGAATATGACGTATCATGTACTTTTAATGTTGAAATCAGTCTCCCCAGAGCAAACCATACGTGGAGAATGATAATAGGAGTGATGCAGCATTCACTAGCTTTGTACAGATCTGTTGGCGTGAGTGGGTTTTCTTAATCTGAACTAAAAATAATATTCTGATGTAGCTGTGTGGGTTGGTTGATACCAGTTACTGGAATCAGATCAAACGCATGTTGCTGTTATACACATTTAATTACTGCTATGGGCTAATGTTCAGCATACCCACTTCTGAGTATGTTCCTTTATGTAAATAATCCTTTTAAGTAACTAAGATGATATCTTCTAAAAAAAAAAACAAAACAACAAACCAACACACACACAACTCCAAAAAAAAAAAAAAAAAAAACAAACCAAAAAAAAACCCCAAAAAACAGAAAACCTAAACCAAAACCACAGAGAGGTGTGCAAAACACTAAGAATATGCCCACCTTCTTCATTCTCAAGGAGGCCTAAGTATATGGAATATGCCCACCTTCTTCATTCTCAAAAGAGATTTCCCTGCACCTACCCCCCTTTAATGGAAAAAAAACCCCTTTATTTTAGTGTCAGATACTTCAGAAATTCCAAGTGCCCAGATCAGAAGTCTGAATCGAAGAGATGTAGTCATTAAAATTTGAAAAGGGGGATTTTATTAACAGGAGATTGACAATACAGCTGTGTGGATCAATATATTACTAGTCTGGGCTGACTAAAATACTAAGCACTTCCTTGCCACAGCCTTAGGAGGTGTAAGGAGACAGGGTTTTGGACTGCCAAAGAATGTGTCCTGGTATGGTCTAGTCTTGTGTCATCATTGTATTGGGGGCCTAAAGATAACCTGGGTTGGAAGGGACCTCAGCAGGTTGCAGGGATAGCTGTAAGAGAGTCCAAGCTGCCTAGGGCTTTATCCTAGGAAAGAAGACAATTTGTGTTCCTTGGAAATCTTGGCATGATTGTGATTTGCAGAACTTCTTGAGATGTTAATTATCAGCAGTTACTTCTTTCAGAAATGGACGCTTTCCTTACTGCCTTGTTTTCAATTTGGTACCCCTTGATGTGTGATGGCACCCTTGGTTCTGTGGTTCTTTTTTGTAGCTGTTTACCAAGTGAAAGCATTTGGCAGCAGACACAAACCACTTCTTCAGCTTTGTCACTTTTCTGATCTATTGAAAGCTGTAAATACCAAATTAATGTTATGTTTTTGTCATCTTGTGTTTCGGAAAATGGCCGCGTCAGCCTATCCATCAGCCATTTATATCCTGTTATTTATAGAGAATTTTTTTTCTTTTTCCTTTTTTCCTCTTCTCTCAATGAGACCTTTCCTGCTTGAGATATTTTAAATGTCAGGGGGTTTCTCCCTCATGGAGAGCAAATTTAATTTTGGTTGTCTATAAAATGTTTGGGGTTACCAGGTTTGGATGCATCAATTTAGTGTCCATGGGAATGTTTGCATCTTTCGTTAACCGTAGTTGCTATGCATCACTGAGCTGTATGCCATCAAGTATGATGCTGATAACTGTGGTAACACTCAGTGCTTAGAGCACAAATAGTGAATTGTACCCCTCCCTATGCAAGGTGCATTTTCTGCAATTAGTTAAGCACTTGTGGAGGCAAAATCAATTCCCACTATATTCAGGGATGGTGGTAAGGAGGTCTGAGACTATGCTGTACTGAGATCTGCATAGAGAAGTTTCGTGGCCACATAAATCTACAGGCTCCACAGAGAGCAGTCACTCTCTCTCATTCATGTATTTAATTAAAATTGTAGAATATGGTTTGAATTCAATAAATAGAATTCTTAACATTATTTAGCCATTAGTTAAAAACAGCAAATCTAAAAAGATGTGAACTTAAATTGAGAGAAAGATACATAAAAATAGCTTGGATGAAAATATTTTTTTTTCTATCTAAAGTGTCAAATATATTTGCTTCTAACTGTAGTTATTAGCATAATCTACCGGCTAAGAATTTTCTTTTTCCAGGGGGAACTCAAACAGGTTTTTCTGTTTATTACAGAGAAATTGGGAGTTCAAAATGTATTCCAGTGTTTAACCACCTAATAACTGGGTTTCTTTCTTACATATAGGAACTGCTGATAACCAGACAGAGCAAGTCCTTGATGAAAGATTGAGTTATCAAAATGTTCAATACATGGTAATTCTGAAGAATTTATCCTGGAATGATGCAATGGCTGCATGCATAAATAACAAGATGCATCTGGTTAGCATCACAGATCAGTTCCAGCAGGCTTTTCTTGCTGTTCAGGCTGCCCTTCATAACTACCCACTGTGGATTGGACTCTTCAGCAGAGATGTAAGTTTTGTTTTCCCCTTGGACTGGCTTAAGGTAATTTGTAGAGTTGTGTGAAATAGAAACTGGGATAAAGAAATGCAATGAAAATTTAATTTCTCGGGTAACTGTTTTCATTTAGGGATAACCATCTGGAGGGTCTCAAGATTAATGTTCTAAATCTTCAGTTCTCCAAGTTACATATTTCTTGAACTGTACTGGATGGATTGATGATGAGGAGACAGTTCTTTTCACAGATTATAGGATGAAGGGATATATTGTAGAGTGGCAGCAGCATAGACTGCTGAATCATCTTTGTCTCTTGTTAACAAATGAGTAATTAATATGCTGTTTGGTATCATCGCCACTGTTTACAGTACCGCTCTAGAAAGACAACCCAAAATCAGTTTTAAAAGGGAGAAACCAGAAGTGGCAAATAAAATCCAAAGTGAATCATTGAACACTTCTGGAGGTACGTTTTTAAAGCTTAAGAGTCTGTTGTTAATTCATGTTACTTGTGCCTGGAAATCATCCTCATCTCTCAGGAGACATCCCTGAGACAGGTTAGTGGGTTTTTCTTTTTTTCTCCTGTTTGTTTTGTCTTTGGAAAAATCCATGCAGGAAGTACTGCTTTGCCTTTATTAGCCAGAGTACTTCTTGAAGATCGTCACTGTTGACTGAGAGCTTTCTCAGCTGTTAATGAAATGGCTTGGGCTTGTTTGCAAGGTCTATCTTTTTTTGTCAAACGCATCAGTCTTGAGATAATTGTAAGAAAAAAGTTAGAATTTGAGAAGTATCTTACCTACAAAGGTTAATGGTGCTTAGTCAGCATCTGTTGTGTTATGATCCTTCCTATGTCAGTAACAGGCTACTGAGTCTTCCAGGCAAAGTAGGCAGGGGGAAATAGAAATTTGAGAATATACTTTATGGAGAGTGTTTTTAAAAGGAAGCAGGCATTTAATATCAGCGAAGATGGGGAAACCAGACAACTTATTTTTCACTCCTCTTTTGAGTCTTCATCTGTAAGTGAAGATGAAATGATTAATTTTGCTGCATACAACTCAGGCATGCACCAGCTTTTCACTATTGCAACACTTAATTATTCGGGTACAATTAAAAAGTCACATGAAAGGAAATTATAATGAAACTGGTCAACAGAACTTGTTACTCCAGTGCTGGGATTATAGACACAAAAGAAAGATACTAAATGATAAACTAAACTACAAAGCAGCAGGGGATTTCCTGAAGAAAGCTTTTAAATGTAAGACTCTTAAAAGGTGGTGTGCTTGTTGTATGTGGGGTTTTTTTCTTATGCCTCCTGCATCCTCCAGGGCAGGAATGCATCTGATTTATTAAATTAGTTAAGTATTTAATAGATTACTTTCAGCTCAGTGTTGAGTAACTGAGACTGGCCCTTATTCTCAGATATTACCAGTTTTCCGAGACCAGATAATTATATCCACCACTGATTTGCAGGTGCAAATGATGCAGTTTGAATATCTCATTGGCAGGGCTTCCTCCATAAGCATAGTAGTTAAACATCACCATTGAATAATTTGCCATACACTTCAGCAAATTCATATGTTTGCAACTGCAAAACGTAAAATAACAAAGCTTGCTACATTGTGAGCGGCAGATCAGGTTGCAAGGGCAGTGGAACACTTTTACAGTTCGCACCAGAGACACTGTAAATCTCTAGCCAATGTAAATGTATTATTATGTCATTTTCTGTACCTAATATGTTTTACTATGTAAGCTCATCCCTTTTACTTATACAACACTAGGGTGGAAAGCATTATGGCTGGCTGGATGGGAAACATGTTAGTTTTAGTCGCTGGTCTGATGATGATGAAGAAACAAGCGAAGAATGTGTGTTTCTGGATACTGATGGCTTCTGGAAAACTTCTGACTGTTTGTCTGAAAATCGAGGTGCTATTTGCTACATATCAGAAAGTATGTATCCTAGCATTATATGTATGTATTTATTTATTATGAAGCATATGTGATAATTCCAGATTGTAACTTCAAAATTAAAACATTTCCTGATTTGCATGCCATGAAAAGAAGAAAGAAACTTCAAACAGGGGGCTATGCACCTGTTGGTCTTAATCCACACGTTAGTTACTAATGAATTAGTCATGGGGGCATTGGGCCAGACTGTACCCTTCATATTGCCAACTGATTCTACCTTTGCACTGTTTCTGTAAGACTGTTGCATACTAATCTCTCCACTTGCATGTGGAAGAAGATTCATTTACCTCTCTACTATTTACATCTTAATATTGGGACCTCCTGAAATCTCTTCAGACATGGAAGTCAATACAGGGAGGAGGTGCATGACTAAGAAAGATAGCAGGTAGACACTGAACTGAGGGGTGTAAATTTAAGTCATGCAGTTCACAAACCCCTTCTAAATATATACCAATTATAGCAAGACAGGTTGGGATATAGCAGGACATCTTTTGGGGAGGATACATATGTAGCACAGCCCTTTTCTGAAAAATAAGAAATATCTTTCTGAGGAATCATCACATATTTCTTCCCTATGAGACCATTATAACTTGTTATGTTTTGGGGTTTTTTTTCTGTGAGGGGATGCAATTAAGCCATTATTGTACACACTGAGTCACAGTGGACTGTATACTTGGCATTATGACATCCTTAACTGTTTTGTGCTTGCAGTCAAAGCAACTGCAGGAAGAGTCCTTCTCACTCCCCAAGTGTTGGGTAAAGCCACAGAACTAAGATGTGTTGCCAGCTATGAGATAGCTTATTTGTAATGGTGATTTGCCTTCATATGAGAAGTAGTAAGAGCTTTTAGTTATGGGCCCACACTTAGGACTTTTATGTAGGGATTAGGGGTTTTTTATGTAGGATATAGGTTCTTAAACCTATATAACAACAATTGTGGAAAGTTAGCATCTGTAGTCTTTGATAATGCTTACTGTTGGGTCTTTTGCTTTAAAAAAATTGCCATCATGAGGAAAGCAACAATGTATTGCACATTTAGAGGATGGCACTTAATTTGTCTTTTGTATTTTTAAGTGATACCTGAAAGTGGTTTGTGGTGTGTCAAGTGTTGCTATTAATAAGTCATGTCCTGAATGCCTTCTTTCCTTTTGTTAGAGAAGACTGAAAATGAACAAGTTACACAAGTTAAGTGCCCACATAAGATTAAAAATACACCCTGGATATCATTTAGAAACAATTGTTACACTTTTATAATAACAAAAAATAGATGGAGAGAACTGAAGCCTCAAGAAGCTCATCATTTATGCAAGAAAATGAGTAAGTACTTTGTCATATTACAGGTATTTATGGACTTGTATCAGCTTGAGAGAGAGGAGTTTTAGATTAGAGTCACTCTCCTACAACAACAGCAGAGCGAGTGTTGAGAAAGGTTGTAGCATTTGGAAATGTGCATTATTGTTGCACTGCCTAGTGCTGTCTGCCCTTGAACTACTCTGATAAAAAGGTGCCAGAGCACGGATAGGAGAGTTAGAGGTGGCTAGGAGCTGTTGAATTCAGAGCTCTCTGAAAAATTGGATGGTGTTTTGGGTTTGGTTTTTTTTCCTCTTTATACTACACAGATTTTAAATAGTAATTGTTATTCCCTTGGCAGCATTCTGGATCACATTTACTTGGGGGCGGGGGGTTCCCTGCCTTGCTGTGTGGAACACTTGGGTGAACAAAGTGAACAGACTGTGAATAGTCCAGTTCAGAAAAGCAAATGGGCTTTTCCTGTCCATCCTGAATGAAGTGTAAGCTTAGGAACAGCTCCCTTCTTACATTAACCCATTTCTTTCTTATGGCACTTCAGACATGTATCTTTCTAGAAACTTTATTTTTCATGACTTTATTTCAATTCAGTCTTTTCCTTAATACTGTTTCTCTACTAGGCAGTTCAAGAAAACCACGAAAGATTGATATTTTTATGTTCTATGCAGAGAATTTTTAGTACATACAACTTAAAGTGACAGGAGGACCCACAAATATCTCTGGAGATGATGTCTTTCAGTTATACATAAAACCAGGGGAAGCACTGTTGATAATACCTTTGAAAATTGTTTTCACACTGTTTGTTCAGTTATTACGTTATAAAGGTCTAGCCTTTACGTGCTCTTGACCTGTCTGTAATAACTACTAACAATAATAGAAAAACATTTAAATTTATTTTGTAACTGAAAGGTGGATTTGTAAGACAGCAATTTAAAAATTTTTTCAACAGACCCAGAAGCATTTGTTCTGAGTGTTCGTGATGAAGAAGAGAATAACTTTGTTACTGAGCAGCTTCATTCATTCAGCGGTCTGGCTATGTGGGTCTGGCTGGGTGTGATTTATGATGACAGCGGTAAGGTTTAAGCGTTTTATTTCTTAATAACTGGATTGGAGACAAAGTTTGCAGCTTTAAGTGCATGTTTCAGTATTTGACTAAAGTCAAACTGATGCAAACCTATAATAATGTTTTATATTTATCCTCTAAAAGAAAATAACTGGACATGTTTTCTGATTGAGTGATAATTAGATCCACTGTGTTCTATTTAGTCTGGATTTGATTTCCCTGGAAAGCAGGACTTAAAATGGCCTGGATGAGTAATGCTGACATATTTAGCATTGTATATGGAACTGATTCACAGTAACTTAGAGTATCACTGCGTTTTTTCCAAAGTGAATATCTGTTAATGTCATTAATATATTTAAAGTTAAATGGTATTTGTATACATAATGCCAGTGTTTTAATAAATATGCAATGTTTTCCACAGATAAAGTTCTCAAGTGGTATGATGAAACTCATCTGACTTACAATAACTGGAGGCTGGGAAGACCTAATATAAAGAAGAACAGTTTTTTTGCTGGTGTAAATCTTGACGGCTTTTGGGATATTTATAATTATTCTCAAAGTTGGCATGCTCATCACTATAATGTGTACAGTATTCTCGCCTGTAAAATCGAAAGGGGTAAGTAGTAAAGAAGATCTATGTGTAATATTGGAGTGTTGGATGAGGGCCATAATTTAAGTCCTAGTTCTGCAGTACCAGCTATGTAAGGCTTTGGTTTTGCTCCCAGCGGAACACTGTGGCACAGCTGTCCTGGACTTCTGGGGTTATATGGTCAGTCCGTGCATCCCTGCTCTAACACTCTGATCAGGAGGAATGTGTCTGTACTCCTCCCATCAACTGCTCACAGTGTTCAAAGCAGCAAAAGATAACTTACTTGATCTAAGTGGCTCTCACTGAACACTTTGGTGCTTGAGTTATATAAATGGATTTTAATGCTTTCTGTTCCTAGTAACATGAAGGAAGTGCACAGGACTTGTTTTCTTATTTTTTGGAACAGGACCCCAACAGTACAAGCCTCCATTGCCTGAGTCCATTCAACATGGAAACAGAACATACAGGATCCTTCAGAAGAAGTTAACATGGTATGAGGCATTGAGAGAATGCAAACAAAATAGGAGTGATTTAGCAAGTGTGCACAGTGAATCACAACACTTATTTCTAGAAGATATTGTCAAGCAGGATGGCTATCCTCTGTGGCTTGGGTTGTCAGTTCATGATGTAAGTATATACTGCTGGTGACATCAGTAACAGAGCTAGTAAATAATTTTTCTGCACAGAATATTAAATATTTTCTGATGCTTTTTTCCAGTTTCTCGGAATCACTGTTCCATGGAGTAAATTGCCTACTTTTTCAATGCTGTGTAACATATGTTGAAGTATAAGAAATTCTACTGTCTGTAGCCACACTAAGATGCTTTGCCAATTCCTTGACATTTTAAAATAGTGCAATGGTCCCACATCATTCCTCGCAGCAGAAGGAAGTGCAGTTTGCAACACTTACCTTTAGAGGCTCCAGTTTTTAAGGCCCTCTTGTAGGATCAGATTCCATTAGCAAATAGTCAGACAAGGCTGTATGGAGCCTGTTTAGTCCAGGTCAGGACTGACTGTCCAAGGCAGTTCAGAAGCTGGTGCTCTATAGCAAGTTACGCATCCCTGCTCCCAGGAGGCAGCTGCAGATCTTTGTCCTCCTCTGCTTAGCCTTGGAGCCAAAATCCTGTAGCCCTGACCCTGATTCCCACAATAATTGTCAGACCTGGTCACAGTGGTTAATGGGCAGGAATACCCCTCTGCAGATTTATATGCATACCTTTGCTACCTTGGACCGTCCTTTGGCCTGGATGGTTTCCTCCGCTTCCCACAGCTGACTCTCTTCATTGTCATGGATTTCTGTCTGAAGTAGGAGGCAGCACTGCAAGTCATTCCTGAGCTGCCCAGCTTTACGCAGGCCATCTTTACAGTTGAGCAGTTTGCAACATACCTAATAATGTTCATAGCAAGGAAGGCAGACTGCTTAAATGAAACAGAAGGATGAAATTAAGTAAAATGTTTCCCACAGAATAAAAAAGGCATGTTGCAAGTTTAAACTTACAAACATGCTACACTCAGTTCCCACAAATAATCAGGATTTCTATGTTAAGAACTGATTGGAAGATGTGAACTGTATTGAACATCTGTTTAGTATGGATTTAGAAAACAAAGCCACTTGCACTTTAATTTGTCACTCTGCAGGGTGATATTGCTACATGACTTACCAATGACTGACAAGATTTAAACCACAACCATATGCTGTGGTTTAAACGTGAATTTTTTCTTTAATTAGGGAAGCAAAGCTAATTTTGAATGGTCAGATGGAAGTAACTTTGACTACTATCCCTGGGAATTAGAAAACTCAAATACTACTGAGAACTGTATTCTGTTGGATACTAAGGGATCTTGGAACCGTACAAAATGTACAGATGTTGCTGAAGGTGCCATTTGCTATAGCCCTCCACACAGTAAGTGTTATTTTTAATGTTTTGTTTGTTGTCTTACATATTCTCTTTACATGTTGTATTTAGAGCTAGAAATGAAGGCTGAAATACTACACTATTCCATCTTTAAAAAGAGCTGTTGATCAGGAAGGATAAAACACTGTAATACTTCGGGGAGATTAATTCTTCTCATTTCAGTGGTAAAAATCTAAAACAGTCCTGGTTGCTTTTTGATCACCTGTGATATGAATGTCAAACTATATGTATCTTTACTGAATCAAAATCCTTATCAAACACATAAAACAAACTTCAGAAGCCCCTAAAAGGCAAGAAAAAATGGTTCCCAAGCCTTTGGGACTTGTCTTATGTTCATTGTCAAATAAATTGATCCATGACACAAGGAAGGAGGAGTGTAAGCTAATGGAATCATAGTAGCAGTAGTCCTTGTTGATACAGGCTGTCCTGTTACTACAAAGAGACTACGCACAAACTCCCGCAGCAGAAATAACGCCAATCTCTTTGTCTTTGCAGAGAGACAATTACAGTCAAGCCAAGTGAGCAGAGCTCCCGGCTGCCCGCAGATCAGTGGCACGCTTCAATGGACACAGTATAAGGATCACTGTTACGCGTTTGACATGGCGTTCTACAACTTTTCAGTGTATAACGTGGAAGATGCTAAGAAAGTCTGCCAGAAACTGAGTACGTTTAGACTCTTTATCACATTACAACTTGTAATTGGTCCACTATTAAAGAAGAAATAAAACCGAACAACCAAAAAACCTACAGCAGTTATACTTCTGCTTTTGGGTTCTTATGCTGCTTTAGTTTAAAAGAAGCGCTAGCAAGCTTTATCCTTGAACAGCTAATAAAGGTTCTTGATAAAATGCTGCAGCGTTCAGAAAGATTGTTTGGCACGTGGATATCTGCATGTCAATTGCAGATAGCCATTGGAGGAGGATTCAGAAATATAAGGCTTACAGTTTGGAGGAAACCATTTTGCTTGCATACAATTAACTTTATAATAAAGTTAGTGTGGTTAGCAGTGCTTTCTGATTATATCCTTGCTAATAGGGAGTTTGCTAACCTATCAAATGGTTCCAAGCATGTACTTTATAGATATTAAGGCACATAATATCACTAAAAATTTAATGTCAAAGGATTTCCTCTCTTTGATAAACTATGTGGGGAATTGCATTGCAGAAGACAAGGTTAAGCAGTCTCACATACAGAATTTTTAATCACCTTAGCTTAGAAGCTAGTGACTGTTATAACTTTCTTTTATTGAATTACCTTATCATGTGCGATATGTAGGATGAAAAAGAGAAGGTGCAAGTAGTCCCAGTCCTGGATGCAGTTTTCTACTGAGTCCTACCTGGCCCGGCAGTTGAAAGAGAAAGTGATCTTTCCCTAGAGAGTTAAGCTTCTGGCTTATTATTTATTACATATACTTGGAAAGAATGGGGACACACTGAGTCGGTCTCCAGTGTACACACACTTTCCTTCTTATTATTCCTTAACTGCTGTAACACCGTATATACAAACATAAGGCACAGTGAAGTATTGACTGAGATATTAACTTGACCTGGAAAAATGCTGAGCTTCTGTTCAACTATTTTTTAGAAGGGCTTATTGCTTGGACAGTGCTAGTGATTCTGAATGTGGCATTATCTTTCAATATCTTCCATGTATGTAGTCCACAGCTGCATTAAGTTTACTTCCATCATATTTTGTATGACCTGCTTGAATAACCAATCATCTGAAGCAGTCTTGTATAACATGCTGTATTTTAGGGAATGAGAGGTTTTTGCCTTTGTTCTGCAGGTCACTTCAAGCTAATTTTACAAGCCCAGATCAGCAAATCTTTTCCTGTATTGTTCCCACAGAAAACTCAATGTACAAGCACCATAAAAAAAAAAAAAAAATCTCTGAAGTTGCAATTCTGACCAGTTTCCCCTTCCCCTTAGGTCCTTCAGCAACCCTTCTGACTATAGTGGATGCTGAAGAAAATGCGTTTGTGAGCACACACATAAAGGAGAATGATCTCATCACCAAGAATGTATGGCTTGGCCTGACTCAAAGCTCTAAGGGTATGTAGCAGCAAACACGTATGAACATGAATGTTTCATGTGGTAAATAAAAACGCATAAATCCTCAAATAAGAACACTATTGTAGCGCCGATAGCCTACAGTAACTTCTGTCTGAGGTTGGAATCCCTCATTTGGCATTGTACAGTCCCTTCCTGCTGCACGCTTAAGCTAATCACGAGTCACCGGAATTCATTTTCCCCAGTATTTTTTCATTGGTGCCTAATGGTTAAATTGCAAAAGCATCAAATGCTAAAGTTCTGGAGAACAGGTACAGCTAAAAGTGCTTTTAATACATGGCATAGATAATCAGTCCTGTTTCTTTTAGCAACATAAAGAAATAAATAGATCATGAATGATATTGTGTAACATTACAGTGTGTTTTGGTGATCTAAACTAAGCAAACTTTTTCCCCAACAGATCAGTCCCTGAACTGGCTTGATGGCTCATCAGTTAATTATGTCAACTGGGAAAATAAAACTGCAGGAGTCAATGAAAAATGCAGTGTTATCCTGTCCACAACTGGCACATGGTCCAAAGTTGACTGCAGTCGCAGTCAAAGCAGAGTGGTTTGTAAAGCTCCTTTAGGTACAGAAGCGTTTATTATTATTTTTTTTAGGGGACACTTAATTTTATAGTGATTATATTCAGGATTGTCTTTTTTTGGTGGGGGAAGTCTGTGTTGAAATAAAGTGCAATTCACAAAAGCACATATCAAGTACCTCTGCCTAAGCAGGAGCATTCTGTTGCTGTTTTGCTGTAAAATCGCATTCAGGAACAAATTATCTAGGAATTTACTTCTCCTGGCTCCCACTATGCACTCAAAGGGTAAGGGAGAGAACTGAAATCCCCACTTAAAAGAGCACAGAATAGTTGCTACTGCTTCTTACCACAGGGCATCTCTCATGGGTGAGTCTGTGTAGGTGGGAACAGAAAGACTTCTGCTTGTATGAGATGCTGGGTAAGCAGGTACTGCAGATTATGTTTCCAGTCTTGAGGAGGCTTCTGAAAATGCTGCCCTGCAACTCCAGAAAAAGTTTCAGGCCTCACATTACTTCCTTATACTCTGCCCTGTACAGGGAAGAAAGCGTTTCCCTGAGCGTTAAGCAGGCAAGTTCCTGAGCGGCAGTGGAATCTTTCTGATTTTGTATACATTTTCACTGAAGTGGGAATGCAAGAACAGATTTAACTCGATGCTGCTAAGGAAGACCTCAACAAGACCTTCGCAGTCCAAGGGAAGCATAATTCCCTTCCACTCCCAAGAGAGCTCAGGATCTCTCTAGATTTCTGAAGCTTACAAACCTTGAAACAAGTGCAGCATTTACTAGGTGTTTTTGACCTCCAAAGGTCCCTTCCAACCTAAACATGATTAGGAAATTAACAATGGAATGATCAAAAATAAGCTCGTAAATGCTGGTTCCTATAGGAACCTACCTGCCTATGTGTTGAAGTGAAGACTAGTGATATGATGAAGCAATTTGCCTTAACTCCAACTAGATGAGTGCAATACTAGTGTATAGCTACCTAAGCGTCAACCCGTGACAAAATATTCTTACCAAAATTCTTACAGGGTAACAATTTGTCTTTTGTTCTGTTACAGGTTCTAATCATACTGGGGTGGCTGTAGCATTTGCCCTGCTAATTGTCTTGGTCTTCGTTGTTGGATTAGTATGGTATCTCTATAAAAAGAAGCGTTTTCACTGGAGTGCCTTCTCTTCAGTACGCTATCAAAGAGGGATGAACGATGATGAAACCGATGTATTCACAAAAGACAGCTATTGAGAAACTTCCTTCTGCACAATTCAGCATGAACTTCACTGTGTGAAGCCGTAAGGAATGAGCTACTTGTTTTATTACTTCTTTTTGGAAAAGTAATAAGAAGGTTACCCATGGAGGCTAAATTTTGTTCTTGTATACAAGTGCAATTTTTATTCAAGTCCGTGTTAGTTATTTACATTCAGCCTCAGCTATTTAAGGTGCAAGGTTTCTAGAGTTCTGTGGTAGTTCTTAATTTACAGTATTTTCTTTTTTTACTGAAAAGAGTTTTTAGTGGAGTAATTAATGCTAACAGTACTTTATGGAGCATCACCTTAACAAATGCACTTCTTTAACTTTGTAATCTATCAATGACTTCATGCCAAATGATGCACCGTTTTGATATGCTGTAAGGGTTTTGCTGCTAGCACTGGCTTACCCAGTAGAACCAACTTTTGTGATAAGCAGTTGCAAGTTTTGATATAGCAGGGGAGGAGGGAGTTACCAAACAAAAAAGTATTAATTCCCATCCAACTAGAACTTGAATTTTCTTGTTATAGTGGAAGAAGATCATATTGTGAATTATCTCTGCCCCACCCCGAGGATACACACACCAAAAAAAAAAAAATGTTACCGTGGTGAGGGAAGAAAATTCCTTAGAATGTAGAATGTACATTTTGAAAAAAAGAGTTAGGGGAAATACCTTGCACTAAAGCCATGCCATCTAGGAGTAAATTAAATAAACATAGAATATTTGAAGCCTGAAACTGTGGCAAGCTGGCAGATCACTACTGCTGTTCCCTGAAGGTAGTAGTGGAGCTAACAAAAATACCCATTAAGAGCTAACTGCAAACACAAGATATAATAAAAGCCTTATCCCTATAAAAGCAAAGGCATGAATGTTATGTTTTGTCCTGCGACATAACTTCTCTTTAAGTAAATGGTTTAGTTTCTTTTCACAGTTCCTTTCACAAAGTTTTGAAAGCACAAATAGCAGGAATGTTTACAGCAAAAATCAGTATCTGGACCTAATTATTAATTAAATAAGATGAAAAAATCTGCACTTGGAGTAGCACTTAGAGGAAGATGTACCGCATTCTATCTTACATCTTCAGACTACTCTGAAATTAGGCTTGAGCAATTTCCTTGTAGATCAAAACAAAGAAAATACCTGCTCTGTTTTATGACCCGTTGCACTGTGACACCCAGGGACAGGAGTGTTGCAGTGACAGTGTTTCTTGTTCTGTAATGAGATCCTCCTAACATTTACTCCCCCTAATACTCTTATTTATGCTAAGATTAAATGCCAAATGTTATAGGTGAAATAAGTCATCTGTCCAACAAACAAAATAGAGCTATATCTGAGGAAAGAGTGAGAAAGAGTATATGGTAAATAAACTTGTATACATAAATGCTAAAAATACTTGAGTATTTTACATAAAACTTAAACTTGATTTTTGTATGTGATGTGTCACTGTGCCTTTCCTATGCACTCCAAAGAAAGCAATAAAGGGAAAAAGGGAAGACAGAATTGTATATATTAATTACTCTAATAATTTGATCAATTAATGGTTTTTAAAGTGTCTTTAGACTTTGTTAATGCACAATATAAAGAACAGATGCATTTACTTTTATGAAGGAGGGTATATAAAAGACCAAATCCATTCCCCATGTAATGGCAGTATGATATGGTAAATAGTAATAACATTTGGTCTGACGAAGAGTACTACTGATTTCTCTGAACCAATGGTGCAAGGTCATGATGTTCAGCTGCCTTTCCCCCCCCCCTCCCTGCAGTTTACTTAACGTTGACAGCACTTTTCTTTGTTCCTGTTTGCACTATTTTGATAAGCAAGCGTTTATCATTTGTATTGAGAAATAGAGAACTTCTTGTAGATGACACTTTAGAACAGCAGCCTGAAGGGGCACAGCAAAGGAACCTTTGGGTTAGTTTGCTGATCAAAGGAGTAAGCACTTCTGTTGTTTATTTGGTACTTTGGGCACAATTGTGAACACTTCCTTTCTTGAGGTAACTTGTAGAAAAAGTGGTTATGATGCTAGTTACTATGTAATGAAAATAACCCTCACCCCCCCTTAAACTTACCCTGGTATGAGAAGCATGTGAAACGTAACAAAGCCTGGTTCCTGTTGTCTTCTGGTCTAGCTTATATGCCTAAGTGCTTTGCCAAATGACTTCTGACTTAATGGACTAAAAAAACCAACAAAAAAAAAAGTGTTGGTTATTGTCCTTTTCTAACAAGAGCAGTAAGTGGGAAAAGTTATTTACAAATTCTCATGTTTTGAGGTTTACTAGTTTTACAGATGTTTATACTTGGAGCATTTTTAGGTGTAAATCTGAAATGGAAAATGGAAATTACTAGCAAAATCCTAATTCTCCAACACACATGAATATATACTTTTTATTAAAAAAATGTGTATTTTATTCTTATGAATGATGTAAATAATTTTTTAAGGCCCCATTTCTCATGTTTGTTTCATCATACCCGAGTTGTCTAATCACTGGTAATTCTTGTTTGAGTAAGCACAACTGCCTTAGTGCAGGTGAATAACCCACTTCATTTGAAACACAGAAAAAAGATTATTTAGCAGTATTGTTATTGAAAGAATAAAGTTGAATAAAGCACTAAACTGTTTGCACTGATTTTATTTCCATGGAAGCAGTTATCAGAGCTAAGGTACAGCTCATTAATCATTGGGTTAAAAAAAGCACATAGCACAGGGGCTGCAATCACAATTAAAGCAGGTAAGCAAGTGTTACCGTGATAAAACCTTAGAGGTGATAAAAATATTTGATGTATTTAAGAAGAATGCTAATAACTTTCGCAGTTGAAAACATACTTTATCATGGAACATGGTTATACATGGCTTTTATCCAGCTGCTTCTGGGCTTGCACAGAGAGGGAACTCCTCTGTGCCTTTCTTTTTTTCAATTGAGGTGTAATTCATTAGCACCTTATGGCCCAAATTAACTCTAGGGCAGTTTATAAGGGCTCCTCATAAAATACAGGCAAGATTAAATTACTCACAGCCATGTAACAGTTGCAACTAAGGCATGAGATGTATTCATTTTTGTGGGTAATCCGTAATGGGGAATCAGGCTTTGTCCCCAGAAAGAGACGCATATGGACTTCTGGTCAAATTCGGGAGTCCGTGCCTCAATCTCCTCACATTTTAAGTGTCATCTGAATTCCAGACTTCCAAAATCTGTGACTGCTGGCCAAAGGGCAGTGTTATTTTTAGCTACAGTAATGGCTTGCTGGGAGAAACACCCTATTGAGCAAGATGACAGACGAGGTCATCGGCTTCAAAACCATTAATCTTAAAACAAGACTATGTGCAGGGAAATAGAAGAACAGAAGTGAAGGGCTTTTCCCAGGTCCCTGAGCAGTGGAGTTAGGAAGACACTCTAAAGCTCCTTCATCCTGGAGCACGGGCCCTGCTGGACTGTCGTAGCTCTAGACAAAAACTGGCCAACTTTGGGGAAATGCATAAAGGCTTTTGCACACTTTGAACTGGACATGTGACACTTGTCACTCATTGGCCTCCCTCTTGTTAGGGCAGAGCCCACCTCTGCGGGGATGGCCTCCTCCCATGGCTCGTGGAGCAGCATGGGTTCCTCTTCCCAGTCTCTGAAGAGTGTTACGGAAAGGTTAATCCACATCTGCCAGTAGAACAGCCAGCATTTATTCTAACGCCATTTCTGCATCAGTAACTTAATTGACATAGAAATGAACCATGAGCACTTATGCACAAGCGCTGTTTGGGCCTGATGGATTTGCTGTATTTCTTACCGTCTTTTCCTTTAAACCAAATGCACCATCTGCTCACTGCTCTGGACATGCGTTGTGCATCTAAACATTTTTGAAAGGAGGAAGTAAATTGCATGGCCTGTCAATGATTTTTTTTTGGTGTGGCTACAAATAAGCCAAACATTACAATTTGTGTTGCTAAAAGTCAGAATTACAATTTGGGCCTGTTATGCATCCGCTCTTGCTGCGTGTGTGGAGCACAGTGGGACAGGCAGCCCAGGTTCACAGGCATTAGTCAAATTTGTTCTGTTGTCAAGCAGCACATAAAGTTCTTACTGGCCAAATTAAACAGACTTTGCAGAGCTTTAAAGTGAGAATTATGAGCAATATTAAAGAACTAAGCTTAGGAAAAACAGGAGATTAGCTGCTGGAGAGAAAAATTCAATTGTCACTCTAATGGACATTTCCCATTTAGTTCTGAAGAGTTTAAGATGAGAGATGACAACACACTAGATAAAGGTAATTTTCTGTTGATAGCAAATTAACTTGCAAATGGTGCATAGCGTAAATGCTGTTATTCCTTGGGTTTATTCCTTTATGGTATTTTCAGATTGAAAACTCCTGTGCACGCTGTCACAGTATCTTCTGGTAAGTAAGACTCTCAACAGATCTGAGGGGGTAGGGGAGGATACCAGATGAGGTTTTTATTGTGATTGCATAGTAATGCAACACAGACCATAAGTCCTTCTGGATTTCTATTTGCTAATGCAAATGGGACTATAATTACAAGCAGAACAACAGTTCTTTGTTAGCTTTGCTCCTTTTCAGCATAAATAGAATAACTCACTCCGAGGTGGCTTTTAAGAAAATGGAATTTCAGCGATACAAAGTAATTATTGCAAAATGTGCTTTCTTCATTATGCTGCCCTCTTTGGTGTACATTTTTTGTTCAGACAAGTAAGAACAAAGATCTTTTCCTGCATGCTGTGTCTCAGGACACTGTGGATAGGAAAAGTACTACTGCTACTTTCTATAAAACTCTTCAAATGTCATGTGTTATAGTTCCCCTTTAACAGAATATATAGAACAGATAATTATACAAAAATGTGGTGCTTATACCTTGTAAAAGCTAGCGAGCCTTGTAGGCATATTCAAATTAAACTTACAAAGTAGTTGGTTGGAATGATTTCACACATACTCCTTGTTGAATGTCATCCCCATTAGCGACCAAAATGCTTTCAGTTTCATTGAAATGTCTTTACTTTCGTAAAGATGATCTGGGTCGTGTCAAGTGAGAGCGTGAATTACACATGTACAGGGATAATAGGAGGGCACATTTACCCAGGGATTGGGTGGTGAACTACTTTGAGGAAAAAGGCTGAGTTCCTGAAATTTCCATCTTGTATTGTCCCCTGCAGCCACCATTCTGCTTGTACCTGTTCTGTCTCATACCAGCCTTGCAGCACTGATGATTGAGCCACCAAGAGAGGAGCACACCACCACAAGCACAAGAGCCAGCTGGGCAGCCTTACAGCGGTGCAAGGGGCCGGGAAGGGAGACCAGAGCGCACCGCTTCCTAAAGGGGCGCAGCCAGGAACCCAGAAGGCGTGGGACGAGCAGTGCCAACAGTCCCACAACACCAGATGGTGAGGAAGGGTGCTGGGGAAGGGCCAGGACAGCCAGTGTGGGCAGCTGGAGCAGCTGGTAACACCAGGACAGGGTACCACAGCCTGGCAGGGGTGGGCCTGTTCCCCTCTTCTGCAAGAGGCAAACCTACAGCAACTGGGGGAGAGCAGCTTTCTCAACCCCAGCCCAAGCACGCCAGGGCAAGGAGGCATTTGCTGGGGGCAGGAGCCAACACGCCCCTCCCAGCCCCAGGGGACTCCCCCCCAAACAGGGCTTCTACCAGGCAGACCCAGCACCTCCATACCCCACGCCAGCCTCACCTTGCAGGACCAGCTCTGCTTCTGCACACTGAATCACAGGCCATCCTCTGCACACATGGCTTTCTGAGATGCAGGTACCCCAGGGGAGCCGGGTGAGAAGGCTCCTGCTTTAAATCCTGCTGTGCCCAGGGGCACGCCCTGACAAGGCACAAGCAGCGACAGCTGAGATGCTCTCACTTAGCCTCATGCTGCAACAGGAGTGAGAAGCAAGGCAGGTAAGCTGCTTCTGTGACCCTGTGTGCTTTGTTGGGGGACTTGCAAAACTGTGCCCAATGCCTAACCTGTTATGGAACCGGTTCGGTTCATACTGATGGGCTGTGCTATTTCGTTGATAGTCATTCGGGAAGGGTTTATTGGCGTTTACTTTTATGGGAAGGACAAGTTTGTGCTGGCACTCCTGAGCCATCGCCGCATGGGGAAGGCCTGAGGCGCCGCTGTGCGGGGGCAGTGTCTGAGGGCTGCAGGAGGACACAGATGTGTCCCTGGGTGCAGCATTAGCAGGTGACAGAGCCAGGCTCCCTGCCAGCCGGCCACACACTGTAGCTGGTGGGGTGGCCCGAGCCGTGGGGCAGCGGGACGTAGCACATGCCTGGCAAGAACCAGGAGGCACCCAGCATCGTGCGTTTGCTCTTGGTTGCATCCAGCCCTAACCACTGGAGCAGAGCCCAGGTCTGCTGGGAGAGGGAGTGTTCCCTGCAGGGTGAGGGAGGCTGGCAGGCATGCAGCCGTGCTCCGAGAGCGGCTCTGAGCGGGCAGGCAGAGCAGGTGGGTTGTACTGGTGACCGCATCCTCGGCGGTCACCTCCGTGTTGGCAATGGCATGGGGTGACCGCATCCTCGGCGGTCGCCTCTATGTTGGCAATGGCATGGGGCCAGAGCATATATCCAGCTGCAGCGTTAGGGATTTCTGGTGTAAAACATGGACAAGAGATTAGCAAATTCACAACCCACAGACCCACGAGCTTGTATTTTACAGTGGGGTCTGGAATTTGTGTGTGAGGGATTTGCTTAACTGCCCAGGGAGGAGTGCACATTGGTTTGAAGTCAGTGCATGGAGTAATGGTACCACATACAGCCTATGCGGGGAAAAGCTGTGTGGTTGTAAGCAAGCTGTAAATAAGTAAGGTGTAAATAAGCAGTTGAAGTTTACAGTCAAACTGGTTTAATAACTGTATGTTAGATAACTAGATAGTTGTGATATATGCTGTGATTTTGTGTATAAATCATTTTATGGTGTAGGTACGAATTATAATTTGTACCCTGTTCCAAAGCCTAACTCCAACACCTGTCAGTGTTGTAAATGTAAATGTAAAACTGTTTCATATAAAGTAAACATCAGAGCATGCAAACTTTAATTAACTATTAAGAGAAATACTGGGGTAGAGGCCAGAAGGGACTGCACATCATGCCGACAGGGTGATGTGACAGAACTGGAAAGGGAGCGCGGGAACACAGGAAGCCGGCCGTCGCCTTGGGGGCTGGTTATTCACTGCAACCAGCCAGAGATTAATTTGTGCGCGTTGTCAGTCGTGCCAGACCTGCAGCAGTGCATTTGCTGTCGTGATAGAGATATGTTAGAGGAAGCAAGTAGAGACTGAAACTGAAGAGCCTCAAGTGAGGCTGGCTGGCTGGCTAGCTCCTGCTTTAATCCACAGTGACTGGGGCTGGCATCCGTGTTTGCCTCCAGGAAAAAATTCAGCTTAGGTTGGTGGCTGGGCCACACGTAGGGGAGATGGCACATGGCACCCTTCGGTGACCGAGCGGTGCCCAGGAGATGTGTGCAGGCCAAGCAGCCTCCTCCACCCAAGCAAGCTTCTGTGTGACTTCACGCTTCCTAAGCAGAAGGGACGCAGAGACAGCATGTCGTTGCAAGTGCACAGGAAGGGATGTAACAGCTGAGGAAAAAAAGCAACTGCTGAAGTAAGCAGAGGCAGTTTCTGGCTAGAAAGACCTGGAAGGGCTATGCAAGGTGGTAAGGGTGGAGAAACTAAAACTCTGAACAGCTGGGGAGGAAATGGCACAGACGAATCTCCAGGGGCCCAAGGCTCTCAGAGCATCTGGCCAGGGGACATGAGATCATGTTAATGGCAATGATGCATCACTGCTTGGCCTCCATACCTGTGCAGGAACCCAGGGAACTTTTGCAGGCAGCAGAGAGCCTGTGTGTTACCGGCAGCAGAGCTGCCCCAGACCAGATTTGCCACTTTAGTGACACGCTCTTAAGCAAGCCCATACCCAGGTCATGCTGTCGGTGTGGTGCGGCTGGCAGCTTGTTCGAGCTAGAGGTGATTTTCTGCATAGTGACCCTGGAGGTGCCAAAGAGAAGGGATGGAGCTAATCCTGCAGACTGGGCCTTTGGAGATGATTCACTCCTTGCTCTGCTTTCACCATAGTAACTGTCTCGGAACCAGTCCCTTGAACCTGCGCAGGACATCTCCCACTGACCAAAGGTGCAACAGCCCCAGAGCGAGCAGAAGCTGAAAACAAACCTTCCCAATGCAGCTGCAAACTATTTTTTGGAATTTGCCGCAAAGGCAAAACTTGCTTCTGAGAGAAAAGCTATTGTCTCCTCACACCATTGATTCACTTAAACATCCCAAGTGTTAGATCTCCGACTAAACATCTTAACATGAGCACACGGTGTCTGAGTCAATACAGCCTGTGCAATCCAATAATTTATTAAACTTTCATCTTGTAAAGCCAGTTACAAATTAAAAAAGACAGCAGAAGGAATTCTGTAATAGAAATGAGCAACATTACAACAAACAGTAATGGGAGTTACATTTCCAAGTGGGTTCAAGCTGCCTGCAGCAACCCAAGAGCCAGAACACAGAGCTAGTGCAGAGTTAGGACAGGGATAGTCAAGGCTACTCTGATACATAAAGACATCTAGTCAGTGTACGGACTGATACAAAGTGTTGCTTCTCAGATTGCCTCTGCATTCCTGTTCTCGCTTGCTTGTGACCTGGTCATCTTTTTATTCTTCGTGACAAGGGGATGTTTGTAGGATCCTTCAGTAAAGCTATTTAAGGCAAAACTCCAGTTGAACGTACGGTACGCAGTAGTGGCTATCCTCTTAGGCTGGTTGTGTGGCAAGTGGACAGAGTGTTTGCACGTGCTGCAGTGCAGTGGAAATGAGAGAAAAGCACGGATTATGTACAGTGTCTTTTCTTGGACTGTCAACCTCAAAACTGGTTTTCTGTGACACAGTATTAGTGACACGGCACAACGTAGAGCTGAATTGGAACAGAACCTGTTGCATACTGACTCCTAGTTTTCTTTTCTATGAAATTTCTGTTTCATAGGTAACAGGCCTTAACTGCTGCTTCTTGAGAAATGGAGGCATCTAATTTTAAACGTGGAGCAAGGCCCACGCTACATACAGCTCTTCAGTTTCATTAAGACACTGAATGGGTCTTTGCATTCTGGGATCCCAAGACTAGATAAGGGTCATAGAAAATGACTAGCCACCAAGTTTCTGAATTGCTAATGCAACAAATTTATGATATGACTGATACTGAATATGAAACCATGAATATGAAACAATGAAATCAAGTTTTTGAAGTCAAGAGACTGAAGATGACTGTCATCTTTCACCAAGAAGAAAAAAAAAAATCTGCTTCTTCAAATTACAAGTAGCTAGAAAAACATCCAAGAAGCAGTAGTTTTGGCAAAACAGCATTGTTTTCAAGTTTTGCTGATGACTAGAGAGCTAGAGGTGATAGGAAGGAGATTTGGGGATTCAGTGATGGGAGCAATTCTAATTAGAGTTTGGAGGAGGATGAAGAGTTTGGCATCTGCTTACAATAGTATAGAGGAAGTTAAATCCTTGCCTACAATTTGTCTAGGCCCCTAGTCTCTCAGTAAGAAACAGTTCACTTAAAACTAAAGTTCAGGGATCCAGTCATCCTAAAATCCCATATAAAGATGGAACTTAACACAGGCAGGCTTCTCACTGTAAAAAACCCTGACCTCCATCTAAAACCTGGAGTTTATGAAGAGCAGCTCTTCTGGAAATGCAACTACATCAACCTCATCTCCTGGGCTGCATAGGGGAAAGGCAATCATTAATTTTTAGGCAACAGGTGCTCCTTGGAATATACCCAGAATGGCACCTGATAATCTATTTCAATGGTGCTAGTCCCAGAGATTTTCTCCTATGTGGGAACATACAGATTTTTAAGTTAAAGTGCCGGTTTTTACAGTCATGTACCTGTGAACTTCTATAGGAAGGTAAAGAATCACCTTGGGTGTTTTTATTTGTTTGTTTAATGCTCTCTCAGGTAGGGTTTGACCTTTAGTTGGACCACTTGGCTTCAATTATACAAAGGTGTTTTCTTTTAAGACCAGATCAGATTATTAGTATATTCTGAAGAACCCCCACAGTGACTTATATTTTTGGAGTTGCTTGCAAAATAAATAAAATACCAAATATTCTTTTAGCAGACCATGCTGTGATCCCAGATGTCTGCATGTTGGAAATTCATAAGGAAGCTTAAGTCTGTCTCCTGCAGTGCAGAAATGATTGTTACGAATTTTTCTGCCAGTATGACAGGTAATGGTGAAAGCAGCAGAGAGGACACGCAGAAGGAGGATGCTTCTGACTTCTTTAAGGTACATTGTTCATCAAATAAGCAAGGGGAAAACAAGTTTTGTGTCATTAATATTTAACAACACTTGTTACTGTTTAATGTCTTTGGGCAGAGGTGCAAATCCTATGGTACTGTAGATGTCACTTCAGTTTTTACAGTAGTCAGTCAAGTGGAGTTCTTAAAAAACATCTTTGCTACACTTGTGCTGGCAAGTTGCAAATACCAATCATTAAACAACTGCCTCTCTCTCGTGGCAGTTCATTTGTATCACCTAGTCCAGATGCTAGCATGACTGTCCACACTGGTGGCTGATTTGACGCTGCAGCGTTTCTTCACAATCATGTTGATGTATGCTTTCATGATCTTTATTATCTCGCCCACCTAGAGAGAGAACACAGTAACAGAGGAGAAGCACATTAAAAACCTAATGTCATTGAGGCATACCAGAGGTTTTGCAGAAAAAGATTCCCTTTGTCCAAAGTCATGGCACTATAAATTTTGCAGGTAATACTAAATGTGAACATGACTGTAAGGGAAGAAGTGCTTGTCAAGTTTGTGTTCTGCTGTAGTGACATTTAAAAAGGCTTCTAGCTCAAAGAAAAGCAACTGTAATGCTACTAATTTATATTTTCTTAGAGTTTGTGAACTCCATTCATGTACTGGAAAGGAACAAAACCACCAAGTGCATTCATGAGCACCCAAACCTGGACATTCCCAATGCACTGGAAGACCATCCAACCTCCTTCACTTTCTAACCAGCATAATTTTTTCTTCTGTTTATGCCTGTATTCAAGAAGAGGTGCCATGGCACTTTAGGCTTAAGCTCCCTTTGTCTTTTTCCTTGGCTGCCCAGTCCATTCAGCTGCAGTTTTTGCACATAAACTTGTCTAGTCCTTGGCTATTAGAGCTGTACTGAAGTGCTAGTGAAGCCACACATATAACAAATCTTGTGCTTTCATATACCTGGGATGTTTCGAAGAACATTTCTCTCTCATCCACTGTAATCTTGAAGGTGTTAGGCTGTGGTGCTCCGAAGAAAACAATGTGCTCATACTGGAAAGTTTCTAGTGGTTTAGGATCCCCTCGCTTGTAGACAGACACATTCTCTGTGCTGACTCCAAGCCAAAGATCATTTGGAAATCCACCCTCCTTGCACTGCAGAAAAAGAAACATGAAATTTTGCATAAACGCAGTGGAGGATCAAATAATTTTTGATTCAAGGAAAAGCCCTCAGTTTCTGGCTCCTATAGGACATTTCAGCTCTTCCCCCCAAAAGAAAAAAATAGGATGTTGGCAGAAGGAATCTTGAAGGCAATCCTGCTGCAAAGGTTTAGAGGTGACATAGCTGTGAATCAAATACTAGTTGAGCAATAAATAATTTAATACCTAGAAGCTCTCATCAGAATTTTAAAGTGATTTATGAGGTCAATATTCTACTTATTTTTCAGATAACATAGTGAGTACAAGCAGCTTCCCACAGTAATCCACCTAGGCAGCAACAAAACGGATAAACCTGGAACTGTGGATTCCTACTCTAGCAGGCTAAGCACAGTGGCCGAAGTGACCAAGCCTGAGCAGTTTCTGCTGCAGAACAGGACTGCACTTTTTGCTGGTAAGGACAACAGAGCTTCATTTTACTTTTGCTTTCACCAGCCAGCACCTGCTTAAGCCCAAAACAATTTCCCAAATTCTGCCGCTCTTCTAATGAAGTGGGAATCCATTGTCTCCCTCCATTTACTAGGATGCACCACCTTGCTTGCTCTGTGCTCTCTGCATCACAGCTCTTTGGGTATGTGGCACTACAGGCTTACCCTAAGGCAAAATGCAGCCAATTCCTGAAATTCCCTTCTGCTGCTGAGCAATATATACAGCTGTATCTGTTCTCCAGACTGATGCCTCTCCTTGGCAGCAGTTACAGGAGTTTATGCATTGCTCACCTCAACATCAAAGAGGGTTGACCCATAACCTGGCCACTCCTTTACAATGGACATGTATTTCACCATGGCCTGATGCTGAGAGAGTCCCTGCAGCTTGGTCCATTTCTGTGCTATGCTTGCCCGAGCAGCTGAAAGCTCTTCCTTTACCCACATCTCCATCATCTGCTCCTCTTCTACCTTCTGCTTCTTTACTGAGCCTGTCTTGAAGCTACGTTTCAATGTCCCTTCAAGGAAGCTGGTCCGTCTCCTCTCCAGGGTATGACTGGTAGTGCCACTGCTCTTTGTTGAGTGCAGTATTTTGGATTTTAGTCTGTTAACTGGGTAGATTCCATCAAGGGTCCAACTTATTTTAGAATAATCTCCATGAAGATACTGCAGCCGTAGAGCTGCTAGACGCTGCAGTGTGTCCTCTGGTGCAGGAAAATGACCATCTATGAGGCTTTCGTGAGCCTACAAAGAAACAAACAGAAAGTCCCCCAAACTCATCAGAAAGCAGAAGCACACTTTATTCACAGTTGGGTCCACACACAGATTCCTGTGGCATCTGCCAATCCCAGCAGGAAAGGCATAGTTCAGGAGATCAGAGCAGACATTAAAATATAGAAGTCAAAGTCTGCAACTGTTCAGTCTTGGAGGGACACCTCTTTCTGCAAGCCTGAACAGGACAGAGATCTCCAAGGGGCTCCTATCCTATAAGACTGAAAGTCTTATAATGAGGACTTCTTAGGTCTGGAACCATGGGAGGGATCGGAATTGAGGCAATTTGTTTTGTGCTGTACCAGCTACAGCTCCCGTGTGGAGATCATATTCAGCACCAGAGAGTTAGATGCAATAAACTCAAGACTCTTAACCTCAGTCTCATTGCATACCAACACCTCCCACCTCCTCCTCTTTCACCTGATGTCTCCCCCAGTCTTCTCGCTTCCCTTTGTCTGTTTTCCTGTGAAACATATTTGGGTGGGGGTTGCTACATCCATCTAATGTTTGGATAACATCTGCTCTCCTGCTGTTACTTCTCTTCCACCACTCTTTGCTAGCGAGAGCTGTGTGGACTGAAAGCCTTGCCGATAGGGAGTTTGGTACAATTGAGTTTCCACAGGCTACCATGATGTCTCGATCCTGACCATTTCCTAGACGTTCTGTAGTTAATGATACTGCATCTTCACTTAAAGAAAGCCCTCCTAGGCCCATTCATTGCCTGTACGATGTACATGCCAGGCATTTGACTATCAGAGAGTTTCAGTCTTCATGTCACCAACTCCCTTTAACACATACTAATTTTCAACAGCTATAATTTTTTGAGGCAAGATCAGTGTCCATTAGAAGTAATAAAGATGGGACAAATCACACAGCTGGGCACTCCAGTCAGTTTAGTTTTGCATCCCTGATTGCAAGGTTATTTCAACTTTCCCTTTTTGCGTAGTACTCTTCCAGTAACAGAAGGTACTAATTTCCTGTTACTCAAAAGAAATTGCCCAAACGATTGTTTTTTTAGTTAATTCCTGTAATGCCCCAAGGATGTGCTGTTCTTGTAAGCTGATATGCAGATAACTAGATTTTCCAGTTTTCTTTACATCTATGTTCTGCAAGCAGCTGCTTTTAATGATTCTTCTTGAATCATTATCCAAATTTCTATATCTTTTAAAATTTAATTTTAAAAGCATTTTATTATCATTAGTCTTCTAGTTTATTGAAGCCCTTGTTCATTTTTCTTGCTTTTGTTCTAATACTTCTGTTCCCTGGAGAACTTCACAGTATATCTGCTTGGTAGATTCCAGGCAAAAATCCAACACACTAAATTCTTCTGTTCCAACCAGCATTCCCACTTCTAACACAAAAGTAAGCCATTTTCCTCTATACTCTTGTGTGTTTCTGCCTGGAAATGAAATCATTCTCCAAGAACAAGCTTACCTGCTCAAACATGAAGGCAAACTCTACCCCATCCTTGGGAACATTCTCAATATCCAAGAAGCAATAAAGCTTAAAATACAGCTGCCACTGTCCTTCCTCATCCTCTTCTTCAGAGCCAGCAAGCCTGTAAGATAGGTAAGCGAATGACAGGTGGAAAAACCCAGTAACCAGAAGCACCCAGTACTGGGATACCCACAGTGCAACTCACAATATGAGGATACCCCTACATTTCTGAAACAGAGAGTACACAGAACTAGCTGATGCACCAGGACAATTTCAGTGCAGCAGTCTTTTCTGGTAACTTCCACTTTTTCCTCTGAGTCACACAAAATTTTGTCTCAGAAGGGTCCAAAGTTCTTATCAGATATACTTGATCAGAAAATTAGATCAATGGTCCTAGATAAATGCAAGAGTTGGAGGCAGGACCCGAAGTATTCCCCATGCTCAATATACTTATTCCACGTAATCTATGAAAAGCACCAGTCTTGCCACCATTTGGAACAATTTTATTTTTGTCTCTACAATAGATACAAAATAGACAATGGCATTGCCAGCCTCTGTCATAATTTACTGCTTTCTTTGTATGTCTGGCCATAAAACCACAGTTCACGGTAAGATATCAGGGCTGTGTTTCTAGGCCCAAATCCTTGCTCTCTCTTCTGATATAGCTATTAGGATGTAAATTGACAAGATCGATATCAGATTTAAGCAAATCTTCCCTGAGCTCTGCTAGTAAACCATTACTCTTTGATAAAGGCACTACTAATTTTGACAAGCCTGATAAAGAATGTTTCTTCATCACCAAAATAGACATGAACGTGGTTTTCCACACAGTGAGAAAGAGCGCTTGAACCTTACCAAAGGGAAGTTCATACCAGAGAACGGTTGAATCACTGCAGCTGCTTTGGATAAAACTACCCGAGTGTACTACTACTTAACCCAGTGGTACATCCAACTAGGAGTTAAAGGTTTTCTGAAACATTCTCCTACCTCTCAAACTTGGCCAAGATATCAGCCACAATCACCCGACTCTCAACAGCACGGTCCACCTGCTGGTTATGTTCAAAGAGCGCAAACATATTGCGGCTGTCCTCCATTGCTAAACCTCGGATCAGCTTTTCAACCACCTGCAAAATCAGAGAGAGGCAGGTCACAGAGTAAGTACTGTGCATACTTCCACACCAAAGAACCGGTACCTCTTCAAGACACGCATCATTCCATCACATTTCTCCCTTAGTTATCTTGTTTTCAAATTAAAAGAATTCTAACCCTAAAAGATCATTCCCTGCAAGGAAGCCATTAATCATCCTCACTGTTATTCTCTGAATCTTTTCAATCTCCACTATCCTTTTGAAGATGGGAGAATTAGAACTCTGCACAAGAAACAGGCACATAATGGATTTAGATGTCATGACAGTATTCCTGGTTCCTCTAGTAAGCAATTCCACTTTTTACTACTATTTTTACCTCTGTTTAGTGCTAATGTTTTCACAGAGATGCTTACTATAATCTGAATCTTGCTTCTGACCTGCTAACGATTAAGTTACTGGTAGGATACCCCTTCCAAAAGGATTACTGGGCTTACAGCTTGTCCAGAAAACTGTGTTTAGCAGGTCTTTGGAATTACTACCTTTCCAATGGGCCAAACACAAACAGTGTTTAGATTTTGTAGCACAGTTGTTAAGTAATATTCTACAACCCAGGTGTAGGCCTTGCATAACTCTGAACCCACAGGATAAGCTGAGCTTTCCCTAGTGACTTTGCAGATATAGCAACAAAACTGTAATAATAATAATTTAAAAAAAAAAGATAAATTGGAGATGGATAGGAAAAAGGACTCCCTTCAACAGATCCTGTACCCAGACACAGAGATGTGCTTACATCTGGTTAATACTACTAATGCATTACCTCTCCAGCACTTGTGTGGGAATTGATGGTTATTTTACAGGAGCCACCACCATGGCAGTACACAGTTGTAGTCATTTCTTCACGGGTGAGAAGAGCCTGTATTTCCTCCTGAGAGGGCACAAACTCCCTTGTCTTTGTTCTCTTCAGGGAATCACTTATGAATTGTGCATACCTGTCTATTTCTGAGCCTGGGAAGAGGTCTTTTACCCTAATTGTAAAGACAAACAAAAGAAAAAAAACATTACACAGAGAACCAGAAAGTGCATGCGTTACCACGTAACTTGGACTACTGCATGTAAAGTGTTCAGTAGAGACAGCGATGTCAAAAGCACCAGAGCAAGAAGGAGCCCACTTATTTCCTGCATCATACAACCTGCTTTTACTAGCCACTCCGAAGTCACTTCAGTGGCATTTCTCAGCAACATAGGAAATAAGCAGTTCAAACTTCCAGGAGTTTAGTACCAGCTGCAGATAGTTGACTGACTATGTACTATAAATAGACAGATAGGACTGACCATCTCAATTTAAAAAATTGAGATTAAAAAGAATAAAATCTAATTTAAACCTTTTTTTTCATTTATTCTTACTTGGTTTTTTAATTTGTTGGCTGTGCTTGAGCCACCTTTATAGTATTTTTCTGAATCAAGAAGACAGAAAGTAGATGCTTGTATGTGGTTCTCTTCTCTCCAAGGCCAACAGTTCTAAGTATAAATTATCTGCAATTGCAGTGATAAAAACATGAAATGGCAACGTGAAGCATTCTTCAGCACCTCTTCTAACCAGGCCCTGAATGTAGCTATTTGGTATACTGGAACAAATTTCACCTCACTTTTTCCTAGCCTGGAAGGAATCAAATAGGTTTTATCGATCTTTCTCATCACTAATGAATGAAGTGAGGCTACATGGCTGCAGCCCAGCCCCGGTGCAGACTGCTCTGGAAAGTTGCATTAGGTGTTGAAGATGAATTCGGAAGAAATATAAATTATTTAGCTCATGACAATCGGAGGTTAAAGCTGATTAGAAATACAAGTTCTAAGTATTGTGTGCTTGGTTAAGCAAACAAATATTGAAAAACTATCAATTGACCCTACAGTGTATCTACTACTCTACAGTACAGATTTTGCCTGTGGCAGCTGCAAAGTAGTACATATTTCAATGTATATGAAAGTACGGTCCTCGCCTTTCCTGCAGGGTAACAATATTTATATGCACATTAGTAAAGCAATTAACAGAGTCTCATGGTATTCTGTTTGGGTAGCCTTATTTGCCACATCCTTTCAAGAAAACAGAAGGGTGGCAAGGGGGGAGTTTGAATACAGCAGAAGAACCTGTAGCAAGAGCTGTGCACAAGGGTGGGAGGCTGCAACACCACAGGAAGGTGTTCACGTAGGGGGAAGGTGAGACTGAGAACTACAACAGGCAGATGAAGACGAGCAGTGTGAAAGGGAAGAGGACGTTTACCTTCTCAAGTGGAACCTGAGGTAGCGCAGGATCCCTCTACTGGGCAGAAAAGTGCAGCTAATACATGCCATCAGCTGCCAGTGGTGCAGGTTCCCAGTGCTGTTGGGATGTGGCATGTGATTAGTTTGTTTGATGAGCTGACAGTACACTTCATCACGAAGGGGCTTTAAATCATGGCAGGTCTGCAGAATGCCTTGGATAATGGGTATGGGGTCAGACACCGTCTCGATTTCCTGAAGGGAGTTAAAGATCTTCACTGCTTCATCCTGTAGGCTGCTGTAACCCTTCTCTTGTTGCACTGGGGAATGATCACAAAGGTGACAAGCAGTGAGCATCTCCCACATTTTCTACTGGCCCAACAATACTACAAGCAACTGTACTAGTCTGTCACACAACAGCAGCAACCTCAGCATTAGCTCATCTCCTGAACTTAAATTTATACTCAAAAGTCATTAATGCTTCCCCTTTACATGTGCAAATGCAGTTGTAATTGGTACTTGCTAACATCTAACTTGTCACCACTGCAAATCTGGTTTTGGATACACCGTGCAGAAAAGCAGAGTAATACCTTTAAGGGAAACTAGCACTGAAATCTAGTTCAGGCATCAGTGTCTGCAGATGAGGTGCCAAGACACAGCTTTTGGCACCTCATCTGCAGACACAGGTGAAGGGATGGCAGAAAGTCATCTCTGTGTAAAATGTCTCCTCACCTGGAAGCACCTATAAAGCAGAGGGTCACTAATGCAGTTAAGGCTTTAGGTGCCTGAATGCAGACATCAAAGCCCGGCTTGTGTACTACCAGAATTCTGCACTGTGCCCCTATTAACTTTGACCTCTGAGCCAACACAGAATATTGGCACGTTGTTGTGCCACAGATGCAGCTTTTACCTGTTGTTTACTTTTAAAAGACCTACACCAAAACCGGTTAACTTTTTTAAGAACCTAAATGTCTGCTTTGAATTGCTCAGAAGTACGCAATACTATCATACTGCTGCAGTCTTGCATGCTCCTTTGCACATCTCTGGAGCTGTAGGTTCTTCTGAATCTCCTGCACAGCCACTGCTTCCCCGCTGGCCATGCACTAATTGTAGAATACAAAGACACAGCCCTGTAGCAGTAAGTTCCACAGTTTAAGTACTTGCTTTGTAATTTTTCTGTATTTCAGAATGTATTTTTTCTGCATTTTTAATCTGCCACTTAATTTGATTCTTGTATCATGAGAGACAGTAAGCAGTTGCTCCCCTTTCACCTTCTTCATGACAGACCTTCTAGCCCTAAAAACTTCTTTGTGAGGCTGAAGAGTCCTGCTCTATTTAGTCTCTGAATTGTAGGCAAGTCTTTGTATGCCTTTGATCATCTTTGGGTAGGCTTCTGCTTCTCCTGTATTGTTGTTAAGATGTGGAAGGCCAAACTGCATCCTGTATTCAAGATGCAGGTGCATGATACATCAATGCAGCCGCACAAAGACTTTCTTTTTCCTTTTCTAAGCTTTCAAAACCTTGCATTAACCATTTTGTTTCTGTGCTCAGCACAAGAGTTGTCATTTTCATAAAGCTATGTAAATTTGTGTTCCCTTTCCTAAGCAGAACTAGATCACTGCCTATGTGGTAGACTTTTTCTCATGTACATTGCTTTGCATAGCCAGACTGAAATTAATTTCTGAAAAGATTTTGTGGCCCCATTACTCTGTGTTAGAGATTCTTCTATAGGTCTTCAGCAGCAGCTTTCAGTTTTAGTATGCCAAACAGTCTGGAATCATCAGCAAATCACTTTGGTTTTCTGGTGGCTTGTCAAACAGTCTAGCTCTTTTATGTTCCTGAAGCGTTTGAAGAAAGGATTCATTTAGCCTGGTTTTACAGCAGCTCCTCTATGAATACTATCCCACTGCCAGTTGCATGAGGTAATCCTGTTGTAGATTTCCACTAGAGCCATTTGCAACCCAGCTGCAGCTAAAGGATGGCAGGCTGCATCCCCCAGATGGATGATAAACTATCTGCCTTCATTTACTTTAAGATTCAGTGTTCCTGAGATATGGGGCAGTGGACACAGAATACGTTCCAGGCAGAGATAGGGACTGCTCCCTCTCAGAACCCTGTTGGCTACGCTGCCCCAAATGCATTTCACCTGCACAGAGAGAGAGCTTACAGACCACTTTTGTGGGGCTCAGGCTCCACACTGATCCTCAAAACGTGAGCGGACTCTGTCACATGAGTAAAATACTTACAGTTGACACTAACATCTCCATACGGTAGTGGGAGCAATGGGGAATGCAAGGGGTGCTGGGTATATCGCAAGATTGGATTCCTCCTATATGTCTGTTCCACTACTTCAAAGTTCGTACTGTTTTCCTGATGAAAAAAGAAAAAAAGAAAAAAAAATATTATCCTTAGATGGGGATAGTCCTTCACAGGATGTCCTTACACATTTAGGTTCAAGATCAATCACCTTTATCTAAGTTTCTGGAGGTCTCTAGAAGGACTAGGTGACCAAAGCATAATTCACATATAAAAATTATTCTGTACATTATTTCTGAAAATTAAACATAACACTGGGTCATATTAAAGGTCACTAAGTACAGGATCTTGACTTCAAATGTGGCTTGTGGCTGATACCTTACACAGGCATGTAACAGGCACCTATGGCATGATTCCTCTCTGGTATATCCTTCAAGCTTTCAACAGTAAATGGTTAATGGACTTTCTGACCACAGATCCACCATGTTTCGTATGTAATAATGAGCCTGTTCTCCCTGCATTTGCCTGGTTGTACTACATGTGTTTACAGAACGGAAAACCAGGTACAAAGAGGACATCAGGGTACAGCAAGGTCATGTGGCTGGCAGGAATGGAAATTTTTTATATTTGTGTCCTGAAGATGCTTAGGAAAAGAAAAGGATGAAGCAGGGATTTGCAAATATTTGATGGTGTAATCCTACATGCAATTTGTAATTGCACACAATTGTAGCTTAGACTTACGGAGGTCAGTTAACATGCAAATGCAAAATAAAATTCACATAGGATTTGATTATTTAGTTGCACAATCATTTAGGTTTCTTTTCCTTTTTTTTCCCCTCTTTATTTTCCTCTCTAAGACAGCAACCCTGTTTCTTGCCACATTCTCAGCAATGCCTGGGTAATGCCAGTGGTGATCTGGCTGCTCCCAACTCACTTGGGGAGTAATTAGATGCCACCTACCCTGATGTCACGAATGAGTTGCTGTGTAGGTGTTTCTATGGGAACTTTGCTGTCAATGACACCCTGAATGGCAGAGGCCCAGCGCATAGCTTCATTTAACAGCTTTGTGTACAGTCTGTAGGAATGTTTTCGCCCATGGACAATGATGTTCCAATAGCCTGTAGAGAAACAAAGAAGTTGGAAGATGAAACTTGCTTCCATCTTACGTAGCTGACTGGAGGTTAGCAAACGTGAAGCCCACCCACAAGAAGGGCAGGAAGGAGGATCCAGGGAACTACGGGACTGTCAGCCTGACCTCGGTGCCAGGGAAGGTTATGGAGCAGATCACCTTGAGTGCCATCACACGGCACATATAGGACAACCAGGTGATCATGCCCAGCCACCATAGGTTTATGAAAGGCAGGTCCTGCTTCACTAACCTGATCTCCTTCTGTGACAAAGTGACCCTCTTAGTGGATGAGGTTTCCCTCATCCTGAGGCTGTGGATGTTGTCTACCTGGACTTTAGTAAAGCCTTTGACACCATTTCCCACAGCAATCTGCTGGAGAAATTGGCTGCTCATGGCTTGCACGGGCATATGCTTCTCTGGGAAAAAAAAACCTGGCTGGATGGCTGAGCCCAAAGGGTTGTGGTGAATGGAGTTAAATCCAGTCGGCAGCTGGTCACAAGTGGTGTTCCCCAGGGCTCAGTACTGGGGCCAGTCCTGTTTAGTGTCTTCATTAATGATTTGGACGAGGGGATTAAGTGCACCCTCAATAAGTCTGTGGATGACATCAAGTTGGGGGCAAGTGTTGATCTGCTTGATGGCAGGAAGGCTCTGCAGAGGGATCTGGACAGGCTGAATCGATAGGCTGGGGTCAACGGTACGAGGTTCAACAAGGCTCAGTGCCGGGTCCTGCACTTGGGTCACAAAACCCCACGCAAAGCTACAGGCCGGGGAAAGAGTGTCTGGAAAGCTGCCTGCGGGAAAAGACCTGGGATTGTTGGTCGACAGCCAGCTGACTAGAAGCTGGCCATGTGCCCAGGTGGCCAAGAAGGCCAACAGCATCGTGGCTTGTATCAGACAAAGTGTGAAAAGCAGAACTAGGGAAGGGATTGTCTCCCTGTACTCGGCACTGGTGAGGCTGCACCTCAAATACTGTGTTGGACCCCTCAACCCAAGAAAGACATTGAGGTGCTGGAGCAAAGAAAGGCAACGAAGGTGAAGGGTCTGGAGCACAAGTCTTATCAGCAGCTGAGGGAGCTGGGCTTGTTTAGCGTGGAGAAAAGTAGACTCAGGGGAGACCTTACCCCTCTCTACAACTACCCAAAAGGAGTTTGTAGTGAGGTGGGGGTTGGTCTCTTCTCCCAAGTAACAAGTAATAGGACAAGAGGACATGGCCTCAAATTGCACCAGGGGAGGTTTAGATTGGCTATTAGGAAAAATTTCTTCAACGAAAAAGGTTGCCAAACAATGAAACAGGCTGCGCAGGGAAGTGGTCAAGTCACCATCCCTGGAGGTATTTAAAAGATGTGTAGACACTATGCAGGGACACAGCTCAGTGGTGGACTTGGCAGTGCTAGGTTAATGGTTGGACTCAATGATCTTAAAGGTCTTTTCCAACAAAAATGATTCTATGTTTCTATGATTCTCTTTTTCTGTAGCACATGGCTAAGGAAAACCATTGCTGCTTTGATAGCAATTTATGGTGCGTCTGGTTAAAATTGGCTAGGTAGTCATTAACATCCACCATTCCAAAAATATATTTATCAGCAGGCAAGTCCCAATCCAGGTTTTGGTACAAAGACACAAGTATCTTCAGTGTACCACGAATACTTCCCTGCCAGCCAGCCAGCTCACTTTCACAGACAGCATTTGGGCTACACTATGCTATTAATCACTCAGAAAATGACCACTCTACGCATAACACCCAGTCAGACTGCCAAATCAATTCTCCTAACTTTTAAAAATAATGTTTGACATAAACTAAGAGAACACACAAGGGCAATGACAATTCACTCTGCTAAAGACAGCTCTAGACATTTGTTGAGATCAAAAATGTCAACGATTTTTTGCAAGTGAGCAGAACACGTTTCTTCTCATCTCACTTTACTAAAGGCTTCCCACTTCCAGCCCTTTTAAAAAATATCGCAAGTAACTCCACTGTTCAAATGTCCAGTATTTCAAGTCTCGTTCTAAGGTTCACCTTCTTTGTCAGCAGGATTCACCCTTTGCCCCAGAACCCAAGTTCCCTCCCAAACTCATAAGGCAAGCAATGGAGGATCATTGTGTCACACAGAACTGTGTCATGCTGCACAGACAGCAAACATATGTCCTGGTCATCTTTTCTTTCTAACAAGTTGAGTGATGCTACAAGAGACGTACAGTGTATGCCATTGCTGTTATTTAAGAGGGTAACACAGACCCCAGAGATGACAAATGTGGGTCATGCTACCAAGTGACAGTTATTTACAGAGATATGCTGATAATTACAGTGTCAACTGGAAGAACTCAGACCCTTTCCCTATTTGGAAAACACTTAGATAAACAGTGACTCTACCGAAACACAGAAAAACAATCAGCACCGCGTATCTCCACCAGCTGTGAGGGACTTGCCATCACTTGCACACTACTCTCTGGCCCTCTGCAAGCCTCATACCATTTCTGTGGTGAAAGATATTTGCAGCCAGGCACAGAGCGTCAGATAATGTCAAGACTACTTTCTCAACATGACACACTATTACGTTCCTGCACCATTCCCTCTTCAGGCAACTCCACACATGGAAAACCGGCTCAGTACCGCATTCTTCCACTTACCTGTGTCTTTGAAG
Source organism: Microhierax caerulescens (assembly GCA_035590215.1). Taxonomy (NCBI): domain Eukaryota; kingdom Metazoa; phylum Chordata; class Aves; order Falconiformes; family Falconidae; genus Microhierax; species Microhierax caerulescens. Next base: position 25,097,777 of record JAVJGJ010000061.1, read on the forward strand.
ACCCTCTCATCGGGCTGCACTATGGAGCAGAGGCTATTGAGCACAAGTGTGCCAAGCTTGGCAGCCGTGCGCTCAGATGACTTGTAGTAATCGAGGGCAGTGTTTGTCAGAACAAACCAGCGTTTCTTCATTTTCAGAGAGGACATCTTGTTGCTGCTCTGAACCTCTTTATGAAGCCAGCCTAGCACAGAAACACAAACATGTCAATGGTTTCACCGTGGCTCTCTAACTCTGCAGTCAGAAGTCCACCTCTCTGCAAAATGCTCATGCACCTGGTACCTACCATCTCTGCTGTACTGGCTATAGCAGTATCCTGCAATGTCACTGTAAGAAATTAGCCCAAAATTTTCCATGAAGCTGTTCCATCCTTCAACCCTATTTATGCTGCTATCAGTGATCTGTGGTTTAGTTTGCCATCACCACGAGGGCATCCTCTGTTTGGCATGCTTCCCTCACAAGTCACAAATATCTGAATGAGTAATTTACAATTCATTCTTCCAAAGAGATGCCAAATGCCTATCCAAACCTCGATGGAAGTGGTTTGGTGATACGTGTCTTCATGGCAATACATGTAGAAAGATCTGTTAGCATTACATGCATCTCTTCCTCCCACAGTCAGGGAAAATAATTTCTCTGACATTTTACATTTTAGATTCCCCACAAAAGAAAAAAAAAAAAAAAAGAAATTCAATACTATAAAAGAAAAATTACAGTCTGCATTGCTAAAGCTGTCAAAAAGACAACTTTCTATTCAGAGCTGTAAAAAGCCACGTCAACCCACAAGGCAAAAAGTTCAAAGAATGTGAGACTGAGCCCAGAGATTCCATGTAAAGAAAAGATAAAGAGAAGACTTTCCCAGACAGATGTCTTTGTGGCTACACCACTGTCACACAGACATCTTACTGTGAAGTGCAGAGCATACACTGACTCTGCAAAGGAGCATTTCTTTTTTTCTTTAACTAACGAAAAATATGAGACAAAAGGAACTGTTGCTTTGCAATTAAGTATTTTTAATTTAAGGTACTCAAACTTGTCTGATAATATGCTTTATATCATTCAATCTCCTTAAAACATCTAAGACTAGGATGAAAGGCTTATGCTTTTTGGTGATCCTTTTCTTCTGCCCTCCTGCCTTGCCATGTCCACTCTCAGACCTTTATTCTCTCATAGATAATTTCTAGAAGACGTACGGCGATTTGCTCATGCACTTGCTTTCCACAAATTGCATCAGGAGTGTCTTCACACATTTAAGGCCATGTGATGAGCTGAAGGTACTAAGGAAATTTTTAAAAAATTTGAGACAAATGGGGGAACATTTTGTAATATATGTGTAGTCACTACTCATGCATTAGCTCCTCCATCTCCAACTAAGGTCAAACTGCAGACATCATTTAAATCTTTTGCCCAGCCTCAGAAAATTATTCTCACCTCATTATGTCTACCATAATCAGGTTAGGTTATTTAGCTGAGGCCAGCAGCAATCCCACAAAGATCTCTCTCCCTCCTTCTCTACATGACAGGTGTCAGAAGGAACAGGGCTTTCTGAAAACAAAAGCTGCAGTGTCATGTTATCATCAGTCTAAGCCAGCTGCTCCTGAACAGCAGCCATGCTCCATCCTATTCCCTTATGGCATTTGCTGGACATGTTGAAATAGCCTCAGAACTAATATCAGAAAACTAAATGTATGAAGTACTTTGTTCCAGCTTTAGCTTTCTGAATCCACCTGACAGGGAATCAGATAAGAGCCAGTGCCAGCACAACACAAGACATGGCAAGTAGTGGGCAGGAAGGCAGAGTGGGACAGAGAACAATTGTTTGGAGAAGCAGCTAAACCCTAGATTGGATTAGCTGCAATCAAACCTCCCTCTCAGATCATAAAAAGAAGATGAGTTTCACATGTCGTAATTGCATGCATTTCCTTTTACCTCTCACAAGGAATTCCTGGCCATCAACCTTCGATTCGCCTTTTGGTTTCTGCAGCAGGGAGATCCAGTGATGCATCTCCTCAGGGGTGTCGCTGTTGCAGTGAATCACTCGATTTGCTGTGATGATCACAAAAGAATTTGGTCTGCCAGAAAATAAAAGCATTACAATTGGTCATAACCATACAAATACCTCCACACACAGCACACCAAAGCCATGTCCTCAACCTTCCCATAAACAATGCAGAAAGATTCTCTGTATACAAACTACAGAGAAGTGTAGAAACACTTCAGTGCACGTCCTGTGCAGCTGATCTGCAAACCGATGAATGCAGAGAACAGAAAAATGGAATTAAACATCTTTCAAAAGCTATTTCCAAACACTTGAAACGTTAATTAGCTAATGACCAGCTGTAAAATGTCCTGGGTTCATAAGTGAAAGACTTCGTTCTACCTTCTGATTGGACTGAGCTAGTTCTAGTACCACTGGGCTGAGCTAGTACAGCCATTCTCCTCGTATTCATTAAAAACAGTGATGCAGCAGCAAATACAGGACCCAGCGGGGTCAGCTAAAATGGGTTTGAGATTGGTTTTAAAAAAGATGAGCAGACCCTGACAAAACAGAGGAAAACCTGTTATACTGCACCTCAATGACTTAGTCCTTCTGGTGCAACAGACAAATGCGTCCTACCAAACGAATGTTCACAATTCTGTATAAAATTGATGCTTCACAGGAAAATGGAAAAATAAAAATATGACCAGTTCCAAGATGACAGAGTCAGAAAGCTTTGAAAGCAAACACAGATTTCTATGAAAAAAAAACGGAGAAATTGAGAAGTAGAATGCAAAGATGAAGCAAAAGCTAAATGGTACAAATCGAGCAACTGTCTGGCCATTGCATAAACCTATGGAAGATAAAAATAAGCTGCATAAAACCTTTGGTTGAAAAATAAGCATTCTCCTCAGAATTTGTTTAATGTTGATTCAAACAGATATCCAGGATCAAACTGATGCTCCGGAAGAGTATACCTCAGCAGATGCATGAACAAATTTTGACTGTTCATCTCACTATTTGTGCCTATTTTTTTACTGGTACACAGATTAACTATGAGGAGCACAGGCTGAGAACTGCCTAAAATATTTTGATCAATCAAACCTTAGTATGCTACCAAGATAGGCATTTTCTAAACTACTAACTCCAAAGTCCTGGCAATGTTTGTGAGAAAAAAAAACAGACCACAGAGGTAAATAACTTAATAACTAACATTTTATTTGAGCACTGTAGTAAGAATCTTTGCCCTGCCTGAACCTGTTAACACTGTGGGAAATAATTAAATGTTAACATAAAGCAGTATGAAATGTTCCATATCTCTTTTCTGGAACTAACCAATCTGTGAACTAAAGGTCTGTGCTCTGTTGCATTGCAAAGACTTTAAAAGCACAGGTTTCTAAATGCACCCATTATTCTTCCACAATACTGGTTCTTTCCCCTAAATTTACAAAAATAACTCAAAATTACTGCGTTGAAAAACTGGAAGTGCTGCTTCTGCTGAACATTTTTGTTTAGTGTTAGTAACAGCTTAGACTGTAATTTCTTGACATTGAGATTATGCTGTTTCCACATTTAAGAGGGAAAGGAGAAATGGTCACTCAAAGAAAATGTGTATGTGAACTTCATGCCTGTGAAGTGACACAGCTTGAAACAAGCTTAAGATTTCAGTCACATTTATTTTTTTGGAGATAGATTCTTATGAGTTTAAACAAATGCAAACCCCAAAGAAAACCTGGACCTACCCACAAAAAGAAGTTAGAAAGCTTCTGATCTAACAGATGGTCAGGTTGCTCTACTTACCTGTCAGGATTGTCTGAGGCACAGACAGAGTCAATAAGCCCAACATCCAGAGTTCCCTGTACAGTGAGAAAGACACAGATAACAGGAATTGCTTGCATCTCAGATTACAGACATTCTCCTTCATGAATAGGATTGGAACTGAGAACATCCTTCTGAATTCCAATAGCTTGAGTAGAAATGAACATAGGAGAAAGGCACGAGTGAGTCATCTTTGCTCCTTAAACAGCATGACAAGATGTGCAAGGGCTCCAGGACTGGAGGAAAAAAATGCTACAAATTTCCAGAGAGTATTATGAAGGTCTGAAATAACCTTTGCTAGTACTCAGTACCAGCAAAACACATAAATACATTATTCCTCCCAACTGCATATCTTCTGTCTGGAATAACTGTGACCCAGACTAGTGCCATAATCCCATCCAAAGACATTTTATCTGTACAAGGCAGCCCCCTCCTTCCCCTCAAACCAAAGATCGATGATCAAGCTAAGCCACCCACAACCACCACGTTTCTCCACTGCTTACCCTCTTTTCTATCAGCTTTGCTGTTTCTTTATAATAATTGTCCAACTTTCTTATACTGCTCATGAACTACAGCACTGCATGTGCAGGAAAAAACATGCACAAAACAGTTAAACACAGGGGGCTCTAAGCATGCCCACAGACTGGTTGCACAGTAACTCACCACAGCATTCTTTGGATTGGCCTGTTCATCTTGCATTTCCCTCAGCTGCTGCGCTGTAGCGCTGTGTACTCGGCTCAGGACGTTAAACCAACCGCTGGCAATCAAAACAGACTCAAAGTTAAGATTTGGGTAGTGAAACTAGCTCTAGAATA
>JAVJGJ010000061.1:25102484-25125746 GCA_035590215.1 Microhierax caerulescens
AAAGTTAAGATGTGGGTAGTGAAACTAGCTCTAGAATATGATCAAGGACCCTGGAAAACTGCCAGTGGGAAGATTTCTTCATTCACAATTTCCTGAGGACTATGCTACAAAACATCTCTTGGGCTGATCATACCAGATTCTAATGTCTTCCTTCCTCCTTATTTATCTAGGAAAATTCTGTGCACGTTCTCCAACCCACTAACAGCTGCTCCTGCAAAATCCAGTTTTCTACTTGCTACTCACAGAACTGTAAGGAAGCAATGTCCTTGCCAGGGAGCACGTGTCAGCAGACTGAGAAGAGCATACAGCAGTTATAAAGACAGGGTCAGTTGGGAATCTTCCTGGACTAGAATCCTAGAGGCGCCTGGGAGCATTCTTAACTAGGCTCTCTCTGATCTGTTCATAAACTTGAAAGTCATATGGCTGCCAATTAATCATGGGTTTTTCTATAAGTAAATTTGGACTTAAGTTATTGGGCTGTAAAAGGGCTTCTTGTTACAGACATATCTGGAGGCTAATCTGCTGCAGAACAAGCAGATTCTGTCTGCAGCTTCCAGTGAGATCAGTAAACATCTAGATTTCACGAAGGATTCTCAAACTGGATACTCTACATCTGCTAATCTGCCCTTTGCTAGTGCAAGTGTCGGTGCTTTCTCCTCCCTCAGAAGAGACTTATACAGCATTGACAGAGGTCACATTTGGTTTACACTTGTCCTTAGCAATTCTGCAATGTTATCTTATGGCATGCCTTTTCCAGTTGTGGAAGTTCTGGGTTAAGAAGTTACTGTTTCTTCAGCTACTGCCCCTTGAATTTGCCTGTTTTTTGTTCATGTGGCTGTTCTTTAGCCTATTTCTTTTAATTTTGTGTCCAAACACCTTCCCTCTTCCTCTCCCTACACTCAAATAAAATAATAACAGACCCTAAATAACTTCACAGAATCAAATTAAAGTAGATTAGAGAAACAGTCACACTGGCTAGGCTGAGAGCAGAAGCCTTGGTAAGAGCGGGAAAAGTGGGAAAACACGACCAGCTAGGGACAGTAACCTCCTAACGTGGCTTTGCATAGCCAGAACAGGTTGTCCAACCTGCCCTTAAACAACTGATTCCCACTGCCTGGCCAGGACTCCAAGAAGGAAGGACATGAGTCATTTGTTTGCTTTGCACTGGAAAGATTTTATCAGATGACACTACAGACTTTGATAAGCTGCAGCCTTTTCTCTGTCTCCTGGACAAAACCCAGCTGCTCTTGAAATCATTTACAGACAACATGAATAGACTTTTTGTTTGATTCAAGATTCCATTTAATAAATAAATCAGCTATTAGATGTTCCAGTTTATATTAAGGTTTTGTGTGTCTCCTGAAGTAACCCTTGAATTCTGCATGCTCACAGCCACACAAGAAGGTGGCAGTCCTGTGACTGACTGATAGGCTGAACCACCATCTCAATAGCTGCAACAGGGAGTCCCCAAAGTAGGTGTGGTACCTCCCAGTAAGCACAAAATGACACTCTGGAACAAATCCCCACTTTTTTCCAGCAAAAAGGAAGTGATTATGTTCCCCAGGCTCTCCCATGCGTAGTTGGGTTTGACCTGCACTGAAGGAACAAACCCAGCAAAACTCCCTCTTATACCTGGCATCTTCTGGTGACTCCGCAACAATGTGATAAATCCTGTCTTCTGTCACAATGTCTAAGGCATTCTCCTTTTCATGAATGTCCACAATCTCCCTGGAGCACAGCAAATCACAAGAGACAAAACTGAAAACCTTTCACAGGCATAAATTCCACCCGGCCAATTTTTTCACATCATACCACTCACCATACAGGAGGGAAATCACTGGTTCAGATGGCTAGTAACTCAGCTACAGAAATGCAAAATTCCTCCAACACGCATTAAGACTTTTAGGGTTCCCTTAAAAAGCTTTGTAAGTTAGTCTGCTACAAAAGCAAGGCTTAAGGCATTAAATGGATTTTCTTCAAGACATCAGCAGACTAGATGGAAGAAGAGGTAACAGGGAGGTTGATACAGAGGGCTGTTTACAAAGTGGGGTATGCCACACTTTTTGGCACTTCACAGGTCCACATAATGCTAATAGGTGACTGGTCTCTCCTTTCTTACAGCGGGAGCTGAGGAATTGGCTACGGCAGCAAAAAGAGCATTCAGGACTCGGGAGAAAGCACAGTACGTACTGTCAAATTCAAATCCCACTGTGAGCTTCATACCATCTCTGTGAAATGCCTGCAGAAGCCAGGAAACAGACAGAGTCGGGGCAGGGGAGAATGCATGGGGTATGTACTTGATTAGCCCCTCCTGGTCTGGCTCCACCCATGGCTTGGAAAGAGCTTCCGACAGATTATGAAATGCAAAACTGGAAAAAGACTGATCAAGTAACTCCAGACTCCCTCCAGAGTAAAACCAGGAGCTGTAATTTTCTTTTCCTTCCCTTACGTTTCTGATTCTCCTAGCCCTATGGGAGATACATAGGCCAATGACTGGTATCACCGGACACTTCGTTGTGAATTTAGACAGTGAGTACTAGGGATCAAAAGGATTTATTTCTTCACTCACTTTGCCCTTCTGATATCAATTGTCCCCTTCAGCTTTTCCTCACTATCATTCTCAAAGTACATCAGCTTGGATTCTCGAAGCACAAACCAACGGCGTTTCCAGTTGCGGCGTGAAAGTGTTGACATGCCTCCACCTTTTTTATAGAGCCAGCCCGACTTCAGTGCCTCTTGCTTGGTGCGGAACCACATGAAGGCCTCGTTCTTCAGAACACACCAGCGCCGCCTCCATGGGTTCATGAGACCTCCTGCAAAGCAAGGGAGCAAGATTTCATCAGACATGCAACAAGGGCCACTTCAGTTCCTACAAGAAACAAAAGAGCTGAAGGAGAGAAACAAGGTTATGCTTTAGTTTGGACAAAGAACAAACAAACCAGTGAAACAAACACAAAATACAGAAACGTATGCACCACTCAAACATTTTTGTAGTGCCTTCAGTTCTGTAGCTCAGAACGAGTCATTTAAGCCCATGCCAAGTGGGCACAATTAGGTCTCAGTGCCAAAGACATCCAGTCTAATTCCCTGACATGCACCTCCCTCCTCTTTGTTTTATTTGCTTGTTTTAAATAAAAGAAGGGGAAAAAAAGTAAACAGAAAACTAAGAGCAGATGAAGATAATTATTCTGGAGAAACAGAGGAGCAAAGCAGGTTTCCTGGATTCCATCCTTCCATGGTTTTGGCTAAAGCCACTCACCTTTCATGTAGAGATAGCTATGAAAATAGGGTGGTCCAGAGCCATTGAAAATAGTGACTCGCCCATTACAAAACTCTTCATCTGTATCAATGTAAACATCTACTTCTTCCTCACTGTCCAGAAACTAAAAGGAAAAGCAGAAATACAGGCCACATGGGTTCTCCTGGTCACAGGGGGACTGGAGCAAATTAACAAAGCTAGAGAAGTCACATGATCAGAAGGTGCAAAACTACACATACTCCCTTTACAAAAAAAAGCAATACAGTAAAACTAGTGGTTTGACAGCTTACCCATTAATGCCTAAAGCAAGAGTCTCCAGAGCATGGAATTTTCATACCAGCAAGGAGAATGACATTGGCAGTGGACATAGCTAGAAAACTCCAGTTACCAGCAGTAACAAACCTTCCTGTTTCAAGGCAGAGCCCACAGTCCAAAATCTAATTTAACAGAATTAAGAGAGAATTTTTCATTTTGGAGAAGTTTTCTGATTTTTCTGGCAGATAAACCAGGATGCTGGACAAGATGGAGCACTGATCTAATCCCAGCAAGGAAATGCCTTGCTTCAAGCTGATTAGGAAAAAAGCGCATTCCAGAGTAACTGAACCCTAAAAACAAAGATCTACATTACTGAAATAATAGTACTGTATTTACTCATCTCTGTTCTCCAACTAGATATGGCCCTCAGCCATAAGAAAGTACTTCACACACAAAATCCCAAATTACTCTATTGTCTCCTTTACCTTAAATACAACTTCCTTTGATCGGCTTTATTAATTTAATACTAATGAAGGCAGCTCCCTAGACCTTTTCCTTCCTCAAATGCATGTTGCTTCTTTTAATTTTTCCCTTCTGTCCTCTCTCTGTGACCTCTTTGCACTCCTCTCGTCTCATTCCTGTTCGACTCATTCATTCTCCCTCTCTTGTAATTAAGATTCAAAAAGCAGGTACCCTTGGATCAGCAGTTACTGATGAGATCTTGACCCAGCTGCAGTTATCTCTTCCTATGGCTCATGCATGACATGGTATCAACTGGATTTTTCATGAGTGTTACTCACTGAGGAGCCAAATAAACCCCTCTACTTCTATTTATGTTTTAAGAAGAATGGCTGAAACTGGTCTAGGCTGTGACAGAATGATTCATGACTTGAAGATTACCTGATAGTGATCTGTGAGTACCAGCCCACAGAGAAGGTACCTTTACTCAAACAGATCACATAATAAAAAATTCTTACGGCTGGCAGCCAATGTTAGGGAAATGCAAGCAGGAAAAATCATGCAGCTTTTAAAGAAAGGTCACAATCTACCATTTGAAAAGAATTGCAAAGGACATAAATTGAATTCCTTCAAAAAAAATTACAACCAAATCGTTTTGTAAAATATATTTTGTAGTTTAAGTCTCTATTCTCAGGGACATCATTCATCTGAAGTATTTTTATGGCTGTCATTGGCTTCACACCTGAACTCGCCACCATCTTATGTGGGGTTGTTGTCGCATTATTAAGCAGCTAGCCTGAGGGCACTCACGAAGTCCAGAGCCTAATGTGGGATCTAAGCTGAGACGCTTGAAACGTGAGGCTAATAGCTCAGCTTCACCACCCTGTCATTGTCCTAGGAATGAAAAGGTTCAGTGGTCTCTGTTGTGCGCACCAGGACCCAGCCTGGATCAGCACGGTGATAACTTTTAGCCTTAGAACAGCTTACCTCAGACACAGCAGCTGAAAATAAACCCTTGACTCTGAACAGTACCAGGACTAGAACAAAAGTTTTAGTGACAGAAACAAATCAAACTCCAGCCTTTCCCACTGCCTCTTGTCATTGTCCACTGGAAGCTCAGGGTACTTCAGTGAAATCTAAGGTAGAGCACATACCTACAAGATTTCAGTTGCCTGCTTTTAGTCTTCCAAAAGGGTGTTATGTTAATAGGTGGTGATGGAAGCAATCTAAAATAGTCTAGGTACACATGTGCTACCTTTTGTACCAGTAGACACTGGACAGTCACAAGTGCTCTGGCCTTCAGCCTATCTACAACACTTCCCTTTTTTCCAAGCTGATTATTGATGTAAGAGAGAGTTATATATGAGTAACAATACCCAGAGCAAGCAGGCATAAGGTAAGAAGGTAAGCATGTTAGAAATATCAGTTCACACTAATGTCCGGAAAGGTGAAGGGAGGGATTCTTACTGAGTCCAGGCTGCCACGGTTGGAGTCCAGGCTGGTACCATGGGAGTGTCTCAGACCTTCCTCACCATTCAGGGGCTCAGCTGAGGTGCTACCTGCATCTCCACAGCCATCAAACTCCTCATGGTCGTAGTCAGACTCCACATCTGGGGGGGAAGTGTAAATCGGCTCTCCCACCTCTCCACTGTTACTCCTTTGTATATCTGAGACAGTACTGTAAATACTTTCTGCTGGGTCAGATAGGGCTTTCTGCTCCTTGGCACTAGTGGTTCTTTCCACAGGTTGTCCTGGAGCAGGGACAACCTCTCCCATTTCCCTTTGCCGAAGTGAAAGGCTTGTGTCCGCAACTTCCTCTGAGTAGTTATCACTGTTTCTTGTGCCATGCTGATTCAAGACCACCAAACTGGAAGCTGGCCGTCCTTCATCATCAGCATGAAAACCCTCATCCACTTCTTCTTCAGCCAGTGGTGCCACCAGGCTACAGTCAATGTTGAGTGTGCCCTCACTAGAAAGTGAGCGCTCTAAGTTCTGCACACTTTCATCCAGATTGCCAAAATCCAGCAACTCCAAGAATTCCTGGGCCACCCTAGATGCCTCCTTTTCCAGCCTCTGGATCTCTTCTTCTCGCTGCCGATTGATTTCATTCCTGGTGTTTTCACAGATGATAGACATGTGATCCTCCTTCTGTTGCTGCAACTTCTCAATCTCCTTCTCCAGCCTTAAGATCTCCTCCATCTGACGTCTCTCTTCTTCTTGCAGGGGAATATCTACCTCCTCGGTCTTTACTGCTTCCACCTTAAAGAATTTATAACAGTGTTAAAGCAGTTTCTTCAGACTACAAGGCTCCTTGCCTGGCCCTTTCATTCTTCCTATCTCCTGTGCTTGCCCTGTACTTCCTATCTGCAAAAAGATGACTCTAAGCACCCTGTAATCATCCGTGGTGTAAAAACTAAAGGCAGAACTACTGGATCTTCAGGTACCTCCTTTTTTTCCAGCAGCCTACCTCCTTTCTGAATCATACAAAGCAGCTCACTGGGGTCAGTGAATTTTTAGAAGAGCCTCTCTGTTTGCTGCTCATGTTACAGACCTTTGTATATTACAGTTGGGATAAAAGCATTCTGAAAGTCTGTCCTCTCTTTTTGAACTATCTCATACACATACACACATGTAGGAGAAAGCAACTATGTACAAATACATATAAGCATAGTCTGCTTAAGAGTTGAAGATTTCCCAGAAATTCATTAAAAGATTTGGAGATTTTTTTGCTTCCTGAGTTGAGGGTTTAACCATTAGAAACTAGGTCTGGAAGGGATATTTGCAATGAAGCAGGACTGTCTCCAACCCCACTCCACCAAAACTCCACCCAGAATTTCTTGGCATTCTTTAGCATCACTGGATAGGTGATGGCTGGCTGGCTACTGAAGACTCTGTCTTCTTCTATTCTCCAGACTGAAGTAACAGGAAATTTCTAGCAAGTACACAATAATTAGAAGACAGAAGACACTAGTAACTTTCACTGATGTTTAGCTGTAAGATAAAGCCACCCTCTCCCCCCTCCATGAAGGATGTTGAAAACAGACACACAAGAAAAGCAAAAATAAATTCCAAAAGGATTTCATGTACTTCCTGATAAGAGTATGACAATGCAGCCAATAAACTGGCTCATTTAAGCCACAATCCTTTGTTTCTTTATGGTGACCCTGTTGCTTGTTCTCTACTTAACTTTTACTTGTGGACAAATGCATTTCTATACTCTACTCCTGAACCGAGCTGGCCTGAAACTGGGGAACAAGTGGATTGGGAAAAGAAATAAGAAGATACACAGCTGTTTTCACACACCTCAGGGTAGGTGGTCTGCTCTTTGATATATCAAGTACCAACAATAAGATCAGTTACAAGGGATTTATTTTAGCCATGGTAGCAGCCGGCTGCGCTCTTATTTTGGCTTTTACAGGCAACAATCCAGCAAAACAGACTGTGTCACAGTGTAGCACATCACAAGGTCAAGGAATAAGCTCAAGCAATAGAGATAAAAAAGGATGCTGCATGTTCAATACAGAATTTTTCAAACAGGAACTATGCAAGCTGGTACACAAACCTTGACAAAAACTCTACCTTGTTAACTCTATGCTCTTCTGCCAACACCAAACACCTGCAGGTTTTGAGTGAACAAAGCCCATTTTTTAAACAGCATTGTCACAGTAACAATATCAGCTGCAGGCGAAGCGTAGGCAATGAAGGACCCTTCACAGATACTCAAGAGGAGACGTATGAAAAGTGTAACAGTTAAACTTACCTGAGCCACCTGGACTTGCTCATTCAGTTGCTCCTTTTCTCTGTTAAATAAACAAGACATGATAGTCAGAGGTAGACCCAGTTCTCCTACATGAGGCTTTCAGAATTGCATGGACACATATCCCTCCATGGAAAAGGTTACAATAAGGTACCCGTTGTAAGACTGACTTAAAAGCTTTTGTAATTTAGTAAAAATCCAGTTCTCTGTGGTTGGCATGGCCTTTGTGGATACAACAGATTTTCCCCATGCACTTAACTTTCAGATCAATTAGGAAATTGGATTAGTTGGAACATACTACAAAGGACATTGGAAACACTGACAGAACGACATATCAGTTAGACTCATGATAAATATAAACAGAATTTTCTGAAGTACCATACATCTGTAGATATTCAATGAGGTTGTACATACATAATTGACAGATATCAGGAAACTTTGGTTTATTGAAACAGAAAAGAATTCTTGCAATACCAGCATTGAATTTGTGCTTTATTTTGCTTTTACTATATTAAAGACCCACCAAAGTTACCAATTTTTTGTACTTCATTGACTAAGCTGAGTACTTTCTACTCTGAAGATGTGGGTGCTCCAGATTGTTTAACTTCTCAGTGGTATGCAAAACCTAGTTTACCAGTTAGGGCTGTAAGAGTCAGAGTTTGTTAGTAAACATGAGTAGAGGAAAAAACCCTATCCCACAGTGGTGCACCTCCACCCCAATCAGAAAGGTCGTAATCCAAGGGAAAGCTATCACTGTGGTCAGTCTCTCCATAGCGTGCACGCTACAAGCCACTGAACTAGTAGACAGACAAATGCCAGTCGTGCATAGGGAGCAGAGGTAGGTTGTGGCTGAATGGAAAAGTCTGCCTGTAGCAACCACTATGCAGCTAAATTCAGACTGGCAGTGGTAACTTTCAAACCTATAATTCAGCCCCAAGCAGAACAGGAGGGCAACAGTATTTATTTCCCAGGCCCTGCAGCTTTTCCCAGCCAAATTCTAAATTGCAGCTGCAAGTCACGAAGTTCTTAAAGCTCTCACTCTTGTGCTCTCTCTCTCTCAAAAAAAAATAATATTCAGGAAATGTTTATAAATGTTTATAAGCTGACATAAGTGAGATCCAGATGGTTCCAACTCTACTGAAAGATCTCTAACAGTAGTCATGAGTTAAACAACTGCCTCAAATGATAAGAGGGTTCCAGAAGCAGAGCCATTTTAAAACAAATCAGGAATACCACCTACAATCTACAAACTAATCCCTGCAACTGTTCTTCACATTTTTTAGACCTCTAGTATTTCTTGCTGCTTTCCATCCATCTCCAATTGATCTACACTGTTCCTGAAATGTGATATCCAAAACTAGGGACACTACTCCAACTGAAGCCTTGCCAGCGTCAAGTGGAACAGAAGAGTCACCTCCACATCTTACAGAAACAATCCTGTTTATAGACAGCATTTGCTTTCTCCTCTCACACTGCATGACACTGGTGACATACCCAGCCTCCAGACCTTCCTGCTGTTGAAGGAGGATTCCTCCTTCTCTCTGAGCATTTGATTATTCCTAGCTGTAGATCTGCGTAAGTCTGTAATGAAAGTTATCCTATGTTTTCCAGACCCTTTAATTTGCCAGAATTATTTGAATTGTAATTTTGTCTATCTGTGTACTTGCAGCCCCTCACCAGATGGCTTTATCTGCAAATTTAATAAGGATATTCATATTTCCTCACCCAATTTATTATGAAAACATCACACTAGTACCATATCCAGCACAGACCATGGAAGGATCCCATTCAAGAGTTCTCTCCTATTTAACAAAAAACTACTATTGTTCACTAATTAAAATTCAATAATACAATGCAGTAAAAACACAGATCCTGGTCTTGCTTTATGTACTGTTTTCCAAACCACATTCCTTATGGTGTCTTATTGTCATAACATGTCAAAGCCCTTACCTACGCTCTACTGACCCAAAGTCAAGTTACCTACCCTCTATGGCTTTTCCCTATCCACAAGGCATGTCTTAAACTATCACAGAAGGAAACAGGTAACTTTAATGTTGTTTGTTCTTCAGAAATCCAAGTTGGCTCTTAACTCCATTATCAAGGCATTTACAACTCTTTGATTATTTGTCTCAGTATCTTCCTGAAACTGAGGTTAGGCTGACTGGTCCACAATTCCCTCATTCTTCCTTTTCCCATTTAAGAAGGAGGTCATTATGTTTGGAATTTTCCAGTTTTACGGAAACTCCATTGCTATACACAAAGGAGCAGAAAGAAAATAGCTACTGATTCAAACTGCTCCATCCAGTTCTCGAAGTACCCAAACATCAATTTCACCAAGTCCAGATGGCTTCTTTGTAATCTGATTTATCTGCGCATTCTCTAACCTTTTATTTCCCTGCTAGGTTCTGAATTCTTGCACAACTGTGCTAATGTATTTAGCGTCCAACAGTTAAGCCTTTTGGGGAAGATAAATACCTCAAAACGCATCAAATACCTCAGCTTTTTCAACATTATTTTTTCTTCCTGTTGAACTGCAGACCAAGTTGCTCTCTGTCTCCCTTTTACTAACAGTGTATGCACAATAACTGCATGCTAACTTTTACTTCATTATACATCAGGTTGCATCTTGGTCCTTCTAATTTTGTCTCTGCATGTGTGTTTTTTGGTTGTTCTCAGTAGATTAGCCAATTTGCAATTTCTGTGGACTTCCACCTCATTTTTGAGGTCAAACAGAAGTTCAGGATTCAGCCAAGTTCGTCTGCTGGTACCTTTTTGGCTACTCACTCTGAATGAAGCCATTTGATATCAAGTACAAAATGAAAGCAAAACGAGCAGTTCACCTGATTCATAGAAACACTGACACTTCTTTACAATAACGCTGGGTTCAACACTCTTTCATGGGCTGGAAACTGAAGGACAGAGTAGAAACACACTAGAACTAATAAGCTAAATAGGTCCTTTTATCAAAAACTAGGTAGGGACAAGCTCTACTTAGTACAAAGAGGACTTTAGACCTGAGATAGTGACTGTAGCATCTGATATTTGCAAACTAGTTACTGACATTCTGAACTCGCACAGCTTCGTGTTGCTGATGAGGCTGTTGTTGAAAATTGACACATGGATAAATTGGAGCCTTCAGTGTTGTTCAACAAATTCCTTGACCAAACTTCATCATTGGTGTCACTGACTCCATGCCTTGTCCCAGAAGATATATTACCCTACTGCCTCCAGTGAAACCACAGGCAATCTCTTTTCCTTGTGACATGCTCCTAACCTTAGAATTTTCTGATGCTTGTCACACATCTTAATCTGCCAAGATCCAACTTCAGGACAAGTATGTAACAAAAGCCTATAAGAAATGTAACCAACAGGATTATTTGTTCAAACATATAATAATCTTGTAGTTGAAGTTTTATGCTTCTTAAAAGAAAAGATTATCAAGAGAAACACCCAGTTTGGATAGGATATAGGTAAACACGGAGTGAACAGTTAACGATACATGAGGTGCAAGATTCTCAATAGGTGTACTGTCACTGCTTACAGATTGCCTCTTTTTGTCACATTAACTTTTCCTTTACCCTCCTGGTCTCCTGACACACCTATATGCCTGATGAGAGACACACAGCAGCAGGAACAGGGAGAGCACGTGTATTCACATGAGTATAAGAACTGCAGTAGCAGCACAGGTGCACTGCCTGTCTTGCTCTCCGACCAAGCTGACTGCACACACCAAGACCCATGGTACTGGTACCTTCTCACACTGCTAATCCTTCCATATTTTGGAAGATTGTATAAACTTCCTTTACCACTGAAAAATCAACAAAAAAATTATGTATCTCTGCCCAGTTGGTGAAACTGCCTCCTTTCACGTACATTCCAAAGCAGAAAAACATTGAACAGAGGTAAAAATACACCAGAATTAGCTTTCCTAAAGGAAGTAGGACACTCCTTTTCCATGCTGCTTTTCTATTCTAAGTTGCCCACAGCTCACCCCAACTCTGTCCCCTGGCATTGGGACACTGTTTCATGCAATTGCTGTTCCAATGTTACCAACATGCCAGTGCCCCAGACCCACATTTACACCTCAGCAGCTTTAGTGCTAGGGAACTAGAGTGCAAGATACCATCTTGTACCTTTCCTTCACCTCTTCCTCTTCCTGTTTCCTCTTACGCTCCTCCTCTTCTTGCCATTGTCTTTCCTTTTCCTCTCTTCTGATCTGTTCTTCCTCTTCTTGCCGCCTCCTCTCCTCCACTTCCTGCTTCCGCCTGAGTTCCTGCTGCAGCAGGTGCTGGTAGAGGCTGCGGGCCAGGCGGCCACGCCAGTGCTTCTGCAGGGTGACTGCAGAGGCCTTCAGTCGCAGCAGGCTCTTCTTCCAGAAGTACGCTCGGTAGTTCTTTTGGATTATAACAACACTGGCTAGCACCTTCTGATACTTCTTCCTAAAAGCAAAATCAGACACTCAATGCACCATGAAGCAATCCATGCTTTGCATCTCTCAAGCCCTGGTATATTGACTAATCTTACCACATCCACAGAAAAATGAATCTGTAAAAATACTGCTCTGAAATGACACGATTACTGTTCTTCTACTGCCGCTATCTGTAAATCATGTTCTCTTCACCGGTCTCGATCCTGTATCTACAGCTGGTTTGTTTCCATCGGCACCTACTTTTGTGAAGACCCTCAGAGGATGAAGGACAGTTATTTGGAACTGGGAAAGAGACGGTCCACTGGCCCAAAGTCTCCTTGCATTGCACATATACACATTCACTGTGCAATTAGCATAATCACTCAGTGTGGATTTATTATAATAAAAACACAAAAACAGCCTTAGTATATGCGGGAAAAGTCCTACATTGGCCATCTTTTAAGTGGCCAAAAGCAAATTACTCTGGGAGAAGCAGAAACGGGCCAAAAATACATCTGGTCACATTAATCTCACATTAGTTTGGGGGAAACCACAGTGATACTACAATACCGATTGCTCCCATAACACATATACTTAACAGGCTCCCATAAACATATACTTACATTGCACAACATTTCGTTTAAACAATAATGATATCAAAATCAACTCTGCACCAATTTAAAACCAAAAAGCACAGTAGGGCCCCCCAAAAAAAGAATCAACATTCAGTATTTCTGCAGTCTAGTGAAGTTCAAGGGAAGTAATTTCTTGCCTCTGCATTACAGACTATTTTTATCAAGGACCTGAAAAAAGTCACCAGTAGAAGTTTGTACATGATATACAAACTGGGCAAATAACAAAAGAGGTACAATTACCCAGTAATCTGGATCAATTTGTAAGCTAGATTCAAGCAAACATTAAACAATATAAAAGAGCCAAACATAAGGTCTTGTCTTGATGAATAAAAGGCCAAACACACCTGATGTGGGACTATGTTAGGAAGCAGCAAGTCAAAAGAGGATTTGGGGGCCACAGATCATGAGGTGAAGGTGAACTCCCATCACGATACTATAGAAAAAGTATTGTTGGAATTCTCATACTTGCAAGCAGAAATACTGTGGGACTGCACTGCTACTTTTATCCTGTGTTCAGTGTTAGCACCTCCATTTCAGGAAAAATGTTAGACCCCCAAGTGATTTCCGAGGAAGCAGGATTGGAACCAGAAATTCTGGCTTACAGAGAGAGAGCACTTGGCCCCATGACCTTAAGAAAGAGAAGGCTAAGAAAAGGCTTGATTCCAGTCAAAGTACCCACATTTTTGGGTGGCCTTTCTATTTATCCAACAGGTGATATAACAAGATTGAATTGTCCTGAAGCTGAAGCCTATTCAGGCTGGAAATAAGCAGACATTTTTAAAAGTAATTGAATATATTCAGACGCCTTACTCTTACTGTAGGGAAATGATCATTGGTACTATTCAAATCAAAACCTTCTTTATTGCAAACAAGAATGAGCAGAGGGAAATTCTATGGGGCTGTTACACAGGATCTAGGGCCAGCAGCCTACAGTAATCCTGTGAGGTTTTACAGTCCTAGAAAGCATGTTGGAAATAGCACAGTATTCTCACATATCCTCCCCACAGACCTTCTGCAACCCCCTGAGGAAAAGACACACCTCAAAATCCTCTTCCTGGCAATCAAACCCCATTCAAATAGCAACACAGACTCATGCTGACAGCTTGCCACCTCCTTGCACATCAGATACATCAGCCTGGTCAAGAAAATCAGGAGAGAGATGCTAACAGCAGTAGCGTGCAGAGGTCATGCTCTTTTCCATAGTATTAAGTCAAAGGGAACAAGCACAGAGAAGAGGACAGGGAAGAGGTGGTAAGTGGGAGGTTTTAGATTAATTGCTCCTGGGCGGCAGCCCTCTTACCCCTGCTCCCTCTGTCCTCCCTGTACCCTGCACATGGGGAGTGAACAGCTGCACATGCACCCTCTGCCAAGGCAGATATAAGTGCATCAAAAAGGGCACTCTGACTTTTACAAAATGCATCTGCCAGAAACTCTCTCAAGTGCAACACGTGCCAAGCCCTGCCCAGCTACAGGCCAGCTCTGCCTGCTAATCTGCCAGGCTAAAGTGCCCCCTCATTCCTCATGACCGCAGCCAAGCTTGCAGGCGCCCTTCAGCTGGAATTGCTGCACACAGGCCATGAATTTCATTCCCCTTGTTCGGCCTTCCACTCACCCTCTTGCACTGGCCAAAGAAATTCATCCTGCAGCCCATGCCAAGGAGCTAGGAGACATCCTCACCATGTATGACAAGAGAAGGCAGGGTGGTTTCAAGGTTCCAATGCTGCATTTGGAATTTAGTTAATTATTCTGTCGATGAGCTGTAGTTAGCAGTTATTCCTTCAAGGTCTACAGAACACAGGGCTATGGAGTGATTTCCTACTGCTGTCTTCCCCTGAGCAATAAGGTCCTGCAGAATCCAGGGACACAGCCAAATTTGTACATGGATCCTGCAAGCCCAGGAAAAGTTGTATGTGGTTTAGCTTGTGAAGTTGTTACCTGTAGCTCAGAGTTCCACAGATTAGCTACAAAAAACGGGGCCGTTTGAATAGGCTTGATTTTCTTTCCTCACATTTTAGTGGTCAGAGACAGTAGGCTGCAGGGAATGAGAGCAAGGAAGGTGTTTTCACCTTCACCTTTAGGACTGGTTCTCCAGGCTCACAGAACAAGTTCACAAAGGGGGAGAAACCAGTAAAATCCTTCCTGCAGTATATATACCCTTCTTCGCTAACCTCCTTTGCCTGAGACCAAATTAATTTAAATACACTTATCCATGCAAAACTAACAGAAATGGTATCAAACTTAAGGCAGCAGGCACTGGTACTCCTGACTTCTGCCCAACTCTGCACAGACCATTCAGCACTTGCCCAGATGAACACCCTCTTGCTGGCCCTTCTCCAATACAGGTGCAGTGCAACTGGAAGCTCTTCACAGAAAAGTCTGCCAGCCTTCCTCCCCAGCTCTTTCCTCATGCCTTGCTCTCCTCCCCTGCAAAGTCCAGTTATCTCCAGCTGCTTGTGAGGATTTTCACTTTGGCTGCAGAAGCACAGCTTGGTCTTAGATGAGACTCAGAAGAGCAACATGTGGGATAAGAAATGCAGATCTGTGGAGACTGGAGGACCACAAGATTCCTAGCCAAGAGGAAGATTACTGCAACAGTCTCCATCACAGCCCTGCAGGGCAGCAGCTACATTCCCAGGAACTCAGAAAAGCAGTAATCCAGTTTGCCTGCAGTGATGTTTCCCAGAAAAATCAATTTTCCTGTGCTAATCCCTACCCCTCTCTCCAAATGCTAGTCACAACGTAAAACAGAGCAGAGCCCCTGACACAATGAACTTGCAATCTCATGCACAAACAATAGAGCTAGCTCACTTGTCTTACTAGAGGGAAATAAATAAATGAATAAAAGCCTCCAAGATCAAATGTGTATTTTGCTGATATTCCACATCGGCAAGACAGGGTACAACCCTTGCACACATTTCCCAACACAAAATGAACTACCTGGTGTAACTGGAGCTCTTTAAAGCGTGCCTGCTGGAACAGCTTTGCTGGCCAGGGATTTTACCTCCTCACACCCCTGACTGACAGGTGTCTGGAGCAGAGACCAGCCAAAAGAGAGCATCTCACTGGGATTAAGTGTGCATGCCACAGCCATTAAGAAGTCAGCTGTTACACTGACTTCGAGGGGCAGAGGAGGGGCTGTTTGTCTGCAGTTGGCTCTCCCAGCCCTCCTCTGGTCAGGTGCAAAAGGGAGCGGCAAGAGATTACGGGTGCAAAGCTGGCCAAAAACCAATTCTGAAGAGTTAATTAAAAGGAGAGGGAGATCACAAGGCAAACAGGCAGGGCGAGGGAAAAGGGTGAGCAAAGGCAGAGCTGCAAGTGAGGAAGAGGCGATTTGCAGGGGGTGCAGAAAACGGAGTTGACAGGCATATGGAAAATGAGGGGACCCAAAGCATAGGTTGGGACCCAGCCAGGAGAGCCCTGAAGGCAAGGAAAAGGTGTCATCGAAGGAAAGGAACGGGTACAGAGGTCCCTGCAGAAGCCTGCTGCGCAGCATTGAGGGAGGGTGCAAATGTGCACAGAACCGAAGAAGAGGCGGTACAGAAAGGTTTCAGCAGAACTGATGCCGGCAGGGAGGGCAGATACTGCAACTCTCCCTTTGAGCACAGGAGGGGAAGAAGGGAGGGATGCGAGGGAACTAGAGAGCAAAGCAGGGGGTCGGGGCAACCCAGGTAGGGAAGCGCAGGGATGGTGGGGCAGCCCCCAGCACTGACCTTGCCATGTAGCCCAAGACGTGGGCCCGGATGACTATAGCTGCTTTCCTCAACTCCTCTTCCCGATCCTTCTCCAGCTTCTGCTCAAGAGCTTCCTTCAGGAAAACCTGACGCCACGGGGAGGAGTTTCAGTAAACACAAAGAGAGGAAAGAAGTCAGTCCCCGGGAGAGCCGGGAGGTTTCACCCCCGGGTGAGCAGCGCCCCGGCCGCGCTGCAGCCCCCAGCCGGGCTCGGCGCCGCGCTCACGGCACCGGGAAAAAGTTTTGCAGCGACATGAGGCGAACTCCGCGCCCAACCCCCGCCTCCCTCACTTTGTGGTCAAGACTTAAAGAGAGAGGGAGGGAGGGAGCTGAGGAAGGAGGGAAAGAAGAGGAGGGAGGAGGAGAGCCAGTGCTTGCGCCTGATTAACCCTTTCCCAGCTGACAGCTCTCCCTGCACAGCCCAGCACCTCCCTGCAGCAGGCACTGATACCTACCCGGGTGATTAAATATTTGGCAAAGAAACTCCTCCGCATTTCAAGGAAAGGGAGGAACATTTAGATTTCTAGACTCCAGGAAGCAATTTTAACGGCAGTCCTAATAACGGAAGGCAGTTGGAAAGCTAAAAGCCCTGACAAGGTGCAAAGCTGAGCATACCCTCAGTGCGCTGGAGACAAGCCCTCCACCGAGCTCCAGCAACTCCGAGGTGGAGATGCTTCCGTGCTGAAGAGGTTCAGCAGTACAGCATGTCGGGGGAACCGAGCCCCACTGGGAGAGGTCTCCAGGTATTACTGGCTGTACTTCAGTGTCCAGTATTTTAATTCTCGAGCATATTTTACCACCTCTATTTCAAACCTCTGCTCAGTGCTAAATGCTTGTGTGAGGGAGGAAGGTGCTATCTTAGAGACAAAAGGACTGAGATACAAGCAAGATAAGAGCACATTTACAGGAATTGTGCTGACATATCTGAGCTACTTTAAATCCGCTGGCTTGCATTATGTTAGCACAGGGTTCAGTGCAAATTGCTGAAATAAATGCTTTGCTTTTTGAGATGGATTGCTGCCTGTGTAGAGCTCCACAGCCCCGTGGGTACGCTGCTAGCAGCACCCAGCCTAGAATAAGTTGGCTAGGGTATGTCCACACAAGCTGCAGTCACAGCGGCAACTGCCATATGGCCATGCTCCTGTGACCTGCTCCTGACGTTGGCTAAATCACTGCCAGGGCCAGCAGCAGCATGGACTACACTAGGAAAGTGCAACCCTACATGTCAAAGCACTACTGTGAACACAGGCTGTGAACTGACACTCATCAGTCTGCAGAACTACATTAATCAGTAAAAAACTCCTTATAAATTTATTGCATCCACATGGCTATACTGAGAGGCCAGAGGGAGGCTCAGAGGTCTGAACAACCACTTAGTCCAGTGTTCTGCACAAACTCTCCCCCTCCCCACTTACCTCCCCTTATATCTGTATTGTACACCTTCCCTTCCATCATTGCTTTTGGCCTCATCACTTATATAGGCTCCTTTTCTCCCTGCAATGACCACCATGTACCTGTGTACTGAAACCTCTCCCTGAGTTAGTATCCATAGCCAGTGGCTTCCTTGGACTCATATTTCTCCTGGGAATCCGTTTCCATTAAGATGGCCCTTAAGAAATGAGCTGTTTTGTAATGACTAAGTAACCGTGGGTAGCCTTAAAAGAAGGTTCATTATCAAGGTACCGCCAACCATGAAGCTGGCATCCTTCCTTGCAAGTTGTATATCCACCCCCTCTGTCAACTCAACAATCTTTTAAAGACTTCTCTGAGGCAGGGATTGCTCTTTCCATTACGTTCTAGAACGAGCAAGCAGTCATACATTTCAATAACGCAACCAGCAAAACACTCTCTCAGTCCATTATCTTCATCAAATTGCAAAAATACTCAGTCCATCAGTATTTCCCTAGCAAGCACAGACTTTGCTGCGCCAGTAAGGAGGGTGCATGCAGAGTTCAGCAAGACCCAACCCTCATCTACAGGGGTTTCTATATGTGCTTGAGAGTGAGGGGTTAATCTTATTAATAATAATATCTAATTATAAACTATTGGGATTTTGAGGTGGGTTTTTTTAGACTCCTGTAGATGACAAGGAAGACTAAAATGTATTCAAATCCAGAAATATTTTTGATGCTGTGTGGAAATAACTTGGAAGGTAGCCGTTTCCATGTCATAATGCGTAGTCACTTTCTGAAAACGTGATTTCACTTTCATCTGAGGAAGGAATGATTGCATAAAACATACAGGGTTACTTCTATCAAATCTGCTCATACTAGACACTGGCCAAGTTTTAAACCACAGTGCAGCACCACACCACACAGTGTTCCTTACACAATCTCAGTGCCTGCATGCACCATCAGTGCAATAGTAAACATGTTAAGGTTAGGTGTAGACCAGCAGACACAAATGTAACTGTGTGCACCCATGCAGACCTAAGTGGGATCATATGATTCTTAGGGACAACACTGGGAAAGCAGGAAGCGGGCCACTATGACCTGGATGCCAAATAGCCTACAGAAAACTCCTCCTTCAAACAAGCCCTGCAAAACAGCAGGTTGAAATGTGGGATGAATGCTTTCAAACAGCAAGGATTACTGTGTTAAACAGCTGTAGGAAATCTGTGTTGAGCAAGTATGGCAGAAGGTCCGCTGCACCGAGGAAAGGGGCACAGAAGCTGCTGCTCCATCCCGGTGCATCACCAGTGAAGACAAGGGCACCTTAGCACAAGCTCTTCCATCATCACATGGCTTGTTTGCATCCAAGCCTTTCTCTCTGCCATGCCACTGGATAAAACCTGTTTCGTATACATTAATACCTCTTATAAACATTAACTTGACAATCACCAGCATAGCAGCTGCTCTATTCTTAATGAAAAATACAAAGATCATCCTGCCCTTCCTCCTCCATTTCCTTTCCCAAGCTTCACAATCCCCTGCACTAATTCACAGCGTCTTTTCCTTCCTCCTCCAAACAATTGCTAGGGATATAATTATCCTTCCATTCATTTTGCAGGAAGTATTCCCCCTTCCACAAGCCTTGCTCTTCACCCACCCCTTATACTTCTTCCTAGGTTACATCCCCATTGGCTTGTCACACCTTTTTCGGTAGCTACTCCTGGCTCCGTAAGCCAAGGTTAGTTCTGGGAATCGCTACCTGGGTACCCAGAGCTGCAGCTGTAGCAACAACACTGTCAGCAAGGGCACACAGGCTTTCTCCCCAGGATACAACCTACGCTCTGTGCCCCTCGGCTGTAGCTTCACTTCACCCTTACCTGAAAGCCTCTGGAAAAATAAGGGCTCTTTTCTTTATCAACCCAAGGATTTCAGGCTTGTGTTACCCAGCACCAGCTAAAACACGAACACAGACAAAAGCACTCCATAACCCAAAACCAAGGCACAACAGCTGGATACAGGCATACAGGATACAGGCTGGGGAAGGAACTACCAGGAAGCAACACTGCTCTGCGTGGCCTCACCTTGGCACCAGCTCTGCTAAGGGCAGGTTTTCTGGAGGCACTGTCACAAAGCAGAGTTGCAAGAGGGGTTTCCAACGGAGCAATGAAATGGCTTTGCCACCATCTGAGCATGGGAAAGGACATCGAGCAACACATCTGAACAATTAAATGGGTAGGGTAATGGCAACAGCACCTTGGAGCAGCCAGGGGCTGGCCCGCCATTCAGCATGGCAGCAAGGGTGTAACAGGCCAGGACAGCCTTGGAGTGATGCATTCTTTAGCACAAACAGAACTGCTCCCCTCTACCAGAACACACATCTCTAATCCAAACCATGCCAAATATAAAGTAACTTCCACAACCAAACAAGATGACTCAAGTGCTCCCCAATGCCTTTTAATTTTCCTTCTCAGTCGTAAGAGACACAAAGACTGCCATTCTTAATCATTTCTTTCTTCCCACAATATTCAGCCCTGCAGCAACCAGTGCCCTAGAAGAGAAACTGCTGTTTACCAACATGCTGCATTTCAGCCAAGTTTTAGTTTATGGGACACAATTGTTCAAAAAAACTACATTAGACTACATCTGGTGTTTTGGCAAAATACAAACACATTTTTGTTTGCCACAATTTACTACCTATATTGTTTTTCCAAAAGAATTTGTGCAGGTCAAGGAGCGAGTGGAAACAGACAGATGGACTCAGTCCTTCAGGATGCACAACAGGCACTGAAGAGAAGAAGGATTTTATTGCTGCCAGGGGCTCAAAACAGCCTGGATTTCCTGATTGTAATCAGTCTGTTGTAGTCCCTGGACTCCAGCTATATAGCTGATAACCTTTTATACTCTAAAAGGTGAGTATGTGCACGTTGGTTCCTCCAGGCATTTACCTGCTGCCCTTGCTGTAGCCCAGCAATCTTCCATCTCTTGTCATGCTAGGAAGAAAGTTCAAACTCCATGTTTACCAGCTCTAACCACAGCTTTCTAAAGTTTCCCAGTCACAAACAGCTCTGCAACACACACACACACTCCACACCAGCTTTAACACTAAAATGCTGTGAGACTGGCAGCCACCCAAGGAAGTGAGATAACCCAAGCGTGGGTTATCTAGGGACAAGAATGACTGAAATGGTTCCTGGTTTGCAGGCACCAGTGAGGGGACACCAAATTCCCAAATGAAAGATGGGGAACATTTTAATTACAGAGCAGAAATACAGTTAAGTGATAAAACCCTCTTTCTCGAATATCAGCAGAGGCATGTGAAGAAAAGCCATTAAAACTTCAGGTTAATACATCTCCTTCTCACAGCAATGGTCAATGGTTTCCTTGGTTGACACACAGAGTTCATAGCCCAGACTATCAACTGGGCCACCACCACTCCTCTAAGAAGGGGAGAGAGGGATCTCACTCTCTAAGAAACATTATAGACTATCCACTCACTAAGTAATGATTGCTCAAGGCAACAAATATCTGATCTCCTGGACAAGTTAAATGTGAATATTCACTAGAATCACTTCTGGTTCCATTGTGACCCTAGAAATATTCTGAACTACGTTTCTGAAGGCTTAAGGGCATAAAAAGCAAAAACAAGCTACTCTGATGGACAACCATCTGCTTTGGATATGGACTGCATATCCACTACTTAGAAATGCTGTCTGCACTGGACACCATCCATCTTGGAATATTCTTTGAAGAATTTACTGGAGTATGTGGAAAGTTATGATAGAGGCAGTTTTCCACTCCCAGATTTCTATAGCAATATAGCTCACAACATTCACATCTATTTCTGGATGAAGCTGTCTCAAAGCTTGAAAAAATTCAGACTGAAACACCCAGCTCCCTCCCCATTAAATGAAAAATAATGGTATGTTTCCAGCTGGATGTCTGGAGAAAAACAAATCCAAAAAAAAAAAACCAACCCAAAAATCCAGCCTATACCACGCAAGAGAGAAGTGTTAAACGTTGACCAAAACAGAAGCAAAATCTGAATTATGCAAGTGGGGAGAAGCATTTGGATACCTTTTCCTAGAAAATGTGTGCTAGCATCTGGGCTAACCGCATAAACCATCATCTGAGCTTTCACAGCAGACAGCTGTCACACATCTGGTGATCTAGCTACCCATTCACAGTTTAGATATATACCAAGCAGTAGCTCACTGCCTTCTGCAACAATTTCGGTTAGCCAACCAGAGCAAAATATCTGTCACAAAAGGCAAGAGTTAATGGCACATATTGCAATTGCATAAAATGAGACCCATTCTTCTTGTTCTTGGATCAGACATGACAAAATCTGTCTGGCTTGGTCAATGAGAAGGAGTTTGACAAAAATCAAAAAGCTTTCTACATCTCTAGGTACATAATGTGGGAAATATTTGAGGCGCTACAGGTCAGTGGCATAGTCTAATCAAAAGGGTCATCACTACTTTGTCCTTTCCACTGGCTTAAATCTCACCAGATGCTATTGCATCTCCTTGCAGCTGGAACAAAGCCATACCCTGTCCCACACTGATGAAGTACCTTGGTTTTACCCAGCTGCCATTCTTTCTTGCCACTGTCATAGGTCTGAAGAAAGCCTGCGCATACGGCTTTGCAGTTGTCTGAGAGACTTGGCCCCTTCATCAGCATCTCGTACCTAAGAACCAAACAAAATCTCATGAGATTATGTATGACAGTAACACTCACCCCCAACCTTTTAACTCTTAATTATCGTCCTCCCATTAGTCCTTCTTCCTCTGGGACCTCCCTTCTTTGTGTTTGCCTTCCAATTCGGAAATTTCCATCCCCCAAACTTTATCTGTTTCTATGACACTGGCAATTATTGTTGCAATCCCAGTAATAAAATACAAACTCAACAGCATTTTTTAGTAAAGAACAACTGTCATTCTGAAGCATGTGCTTTCATCAGACACAAGTTATTTTGTTCAGAATAAGGGTGGCATTTAATGTTCTAAGAGACAAAGGAAGTAATGTTCAATGGTCCCTTCAAGCCTTAAACGTCAAGAAAAGCTTTTGATGCAGCTAATTAATAGAAATGATCGCTCTTTCCAATATTAATCATCAACTATACTGTCCATTGAAATTTGTTTGAGCCTGCCAGATTAAAGGTTTTAAGCATATTTTCTTTTTAGATATTATGACCAGCTGGGTTTCACAGCATCACACAAGCAAATCTGTGGCAAAGCTAAAAAAAATAAAAGAAATAAAAAGAAATAAAAAGAAATAAAAAGAAATAAAAAGAAATAAAATAAAATAAAATAAAATAAAATAAAATAAAATAAAATAAAATAAAATAAAATAAAATAAAATAAAATA
>JAVJGJ010000061.1:25128541-25152582 GCA_035590215.1 Microhierax caerulescens
GAAGGTACTCCAGCTAGCCTGTGTGCCGTCAGCGTCTCTCCCAACCTAGATCTCAAGGTAGCACCCATGACATGCTCATGCAATTGCAACCACAGCCCTTCTGTGGCCAGAGGACTTCTAGAGCTACCCTCAGTGTAGGTCAGCTCTGGGCAATCTTCCACCATTTTCCCACTCCTTAAGACAGTGATGCTGGTTGCACAAAGTTCTCCAGCACTGCTTCTGCCAATTTATTGTTATGATTGCTTCTAGCAGAACTTCCCTTTCTGGCTTGTCAAAAAACCCTGAGTCCTTCTATTATGCTGGACAATGATGACCACAATTCTGACTTCAAGCCCTGTGTAAAATGTTTCCCATGTGCCACTGTCCAAGTAAGGCAGCTATGAGCAGCTCATACTCCCAGCTCTCTCGGGCTGTTTCAAGACTGCTCACAATGCAAACCCTACAGCAGGCTGCAGAGAAGATGCAATTGTGAAACAGTCTCATCAAGCTGGAGCCCAAAGGCAATGGACTTGATTCATGGTTTGAAATCAAACCATGGACTGTGGTAACAGGCACGTGGCAGAGTTGCTACTCAAAAACTTCCTAGGGTCTGCCACGTTATTAAATGCCTCCCTCCTACTAGGCACCACCTCTGTCTTCCAGACCTTGCTCAAGGTCAAAGTCAGTTCATTTCTCTGGAGTCACATTGCAGTACTGGCATATAATATTAGGGGTCATGCGTGGTCCCACAGCAAGGGCTCAGTCTGGCTCAGGATAGGGACAGAAGCTCTCCACTAAAAGCAG
Source organism: Microhierax caerulescens (assembly GCA_035590215.1). Taxonomy (NCBI): domain Eukaryota; kingdom Metazoa; phylum Chordata; class Aves; order Falconiformes; family Falconidae; genus Microhierax; species Microhierax caerulescens. Next base: position 25,129,325 of record JAVJGJ010000061.1, read on the forward strand.
GCTGGAAAACAGTCTCTGTCCAAAGGCTGGCATCTGACAGCATGACAAAGAGCCTTGATTCATTCAGGGCAAATCTGCCATTGTTGGGACAGGGAGGTAAGAGGAAGAAGAGGGAAGGGAGGAGAGAGGAGGAAGAAAACCAGCATTGCCTGGGGGGATCTTTGTCATACTTTTATAGCTCTTCTCAAAACTGGGACCAGAGTACTGATTAAACCTGTGCTTCATGTGACTTCTCCAGATCTCTCTTTTGCCAGGACACTTAAGCACAAAGAGATGTTGAGACAAAAGCAACTGCTTCCCTTAGTCTGGTTATTACATGAATGAATCTTAGTTCAGCCCAACAGATGTGGCCTCCTCACAAGCATAAGAGTGGCATACCTGCTGTCTTTCAGCATGTTTAAAATGTCATCTCGAAAGGTGTCTCTGTTCTTCTCCAGAAAGCCTCTCACATCATATAGCACCTGCAACACAGACAGAGCCACTAGAACAGTGCCGTACAAATCATTAAGCACTCTGCACTAACTTGCCAATGAACAAGACCTCCAGCAGAGCTACACAGTAATGATGCAGGCGTGTGCCAAGATCCAGGGTTTTGGGGTCAAAGAGCTCCAGAGTTTGCCAAGATCCAAGTTTTTGGGGTCAAAGAGCTCCAGAGTTCTGCAGAAAGTGGGTTTTAACCATCAATTAAAAAAACCCAAAAAACCAAACAACCTCCCCCCAAAACAACAGAAAACAACCTCAAAAACAGGAGCCAAATAAAACAGCTGCAGAGATTTGCCTGGGGCGAGGGCAGGGGAGGTGCGGGGAATCCTCTGCAAGGAGTGAGGTACTCCATTCACTTCAGGAAATATTAACTATGCCACCCAGTGCCCTGACCTCCCAACCACTAGTGCTTAGCAGATATGATTCTAGGAGGTCAGACCTTTACTGTGCAGGTGCCCTCCCTTGACATACCTCCATCCGCTCCATATCTCTCCACAATGAAGAGCAGCGTTTAACCTTGAAGGCTGGGAGAGCTTTTCTTTTTTGCAATAGGTATTGAGCCTGTTCTCCTTCCCAAAAGTCAAACATTCCTTGTGACTTTTACTTCGGGTTTTGCTTGTTTGTGCATGTCCAAGAAAAGACAACACAACTAATGGAAGTAAGGAGGAGTTTATCCCCCAAACCAAAAGTTACCTGACAAACTCAAACAAACTTCCAAGCAGGAGAATACAGTACTGGAGAATGACATGTTATCTGAAGCCCATCACACTCCCTGTGCTCTGGTATGGGGCACTAATTGTGGGGAAACGCAGAGTTCTGAAAGATATGCTTGATTTTGGAATCTAAAATCCAGAACCTCAGCTCCAAGATATACCAAGCATCTCACAGATACACCATGAACACCTACCTCCCCTGCATAATGCCTTATGCCAAACTGATGGTCTGTTACCCGAGGCTTCACATAGTAGTGGTTGCTCTGAAATGAAAGAAAAAGAAATCTTCTTATAATGCCAGTGTAAGAACAAATAGGCTCAGTCAGGAACTCTGCCATGACTATGACAACGCTGGGATGGGTGAGGACCTTAGCTGTTGCAGAGCCCGTCCACATATGCTGCAGCTATCTGCAGCTACATTACAAATATGTAATTCCAATAAGATGGAAAAATACAGCCCTTCAAGGCATTCCTCATATGAGCAAGGGCTTGCAGAATCAAGGTTGGGCAGGCATGCCATGGATGAAATGTTCATTCTTGCATGTCTGACACCTGAGGAGGCAGTGCTCCACACAAACCATGTGGTGCAGGACATGGGATCAGGATGCAGGGAAGATGGCAGCTTTGTAGAACACCCACACATCTTTTCTTTGTCAATACAAGTATCATACCAATCTCCTGTCTTCCTCTATATTTCATCTTTCTTTGCACCCTTCTTCCCCTTTTTTCAATATTCATTTTTCCTTTCTTTTACTAGCTGTTCTGCTCTCTCACTTTCCTCCTCCTTCCTTTGTTCTAAGAAAACCATTAACTATGTAAGAACAGCCACGCTGCTCGAGACCAATGGTCCATCCAGCTAAGTTATTCTGCCTCCAGCAGTGGCTATATAGGATAGAGTAAGAACAAAGCAAGTAAATGATACTTCCATCATAATAATCTCTCAAACTCCAATTATTTTCATGAGGTCTGCCTAACTAGTAATGCCAAGTGGATTTCTCTTTGAAATACTTGCCCATTTCACACCTGAACCCATGCAGACTTCTTGCATCCATTCACAGGGACCTCTTAACCAACTGCACTGGTAACTACAGCCTGGCTCCCATTAGTGCCATTTGTCTTCTATGGGCCACGTGTGACTTAAAAACTCATTTCATCCCTCCTAAGTCATCTTTTCTCCATACTGCAGGGTCCCTTCAACATAGTTTACATGACACTGAAGCTGTCCCAGACCTGTTGTTTACCAGATCTGATATAACCCCTTCTTGAGTGCAGGTGACCCCTGGATTATACAGTGCCATAACAATGTTTTCTGCTTTTATTATGCTTCTTTCCTAGGAATTTGTAATACTTGATCCGGGTTTTTAGTTACTGCTGAGCACTGTGCAGATGTTTCATGGAACTTCATCATTCATCACACCCTCTGTCTGAGTCTTGCCCCTGAAGAGCCACAATCAGTTCAGGGCTCATCATTACAAATATGAAACTGGGACTGTTTTCCTTCAGACACACTATTTTACATTTATCTACGCAGTTTTTCATCTTCATTTTACAACCCAATCAGTCTCATAATACACCTGTTAGTCCAGCCTTGCCCCGTGGATCATCAGAAAATTTCCACCCCAATGCTAGTATAAGACGGTCTTACAGGCTTCCCTCCCTTGAGATAACTGACCATTTACATTCAGTGAATTTACCCAGTAGTGAAACAAGGATTAGAGGCCTAGAATATCCCAGAATACTTTCAAAAAATTAAAATAATTTCCAACCTTCTTAGATACAAGTACTAAAAAAAATTACATAAGATGTTGCACAATACTGTTAGTAATTCAACTTTCATCTTCAAGTTCTCTTAGCAGTACTGTGTGGATGGTTTCTGACCCTGGTAATTTGCTAGTGATATTGAAAACTTTTTCTTTGTCTTTCTGCCTTTTCATATTGACCCCATTTCTTTGCTCTTCCCTTTCCCCAGTCCAGTCATCTTTTTCCAGACACAAACTTCCCTCTCTTCCACTGGAAACATGACTGTTACTGACTCTCTCATATGGATCGGCACCTTCCTCTCCTCTCCCTCTCTACCAAGCTGTATATTTCATCCATGCCTGCAACACTTTTGGTTCCTTCTCCCATCTCCCCTATTGCTTCTCTCCCCAGTTGTATCAGAGGTCATAATCTCTTAAATCCCAGCTCTATGTTTTTCCTCCTCAAGCCTATTGTAATCCACAGAAAACACAGAGAAGAGAGCTCGTTCTCTTACAGTGTCCTCAGGCTCTCCAGCAACACTGGCTGGATGCTTTCCACTGCTGTTCCAGCCAGTACTACAGAAATAAACTGGTACAAAAACCACTTTTGCCTTCAAAAAGTGCAAATCCTAGAGCACTAACTTCATTCCTCCTTGCACTTCCAACTCCTCAGCCTCTTCCATCTCTCATAAGATCCCTAGAGTTCCACATTAACTGCTATCCCCTCAAAGCAGACAGAGGTGACGCTATGAACAGCTTAATGAAAAGGCTACTCAATGCACAGAAATCACCAAAAATAGCAACCAAAATGTTGTGGTGCATAAAGGAATGCAAAATAATACTGACAGTCTCATGCTGCTGTACAATAAATCACAGATAACTTCTTACCAAGGGAACTGCATTCTGGTCTGATTATTTATCTCAGAAAAGAATAGAGAAAAGATGTAGAGGAATTCAGAGACAAACAGCAGAAAAGAAGAGGAGCTTTGAAATTTCTCCATTTGGAGACAAACTGAAGAGGCTGAGATAGTTCAGAAAGAAAATTCAAAAGAAGTGATGTACTAAAAATATTTATAACTTCTATATTAAAAGTTAACCAAATACCAACAACAATAAAAAATAAAAAAAGTAAATCAGGCATTCTCATATACCTTGTCCTGTAATACAAGAGAAAGCCACAGCGGGCTAAATTGAATGGATAAATTTAAGCCTAAAGAAAGGAAATATTTCCACAAAACTATGTGTAAGTAGCCAACCAGAAGTCATTGTTATCATATCCAATTGGTAGTCATGAGTATTACTGGCAGGGTTAGATGCAAATATGAGAATATCTGCATCTATGCCAATTTAAAAAAAAAAAAAGAGGTCAGATAAAGGATAAAAAATTGTATGTTTTCAGGCTTGGATGAAGCCTGAATTAGAGGACTAGGAAACATGACAATGTTCTTAATAAAGTAGTAAATTATTCCGTAAGTCCACGCTACAGGGTTTAATTTGCTTTGGTTTAGTACCAGAGGCAGGGTAAGAGATTGCTACAGTGACCTTACTGTGGTTTCTGTGTCCCCAGGATAACTTTCTGACCTGCATGAAAGAGCCCTTCTACTCCTGTGTGCAGAATACAAGAAAGAGGAGGAAAGAATTTAATTAATTAGGAACAGTAAGAGAGCTTCCATTAAAAGTCATGAGGCAAAAGACATCCCCAGGAGACAGATCTGACGTGCTCTGGAGCAGACTCCTGTGAGTCAGCTGGCAGGAGAAACCCATGTGCACTGTGCAGCACATCCTGCGCCTGAGGTGCTGCCTTGTGTCCCATCAGGGGCCAGCAGAACCTGACCTCCATCCCATGCTACGGATTCCAATCTCTCCTACCCACAGCCTGTGGAATGGTTTGCACACTCCCTCTCTCTATGTGCACAAGAGACCGTTTTCAGGTTTATTCACATACTACTTTTGTTCAGTGCAGCCTTATTAAACACTGGCAGGTTCAGGCCTAAGGCATTTCAAATTGCCTGCACAAAGCACATATTTTACATCAACAAAACCTTCACTTTCAGTTTTGAAATGCTGATGGGACTAACATACTGATCATTTGCCTGCCAGGTTATTTTCTTACTTACCATATGCTGGCTGTGAAGTTTTTCCAGAAGGGTGTTGTCTGTGCCTTTGGGGAATCGACTCTCTTCATTCACCAAAGCCAGTAGACCCAGTTTCTACAGCCAAACAAGAGATGGGCTTTTACAGTCAGCAGAAGCTCTAACTACAGAGCACCAAGCCAAGAGCTGGAGATCTGGACACAGCACTGAGCAGTAACCCCTGAGTTATACCCAGCAAAGCCCAAGCTGAAAGCAGAATTCTGGCCAGTCAACACATTCAGCAAACAGAACATAAGTGGATATTATTTTTTTAAAAATCACATTAAGGTTTTACTTAAACACGGCTCCCTGTCTAAAACCGTGACACCCTCCCTAAGCTTAGTCTCAACAATGAGCAGAGATCTGCTTTCTTGAGCTGGGACTATGGCTAGAACAGCTCGTACTTTCGCCAGGTCATGATAGGAAAAGGATCTAAGCAAATACCTGGTTTTAAAACCAGGAAACCCCAAGGAACGTGTCAGGACAATCAGCAGTCCCCGCTGTGATCTCTGGAAACTGTCACACATAACTGCTCACCTTCTCAATAAGGTCCAGGCACTCTGCATTATCCATCCAGTCAATGGCCTCCCAGTTTATCCCTTCCCTGACATCAAGAACAAACAGAACAAAGATGTGAAATACAAGACCCAGTGCCCTGAGGTGCAAAAGAAAAGAAGTAGCTGAATGTGGCAGCTGTCCCAGGACTCAAGACAGTTTGCAGGAATTAGGCTTTGCCATGGCTGAGGAAAAAGAATTGGATACACAATGTACTGCTAACACAAACAGAAGGAAGCAGGAGACAGCCTTTCTTATGTATCCAGTCATTCAGACTGATGCTCATCTTGTAGTTGTTGAGCAAATTCCACACCAAGCACTAAGAAATTGTAGTTGGTCTCAGTTGCTCTCAGCCCAAGTGGTGGTGATGGTGGACAGTTTGCTACACAGCTTCAAGAGGCAGCTGCTGACCCACCAATCTGGAAAGCAAGCCTGAAACACATCTGCCAGAAGACTGGACCACAATTAATAGGTCCACCAGAAGAAGAGACAGGAGCAACTTTTCAGGGAGAGTTTTGAAGAGGATGACACAGACAAGCTTTGGCGTGACAGACAGAAGACCTATAGGGTGGCCATGCATCTTTCAGAATGGGAGCTGATGTAGGTAGAGCAGTGCAATAAGCATGCTCTGAAAACCATCCATGAAATTCTGTAATTCTGTGCTGAGTGTGTTTTCTTCTCTCTCACCACCTTCTTCCACGCCCATAATACAGGCTGTTTCTGTTTTCAGAATTCGGAGAAGCCTGGGAATAACTCTTGCTCAGGAATCCATGGAAGACTATGTGTGAAGCTGCATACTGACATACTGATACAGACACCTTTCAGGTGAAGGCTAACATTGTTAAGATAGTGAAGCCATTGTCTACAAACCCTTCAGCCTAGGCTTCATATTTTCAGGTTCAAAGCATTCAGAAACATATGGGCAACAGTTGGAAGCAACAAACTAGATTAATTTCTAAATAATTATTTCAATTGTTCTTGAATTATTCAAGAATTCAAAGAACTATCTATCCCCCACAGGGAATGGAGTATCTTATCCACTTAATGACAAAAAATATCAGTTCACAGTGTTTCAGATTTTTGCAACAATGGTGTCAGAGAGGCCATATGTTTTTATAAAAAGACCTCTTGGTCTTCCAGAACTGAAGGGAGCAGAGTTTTTCTGAAACAAATCAAATCACAAATTCATCAAGTTGTCTCTAGTGCCACAGACCTCTTGTCTAATCAAATGATGAAATACATGGAGCTACTTACTAAACCTGAGGAAGCAGAGCTGATACTGTGAAAGATGAGCTTTAAGCACATCACCCTAGAATAACTTGATGAGTAGTCAATAATAAAATTCTCTCATTCTTTCCAAAGTTCAGCCACAGAACTTAAACCCCTGTGTAATCATCAGGAAAAAATCTTTTGTCACGATGATAGCATTCTTAACACAAGCTTCCTGCAATGGTAGAATTGGCCTGAGAAGTCAGTGCATAAATAGCCTTGCAGTTTTGTAATCTCTAGAATTTCATGAATTGCCTATTCAACCGTCTCTCTTTACAAGGCTGTTCTCATTTGCCCTCACTGACCCTATTCAATTGCTTCATTCACAAACATAAAGGCTTCTGTTTCAGAGCAAGAACTGAAGCATTTGTCTAGCAGCATTTTCTAGAAGCAGAAATACTCTAGAACATCCCAGGTACTTCACAAAATACAATCCAATATGAAGCCCACAGAAGAGAAACAGTGGTGCAGAAAGCCCCATGCTCTTTAAGCTCAGGAAACAGCCTAGTTTAAATCTCCTTGCTGATGAAAAGTGCCCTTTCCACAGCATAGGAATCTCTAGTACAGAAAGAGCTGTCAGATATCTAACCATCTATCTTTAGTGACTATTTTTTACACACCAAGATTCCACCTGCATAATACCACCGCTACCATAGGTAAATCATTACTGAAGTCAGTAAGAAGGCCAGTGACCACGTGTTCTAATGGGTTAAAGCCCAAGATCTTCCCACTCAGCTGAGAGACAGAAGGGAATCTGGACTTTCTAAGTACAAGGGAGAAAGCTTTTGCTTGGAAACAAGGGACCTATGCTGGCAGAGCATACAGACGGAGACACGTCCACAGTCAGGGTTGCACTAAGACCCAGCTGCCTCTCCTGCCTTAGTGGCAGGGACTGGACAGCACAAAGGAGGGATGATGTCCCCCATTCCACCAGTCATGAAAGCAATAGGGGCCCCACTCCCTCCATTTGTTACCTGTTGTACTCCAGCTGCTCCAAGGAGAAGATGTGTTTGTTGAAATATTCCTGAAGTTTCTCATTTGCATAGTTAATATTAAACTGCTCAAAACGATTCACCTGTAAGAAGAAACAATGATAATAAAACTTAACATTCTCGTCCCCGGGCCCTAAAAGAATCTCTATGAGCAATGGGGAAGGTACCAGGCCTGGAATAAAGCCAGAGAGCATAAAGGCAAGGAGTGTCAGATGGACATGAGGAGGAGAGTGTGGGGTGGTCCCACTAGGTGAACAGCTCTTGTAGCTCCTGCAAGGCTAATTCACTAGGCCTAAATAGTGGTAAAGGATGCTAAAGACAATCACATTTCTCTTCTTGGAAGAAAGAAAGGTAATTCCCTGAATGTTAGGTCCCTGGGTGTTCTGTTCTGTGAAATACCTCTGCAGTCACCGTATGGTTGTTCAACATACATCCCTCATCAGCTGCAATCAGAAGCACTACACACAGGATTCTCAACACAAGGCAAAACAGATATAAACAAACAACATGCACATAGAGACTGGACATTTGTATACAAGTCAAAAATTCAGTATTACCTATCATAACACATCTGTTTAGGAGCTCTGTCACAAACCAGACTTTGAACATCAACCTACATGAATACAGGTGGCAGAAATGAGCAGCTAAATTTATCTTGCTACTTCCAGGGGAAGTGGCAGTGAAGAAATCTCAGCATACCCTATGCTGATCTAAACAGGATACAAACAACCCCAAAATCCTTCCTATATGCAGCGATGTCTTCAAAACCAACCCACCCTGCAAAGACAAAATCCTGACCTGAAAGTTCTCAAAGCCAAAGATATCCAGGATGCCCACAGACTTAAAGTTTTCCTTGCCCTTGATCTTCGTATTAATCTTGCTAATGAGCCATGAAAAACACTGGGAATAGAGCGCCATAGAGAGGGAATCCCTGGAGTCAGCTGCCTGTAAATACAGAGAGAAAAAATGAGTCACAGGGAGAAAAGAAGGCATAAGGGGCACCAAAAATCTCTATAGGACTTCAGGTTCCTCTGCTCCTCTTCAGATGTCTCATCCGCTATTGGTTGTGTATGGTGCAGTATTTATATGTATAGTCAACGTTCAAGTTTGCAAATAACCCAGCAACACACAGATGTATGGTGTATGACCTTTAGGTAACTGAACTGGAGAGGCTGAAGGAAGTAGCAAAATCGCTGACATCTTTTGGAACAAGTGTTGGGGCAGGGAAGGTGGCAAAATACCTCATGACTAAGCCTCCAGCAGTCATTTACATCACCTGAGACAACATTTGCAGTGACCGGCAAGGTATCTCAGTTCAGTACTCCTAGTACAGCTGTCAAATGGGTGTCCACTCTGTTTGTCAAAAACTGGTAGGGCAGGATTTAATACAGTCTTCTGTCACCAAGTAACCTCAAAAATCTGATCTTCAAAACCTCCCTGCAAACTGCATCATGTTACTGGAAGCCAGGTAGGCCAGCCAACAGCCAGGACATGTGCCCCAGAAGAGCACGGATTGAGAGACCTTCCTGGAGCTGACCCAACGTCCCGTGCAGTGATCATAACCAAATGTCATAGGTGGAAAAAATGACTTAAATTGTAATCACTAACAGGCAGTAAATAACTGGGTGGATGTAAGTGGGTGGATGATTGTCTAAAATTGAACTTTTGAAATTCAAGCAAAAGCCTGCTATTTGATAACAGGAGTGGGCTAGTTGTAAATTGTGATAACACTTGGACTAAAAAGTGGCATGCTCCAAATCCTCCAATTAATAAAGAGACATGAGACAGAACCACAAATTAAGAGGCTGGTCACATGCTATCTTTCTGCACATACACTACTTAGACTGGGAAAACAGGGCTTAGGGTTCTGGAAAAAGAGGAGGCCAAAGTAAGGGATCCCAGAAAGTAGATGTGATCCTAGAGAGCAGAAAAAGGGACCAGGAAAGAAGATGGCAAAGATCTTGACTGAAAGAAAGATGGTGGAAGTGGGGAAAAATCCTGGAGGTCAGAGACAGGTGGAGACAAATGCCAGGGTATGCCCAAGGACCCTGACTGGTAGTTCCTGAGACCAGTAACTGCAAGGAGCTACACAACACAAATCAACACAACTTTCTGCTCGACCCTCCTGGACAAGCAGCAACCTCCCAACTGGGAAAAGCAGTTGACATCTAATGAATGTAATGCTGAGAGATGAGTGAGCAAATATGTAAAATAATCAAGTAAGGTAAAAGCTATAATCTCATCATTTCATAAGTAAATCACAGTATCTAGGTGAATTACAGGTTGTTTACTCTGTCTCACCTATGACACCAGGGTGATTCCTTCAGTAGGCTTGACCAGCAATGACAGAGATCTAAATACACCCTCACCCTCTTCAGTTTTGCAGGCCTGAATAATATGACCTCTTCTGTTTTGCTTTGCTAATGGCACAGGCTAACTGCCTCTGAGTCCTCCCATCTCATCAAGCTGCAGAGGCCCAGCCTGCAACATCTTCCGTTTCATCCAGTCTCACTGGTTTTCTTCTTTCTCTTCCTGGGTAGCATCTCCTCTCCAGCAGCCCAAGGCTGAGAACACACAGCGACTTCTCCACAGAAGAGAACATTTCAAAGCATGGGCACACATGGCTTTTCTGGGTATTTCTTCTCTCCGTCAGATAGTCTGACTTACTAGTTGGGACTAAGAATGCCCTTGAGGCCATGCCTCTGTATTGTCTCTGGCTGGACTCATTTTCCAGGAACAGGACCTCCCCATCCAGCTGTAAGCAAAGCCACTTTCCCCACAATATGGCTCAAATGACGTTCTCAAAGGCTCCTTTCATCCTCCCAGCTTTGCCCGCCTTCAGGCCAGTTCATCCATTCATCCCACTGAAATGTCAAAGCTCAGATGGGTAAGGAGCCCATTACATAATGAGAAATCCCTGGCAGATCTATCAATGCATTCCTGCAACCACACACGGGAATAGGTGGGCACAATACATCAGGGCTTAAGCAGGAACAGTATTTACAGGCCCAGTGTTCAGTGCAACAGGCTCACCTAGTGAAGACAGCCAAGTAGTAGCTTGCTAGAACAATTTCCTGGCAGTGTCAGTACTTGTACTGAGTACTCAGTACTGGGCTGCACACAGGAAGTGTGGGGTCCAACATGCACGAATGTCAGGAATAGCTATACTGTCAGGGAAAGCTCTGTTGGGGAGACTCTTGTAAATCCTACAAGTGCGCACCATGGCTCTGGACTGCGTGGAGTGTCTCTGGTGTTATTCATTATCCATCCTTGTGCACTGAGATAGAAGGATGTGGCTTATGTAGGACAGACAGCTGAGAAGAAAAACTATGGTACTGGACATCGAGGGTATCTATCACAGACTATATAGGCTGAAAAATAATTTTCACACAATTTCATTGCAAAGAAAGGTCATAGACTATGAAAAAAATATACCATTTCTCAAAAGCAAAGCTTAGTTTGCGATATATTAGCAGGTGTGTTCACAGCAAGAAAAGAAGTGATTACTCCATTCTAATGAACACTGCTGAGACTTCAGCTTGAAATTGGCATTCAGTCAGGAGCACTCCACTTCTTGAAAGATGTGGGAAAATAGAGACAGAAGAAGAGATTTAGAAAATTACTTAAAAGGCAACATTGAAGGAACTGGATTGTTTAGCTTAGAAAAGAGAACACCACATGAAAAACTTCACAGAAGCAGAAGCTTATAAGGTGGACAGCTGGGGTGTCAGAGGTAATCTAAATATGAGGAAAACCTTTTCAGCTCTAGACTCCACTGCAGCTAGAGCAGGATGCTTACAGAGGCTGTGAAATTCCTTCCATGGGAAATCTGAAGGAAAGTTAGACATCCACTAGAGAGAGCCTAGTAACTAGTTTCTCTGCTAATGTAGAGGTTGGACTGATAAACCCTCTGCAGTCTGTGTGAGCACAAGATATCCATTATGGATGTTCATTTTGCTATAACATGATGCTTTTTTCATCCTAGTAATGTTATTCTTTGTTTCCCAGTGTCTTGGATTTTATTAATGACAGAAGATTTTTTTTAGTTATCTGTGCATGGACCTAAAACACCAAGAGTGCCCTCAAGTGATCAGCAACACCACAAGTTAAAGTTAGTGGGCGCAACACTGTAATGAACCACAGAGAAATGTAACAGATAAGCAGGACTGGCTCCAGTACACGGTACAGGTTCAGAACACGAGAATTATCAGTTTATTTGGTCCTCTTTTGTGGTTCTATGGATACACAAAGAAGCTACTGTGGGGTTACAACCCACCATCTACCAGATGTTTGGTGGTAGCTGTGTGCAAGATTTATCTTCCAATAAATGCAGCATAACCTGGGAGTTCTGCAAGGTAGAAGCATGCACACATGCAATTACCACAAAGCATCTGATGTATCTTCCGCATGACACAAGAATGACCAATCCCTGGTAAGCGAAGGTGACTTAAAATCAGTATTGTACATTGCCATTTGCAAGTGAACTCCCCTGTAAAGCCTAAAAAGCAAAGTCAACACTGCGTCCTGAACTACCAGTAAGGGCAAAATACTTGAGGACACAGCAGAGTGCCTAGGGGGTGTAACAGGGAACCCTACAGTCGAATGGATGAAACCAGAGGGAGACAGAGGGCCTGGAAATGCAGAAGTAGCAGCAGTAGCATACACTAGGACACTTACCTGCTCCACAGTGAGAGGGGAGCTGATCTCTTCCCCACGCAGAATCATGGACCTCTGTGTCAGTACTTCAGAAAGCTGAAAGGAGTCTAAGCCCAGGAGGTCACTGGCAACGTTCAGCACTAATAACAGAGAAGGACACGTTTTTCTCCTGCACAGAGCCCAGGGGCTCCTACAAGGCGAGTGACTAAGCCCCAGCACAAAACACACTCCCCTTAATTCTCTTTGGCATACCCAAAGCTGTAAACTCACATATCTGTTCTGTGGCAGGGTCAGCACCTATTATGGGCCACAGTCAGACAGCCTTTCTGCTGACAACAGGAAGAGCAAAACACTGTGTAAAGCTCAGCACCAACAAAATACTTATTGAATAAGAAGACAGGTTTTCCTAAAGGCACAATAGTGCAGCCTGAGCACGAGATTGCTAAACCTAGACATTCAAGAAGAGAGGCAATTAACTTAAGACTTGAAGCACTCACAATATTTGCTTCTGTCTCTTTAGGGATTCACCTGTAACAGAGTGCACACTAGCAGACGCTTCAAAGGAAGATGTGGGAAAGTCTATAACAGACTACTTTTATCTCAAATACCCTTCTGTTCCTATTTCTTCCTGCTCTTTCAATGCAAAAGAGAAACTGAGACTCCAGACTCAATCTGAGAGTATCCAGGAGGACAAACGGACCACAGGGCCACAACCCAACTGAATTATACTGGTGCCCTGGAGCCATGCATCCTGTAGCAATACTTTTGCAGGGTTAAACTGCAGGGAACTTGCTGGCAGACCAGTATAGCAGAAAGAGAAAGGATGATGGAGTAAGCTTCACTGGTGGTCTTATGAGGCTTTGCATGGTCTACCAAGTTGCTAGGGTCCTACTTACCTGCTTTTGTTGTAACCTGGGCCCCGCCAGCTGTCATGAATTCAACGTTTCCCAAATGAAGTGTGCCAGAAAGAAGTTTGAAGATGTCTCTGATTTCTTCAGTGCTGAAGTCCACCACTTTCATGGCAGTCTGTACAAAACCATACAGCTAACATTGGCTGTACATAACTGTACTGTACAGCTGCAGTACAATGCAACTGCCACATTCATGCCCAGCTCATACAAGATGTAAAACTCATAATTATAATCATTATGACTCAAAGTGAAACAGGATGGCACAGCCCCTCTCTCAGCTATACATCTTGCCAACGACATTCACTATCTCCCATTCTCTCCTTCATTTACTCTATCCCCATCTAAGGCAGGTGGGCATCAAGTTGGACTTTGCTGCTGCCCTTGCCTGTCTGTCACAGGAAGAACATTGTGCCTGTGTGAAGAAATCCTTCCCTGAACACTGGCAGTACAGGTTACAGATGTCACTGGACTGCTTCTACATTCTGCCTTATTGTCTTCCCTGAAGGACAGACCCATAAATATAATTTACCCTGATCCATGTAACCCCCTTAATTTACTCTAACTTAGAACAGTAGATTTATGCAGCAAAATTTAAAGCCAGCCTTTCAGCATTAACTGCTAGAAGGTCAGAAACAGGTTACCAGATAATGAGGAACTATGGCACATTCCCTCTGTCTTACTGCATGCATGTGAGCCAGGGTTCTTGGGGTATAAATTGACTTTGAGAGGTAGGACCTACTTTTCATGCATTCACCCTGTCAGTAAGGTATTCCAGGGTTCTAGTTCCCTTCTTTCCTCCAGGCATCTCCTCAGCTGAAGTATAAATGCCATGTCACCATTGAAACCTCTACTGCACAGGAGACATTTCCTTCCCTCAGATCACACTTTAGCAGGAGCCACTGAAGACCTAAGCTGACTCCTCTCACCTTGCTTACCAAGTTTCACCTACACCATTAAAGCCCTCAGGCCAATAACCACTTATCAAACAGAACATGAATTGCATATTCATCCTGCTAAACCCATAACCTCTGGTAAAGTTACAGATGTCTATAAAAATCTGTGTGGTATTTCAGAATATGCCATTTTCACAGGTGATACAACTTCACCAGAACATTTCTGGAGAACACTACCTTCATACCAAACTGTTCCCCTTCTAGTGGTCAGTGTGAAGTTTCCTGTGTCGGGCCATCTACAGGGCTTTCAGGAACCACTATGGGGTGGGGGGTGGGTTCATGCTCCCCAAAGTCTCCGTCATCATTCTATATTATTATTCATCCTTGACTGTTTCCCAAATTCCCCCATTTCTATACACTAAAAACATTCTTTGAGCCTTGTTTTTACCATAAACAGAGCTAAGTTTCAGGCTTGTTGAACACCAAATTTTGGCTTTGGGCAAATAAATTCTGCCTGTGAGATCTAGACCCTGCAGCATGTTTAGCCCATGATATTGTGCCCAGAAGTTCAGGAGGAATTAGGAAAGGACTCACCATGACCTTACTGAACATCTCTACATCATTCAGGTTCTCATCAGTCACACAACCAGACTGGTTCAAGTAGCGATAAGTCTCTGGCTCAGACAGGGAGAGGCTCTCTGCAACAGAGGAAAAAGAGGCAGGGAAGACAATTTTGCTTAGCAATCAGCCTTTTCATTCTATGATCTTGGTCCCCCAAAACAGTGTGTATTTTTAGCATAGGGAGAGTTCATCTGAACAGATTCCATATCACTCAAAAGCCACACCTGGGCAGTGAATGCACCGGGGAAGGGGAAGAGGAAGGTGTGCAGTAACAAAGCTTGCATATGGTATGCAAAATTATTTAGAACAGTCAAATCCCAAGCTGCAGAGTCGCAGAAGAATATTTCAATACTGAATTGACTCAGGAAAAAAACCCACAAAACCCAAGAGAGAAGATGAGATTCAATCTTATAAAGTGTACAGAAAAATAGTCTTAACTGTACACATATAATAATGACCTCTAAATTAGGTATCACCACTTGAGACAGAGTTCAGAGAGTCACAATAAGATGTTTGAAGACATCATCTCAAAGCTAAGCAGCAGCCAAAAACTGAACATAATTCAGCTCTTTCTGTTTTAGAAGAAACACAGAACATAAAACCAGAATTAGACCTCTGTACTTAACTGTAGCATAACCACATCTTAAATACTATCCGCAGGCTTGAACCCCCATTTTGAAAAGGATAGAGGAGAACTAAAAGATCTATGGAGAAAAGAGGCAAGGATAATCAAGAGCCAGAAAAACATTAAAGATGGGAGAAGTGAAGCAGCCTGGGACACCAGCTTGGAAATGAAGATGGGGATGAATATCAGAGATCTGCTGAAGAAAATAATCTGGTTTGTATGCTTTCCCTAAGTACTTGCTGATAATCATGGTCCTCACTATTTCCCTTCTCCTTTACATAGATTTCTGAATTGACCTACATGGCCATTCCTGCAAGAACTCCCTAGAACTGAAGTCCTACTCCACTCTGTCAGGCCCAATTCTTCCACCTGATTTCTCTAACACACACAGAACAAAAGCCTAAAGAATTTCTCCAGTCCCTCAAAACCAGGCTGCAACTGCAACATGTTCCTGCCCACCTATCTGACCTGTCAGCAAGACCATCAGTGCTCAGCAGGGCTCGGGGCAGGTACACACAAATGTTGTTAAGGGGGTGCTGCACTACAAAGAGTAATAGCCTTTTCTTCCACAGCCTGCAGCTGCTGCTTTCTCTGCATGCCCTCTTCCAGGCCCACCTCTCCCTTCCCAAGGTACAGAGCTATAAACGCTTTGTTCAGATACTAGATATGTTTTGACTCTTGTCCTGCCACTACATCACTGGTCTTTCCCATTCATACCTCTCCTATTACCTATAGTGAAGGGTTTTTGTAAAGGTATGTCTGTCAGTACAACCTTGGAACCCCTTGAACAGCTCCCATCAGCATCTGAATCAACTTCTCAGCACAGACCTTCCCCTCCAGCTCAGAATACCTGAAGTGTCTTTTCTCATATAGTATTTCTGTCATCCTCAGTCTCTTTGCCTCAACTCCCCTTTCTGTTTCCCATGAAATCACCATATGGCCTTCCAGAAAAATATACCAAGTACATGAAATATCCATGCTCTAACTTACACCTGCATCGCACACTGGACTGGAAAGAGGATTGAGCCATATCCCAGAAAATGAAATTACCTTTCTGCTCCCCACTCACACCAGCTAGCAGGGCATAAAAGATGTGATAATTCCTCTCTCCAGGGTTCTGGTGTACCACTCTGTTCTGAAACAAAGAATACAGGAATAGTGAGTAGAAGATATCACACTTGTGATTGCAAAGGCAAAGAGAGGACCAGGATACAGGTAAATAAATCTCCAGGGCTGATGCATAGAGGGGTTTCTTCCACTTTAGTGATGGTGTTGTCTAAATAAGCTCTAGACCAAGATCTTGTCGTGTACGGATGTGCAACTGAGAGTGTACAACTTCTCCAAACTCAGAGTGCACACACAGGCAAACCAATCCTTGTCAGTTCTGGCCCTGCTCCTCAGTGAGTTCCTGAGTCCAAAGTAAACCACACCAGAGCAGAGATGTCTGCATTTGGAGTTGTATGCCCATATTCCTCTCCATGGAATTCAGTTTCCAAGTATTTGTTCTCTCTCCTTTCCCCTTGGTAAATGCCTTTTTCTTGGAGTCTCTCTATAAAGCACAGAGTTTATCAAAGACAGAAGAACAGGCTCTGATAGATATAGAACAAACATTGTTCCTCCACTATCCTCTTCCTCAGTTGGGACAGTTGCAGTAGCAACACCTAAAGGGCTCATGTCTATGTGTTGTGACAGAGGCAGCAGCATCCAGGAAGAGGTCAGGCACTGCCCCACCATGAGGAGAGGCTCACCCATCAGTCAGTAGAGATGATACCCACCTTTTCCAGTAAATCTGAATAGCATGTTAAGGAGAAAACATTCAAATGTCATATGCACAGATCTCCTGATGACTAGCAAAGAATCTTCTAGACACATTGGGATGAAACCTATAACAAGCAACAAATCATTAAATAACTGACACTTTGGAAAGTGGACAAAGAGCAGTCCCAAACATCATCTTGGATCCTCCTCTCTATTTCTTATCCAAGGAGGTATTATGTGTAAAAGAGATATTTAAAAGAGCAGAGTCAGACAGAACACAGAACCTGCACAATGGTGAGGTAACCTAGCAAAGGACGAGCCACATCAGGGACACCTAGAAAGATTAGAGAGGCCACTCCAATCTGAAAGTCTGTATTGCACACAGCAAGTCTTGCATAAGTTCTCATTGCTTCTGCAAGAGACCCCTATCTTTAATCTACTGAGAGCACAAAGAGCAGAGACTAAACAATCCAAGCCTGTTATTTACAACAGTAGTAAATTCATCCGGCTGCCACTCCACTGGAAATTGGTGTGGTTTGCAGTCATCAGCAGCTTTGTAGCCAGGGCAGCTTTAGCTGCCTCATGTACATAAAAGGTATATCAAAGCCTTTGGGAGAGGGGTACATGGGCATACAGGGAAGAAAGTGTCATAGCACAGCATAATTCAACTAGATCCAGTCTTGTCCTTGTTTTCACTGGAACAGACTCTCCAGGCAAGTGATTGCAGCACCAGGCCTGTCAGAGTTCAAGAGGTGTCTGGATGATGCTCTTAGTCATATGATTTAGTTTTAGGTAGTCCTGTGAGGAGCAGGGAGTTGGACTCGATGTTCCTTACAGGTCCCTTCCAACTTGATATATTCTGTGATTTGGGTTCCAAGGCCTTCTGGAGATGGGTGACCCAAATCAAAAAGTCATAACTGGCCCTCTAAATTCCTGGTCTCCTCTGCATCTAGACATTATGCAGGATATATTGATTCGTAGCTTGGTCTCACTTTTTCTAAATCATTAATTCATTGGCAGAGCTAGCATAAGGCAACAAACTTCTGGGAAAAACAGGATGCAGTCAACATGAGGGATCTTCCTAGGCAGCAAATTCTAGGGATTTAAGTATCAAGGTGTTGTGATTGCCAAAGTGAAAAGTCAAACTATGTCCCTTCCTAATTTAGTACCTACACAAAAGGTTTCCAGAGTTAGGTGCTGCAGAGCCACAAAACAAAACACTTTTTCCCTCTTTAAGATGCAATTTTACCCACAGTTATAAACTGGCTTTGAGAAAGTGTGATGCGGGATTTCCTGACCCTCCCTGAGCTCCTCCTCATCTTCACTCACTCCATCCATTTCTGGTCTACTGAAGAAAAGGATACAATCAGTTACTCGGCCTCCCTGGATGTGTCCATGTTGAGAGAAGTGCAGCTGAATGAACTTGCCAAAGCGGCTGGAGTTGTTGTTATAAACTGTCTTGGCATTTCCAAAGGCCTCCAGAATGGGGCTGCAGAAACAAGGCAATGAAGGTATGATTGGTGATGGGGTACCATTAAAACAAAGCATGTGTCCAGCCTTTCGCCGCTTGCACAGTGTGCACTGCCACGTGAGATTAATTTGTTACAGCAGCAGAGTGGACAAGCAGGAAGAGCTCATGGGCAATAAAGGATGGCAAGAGCACACTGCTAGAAAAATTTTAATCCTTCGGGATTCGAATTAATTAAATCAGTCCCCAATCAGTATGGGCAGCTGGTCGAGGGCATTCCCCACAGATGTGGCTTCAGCAAATGAAAGGTGGCAAGACCCAGCCAGGCTGCATGCTTAACACAGCAGCATTCCATCAAATGGGCTTGCATTTTTTTCAGAAGCATCAGATAAATAAAGCAAACACTCTCGTTTTAAACCACCTACTTCTGTTTCCACTTCTGCCTTCGAAAGAGAAGACAGTATAAGCCATCGCTCAGAATTACAAGCAAACATTTTCAAACTAACAAACAAACAAACATAGTCCTAAACCAATTGTTTGGTACTGAAATTTTATTCTGGAACGCAAAAGCCCTTGTTACTTAAATCTTGCTTAGGTTGATACAAGCCACATGGCCACACGGCTTCCAAGTAGAGGCACTATACACACACTATAGATTTGAAAACTTCATTCTTTTTTCTAAGCCACATCATCCACTTCAGGAAAACAATACGTTGAAAAAAAAAAAAATCTATCACCAAACTTCAGATAGATGATGAAGTATTTTGTGTCCTGGTCACATTCCTGTCTTCATGAGGTTCGCACAACATGGAAAATAGTGAGTTAAAATGCAGCTTCGTTCTTGCTCCAAACAACAGTACAAGGGAACAGCCTAAACCATTCAAACATGAAGAATCCAGGATTAAAATATTCATTTTTGCATTTTAGCCAATTCTAAAATAATCTGAAGGCCTGACAAAGTAAGGAGTCATGGAGATGCTATAAGAACAGCTTGTATGTTGTCACATTTAATTTTAAAACATACATAGTTTTTAACAAAAATTATTGCCACCATTACCCTGAGAAATACTGGCTTTTTAAACATCTCTATTGATCTACTGGGAGGTTCCTCTGGAGACAGGAGCAGATACAGGGTTATTCACAAGTTAATAATTGTAACATTACAAATAATCACAACTACAGATACTGCTGGAGTTTGCTGAAAGCTTCAGCCCTTGCAAGAGTTAGCTAAGTGAGAGCTGTGGTTGGCAGAAAGGACCAACAACCTTCAGGAAATTTCAGATAGTATTTTCCTTATTTATCTCTTGAAAATATCTTTTTAAAGAAACAAAAGCATAGAAATGAAATAGCTCTGTTATAATACATTACAACCACAGAAATCTCAGACATAGAAACCTGTCTGCACAGATCAGGAGGTAAGTTCCTTGCCCTGGAGAATTTGCCAAGACCCATGCCTCTGAAACAAGTATGGAAATAAGGACATTGCACAGGAATACCTCACTGAGCACACCAATGCCATGAATCAACAAAAATGAATGGGGACAACCAGAAAAATGGAGGACAAGGTTACGTTATACAGCCATCACAGTTGCAGTGAGAGTGCAGTAGCCAGCCAGCCAATCTTTATGGTTCTAAATCACATTAAATTAGATAAGCAAAGCACAAGGAAGTATCTTTATAGTTTATTCTGGCAATGAGCTCACACACATGAGTGCAGAAGTCCTTCAGGGATCGGGAGGAAACAGGCACGTGGGTGTCTGAGGCTAGTGGCAGCTGCAAGGCAGAGGGGTGGGTGAGCTAACACAGCCAGGAATGAGGGCAGGTGCCTGGGCCAAGCAAACTGCCTGCACCAGCAGGCACATCATAACATGGCATTTGATACAGCAGTGAACCGTGCAAGGCAGAATGGCACAGCAGGAAGGTGATGCTGGCTGCATGTGGACAGGGTGTGTTGCAGGATTCAAAATGATGGGCAGTTTCAGCAGGGCAGCAGAAAGCAAAGCCTGGATTTTAGAAATACTGCAATATATGTAGCTCCAGGATTCAGATGCATAGCTGAAGACAAAAAAGAAGATTCAAAGATTAGAGATGAATGACAGGAAAGTTGGCTATGCTGTCAGCAGTGACACCTGAAAGGAGAAAGGAGCTTCAGAGTGAAGCAAGCAAGAAAAAAAGCCGACAGGAAAGTTAGCAGAATTTTTAATGGACTGATGAACATTTTCAAGGAAAAATGACCAAAATTACCGTGCCAAGGGAGTTTTCAGAGCCCGATTTCTGAGAAATATACCAAGCATGAATATTACAACACATAAAGAAATGATAGAAAGGTGACATAACACTTTCTTTATAATGCTGTCTGAAATGGATTCTTTATCCAGCATTGTTCATGGTTATATGCTGGGGTGCAAGAATAAAAATCCACCATAAGCTAACCCAAGGAGGGCCACTGGCAGAGCAAGTGAAGCTGAACTACAAACATATGAGGTAGACACTTTAGGAGTGGCAGCAGCTTCTGGCTCTGGGCCAGGTTTTCAGTTTCTTCAGGGAAAAGGTGAACAATCAGATTCTCTTGCACTTGCATTGCCATAGCTCATGTAGCACTAGAGTTGCAAACAAAACTAGAGTTGCACACAAAAAAAAAAGGTCTTGAGCTCTTACTCCACCTCACAGCTGTAGGATCTTGCAGACTCAGGAATCACCTACCTACCATCGTAAGCTTTCTGGATCGCAGTCAAGTTACTGCTTAACCACTAAGTGGGTTTGAGCCCTCTAAGCCGCTTGCCTTAAAGCAGATTTTGCAGATATTCAGTCATGACTGTATCATACTTAGGAGCTTTCTCCAATTTGCCAATGTCCCTGGTAAAATCTGCATACCTGCAAAGGATAAATCATCCAACAAAGGTCTCTCGAGCACCAGGTCCAAAGGCAGTGACCCTTCTGCTCAATGCCGCTCTGCTTATAAAGATCCTAAAAACTGCAATGTTCTTGCAGATGCCACATTAGACACTGCATGTCTCCTTAGGCTATTTTCACCACAGTTACTAATAACTTCTTTGCGTCACCGTCTTCCAGGAAACATTCCTTCTCTCTACTCTCTGGGCCCTGAAATATGCCACTTGCATGAGAGTCACTTTTACACAGATGGTTCAAAGGATTCCAGCTTATTACACAACTAGATCCTGTTGCAGACATCTGAGTTACTCCTCTGCAGGTTTCTGCAACTATCAGAGGCTCAAACTGGGACCAGCCTGCAGCTTTGCCCCTGACAGTACTGAACTGAAGAGCCCAGCGAGGTCCTCTGGCCACAGGCAAGGCAGTCTTGCATTGGAAAAATCTTTGTTTAATTTAATTTATTAAATAGAATTCAGCTGTTAAGAAAAAGGAGGACACAAACAATAAAACAGACACTTAAGTAAACACCTTTCCTCCCTCTTCCCAAGGCTTACCTGAAAGTCAAACGCCTGTTGCCCTACTTTTCTTAGCCTCAGCTTCCATTTTTACCTCAGGTTACCACCAGTCCCTCACAAGTCCCCTCACAAGGCAGCCCAGGAGGCTGGGGTCACACACAACTGCTTCTTTCTGTCACTTTTTGCTTCCTTGTTTTCTCTGCTGCTCTTAACCTCTTTCTGGTTTTCCTCATCTGCACTTTGCTTCAGGTTTTCCTGACACTTTTTTCCTCGGTGTCCCCATTCCAGCTTGGGTCACCCATGGGCCATAGTCCCTCAGGGGTGTCCCTGCCCTGGTGTGGGCCACGGTCCCTCAGGGGCGTCAGGACCTCCTTTGGCAGGAAGGATCCCTGACAGAGCATGTCTCCATCCCCTCATGGCTGCCAGTTGCTTTCCCAGATACGTTTGATCCAGGTGCCGTACACCTCCCTGCCTGCTTGATGCCTCGGCGAGGCTTCGGCAGGTGGTGGTTATTCCAGTGCCAGCTCCAGCCGAGACCAGCTCTGACCAGCCCAGAGCCTCCTCCCACACAGGCCCTGCTGCAGCCCCCAGCAAACCTCCTCGCTGGTGCCCCTCACAGATCCCGTGGACAATTCACCGTTAGATCACCTACCTGGGGCAGCAAGAGAGCTGTAAGGCAGTGCAGAGAACCCCTGAGGGCAAGAACCACCGGTGGCCTGAAACAAATGGAGGCTGGGGGAGAGCAGGGGCTGAAGGAGGAGGCCAGAGTCAGAGCATGACCAAGACTCACCATGAGCACAGTCACAACCGAGAGCTATGGGAGATGGGGATGGCCTGGGACAACCAGGGAGGAATGTTAACCACGTCCCCTCCAGCTACTGCCATGGGAGATGGGTTAGAGATGGATAAGTAGAGTTGGGAAGGACAGCGCAGCGATGCAGGGCTGAGCTCAAGGGTGCAGCCGGGCAGGTACGAGGGATGAGTTACTGAAGGAAGGAGAAATCCCGGCCGTGGCTACAGCATTAACTCTCAAGCA
>JAVJGJ010000061.1:25154834-25174342 GCA_035590215.1 Microhierax caerulescens
CCCCCCCCCCCCCCCCCCCCCCCCCCCCCCCCCCCCCCCCCCCCCCCCCCCCCCCCCCCCCCCCCCCCCCCACAACATCACCTAAGGCTAATTGTGTTATGAACAGGCTAGCATGGAACAAGTCCTGAGGACCCTCTGAGATGGATCTTTGTGGGCAGAAATAGAATTAATTGGTGACAAAAGCAATAAGCAAGCAGATGATCTCTGGCAAGACAGGTGGGAGGAAACATGAAAGCACTGGGAGAGAAAACATGGATCAAGAAAAAGCACTGTAGAAGCAGTGGGGGAACAGATGTTGTTCAGAGACTACAAGACAAAGATATCCATCCTAACACTTCACAGCATTTTTTCTCTCAGATGTTTCATTTTGCATTTCCCACTCTAGTTCCAGCTCTCCAAGGAACAGAGGTCCCATCACAGTCCCTTCCAGAAACTTCTTCCACTATAGCCATCTTTTTCAAAGGTGTTTCTAGGAAACTTTTCCAGCTCTCAGTTGCAGTATCCTTATCAACTGCAGTTCCTTATAGACAATTCCATCCACAATTTTTAATAGCAGTAGCATTTGTGCATCAACCACGTATATAGCAGCCACTCTATTAGCAAGGAGTGGTCATCTGTAGAGCAGGACAAGTCACGCATGGCCATTCCTTCAGGTGAATTTGTTTTCCAGAAAACGATTATTTTTTTCACCTGTTTCTGATCTCTGCAGTTTCCTTAGGAAGATTTTTGGCCCTGACTGATAGGCATAACTCCTGTAAGTACAGCTTCATCTGCAACCTTAGCCTACTATGTTCTAGCTGTGGAAACCCTTGAGGATCATATTAAATGAACTCAAGCCCTGTAACATTCATGGTATTCACAGATCACTGCAAGTCGTTAGGTGGCACTACAGCTGACACTCCCGATTCCTGCTTAAATTAAAACTATATGCAGCTGGGCCACGGCAAAAACTAATAATTAGCAATAAGGTAACTGCAATATTAATGTCTGCACTGCAGAAATGCAAAACAGCACTTGCACAGTTTGGTGTCCCTCAGGTCAGACACTGCACAAACATATACCCAGATCCAGTCCCACTCCAGGAGGGGCTTACAATCTTTCACTGAGGAGGTCTTCCCAGTGCTGAGCATGTTATAGAAGTCTGGCTCCTTCATAAATCTCAAAAAAAAAGAAAAATTCAGATCTGAGGTGCACAGCTGACACATTCATGCACTATGCACAGGCAAAACATGACATCATATTTAAAATTTAACACCTTTACACCTGGATGGAGAAGGCACAGAACTAATGCTGAATAGAAGGAATGACACATCAGAGCTAGAGGAAAGGCCTAAGGAGATACAGCTGCTGTGACCCTGTCACAGTGCTGGTGTTGTGGCATTTCTAGTGCAAGACGTAGACTGAAAAGGGACCAAGGGCCATCAAAAGGGTGTGTACACATGGGCTCTGCCACAAGATCACACGGCTATGTTGATAGACAGCAGGCAAGGGGGTCTACAGCAACAAAGAGAAAATTTGCAGCCTCCTCTGCATCCTGGTGCAAGAGATGGTTCAGAAACAGGGTCACTTTATTGATCGTTTCCTGGAATACAGGTATATAAGGGTTTGTTGCCTTGGTAACAGTAACTGTGCAACACAGAGATTTACATTTTTCCTTTCATAATCAAAAAAACTCTGGGTGCATGTAGCATAGACAAGCAAGGTAAGAGTGAAGCAAGGTAATGTTTTTACCAAGGTAAATGACACTCTTTGTAATATACACTCCTTGTCCCCTCCAAGTCTCAGCAGAGCACACTGCCGTTCCAGCACTCCAGGGATGCCTCATCCCAGGTGTGCTTTCCCTCTCAGGTCCATTTCCTGATGCTTGCCTCCTTCCTGAAGGCCTGAGAGCAAAATCATGAGATGCTTTGAGTATTCACCTGTGCAAGGAGAGCAGAGCAACTCAGAAAAGGTACAACTGCTTGCAAAAGCAGAATTAGGCAACAGATTTGCTTTCCTAGTTTTGCTGAGCAGTAGCTTCGTCTGTCCAGATCAAGGAGGGATACTCAGCTGCAACCTGTGTATGCTGCACTTTCCAGTCTGCTTGGCCATATAAACCTGAACAGCAACAATGGGGAATGTGGGGAACGTGAATGCCAGCTTGTAAAACACAGATGTTCATGGAGGACACAGAGCTGCAGAACTGCCACAAGGCCTAGAGGTGAATGCTCATGTTTTGGAAGTTCTTCTATAGATGCAAAGAGGTCCCTCTAGTAGGGATAGGATCTTACAGGGCTGATGGAGCTGATAAGGCAGAAAAAAACCCTCCATTTCTAACCACATGAAACAATGCTTTCAGGAAACAATGGTAAAATCAGTATTTCACATGCAAAGTGGCAGCCCCGAAGTGAAACAAGAGTAATTAGCCAGAAGGGACATGGCCCAGCTTGAGCACTTACATAGATGCTACCCTGTTGGTAGCGCTGGTGCAGGTTGAGCAGGATGGCAGCTTCATGCAGATCTCCCAGCATGGACATGTCTTCTACCCCATCCACACTGGTCTGGTGCATTGGAAACACCTTTTCTCTGGAAAGAGAGGCCTTGGGATACTGGAACACCTGGAAGAATGAGAAGAAAGGGAAATAAGCTCATGACACCTAGGCACATGGTCTGATTCCCTGCCAGAAACATGCCCCTTTCCACAGCTTTATCCTTCAGCACTGGAAAAGGAAATGAATAAGGCACAGATCTGCTCAATATTTTTATAGTCACTCTTCTGTTTCTGTTCCTGTTCCTACATATTTGAGCACTCTGGTCAGAAACAATACAGCACACTCCCTACTTTTCCTACAGAGTCAATCTCTCACCTTCACTACCAACAGGGACAGATCAATGCAAGGTTACTTGATTTTTACCAAAATCCCCTTAGCAGGAGCAGGGCACCAGCCTCCAGCTGCACTAGGCTGTACAGGTATTACACACTGCACTCATGACTGTGAATGACGATGGCAGCTGCTCCCACGAGACCAGGGACAGTCTTTCACAAAATACAGATGAGATCATGTTTCTGACTGATGGGAGGCTGAGACAAAGCTTATTCACATTCCAAGACTGGCCTTGCACACTCCATAGGAGCAACCAGAGAGTGTCTGGGAGAGGTTTGTCATGTCAAGAGCAAAAGAAAGCAAAGCAGATGAGAAGACAAAGTACTGACATCCTGTGTGCATGCTAGCATGCATGTATACAATGCAGCTTTCAAAATGTTTGTACAGTGAGAGCTATTAACTTCTATCACTGCTTTGGGAAGTACCCACTTCCCTCTCTATGCAGTTGCACTCTTCTTGCCTCAACTGCTTCATCCTTCTTCCTGCTAGAGCTTCCTCCTCTTCAATAACCCACTCTTCAGCTATCAGGTCGTCTTCTTCACCCCCTTCAACACAGCTGAGATTATGTGACTGTTCCCCTCCACCACAGCCACATCCCAGCCCTTCTTTCCTCCTCCTCAAGCACGAGGCTGGCATTTCACAAAAGTTATTTCAGTTCCTTCCCACTCTCGAATTCAACCATGTGCCATCTCCCGCCCAGCATCCCAAGCTGTGCTAGATGGCGAGACCCAAGATAGACAGATGGGAAACTTCATACAGGCGGTCTGGAGAAGCAAACAAGCAAACCGTCCCTCAGTAACCCTTCCAAAGAAACTGGGCTTTTCCTTCCCTTCTGGGGCTCTGGTCTCTATCTCGTTTCCACCCCTGCTTGTCAGCCCTCCTAGGTGCCAGCAAGAAACTGACAGACTCCATTGGGAATGAACCATGATCTATAGCATTCATCTAACTGGTTTCTCCTGCCTGCTTTCTTGGAGTCCTCAGGCTGCTGTATCTGCTAGGGAGAGGCCATCCACACAGCTGCAGGCTGAAGACAGAATGAGGTCACCCTGCCCCCTCCGGCAAGCCACCCTCGTGAGTCCCTTGCAGGGCACTCGCTGCCGCAGCGCACTGCAGGTGCCCAGCAAGCACCCCTCCCGGCTCTAAGCCTGCACCCTCGCCAGTGCGCAGGAATGCCCTGGCACAGGATCCCTTTACCAGACCCCCACAATGCCTGCAAGAGCTTGCACGTGTCAGAACAGCAGCTCTGCTCCTGGAGGGAGAAGCAGGCTCATTTCCCCAGGTGCATTCAACTCAGGTCTGCCCAGTCACACCTAATGTGACAAGGACTCGGTCTGTTCCACTGGGAGACTGCCCCACAGCCCAGTTTTCTTGCCAGCCAGGAGGCTTTCAAAAATACATAGTTCACGTTCATGAACAGCATAGAACAAGGCCCACTTCAGTACACAGGCCACCTCCAGGCTTCTCTGCACCACTTCTGCACTTGGGTATCAGAGAGGTATAACTCTGCCAGCAGTGGGATCCCCCACTGTGCAAGCATGGCCCAAAAAACCCAAAAAACTTTTATTTGTTTTTAATTCTTCAGAGCAGAGGCCTCAGGTACTTCCACAAAAGGACTGTGGGACCAGGAAAGGAGAATGAGACACCTAAATTTAGGGCACAGTACGAGCTTCAGAAGCACAACATGAACCGGACTCTGCCAGGAGCAAAACTACTACAGCACTTGCAAACCATGAGGCAGCAAAACACCCTGGTTCTCTCTTCTCTGCTGACTTGGACAACTTTTGGAAGGGGACAAAACAGTATGATGTGATCTTTCCTCAAATCTGCCTGGTACTTATTTATTTACCACTGCATTGTCAGCACTCGTGACCATTTGGGTTCAGAAGAGAAACCTTAAGAAAACATCTAGGGAAAAAGCTGAGTGGACAAATGTCCCAAAAGATACCAGGCAGTTGGCAGCACCTGTGCCAAGAGGCTGCCATACATGAAAAATACTGGTATGATGGGTCAGAGCTTGTTTTAATTCCATCTGTAGACAACACTGAAGAAAAATGGGACACTGAAGAGCAACAGGGTCCCTAAATACACATGTAAATTTTAAGTAAGGATTAGAGCAGCACCTCTTAAACATGTCTTGAGCCATCCGATTGGGGTTAATTCAGTCATCCCTCTCTAAAAAAAAATCTGGTCCAAGATTCTCAAGGAGTTAAGCAGGTGCTCTGGCAGGACTGCAGCAAAGGTAGATTAGGAGCATTGGTTCTGGTACCCTCTGGACATCACACAGGTGAAATATACTCCCTGGAGAAGCCCTCTGGTGCCCCACTGACACCCTAGCTGAGGCAAGATGTCATCTATCCATTCCCAAGACTGAAAACGTTCACCAAATACCTTTGCCCATCACTGAACCTGTAGCAGCCCACCCTTCCTCAGGCAGAGGCTGGGGTCTCCAGCCCCACTGAGAGTTGGGAGGTGGAGTCTCTGTGCCTCTGGAAGGCACTTGTGGCATGTGGGAGAGGTTTCAGGCCTTTCCTGGCACTGAGAGAGAGTTGAATTTTAATCTGTCCTCTGCCCTCCATGGTAGAGGCAACTTTCCAGTCACTGTATCAACAGGCTGCAGGTCCTGGAGACAGATGTGGTCGGGGGTTTTGTTCCCAAGATTGTATCAAAGGGGCTTCCCACGAGGACCTCTGAGGTTTGAGACAGAAACATGACCCAGACATGATGACACTCCACCCTTAGAGCTTGCAAGGTGCTGCACTGATCCAGGCCAGCCAGGCCCTTTCCCACCTCCAGCCACGCCAGTAAAGGGGCTCTTGTTAGCCCACTGCTCACTTCTGGACCTCTCCAGCAATCTTCCAGGAGAGCAGTTTGGAAGAACATCCTCCCCATCAAGGTGAGCCAGGCTGGCTTCAGCAGCTTGCACTACTGAGCTGAATATGATGGCTGATTTTGCCTGAAGCAAGTCTCACCAGAACCGCCTCTGGAATATCCCTTTTTCAACAAGTTAATACTTAAACAGAAAGTTATATGTGTTAATAAGCAGATCTTTATTATTTGGGAAGAAAAAACATCAGCTTTCAGTCTAACTACAAACAAGCCATCAAACACCATGCAGGCACCTCACAACACAGTCAAAGATTCCCACTTTCTCCCCAGTGATAAACTGATTTTGTCTCAGATTTAGTCCATGGTCAGAGCAAAACAACCAGGACTTTCTCTAAGCCCCTGCAATGGCCAGGAATAAAGCAAAGCATGGCCAGTAGACAGCCAAAATGAGGATTGCCAACCCTGTTCACCAGGCTGAGTAAGGCAGAAATTATTCCTTTTCAACCTCAAATCTATCCATTAGCACAACCCTGAGCACGTGAGCAAAGCTCTCACCCAGCATCTAAGTTATCCATAAAGCATTTAGCTGGTCTGCCTGGACTATGGTTTCCAATCTTGTTGCATAAGTGTCAGCTCCACCTTTCCTCCCAGGAAATCACTTTTCTGATGGATTGCTTGCTTGAGGTGTTTTTAAGGAAGTGAAAACAAACAGCAAAAGCTCTGAAGCATGACTGGACTTCTCACCTCAGAGATGCAGGGATGCTGGGTCACAGCAAATATGAGGACACTAGATTCAGGGATCCTAAAATCAGAGGGACCAACTGGCCCATCCAACCCAAAGTACAGTGAAGATGTTTCATCTGAGTTTTCACCTGGGCTAGGATAGCCAGTCCCTCCTACAGTTATGAAGCGACGAAGGCAGGAGGCAAGAGAAGCACATAGGACAACTTTTGTGCAGGGCACTGAATAAACCCAGCCCTTTAACAATCACCATGTGCTTTTTCTGCATAAGCCATAAAGCACACACTCCTTCAGCCTAGTGGTTTCTTCTTTAACAGGGGGAAAAAAAAAAAACCTCCAGCTTTTTTTAGACCTGTGACTCTACCCAGCATTATCCTGTGCACTTTTTCTAGCATAGACACAGGCTGGCAGTGGGTGCACCCACTCAGCTGGCAACAGAAATCAGTGGGAGTTCTGATGTCCTTTCAGAGGTGCCAGGTGGGTTTGGAGGGTTTTCCAAGGCCACAGAAGCATATCAGAAGAAAGAGGAGCAAGCCTGGGAGAGTGACAGCAGTACTCATCATTTGTTGACCCTCCACAGGCTGCTGCAATACCTGTAACGAATCCCCCTGTGAGCTCTTAACATGAGTTAGTGACTATCCAGCACTTCCAAAACAAGGCAACTCCTCCAGAAAGGGTTTGAGAGATTTGAGTGACCAGATGGAAAAGTGTCTGCTAGGTGAGTTTCTGCCTAAGAAAAATATCAGGCTCTTTAAAAAGAAATGATCATTTGAAATCTAGCCCTTTCAAAGCAAGACTAAAAAATATGACAGCCCAACCACTGGCTCTCCACAAGCCAGAGCCCTAAATCCCCTCTCCCCCTGTGCCCTACTTTGTTTGCCAGGTAAAAGCTGTAAAAACCTGTCCAATTTTCTGTAAGAAAGAAGCTGCCTGTAGAGCACCGTTCACCAAAACAGCTGAGCAGATCTAATTGCTCGCTGTTGGAGGGCACAGTCCTGCCCATTTCCCCATCCTCCTCCCAGCCCAGGCACCAGTTTGACTCACCAAGAACCTCAGTGAAGGCAGTGAATGGTGTTCCCAGGGTTAGCAAGCTCAGCTGACTCACTGAGGACTTGGATGACCCCCAGAGGTCCCTTCCTACCACTATTACTCCACCAGCACTGCAGCAGGCGTGCCAGGGAACCGCAGGGAGCACAGGGCTGGAAACAGGGGAGGAAAGAAGCTTGTTCCTACGAGTGGCAGAAAGCTCTGCTCTCAGAGGGGCTCCGCCGCCTTGTTGGGCTGCCCGGAGCACAGCTGCTGCACTTACGCTGCCGACTGCACTTACGCTGCGGAGGGGGGGAGCTCAGCGCCACCACCCCTGGCCCAGAGGGCTGATGGCGAAGGGACGGTAGGGAGCACACCAGCCCTTACACAGCAACACGGCTTGCAAGAAGCACCTTCTGGCAGAAAGGGCTGCTGAGCTGGTGGAGCTGCCTCCTTCCCAGGAGCATTTTACCAGTATAATGGTTTTGCTAGGCTGTTAATGCAACTCCTTCAAAGAGGGCACAAGAAAAAACAAGTGAAGTGAGATGGGCAAACAAATTAACAGAAGAAAGAGAACGATCTTCTCTTTTTAACCTTTGTTAGACCTTTGGCGTGGTCTGCAACAGAGCCCTGTCACTTTTCAGACAGAACTGTAGCATTTCAGTTGATACATTTCCTTTTAACATGAAGGTCAGGCAAGAAAACGAAGTCCACCTTGCAACTGTGCATAGGCTACAGCCTCATGCAAACTTCACTTACCGTGCCATAATCCGAGGTGAAGAGCACATTTCCATCGGCACACGAGCTGACAGTGCATGGCTGCAGCTGGTCCTGCTCCCGCAGCCATACCCTGGCACCCTGCAAAAAAACAGAAGACTTCTATCAGAAAGAACTGAAGCCTGCAAGATCTGCACACGGGGTGCAAACACCCAGGGAAAGCTGGGGGAAGCTGCGGTATTCAGAGGCTACTTCCAAGCTACAGCTGCTTCACATTTTGAAGCAAGTCCTACTTACATTTTCAGAGAAACTGCGTTTGATAATTATTTTTTTTTAACATAACATGAGAGGAAGAAAAAGCAGTTTTAATCAGCCTCATACAGAAACCAGCGTAAGGAAACATCAAATTTTATAGAAAGAGTCATGGAAAGGTACAAACACACAGAACAGTGGGTCAATTGTCTAAATATTTTCAAACATGGAATAGCCGGTCATTAAAAGTCATGCTATAATAATAATAATAGAAAATGTAAATAAAGCATGTTTACAATTTCATATACCCACACACCACTGTACATCAAAATGCTTCCAGAAACCATCAGCAACAGCTAAGTAGACTTCACAGAGCTTTGTTTGCCTCTTGCAAGCGTTTCCTTCAGCAAATGACATGACTTGAGTGTTTCTCTGATGTATATATACACTGATGTATATAGGATGGCCCTGATCATATATATGGTTTCACATACACTAAAACTTAAGTTGCTCAATGTCTCTCAAGACAATCCCGAGCACAAAACCAGATTTCTGGTAACATATATGCAGAGATCTGCAGCAGATTTCATCACTTGCCTACCAAAGAAGTGCAGGGGAAAAGTTTGCTGGATTGGCCTCTTCTGCCCTGCCTGACTGTGAGACTGGGTACAAGGGAAAGAACAGGAGCATGAAGGCGAATCAGGGAGAGCATGACCCACAATTACGCAGAATTTGGCATAAAATCCCATCACATTTCAGTTATTGCAAACTAATCTGTTCCATGTCTCCCTATAGAAATCTCATAAACTCTGCTTTGATATGTATTGAGAAAAAAGCCAAAGTGCTGAACTGTTGAGTAATGTTAAGGCCATCCTGTTTTTCATTGATTCATAGACCTACATTCTTCCTAATTTGTTTTCTGCCCTGAAGTTATTGATTATAAAAGCCCTTCCTATCCTCTTAAACTCGTCAGCACCATTAGCTCTTTGCTTCTAGACCTATTAGGTTTGAAGTGAGACAATAGTATTTCTGTATTACATTATACAACATGTGGAACACTAATTCTATTTTTAATGATTTATTTTAGTTTAGGTGGGTTTTTTTCAACTACTTTAAACACTTTAGTACCCTGGATTTTCCTTATTGTAGAAGATAAGTCTATTGGCCAGCCTCCAGTCCTCCCAATAAAGGCACTGGGTTTAATGACATTAAAAAAGACCTATATAATTCTAGCTTTGCTGCTGTGTTCTTCTCTAGAATTTCCACAATAGGCAGATTAATTTCCCCTCAAAAAGTGAATGAAAGGCACCAGTGCATCTGATCAGCACCTAAACCAAGGATGGTGTGCAAAGATCACTCTCATGGACTGTAAGCAACAGCAATCAAAAGGAATTGTTTTTTATTTCACAAATTCAAGTTTCAAGATCCCAGAGAGCTGGTAAGCAATGCACTGAATACAGATTTTGAGGAACTATATAGAGCTCTTCATCTCATCCTCTTACATTTTCTGAAACTCCTGATGCTTGAGACAAAGTGTCCTGAGGCATCTGGGCAAGACATTGCTGTTGAGAAATCATCCATTTCCCTAATCACATTCTGACTATTCTGCATAAACATACAAACAGCAACACACGTTAGTAGAAGATCTTTATGCTATTTTCACCAAAGGCTCCTACTACCATCATGGTATAGATCAAAGAGTCAGAAAACAGCAAAGCTGTGTCTGGAATTCCCAACAGTGGGATGAAAGAAAAGGTTTTCCAACATGCTTATGAACACTCGTTCCCAAGCGTGCATTTCAATGCGTTCAGACACCAGTAACCCAGAAGCACAAAGCTGAGAGCCTGCAGGCAAGCACAGCTTAATCAGGAGCCAGCACTCCCCTGCACACCCTGCGCCCCGATGCCATGGCACGCACACCAGCATTAGGAGCGTGCCATGCTTACAGAACCACACGTGGTCTGTCCCTGCAGACCAGGGGTGCTGAGTTACGTACACTTTCCACTCCCTGAGCTCGGAAATTAGTTTGGAGATAGCAGCAGCTGATAATCTGACACACAAAGGACACTCCATGGGCATGAACACTGTTACTTACAAGGTACAATTTAGAGGGGGAAAAAAGTGGGGAGAGGGACAAGAGAACCCTCTGGTGTCTTCAACACCTAGAAATTATCAGAAAGCCCAAACTGACCTAGACCCCGTTCCCAGAAGTCCATGTACAAAAGTAGTAACAAATTCTCCCAAAAGGAGACCTAGTTCCTTCGTACAATATTGCACCATTTCCTACAGACTTATGGCAGATCCTTCTGTGTGCCACTAAGGAGCAGAAGGCAACACAATGAAATTCCCAGGCACTGTGGCATTTCAGCTGCCCAGACCTTACTTCAGTTTACTTTGGTGTTGTAGCTGTTTCTGCAACTGCCTCTGCCCAGTAGAATAACTGCACCCATTTATGTTATTTCTAAAAGGAACATCATGCAGAGACAGCCGGAATAGGAACCACAGAGCAAATAATTATTTTTCTTCTGCCCAGCATAGCCCTCATTTCCTGAAAGGCCAAGTTTGTTTAGTGCATCTCTTTCCATCAGCTCTTTTTTCCAAACAAGAAATCCCCCAAGGACCCTTGACTAAATACAGAAACAGATGGTGACACCGAAGAGACTGCCCTCACATCACTCCCCTCTCCCCCAATACCACACATTTCATTGATCAGGTGAAACGATTAAATTGAGCAGAAAACTTCCAAGAACTGCCAGGCAGCGAGGCAGAACTTCCACGGGAGAAGCACGGGCAGCAAAGCAGAGCAGCGACCTGCCGGCTCTGGGGGCTCCCAGCTCCCGCAGGCACCAGGAAACCCCGGTTCCCCCAGCACAAGAGTAAAAACCCTTCAGTTTTCAAACTGATATACAGGAGAGCTCACCCACATCCAGAGACAAACAACAAAATGAAGCAACAAGCAATGACCGATTTAAAGAGACCCCCTTATAAGACAGCTAAGGAACAGCGGAGTGATGATTCTTTCCATGGAATAAAGCTGGCTGAACACTGACAATACAATTAACTGAGCCCCTCATATAACGAAAATAGCTCGTGCCCTCCCAATTCTTTTAACTAGGAGTTCATTAGGGGGATCGTGTTGTTTTTAAGTGGAGCAACCACAGCAAGTACTGTAAGAAAGCTCAATGTAGCAATGTACCACAGTTCCTGTAGCACACATAGGTCACTCAGATGTTAAACAAACTCTCAGAGACCAGCATCTTCGTTCCTATGGCCTCAGTGACGATCTGCCCAGGAACTGGCCTTGCCGCAAAGCGCATAGCAAAGCACAATCCTGAAAAGTGATCCCATAACATGGGGTTATAATTTAGAAAATAAAGTTGCTTGCATACCAAGAGCAGTGTTTCATCAATACTGCCTCACCCTCTCACACCGTGAGGTCTTCCATTGTGGACAGCAAACTCTACGATATCATTTTTCTCTGTTCACATAAACACCTGGCACTTTGGGATCCTAGACTTGAAAACAAATAACACTTCCTGCTATCCAGAAATCAATTAAAGCCACAGATTTCTTTGGCCTTCTGCCTTTTTTAGAGTGACTGATACCAGGAAGTTGCCTCTTGCATTCGCCTGCCTGTATCTGCCTCTCAGCAGATGCAGTATGCTGTGTCGGCAGGGAAAGGACAAGGGGCATCTTGCACGCTGTAGCCTAGGGAAGGGGCACAGAGGCAGACAAGCAGCACACAACCCTTACTGCAGAAGCAACGCACCCATGCACTAAAGCAGAGCATGTAGCCACCAGCGGGTGTACCCTCCTCATCGGCTACCCAGCTACTGAAGGCCAAGCAAGCTCCAGAGGACTAGACATAGAACTCTGCACCTGCAGGTGCCTTTGCCCCTCCGGAGCCTCCCAGCCCAGCAGGGGACACATTCAAGGATTGACATGAGCAAGCAACTGCTCTGCAGCCATACCGCACTTGAGAAACAAGTCATCGTATCCTGTTCTCCAATCTGCATAGTCTGGACTACCCTTGAATCTTCACATTCCCCCAGGATGTCCTCTCTCTTTTGGAAACTGCCTTCTTCCCACACACAAGCAAGAACGAACTGCCCCAGCTGTGCAGAATTTGAGGGGACAGTTAGTGCTGCCTCCCTCTGACAGCACTCGCGTGCCCCACACCTGGGGAACTCCCAGGAACAGCATGGTCAGCTGGGGCACTAACCAGGATGTGCACATCAGTTTTCCAGGAGTTATTCAGAAATGAAAAGTGCTTTCAGTTGGAAGACACCTTCCAGCATATGAAAGATGCGCACAACTGTCCGGTATTTCCATTACCAGATGTTTTTGTCAAGTTTTCTTTAGAATGAACATGGCGCTCAGCCTCCAGATCTAGCTGCAAACACAATACTATGAGAGGCTCTTGCCTTGGTTTGGGTAACTACCCCCAGTCACTGCTGCAGCCATTCTGCAAGGGGCAGGGATGTCTCAGAAACGTATACCCCTGCACCGTGTGTCCCAGCACAAGATCTCTGTGGGTGCTGTAAGTTTTTCAGCTACAAGTAGTGTGTATATACGTACCTTTGTCCTCCTGGCACACTGTGGCTGTTCAGTGGGTATTAGGCATCCAAGCCTTGTGTTTTTCCCGACAATGGATCCAGATGCTCCTAGGCTTGGAAGCAGCATTGCACTGCCAGCTCTCTTCCCAGCCTCAACGGGCTTTGTGGTTGCAAACCACACAGCAGAGACTGGGCTATAAAGGCCCTTGCAATCCAGACAAAGCCAGGATCAGATTTCAGCAAATGCACTTTTCAACAGATTGATCTAGATGATCATGAATAAGTGATAGGGCAGATAAAGAGACTTAGCTAATGGATACAGGATTGGTGGGGAGGGGGAGTCCCTGACACCCTAGACCCATATGGGAAGGAATGCAACCTTGCTGTTTTTCTGATGTCAGGCTGAAATGAAGTCATCCAGCCAGTCCCCGGGTTACAGCTGATCAGCAAAATCTGGACCAGCTGCTGGAAGGGAGGGGGCAGCCCAGGAGGCCACAGGTAAGAGAGACAGAATCAACAACAGCCGAGCTGGCAGCACCCACCATGGAGCAGCTAGGAAGAGGAACAATAGCTGCAACAGCAGCAGCAGGGATAACAGAAACAGAAGTCTACTTCTCGTTAGGCACAAGGTGACATGCTGCAGAGCAGAAACGGACTAGTTTGCACCTGGGGAGGTCCCATAGTTCCCACATGCTAGCCCACTGAGCCCAGGCAGCTTCTACAAGCCAGCACAGCTCATGGCAAAGCTGCAGCTGTGGGTCCTGCTGCTCCAGAGCTGCAGCCCAGGCTGAGCCCATGACTCAGACTAGTCCTGCCAATTAGCAGCCCTGTTCCTTACTAATTAAGGAGCAAAGCCATCAGTCTGCCAGCAGCTCTGCAGAATAGCAGTATCAGGAAAAGGCTTGTGCGGTTTAAATCATTTAAAAGCAGTTTGTCACTTCTGGTCACTGATGTATATGCACTGCTTCCCACCCCTCTTTCGCCTCCTCCTCCCATCTGTTCTGTTCCTCTCTCCTCCCCCAGTTTGGCTGCTGTACAGCTTCTCTTCTCCCCACTCTCCTGCACATCTCCCAACTTCAGATATCCCCCAGGAAATGCCTGGTCCTTGAAAGTAATTATTGATCTTCTCAAAGGAGCAACCACACAAGCTCCTTGCCAACAGAGTGGAGGGAGTGAACCCCCAACTTTCTGTATGCTTCAAGGCTGCCCTTTGCCTTGAGGGCAAGGTGCACAGAGGGGAAGCAGGTATGTAGCCTTCCAAACTTCACTGCGAGCTCTCTCCAGGCTCAGTTCAAGATGAGCTGCCACTGCAACTCCACCACAGGCATAGAGTCACTGTCCTCCTCAGGTGAAGCAACAGTTCTACAGAGTTTGCAAGCACCTGGGAACATCTTACCAGCCTCAAAAATGCAAACTAAATTTAGTTCTGCCTATAAATGCTAGCACCACTTTCACGCCTTCTCTACAAGCTCCTCCTCACCTAAAACCTGAATTAAAACAAGTCATTCCCTAGAGCGCATTCCTCACGTGGGTATCTACAGACACGTATTCCCTGCCTCTGAGCATCACAGACACATCACGGCAACACTGGCTTTCCCACACCTTCTCCATAGCCCTGAAAAGAAGGGGGCAACGTGGCACGTGCAAAAGCCCAGCCTGGCTCTAGCAGAACTTCCACTGACCAGCTAGTGGCTCCAAACTGAGCAAGTGAAGAGCTGAGCTTAGCTTAGCCTGCCCTGCCCTCAACTTGGATATTGCTTTGGGTCTCCTCTCCCTCTTGCCACCAAATAAACAGTGAGGCAGCTTCCTTACAGCTCCCTCCTTCTCTCAGATTTGGCCAGTGGCTTCAGGGCTGAGGCTGGGCTGATGGACAGCTGAATGACATTCAAGGTCGGCAGAGAGCTCAAGGCCTCAGGAAGCCACGAGGATACAGCAGTCCATCACAGAGACACGAGCTTCAGCATCATGCCTCTGAGCAGCCACAATGCAATGTGTTTTGTAAAAACCTCCGATAGGAGACCTGAAACGTCGTTTCTTCTGCGATGTTTATTATGCATAATTTGGGAATAATTTCCTTGCAGTCACAGGTGGAGGAACAGAGGAATTCAATCCACCTTCTCTGTCTCATCCATTGTTTTCTGCTCTTTTGCCATGTCTTCCCCTATTTGTCATTTCACTAATAAAGTCATCTTAGGTTTTTTAAACTCTTCACATGAAACATTTTCCTGATGTTTGATCGTCCTCAGTGTCTTTCTCTCAAACACCACACAGAAAGCAACTGGAGTGCCTCTGAACTGGGATGCACTGCCAGCCAATCTGAAATAAGAGTGAAAGTGGGAAAACAGCACACATAAGTAAGAAGTTGGGAAATAGTAAAGACAGTAGAGTCTATGTTTCACTATTTTCTCTTCTAAAATCATCGGGGACAAAGACGTGTGCTAGTAGCAGCATTCAACTACTAGATAGGGATGTCAGCACTATGAATAACGATGGAGACATGCAGAAGTTTTTAATAAACATCCCTGGAAAGCACCCCTCTTGCATCACCCTGAGATGCTGAAGTGCTTTCCCGTATATTAGTAAATGGAAAGGACATAAAACATTTAGAAAATCAACAGGTCCCAGAGATCTGTCCAATAAAGCTTCTTACCAGCTGATACTAATTTTTTATAAGCCTGGTAATGCTGAGGAAAATCCAAGAGATTGAAAAGGTCAGAGCCTAAATGGGGGCAATAGCAGGATTATCCCACGTAACCATGGGTTGCTTAGTCTGAGAACCCCAGGGAAAATACAGTGGGTTTGCCCTCAGCTTTTCAACCGAAGGATACTCTAGCTTTAATCGTTGTCCGGTGCCAGTCAACACGGAGAAAGAAGTCTAGTCAAAAAGACTTCCTCCTCCTTTGCATCCAAGCATAAGAGATAAATAGGACAGTAATAGACTCTCATGGCATTGCTCGTGAAGAACATGGTATTCTGAAAAAAGTGAGCCCTTGAAGAGCAAACAGCAGCAAAGGGATCTCAAAACAGTTGTTATGAATGGGGAAAATCATGACTAATTGCGGGAGTTTCTATCAAAATTTTGCAGAGACAGGGTCAGTGCTGTTTGTTATCTTCATCAAGGGCCTACAGTCAAAAGTAGTGCTGAGAGTACTAGCAGATGCCAACATCTGGTAGATCAGTAAGCACCCACAGGGATGAGACCATCAGAGCTGTGTGGATTCCACAGCCTGCTTGTTTGAAACAAAATGGGATTAAAATACAGCCAAACTGAAAGGTCAGCTTCAGGAAAGAAGGAATGCAAGGAGCACTTCAAACAGAGGAATGACTTCTGGAAAGTCACAGACCCAAAGAGGATTGAGAGTTGCTGAACAGAAATTCCCAGGACATTTGGTTGCAACAAGAGCTGATATGCGTGTCTGGGATGTATAAACAGGAGTAAGGAAGTTTACTACTTATGCTTTGAGATGTGAGAAAGAAGCCTTCAGGAGAAAATCTAAAAAACCCAAGTCATTTTTGCTATTCAGAAAGGTGCCTTGTAATGCAAAAGTACTTGTGGAAATGTTAAAGTCATTAAGTAGATTTGCCAGAGCTAGGGCTGCCCTATCTAGCCCAGACACTGATAGCATGGGGACCACAGCAGCATGTGGCCCAGCATGAGCTACAAACCTTACCTCCCTCCCTGCATACTCAATTAATACACCCTGCCGAGAGGACAGGGCTGCCGGCAGTACTGAGACCACCGCTCTGCTGCCGGCTGTCTCACCTTTGCCCGCAGCCCAGAGGCAACCCAGTGCCAGAGTAAAATTCGTTGCAGACAGAGAAGTTATTTGGGACGAAACAACTCTCATGAAGCAGAAGAAAAGTAGGACCCCAAAATCAACGGAACTGCCAGACACTTAAGAAATTAAGCAGGATTTATTTTAAAACAAGGTTGTGTAACCACCTGAAGAAACTGCAAAAAGCAGGGAATCCTCCAGAAATAAGAAGCTTTTCCAGAAAGCATGATTCAGCCAGATCTTAATCATTGGCTCAAGATGCAGGTAACAGGAATAAACAGGACTAATACACAGACCTGCCCCTAACCCTAATTCCCACCTTCTCATCACATATGCTGATCACTGTATCTACCAGAGGCCCCACCACTGGTTCGGTTGCTACAATAATTATTGCATTTATAATGACAGAAGTCAAGAGTCCCCCAAACGCTGTGCCAAGTGGTGCGTGGCAGACAGACCCTCCGTAGGTGTTTTTCCCGGGACTTGGCGCTGCAGCGCTGCTGAACAGTGTGCAATCTCAGATGGAAACAAGGAGATAGAACTGCAGAGCTTAGGGTAACTGGAGGATAACCAGGAAACCCAGACTCACAGAAGTTTCGATCTTAATGTTCACATTTAAATAGCTCTCACATTCTCCTTTAAAGCAAAATGGGAAACAAGAAATTGCAAAACATTTGTGATTATTATGTTAAAAAAAAAAAAAAAAAGTGAGGCAAGAAGTGAAGCAAGAGCAGTACAAGGTGGTTCTGGAGGCAGTGATGGGCAGCTGCAGGCTGCCCCAGGGACACGCAGCTTCCCTTCACGTGGGGGCTCCCACCCAGCGCCTGCACCAGCCCACCCTCATGTCATTGATAGAATCTGACAAGGCTGCAGCTCACGAAGCCTGGCTCCAGATGAATGCCCTAAGGAGGGAGGTAACAGGACTCCCTCTCTTCCACCAGACACTTCTTCATGCCACCTTTGTCACAAGAGCTTCCTTCCCCACAATTTCTGCTCCAGAACAGAGCAGCCAGGCCCTTTTGCCCTACATCTGCCTCCTTATCACTCTGAACAGCTTTGAGGAGATGCAGGGAACATCCGTGCTATGCTAGCCCCACAGGTCTCTTCAAGAACAGTGGTATTTCTCTTCAGCTGAACTACGCAGACTAATTAAACAGAGAGGGGTTGTTCTGTTTGGTATTGACTCAGAAAGCATTACATATGCAGCATAGACGTAATAGTCAGCATTTCTCTGTCTCTTCCCAATGTCTCTGGATCCTCTTTTCTAAGAGGTTACAATATTCTCGATAAACTAGGAGGTCATCAGGGAAAGTTGGCAAAGCACATGTTCCTCAGGGGAGGAGAGGGGCCTGGTGGGCATACTCCTTCACGGTGCAGTCTCACTGCTGAAGAAGATGTTC
This sequence comes from Microhierax caerulescens, assembly GCA_035590215.1. Taxonomy (NCBI): domain Eukaryota; kingdom Metazoa; phylum Chordata; class Aves; order Falconiformes; family Falconidae; genus Microhierax; species Microhierax caerulescens. The sequence goes on from JAVJGJ010000061.1 coordinate 25,172,993, forward strand.
TATCTACCATTTCTTTCCAAGGCAGCATTTTCCTAAACCAACGGTTGTTAACACATGGCCACTCAGCTCACTGTTATCTGGAAAGACAGCGCATCACTCGTAGTCAGTGTCACCCAAGTCAGCTGAACCATTTCCCTCACCTCAGACAAGAGTCTCTGGAAGGATTCCCCAGGAATCCGGCCACACTTTTCTCTCACAGGAACTCCACCTTCTCCCAACTGTGGGAAGTGTGAGAGGGCTGAAGAAACTGAATCCAGCATGCCATGTATGAGCCCTCCCCACCCAGCACAAGCTGGCCTCCCTGGGGACACTGATCTCTGAATGATGTAGCCAGGCAGCTTCAATAGAGACCTCAAAGCTGGTGAGAATTGCATGTGCAACCAAAAACCACACTGGTCCTGTACCTGCTGCAACCCATGAATGAGACAGGCTCCACGCTGCAAAGATGCACTTACAGGCAAGTCCCTTCAGTTCTTCTCCTTACCCATATGCTCTGTCTGCAAAATGTTTACACAAATGATTTCCACCAGGACTAAGGAGCCATCGGATGCCTGGAGGACAGCCTGTACAGTTGAACATCTATCTGTATGGCCGTTGGCTGTCCACACTCTCCAGACTAGCTGATGGCTTTGTGGAGTAGTCAGACATTTCCAGTTGCATCAAGTAGTCAGCACACCCACACAGCAGCCAGGGCAAAGCTGCCAGAGCAAAACAGACCTTGCAGAGCTGCTTGCTCCCCACCTCATTTTGGGGCCAAGAAAGGCTCAGATGCATGCATAGTGGTAACTCAGGTAGCCCTTGTACTCTTTCATGGACTTTACTCTGAGGCTCCCTCCTGATCTGCATGTGTCCCTGGGGGAAGTGGCTCCTCTCCCTAACTTCATAGTAGATGTCCCAGGCCACAAAGAAGAGAAGGGCTGCATCCAGGGGAGGATGGGGGACAGTAAGTGAAGACCAGGCCAGCTGTACAGAGGACAGCTCAGACTACCACAGCTGTGCAGGACACAAGCACATGATCCCCCTGCCTTTCTCTCCCCATCTCAGAAAGCTTAAGAACTCTGGGGCGGGTTATTTTACAACACAGATGAAAAGCATTGCAGTTCACCAAAAGAGCAATGAGGAAAACTGTTTAATACTTAAAATGCCAGCATTTCTGGGCCAGTGGCACCTGAGCAGAAGAAGAAGGGTGTATGTGACTCCACTAGATGATGATGCTCAGTGCAGGCTGACCATGGGGCTGTACCAGATGGTCACTTCAACTGGAGAGCAGAGAGGGATGGGATGGGATGGGATGGGATGGGATGGGATGGGATGGGATGGGATGGGATGGGATGGGAGGGGATGGGATGG
>JAVJGJ010000061.1:25179059-25221409 GCA_035590215.1 Microhierax caerulescens
GGCAACCCAAATGCACTCATAAACTCAGCACCTTATCCTTGTTTCCCAGGCCAGGGTCCTTGTGAGCATCCCTTCCCTTTCCTGTTCATCAGCTCCCAGAGGGTGCTGCAAGGTTGTGTTTCCACACACACCATGGAAAACACTTCTAAGCCCCTAACTTCTGCACTTTTCAGCACAGTGACAGTGGTGCAGCACACGTGTTACTGGGCTGTGAGGGAGCAGCTGCTGTTCCAGTCTGACAGACCTCTCTGCAGCTCTGAGGCAGGGGGCTAACAGGGCTTGGAAAGCCCAGGGTAAGGGACCAAACTTTCAAAAGACAAGGTTTTTAGTACTAACACTACTGTCCAGTGATGCCTTCTAAAAGGGAAGAGGAAAGTGGCTCAAGCCAGTCCTCAGAACAAAGCAGCTTTCCAAACTATCCAGGCAATAAACACCGGACTCCTCAAACAGAGCAGCAGTGACTGATGTTGTAAGCCCTGTGCTCTATCAGCCTAGTAGGAAAGGTGACAAGAAACTTGATAACAAGCTTATGCCTGGTATTTTCTCCTTTCTTTCATGGGATTAAGTTGCTAGACCTACATGCATACAGCCCAGCTGGAACAGCGATGTCTCTGAACTCTCTCCAGGTGCTGCTTGCTGGAAAGGGGTGGCTACAACCATCTGCTTCTTTGATAAGTAGGTGAATGCTGACTCACCATCGCTAGCTGCCCAGACACTGCCATCACGACGTGTCTGGCACCCCACCTCTGCCAGCCCTAGCAGCTCCAGGGCTGACTGCCACATTGGCAACATGATGAACACAAAGCAGTCAGCAAGGGCTTGCATGGGCCCCACCATGCAGGAAGAGCCTGGGACCCCTCTCCAGCCCGTCAGCCCCACTCCCCACCTCAGGGCTGCCTCCTGCCCTGGGACTGGCACAGTCACTGCCCATGTGTTCGGTAGCAATGCCAGCAACCCGGCAAGCTCCCAGCCCTCCTGTCAGCCCAACTGCAGATGGCACAGAAGCCAGGGTGCCATGGCTGTTCTCCTCTGCTTGACGGCAGAGAGCTGGGCTTTGGCAGAGGAAAGCCAGGGTGGGTGGGTGCCAGGGGGTCTGGGTGATGGGCTGTACTTGCATCCGCGAAAAGAGCAGCCCCCGGTGCTGCAGGCAGCAGGGCCCCGCACCCAGTCCTGGCGGCAGCAGACAGTGAGTCAGCTTCCTGCTGGGCTTTCCACACCGAGCGAAGGTCGGCGGAGGACTGGCAGGAACAAGCCGAGGCAGGAATTCCTCCTGGACACCAGACAACATCCCAATTTCCTCCTCTGCCACGGGTCTGGCACACGGCTGGGAGGCGAGCAGGCCAGCATGGCCCCACTGCAGGCAGAGAGCATCTGCCAGGCTTGCTCTCCCATCGCCTGTGAAGGAATGAGCTGTGGCACCTCTGCTACAGGTGTCACCTTCCCAGTGGCTCCTCAGAGCTGTACTCATAGGGTGGGGAACTCATCTCCTCTGCCATCATCCCTGGGATGATCTCGCTCAGAAGATCCAGCAGCATGATACCTTGGACGCAGCGGGGGGCACAGAGAGGCACAGATGCCGGAGGAGGTCACCTGTGTGTGCTCTGCCGTGCATTGCCACCATTGCAGCCCACACCACCAGGCCCTGCTGCTTTGCCAGGGCCACCAAATCCCACCTTGCCCACAGCACAGGGCAGCCATAAGAGGGTTCTCCAAAAGGGGAGAATTGCTGGGAAGCAGTAATCAAAAATCAAGCCTGTCCCCTTGCAGGAGTAGCCTGACTGTGGCAGAGCACCAGACGCTGATGCACTCACCCAGCGCAGACAGCGTGAGTGCGAGGGGAAGGGGACAAACAACAAGGCATGCACTGACCCTGCAGCTCTGGCCCCCTCCTTGCTCCAGTTTCACAGTTGCTTGAAACCATCTTAAAAATCAGCTCTTGAAAAGGGCAGTTCCCCCCTTCTCCCATTTCCAGCCTGTGGGGAGCCTGGCCACAGCTCAGACCCGGGCAGGGTCCCGTCAGGCCAGCTCAGGCTCGGACTGCCTGAACTCAGCGTGAAGCTGCAGAGCTCTCCTCCTGTGCCACTGCTCGCAAGCCAGCCCCATCCCCTGCGAGGTGAGCATGGCCGAAGCTCTCCCTGCCTGGGTCTGCTCTAGGACTCTGTGGCAAGAATTAGCACAAGCTCCTTAGGGACAGGATCGTGTTTGTACCAGATGTGTCTCTGCTCCAGAGGAATGTGATTAAAGCTGCCTGGAGAGGCTTTCACAGGGTCACACCAAGCACTGCGACACCTGCTCCCCCAGAGAGCAGGAGTGTGAGGGGGAGCCCTCCTGACTAGGGGGACAATGCCAGGGTAGGGGTTATTTATCTGTCCTGGGCACCCTGCTGGCTCCTGTCTCACTTCAGCCACCACTAGCAGAGAGGCTGTCTCGCTGCAAGGCAGAGCACTGCTTTTGCACACTACAGAGCTGAGGCCAAGGATTGCTGTACCCCCTGCTTAGTCTGACCACAGCAGGAAAAGCTTTTTATCCCATCCAGGCACAGGAATGGCCTCCAGGGCTGTCCTCTCCCTGTATGTCAGGAAAACAGGATGCCTTCTTCATTTTCAGCCTGAGCACAAGAGCAGAGAGCTGTAGCAGATGGGCCCAGAGGGTGGATGCTGGGAACATGCACTCCACTGTCACCATGTGCCACCCCTTGGCTTCTGAAGCATCCTCCCAAGCTGTGTCACTGGGACCAGCACTAGCTGTGACTAGCCCCGTCTGCACCTGGCCATGCTGGATGGACCAAACCCATCATCTGATATCACCAGCTTTCTCTGTAGATAGGGGTCCTGGTTTTGTCCCTCCTGCCCAACCCTTCCCTCCCTCCCCTGCCACATCCCAGGCCATACATCCAGCTCCCAGCAGTGACAAGCCAGATTTCCCTGTCACTGCTCCTTTTGTGCTGCCACAGCATTTCTTGGGGCCAGTTCATATCCTTGTGTGGCTCTTTTACACCTGGGTCATGAGAATTGCAGTCCTGGCGGCGAGAAAAAGAGATCTGAGCTGCACAAGGCTATAATTACAGCAGGAACATGTGGGGATGAGGCCAGCCAAGCGCATCCACCTAATTTCCTCTCCTATTAAGCCTGCCCTGCTTTTGTTTGGCCCAGACCAAGCCTTGCTATTAATGGTGTGATGCTGTGGAGGTTACAGATGGCTCTGTTACAAACAGCCTTGTAGATTCTGCTCAACCAAATATCTAAGCAGGGCTTTGCTTGCAGAAACCATTACTATGGGATTCATGCTGTAGAAAGTGTGTCAGCCAGCTGTGGTGCAGGCATTTCCCACACTGGGCTGGTCTACATCTACTGCTGGCTCTCTGTCTCTGGCTGCACAATAAACCCAGGCAAGCAAGGAAGGAGGTTAAATGGTGTCATATCATTACCCCTGGCTGTGGCCAAGGTCTGCTGATGGGTGCTGGTAGCTGGAGGTCAGTACATTTCCTCTTCCTGATCTCATTTGTGCAGCTTCAGCCTGCAAAATCATTTCTATGCTAGAGAGAGCTCTTCTCCTTGCTGTGCACCTGCAGCCAAACTGATGCAAATCCCTGCCCTGCTTTGGTGTGCATGCCCCTTGCAAGTCCCCAGGAAGCAGTCTACAATGATGGGCTACTGGGTTAGCAAACCCAAGGAGCAAGTGAGGCTGTGCTAGCACCTCCTGTCTGCCAGAGCACCCAGTTTTGAGGTACATTTCAGGGCCAAAAAGCAAGTGCAGCCCCAGTTCAGAGCACCAGGAACTGGCCCCAGCTTCTGGCCATCTGTACTTGCTGAGGACAGGAGCCTGTCACAGCCGGAGCCAGCCACTCCGCAGCCTCTCCAGCCCCTGACAGTGTTGCTGTATATACTGCATGCTGGAGAGGGGGGTCATCCCCCAGGGACACTGGGCTGATAGATGAAGGCAATCATCCAGCTGGGTTCCTGCAGCAGAGACCGCAAGGTCTCCCCTCTCTGCAGAAGTCACAAAAGGAGAATTACCCTTCCATCCTGCTCAGTGACAAGGTCGCATCTGGCAGCCTGTGGCCCAGGAGGTCGCAGAGCAACGTGGCAGGAGTGATGGGGGTTGCTGTGCGACGCTGGTGCTCAGCACTTTTCCTTGCTCCAGCTCCTGCGTGGCCGCTTCTGAGCAAGGCAGACACCTACGGGTGCCAACCCACATCCCTATGCTCCCTACGAGGAGGAGGCTTTGGCAGCCATTATTTCAGAGCTCAGGCTGAGCCGCCCCCACCCTGACCTTACCGCAGCGTTGCAGAGCCCTCTCTGCTGGGGGGTTCATGTGAGCAAGGCCTGGCGGTGTGTGGGGAGGTGCACCCCAACCGAAAGTGTGCACCCGGACAGGGGAACCTTGCACAGGCACAGAAGTGTCCTCGTTGAACCACTCCCTGGCAGCAGCCCCTGGCTCCCTCCGCACAGGGTCCTGGTGCCAGGCAGGAGGGCTGCGCACAGCCCCGGCCAGCTCGCTGTGCAGGCTGAACCACCATGGCCAAGGCTCCTGCTGCCACGGGCAGCCCTGTGGAGGTGGAAGGGGAGCTGTTGGGGTCAGACAGCGGTTCCAGGGATGTTGTTGTCCCTGTAGAGGTTACTAACAGAGGATTTGCTCTCATTTCCCCATCTCACTCCTTCAAGAGACCATTTATTTCTCTTAAGAGAGTCCCTATGGCGAACAGTCCCAGCACTGGCACCTCGGAGAGATGGAGGGCTGAAGGTGCAAGGATGCACTGCTGCAGGGATGGTACGCGGCGAGGGACAGGGCAGGGGCACAACGCAGCAGGCAGGCAGCAAACCGCTCAAGTTTTCCAATCCTCTTTTTTGCCAAGGCCAGACAAGCCTTCGGGACAAATTCAGGGCCATGCGCAGGAGCACTCACCTGTATTGAAGAAATGTGCTATCCAAGCCTGTGCCCAAGAATCAGGCATCCCTGTGGGAGAAGTGTCCTTTGCAAAGACCCATGTGAAGGAGAGGGGCTGGAGGGAGCTGCATCTCTGCCCTGTAGCTCTGTGGCAATGCCGTGGGCCCAACGACTGGCTTTGGAAAAGGCTGGCTCTGGTGTGAGGGACACGTCCAAACCTGTCGTTCCCATGGGGAGGAAGGTTTGTGTCTGTGGGCAGGGAGGGCAGGTTCCTCCCCTGGCAGGCAGCAGGGCCCGCTCAGCCCTTTCTCCTCTTTCTGGTGCCTCTCCTGGGGGTGGTGAGTCCTTCTTTTGAGTGATGCAGAGGGGGGGGGTGTGAATGGAGGGCAGGAGGGGGCAGAGAGCTTGGGGCTGGAGCCACAGCAGGGATGTGTAGGGTCATCAGTGCTCAGCAGTCTTGAGCAGCTACAACAGCCAGCCAGACCCTGGCGCCTGCCAGCTGGGGCTGCTTTTTAACTGGTCTCTGGGGCTTCATGCCCTCAGCATCAGCTCTGCTCTCACCAGGCTGGTGCAACTCACATTTGAACAAATCCACTTGCAGACACTTGTCAGGCAAGGTGATTGCAACCAAAGCTGCTCTCACCCCCGCCAGCCCATAGTGCAAGGAATGGTCCATGCGTTTTTACCTGCCCCTACCAGGTCAGAGCTTGCAAAACCCTCCTAATGGGGGAGGAAAAGGGATTTTTTTATTTATTTTAATGACGTTTGAATGCCTGAAAAGCCCAGGCAAAGAATTCCAGATATACAGGGCAAAGGGGAAACTTTGCTAGCAGCGCTGGTTCCCAGTTTTGTCTTGGGGATGGTTTTAGCCAGCAATTTCCTTCACTTCCAAACCACACAGCTGCGTGACTGTGTGCAAATGGTATCTCAGTACTGAGATGTGCCAGCCCCTCCTGGCTGCAGAGAATCAAAATAACTGGAGATGATAGCTTAAGTGTACTTGAACCCAGGTGGCAGAAACAGAAACCCAGATAGTTTGACTGAACACACAACGGTTTAAAATATTACAGTTGATAGTTTTGGGAACAGACCTCCTATTTTTAGTTCTCCAGACAGGCCAGGGTGGCTGCTTGTTTTCATAAAGATAAACGTCTTCTCAAACAGCAAAGAGATGGGACAAACTGCTGGTCAGAGTGCAGGGAGCAGGAGGACACTTGCCCCATACCAGAATATCTCCCAGGCAGCTGGAGGGCTGCAGGTACCCAAAGTATTCTCCCCCCACCTGCAGCAGCATCCCCTGGAGCTGCAGGCAGCCTCTCCGCTATTCTCCCTGCATCACGCTGGCATTTTGTGGTCCCTCATGTTCCTGGTGTGGCAGCACTCAGAAACCTCTCCTCCTCCAGTGCCACAAAAGTGGGGGTACTAGACAGAGCCCACCCCTTGTAGCTTCCTCACTCCTTCCCCAGTCCATCCCTGTTGCCCTCCTCCCCACCCACCTGCTGTCTCCTCTCCAGCAGAGCAACCAGGACAGACTCATCCAAGCTGGACAGGTGTCCCGTCCTTCAAAGCAGCACCCCAGCCTTGGGTAGCATCGTCTGCTGGCTGAGCCCTGGCAGCAATCCTGCCTGCACCAGCCTGTGCATTGCATGCAGGTGCCGTGCATTTTCCAGTGCATCTGGAGCACAGGACCGTGTGGTGAGCTGTGATCCCGGCTGCCTCCTCTCCATCACTGTGGCTGCCCATGGAGGCCCTCTACTCTGCCCTTGAAGGGGAGATCAGCGCCTTCACGAGGCATGTCCAGCGATGTCGGCAGGACTTTGACCTGCGTGGCCTGTATCATGTACTGCTGCTGGTGCTGCCACAGAGCCCCTCAGGGCAGGTGGAGAGCTGGCAGCACCTGCAGAGTCTTGCCCAGCACCAGCCCAGCTCACCCAGCCCCAATGTGGCTACCTATGTGGGGTGGCTGGCCTCCTACCTGCAGCACCTGAGCATGCTGAAGGAGAGGTTTGACACCAGGGTGGTGGTCCCGCTCTGTGAGAATTTGTACATACATGAGGAGCCAGCTGCCCACCCCACCCAGCAGTCCCCCCCGGCATCCATCCCACACTTGGCTGCACAGCTCTTTGCCCACCGGCGTAACTGGGGGCTGCTGCTGCAGGGGGGGCCCCTCAATGAGCAGGTCTTCAGCCTCCAGAGCCTCCATGACTTGTGTGGCTTTGCTGGTGTGGGGCCCTTCATGAAGGTCTTGCGGCTGGTCCCTGATGTCTTTCACCAGAGCTTGGCCACAGCAGAGCTTGCCCAGCAGTGGGTCCATCTCCACCGCAGCAGATACAGCCTCTCCCTGCCACCACCCCCATCTCCGTCACCGTCACAGCAGCCGCCAGCACGGGGCAGAGCAGGGCTGGCTCCCAGCACTGTGCAGCCCCCACTGTGTGGCAGGGGCACGCAGCAGCCTGGCTCTTCCCTGGGCTTGTCTGACCTCTTGGTCCCTCTGCAGCCCTCGGGCGCAGGTGGCAGCGCTGCGGTGCTGCGAGCCCAGCTGCAGGAGAGCCGGGAGGAGCTGCTGGCCCTGCTGCACCGCAGGGAGAGGGCAGCCGCCCTGCATGGCCGGATGCGTCGTGTTGCCCAGCGCATCCGCACCCTGCGCCTGCAGCAGCGGGGCAAGGGGATGGAGCTGGCCCGGCTGCAGCAGAGCCTGGGTACAGGTCACCGGCACCAGGCTGCCCTGGCTGAGGAGCTGCAGAAGAGCCTGGAGCTGGAGGAGTACCACCACAGCATCCTGGAGGCAGACTGGCTGCTGGAGCTGGAGGTCAGCCCCATCCTCATCCGGAGGATCGATGTGGTAAGGGGCACACACTCACTCTGCTTGTGCTCCCTGCCCTGTGTCCCAGGGTGAGAGTGGGGGCACTGCAGTGGGCAGGGGAGCTGCATGGAAAGGGCTGGATATACACGTGGAGACACGGATCCTGTGGGACTGGGTAAAGCCATAACCTCTCAAGTCCAAACCAATGGCCCGTTGGGTGGCCCTGGGCTTCAAGTGAGAGGAAGGAGAGCCATGGAGTGGGGAACAGGAGAGGGAGTGTTTCCTAACACGGTGGAGCAGCGTGCAGGAAACATTTGTGGATGCTCTCATCCAGCCCACCTGGACGCTCAGGAACTGGGCACCTGTGCTGCTTCCTCTCCTGCAGGTTCAGCAGCGCTGCCGAGACCTGGAGAGCATGGTGCGAGGCCAGGCACTGCCCATCCTGCAGTGGGCCCGGCTTGGAAGCAGGATGGCCACCAGCCCTGCGCCTGGGTGGGCTCAGCCCTATGCCACGTGCCCCACAGCAGCAGCAGCCAGCCCCAGGAGCAGCCAGTGACCCTCACCATGGGAGGTGGGACCACTGCCTACTCACAGCAGCAGCACACATGAGCACGGCTGCAGGACATCCAACCCACCACCACATGGGCTGCAGGCAGACAGCAGGTCATGGGGACCCGGCTCAGCTCGGCTTGGGAAGAAGTGTGGAGGGAACACGCTTAATGAGATGTTTCCTCTGTGCTCAGCCTGTGGCCCTGCCATTCGGCGTGTGGCTACAGACTGGGTAAGGAGATGGGCACAGAGCACTGCTGAGCACAGAGGCACACGCATTCACAACTGTATGGATGCAAGCAGGCACGACCACGCATTTCTGGTTAAATATGGGGCTCAGCCTCCTGCTTCCAGCAGCCAGCATGGGGGCTCCAGCTGGGCCCACAGTAACCAGCCTGCTTGGTGATAGTGATGGAGAACCCACCTCCGTGCTGGTGGTGGGTGACAAGCTGACAGTGCCCACTTCAGCTGGGGCTTGCTCCCTCACTGGCTGCTGTCATGGGCAAGAGTTTTCTGTCAGGGAATTTCAATCAATTCAATTTATTGGCAATTAACAAATAAAAGCAGAGAGCCAGACATGGTTCCTGTGAAGAGTTTATTGGTGTAGCTGTTTCCACTACAGTCAGAGGAGTCACAATGCACAGCGACAACAGGCCTCCTATGCTACATGGGGAGGACAGGACACACACAGCCACAGACACACAGAGACACTGTCTCTCTGCCCCAGGGCCCTGCAGGGGGCCAGGCTGTGGGGCAGGAACCTGCTGTGGGGGAGGTTTCTCTGGTGGGATATTTCTGCAGCCTCCTGGGGAAGGTGCCAGACCCCCCTGGTAATGAAGCACCCACCATCTCTCGCAGGAGCCAGGCTGCTAAGTGGGAACCGGACCAGCAGCTTGTCCCAAATCCAATAATGAAGTGGGCATCCCAGCCTCCTCCGGAAGGCCACTCCAGCTCCAACCATCAGGGAGAGGCTGGGGTGCCATCTCCTCTGGCACTAAGATGCCAAGATGACCAAGATGACCCCAGGGGACAGCCCAGCCAGGTAGAAAGATGTTCAGAGCTGCCCAGAGGTGACGGGGGCTGAGCGCTGGGCATGCTGCATGCTGCTCCTTCCCACCTGGAGGGCACCCCTGGACGTGAAAGGTCACCCTGGTATGGCAGCAGAATTGGGGCTGGGGGTTTCAGTGACTTCTTTGTATGGCTGCGGGGAGCCAGACCCAGTGGATCACTGCACAGGGAAAAGGAGGAGACCCAAAGGACTATTCTGTGCTCCAGCACTACATCTCTTGTATAGGGTTTGGTCTCAGGGATTAGGAACGTGAGGATCAGGAACTGGGATGCAGCCCTGTGATGAGTTTTCAGCCCTGCAACCTTTGTGGAGGTGCAGAATGATGCAGGACTCCTCTTAGTCCCTGCAAGAGGGCAGGCACTCAAGGCTTCAGGATACTTGTTTGTTCCCAGTCTCTCCTCCTAGTGCAGTTTTCCTTTGGGAAGAGGGTTGGGAAAACTGGGTGGAAGCAAACAGCCTCCCCCATTCTTAGCAGGAGCTGAAAATGGTCCTGTAAGAGGGTGACTGGACAGATGATGGTCTCAAGGACAGGGCCATGGTGCTGGTCCCTCTCTGCCCATCTGCCAGGCTGCAGCAGCCCCGTGGGGGCCAGAGGCCGTAGCACAGGCCCAGCATGAGGCCTCCTGGAAGAGGGGCAGAGGGAGCAGGAGCAAGACATCTGCCAGCTGAGCAAGGAGGCTGCTGGCCTTCGAGAAACCTAATGGCTGTCTGCAGGCAGCATCAGCCCATCCCTGTGACTGCTCAGGGGCACGTGGTGCTGAGACACCCAAGCTTCATGGTAGCAAAGGGGGACACAGTGGCACCAGCTGGAATAGCTCCCCTTCACCACCTGGAGACCAGGCACAGGCTGCCTCCAGCAGAGATGGGGCAGAGCCCTGACCCACGGGCACTCGGGACCCACGCAGCTTGGGGATGCGAGAGGCATCTCTCATCCCACCAGGTCCAAGAGGAGAGAGACTCACAGCCTCTGCTGAGCAAGTGATGGGGCAGCAGGAGGTGGGGCTGCCTACTGCGGGGCTATGGAACCGCCACTCGTTGGTCCAGGCAAGACATTGCATGACTCACGGCAAGTCTCCAGTTAGTCCTCGGGAGGGATGAGCAGGCACGAGTGGCCTGTCCCATGAGTGGGGAGGGCAGCTCCCAGCTCACACAGGCATATGCAGCTCGTTGTACTCGTCCCGGCCGTCCTCATCAAAGTTCGGTTCCGCATCCTCCGAGTCCAACTGGGGAGAGGCAGAGACCGGGCTCTGAAGGCCACAGCCGCCCCCAGCACAGGATCAAGCCTGGCACGGAGGGATCAGTGCACCGCAAGCCAGGCAGCTGGGCTGCGCTGGGAAGACCAAAGCTCTTGCTCCTTCCCTTTCCAACAGGCCCCTTTTTTTGCCCCTCATGCCCATCCATGTGTCCCCAGTGTGATGCTCTCTCCTGTAAGTGGTCCTGTTTGACAGTGCCCCATCACTGGAGCTTTGTCCAGCACAGCAGCTCCTCCCTCCTGCCCTGCTGGCAGGCTCCAGGTTGCTCTACAACAGAGGCTCAGGACATTGGCAGCAGCAGAGGAGCTGCCAGCACCCTGGCACTGTGATTATGTGCTCCTGTGCCAAGCAGCCACAGGCTCTGGTGTGCTGCTGGGCTGTCCTTGCTGCTGTCTCTGGGGAAATGGGGTGTCTCTTTATAAATAAGCCATAAATGGGGAGGAGGATGGAAGACAAAACCCTTTTTCCATGCCTCTGTGTGGTAGGATCTTCTGTCTCCTCGCCCTCAGGTGCCCATCCATCCCACACTGCACTCCCAGGGCTACAAGCTCCGAGGAAGCCATCCACCCACCTACCGCTGTTGAACAAAGACCCCCAGATAACAGCAGGGAAAGGCAAGGCTTTTCCAGCCCAGGATCTCCCAGCCTTTCAGTCTGTCAAACCTCCTGAACCTCTATCCAGTGTTGCAAGGTACACCGTGAGGACGGTTATCTGCTTACCGCTTTGAGCTCCCTGTCGTGGAAGAAGCGGGGCAGCACAAAGCGTCGCAATGGCACTGTCATGATCAGGACGAAGGGGAAGGCCAGGGATGCCACCGTAGATTTTACCACCCAGAGCAGCACAATGCAGGCCAGTTGAATGCAGGTGAAGAGATTCATTCTCCAGGTCTTCACCTAGGGAGATAAATCCAGCCTAAGAACACATTATCCCTCCACACAGATTAATGAAGACCCAGCTGACAAAACATAACCCTCCTGCACAGCACAGTACAGTAACACAGCACTGCTGCATGCTCTCCCTGCCTGTACTCTACAGCAAAGCAGAACCCCAAAACACATCAGCCTCTGCAACCTACATATCCGCCTGGCAGTGCAGCGTCCCGACACCCGCTCAAGAGATGCATTGCTCCTGTAAACAGGCTGTCCATAACAATATCCTGGTAAGACACTCCTGTGCACGGCCTATCAGCACACCATCCCCGCATTGCATCACCTCTGTGTATGGCCTGCGCTTACTTCTTGGCACAAACTTGCAGCCAAGGCGGGTCACCAAGCCAAGCATCACTCTAGCAATGCACCATCCTCCCCTCATCTGACTCTTCCTCCTCTGTTCCTCATTACCTGGTTCCCCGCAACCTGCCTCCTCTCACCTTGACAACATAGATGTGGTCAGGGTGGTGCTTGGACGGCATGAAGATCAGGAGCAGCCGCTCGTAGAGCTGGATGCCAGTGAGCGACGTAACCCCCATGTAAAGGAAGATGCCGAAGAGCACAGCCAGCGGGATCTGCCGCAGCATGTTCCCCATCACGATGGACAGACCTGCACAGACAGAGCTCAGGGCATGGTGTGGCCCACGCCAGCCCCTCCACAAGGCACCTCAGCCTCTGTCCCTCTCCCGCCTCCTCTCTGTCTGTCCCAGGCTGCAAGGGAAAGGAAGCTCAAGAGGGGTCTAGCTGGAAGGGTTGCAGAGATGGACTGACCATGGGGGGGTACGGAAGGCTGCCAGGAGAGCTCAGCATAGGTGGGGGCAGTCCTGCAGCAGGTGGGCAGAGCTGGCCCGTGGGCAGGAGCACTGCCAGGAAATTCCAAGTGGTGGGCCCTGACCTCCCCACCCCTCAACTCCTTCACCCAAGCAGAGGCTCACCAACAAGGGCAGCAATAAGCACTCCAGTCACACGCTGCTCCTTCACCTCCTCGATCTTGGGCTTCTCCCCAGGTGCGATGGCCTTGCTCATGACTGTCAGGGCATTGACATGAGTGACAGAGCGCACCGTCGCCGCAGTCAGCCAGGGCAGCCCAAAAAGTGCACAAAGCCCCCCCATCGTGCCAATGAGCAGCAGGTCCAGGTGGAAGCCAGAGCCTTTCAGCAGCTTCCTCTCCTTCTTGCTAACAATCAACCTGGAAGGAAAAAGAGCCTGGGTCAGTTACAGGCCCAGCCCTGTCCCCAGGGACAGCACTGCAGCTGGGGACAACGTTCACTCCCTGGAGAGAGCACACACAGGGACAACAAGGAGATGGCTGAGAGGGATGGTGACCATCAATCTCAGGCTAAGAGATTTCCTCCTGTGCTTAGCTGAGGCAGGTCTCCACCATGCAGTATACCAGGCAGAAAGCCAAGAGATGATGGAAGAACCCAAGAGGGTACAGTCTGAAATGGCCAGGACCTTGCCCTTGCTGTCCGGCTGGGATGCCAGGTGCATGTTCACACGAGTGGCACCAGCACCTGCCTGCCCAGGTGTTAGCGATGGTTGGCGTTGGCAAGGGAGGTACTCACGTAGTGATCTGTGTCTCCATGAAGATAAGAATGAAGACCAGGAGGGCAGGGATGGCAGACGCAAACATCATCCACAGCGGAAAGGTCCCACTGCTGCCCATGGGGTGAATGAACCAGCCACGCTTGTGAGGAGATGTGACCGACAGACCAGAGGGGACATTCAGCTTCTGGTGGTGTAGCCGCAAAACCCAGCAGTTACTCACCAATACATACATACCCACAGCCTCACACAGCACTAGCCCTGATCCTCTTGGTCTCCCTGGTCTGAGCACCTCAGATGATGGAACAGCCACCCTGACCCAGGCAGGACTTTCTCATGGACAATCCCCTCCAGTGAAAAAAATCCCATGTCCCCTAACATGGGTCTGTCTCATTTCCTTTCAGCTACTGGAATTTCTTGGGTTTTGTCCAAGAGACCATGGAAATATCTTCCCTAAGGAAGCTTGCTCCCATGTTAGTGCTTGCAGACCATGGTTAAAGCACTCCTTCACCTCTCCTTAGAGAAATCAAGCGTCCTGGACTGCCTACCCTTCTCCGAGGTGGCTTTCCAGACTTGCCAAGCCTTTTCTGAGACATTTTTCAGTATTGTTTTTGCAGTGTGAACCCCAGAAGTGGTCACGTTCTCTGGAAATGACCTCACTGATCATGTTCAGAGGGATTATCATCTTTGGGCTCCCATCGGAAATCACACAGACTCCTAGCTGTATACTGTCCCGACCCTGTGTTCACCAGCATTTGAACTCTTGGCTCTGCGCTGCTCTACAGCAGTTCTTGCTATCTGCCTGCATGAGCACTGCAGGGAAACTTTATCATTTGCATTTATGTTAATCAGCATAAGTATGAATAATATTCCTGGAATGCTTGTACTTGAGCTAAGCTGTGTAACCAAGTACCATTTTCTCGGAAGGCTTTGTACATATGCTGAGTTAATAGTGAAATGAGGATGTTTTTGATATTAATTGTGGAAGCGTAGAAGGGTATGAAAAGGATGTAACAAAGTGCATGATTTTACTAACATCTGATAAAACCGAATTTTTCATTGAAATTTAAATGAATAATGCATTTGGATTCCATTAAGCCTTGTGCTGTCGATAAAAACCTTGCCTGCTGAATAGGAACTACTTTTTACCCTCTCCCCGATATTAGTTGAAAAAAATGCCAAAACAGAAAGATATAACTACACATCTAATAAAAAAGGGGGGCGAAAGGAAACCTGTGAGATGGGTTTGTTTGTTAACATTTAAGTTTGTGCATAAACTGGGAAAGAGATCATTGTGTTTGAGATAAAGTGATCAAAATATTTGGTAGCCTACAATCAAGGAGACTATAAACATGTTAAGTAGTAAACCCATGACAAGTACCCTGCTGAAACTACTCTACCACCCCCTTCAGCATGCATAACCAACCAGTTTATGTCTTGTTGATCGATTGCAAGTTTTTAGAGTTATAAACAAGGAATTAACTGCACTGAATCTCTCTGGCCCCCTAAAGCCTACCCTACTTACAGCTGGAACATCAGAGGGATACTAGGGCACTCCAGTCCCTGCAGCTTTGGTTTCAGTCTCAGCCAGACCCTTGGAGCTTCCCTTCAGCGTGGGGGTAAGGACAAGGGGAGCATCTCTGCTTTGCGCTGTTACGACTAAAGAGGCAGGAAATCCAAATCCCCCACCACACGAGCAGGCCATGGTGCTGCAGGGATCACTGCTGGGCTGCAGGAGGGCGTCCGAGGGTGGCTCTGGCACCTACCTGCGTATATGTGTCAGTGATGGTGTAATCCACCAGCACCATGACCAGGATGGAGATGGGGATCCCAAAGTCTCCAATGATCCGCCGAGCCTGCAAAACAAACACGTTTGCTGGCAAAGGGAATGGGTCAGCTCCATGCACTCACCCTACTACAGGGAGCCTGCAATAGAGCGAAGCCCCATATGGGGCCAAGCACCACCTCAAATCTGAGCACTGATGATGAGCAGGGCAAGGGAACCCAGCTTTGACCCACAGGGCTGCGCATCCCACTGCCCACATAAGAGTGGCTGGAGGACTGTGTGTTAAGTGACTGACTCGCTGCGCCTATTGGCCTATTCAGATGGTGCTCCAGGTATTACACAAATGCCCTGGATGTAGAGAGACGACCAAAGGGAAAAAGTTGTAAGCTCTTCCTCCTATACTCAAACAGACTCCTATCCAGCCAATGGAGCTTTCCCAAGGTCCAGAGGACTTTTCAGCAAAGCTCACTGGAGCAGGACAGTGCAGGCACCATCATGAATAGCCAGCTCTGGTCTGCAGCCTCAGTCAGGCTACCATCCCTTCTGCATGGTATTTAAGGGATTGTTGGTGTTTCTTTGGGGTATGGTCCAAATGCTCTAGAGGACAAAGGTCTGCAGCAAGAAGCAGTATTTGTTTGGCACATTCCTTGTCCTTAACATCTGGGCCCCACAAATTTCTCACCTTTCCTCCTAAAAAACGGCTGTTCTTGAACTTGCGCATAAAGAAGGCAATGAAGAAGGTGCCTAGCATGAGGATGAGGGAGAGGAGAGCAGTGTTGGGCTGCATCCTGATTCCCAGTGACATTGCATCTGCAGAGAACATGCTGGCGTTCAGGCCGCTCTGCACGTTCGGTGGGTAGAACTTCAGCAGAGGATGTTCTGCAAACACCTAGACAGGTGAGAGAAGCAGCAGGCACTGTCACCGCGAGGAGGGGCAGGGAGCACTGTCACTACTGGGGGCAGGGGGAAGCGGAGGTGTTCTGCTCGGTGGAGAGGTGAGGGCGGTTAGATGGTGGGTGCGGATAATCCCAGCATCCGTCACCTCGCCTCGCAACCTACCCAGCTGGAGAGGGCTGGGGAGAGAAAAGTGGCCCCTCTTTAATGCCTCCTGCAGGAAGAAAAGGGGAGACAGATGTTAGGGCTCGTCCTGCCAGCCTCTGTGGTGGCACAGGGGCCAGCTGGGCTGCGGCACGAGAGGCCAGCAAAGAACTGCTCTGCAGAACACCTAGGAAAGCTGTGGCTGAGCTGGCCCTGCTCCCCTGCCTCCTGTACGCTAAAGCAGCAGGTTCCTGGGGGATCAAGAGATGCAACAGCCCATCTCCCCGGAGAAGGTTCACCTTGTACAGTTTGTAGAAGGTCTCGTAGATAAAGATGAGGGAGATGAGGAAAGCAAAGATCTCCTGGGTGAAGGGCGAGATGTAGCGCACCAAGAAGCTTCCCTCAGCTGCCACGATAATGAAGATGAAGACAATGAGCCACAAACCAATCCACACTCTGCCTGTCAGATACTCAATGCCTTGTGTCTGGCAGAACTGAAACGGAAAGGGGAAGGTATTACTCAAGGTGCCCCAGGCTGCCTCCCACATCTGCTTCCCATTAAGATCAAACACAATCCCGGAAAAAAGTATCTACAACTGCTTGGGCATCCAGCACAGAGACAGTGAATTCGGGGCCGGAGTCAAAGGAAAAGTCACAGACTTTGCATTAACACCAGCCAGCTCATACCAAGCAGGTCTTTACCTGTCCAGTCTCTGTAACAGTGCCTCCTCCACTCTCAGCTGAAGCCACCCCATGCATGACGCTCCCCATCCCACCCACATGGAGGTGCCATTACTCAAACAGCTCTCCACCGCTCCCTGCACTCTGCAGCACAGGGATTCCCTGCAAAGGAGGGCCTGAGCATCCTGCTACGTCCCACTGCATAAAGGCTGGGGCATGATCCCAGCTGGTGCCCTGCGCACACACACAGTTGTATGTGTGTGGAGAAAAGCCGCAGGCTGTTACCACAGACCAGACCATCTCTGCTGCCTCTGCTCACTCATACACAGCAACAAATCACATCCCTCCCTTCGCAGCCTTCCCCGGTACCGCCACAGACAGTGCCCTCACTCTGCAGGGCAGAGGTACACCTTTGTACATAATGACTAGGCATCGCAAAGGCAGTCAGTGAGAAGTGTGGGCACAGGAGATCAGAGAAATTCCCACTGTGCAATGGCATCACCAGCTCCAAACTCCTGACACACCAAGGTGAAAATCTAGCTGTAGGAAAAAACAGGCTTTAAAAGCCCAGACATGCTAGGAATCAGAAAAAAGGAGAAGGATTAGACCCACTGCTTGGAGGTACAGTGACATAGGGATGCTTTTAACAGCAAAGAGATCGTGCTACTTGAGAAAGAAACTTGTCCATCCCAGATGGCCATGATATCTCTGCACACACCCTTGGGCTCATCCTGAGAGGTGGGAGTAACGTACATGGGACATCCCAAATGCGTGGTACACTGAACGTTGCTGGGTTCCCATACAAGGAAACCCGGACACAGGTAAAAGTTGTGAACTGATCTTCAAAGGAAGCCCCAAGAACAAGGAAGTATTATGGACTAGCACTTTAGGATGCAGCTACAAGTGCTCATTCTGCCAGGATGGGTTACAGCACAGAGCTGGAGGAGGATGCTCCCCTCACAGTCAGCAGGTAGAGGAGTGCTGTTACCACTGTCACACCTCAAGAGGGTCAGCCCCCAGGATACAGCAACAGTAGGCAGAAGTCCTTATGGCATGACCTGCCAAGGGTCAGCAGAGCCAGGGCCAGCCCCAGCTGAGCTGAGGGCAGCCTGGCAGGACCCAAGGAGTTCACCCCACCAAAGACCATTTGGAGAGCTGAGAAATGCTGGCTGCCCTCTCCAGCACAAGGGCAGAGCGAGCAGGTGCTAAGCACGGACACTGCCTCACATGTACCTTGTAAAAAGCTTCTTCAAACACCAGCAGAGGCCCTGAGAAGCCAATGACCAGGAGCGGCTGGGCTCCGAGTAAGGAGAAGAGGATCCCTAAAACCGAGGTGGAGATTATCAGCTCGGAGACCCCCATGAGACCCTCAGTTTTCTCTCCTGGGAAAGAGAACAACGTGTGAGTATTACAGCCTGGGCACAGGCACCATCACCACAGGCAGGCAGGCTGCAGACACAGCTCCAGACAGAGGAGGCAGGTCCCCATCCCATCAGTCAGAGGTCCCCTGCATTGGGCAGGGAGCACAGAGGGAGCCCGGGGAGCCGAGGCTGGAGAGGCCAAGTGGCAGGGAGGGGACAAGGCAGCAGCAGAGGCACAGCACTGCTGCTGTCCCCGAACAAGCAGCACCGAAGCCCACCCCAGTACAGCATCACACAGACACAGCCAGTGTCCCAGCGTGCAAAGAGCAGACCAGAAAGCAGGCCCATTACCTAGGAGTCCCCCGAAGGTGATGGCAGGAGAGAGAGCAGCAAAGTAGATGAAGAGAACGGCCGCGAGACACTGGCTGTGCAAGGCGTCTCTGATGTCACTGAGGTATTTGGGGTACCTGCGCTTTATGTCCCGAACCAGACCTCCAAAAAATATCCCGGTCCGCTTCAAAGGGTCGTCCTCAGCTTCCTCCTCCTCTTCCTCAGCTTTCACTTCACACAGCTCTGGAGGTGCACGGAGGGCAGGGCTTGAACAGGCGAACGCATTGTCCACCCTTGGGCTGTCCCTCTCCCCCATACCCCACGGAGACCTTCCTCCAGCAGCACTAACCTGGCGGGCCCCCTGCGACTGCACATCCCGCTGCCTCCAGCCACCCCCAGCTGCCAGAGCTGCCCGCAGCCACCGTCCTGCCTCCCCTTGCCCTCCTCCCCACTGCCCACTGCAGGAGCCAGGCCCCGCTCACCCCTCTGCCAGGCTCTGTGAGGGGACTAGGCACGCAGGGCACTAGGCACAAGCTCTTTTGCCCAAATGTGAGTGGAGAGACCTTTGGCTTCCTGGACAGCCCCCTCCTTCATGGACTTCTGCTCCCTCTCCTTCCTCTTCCTCAGCAGCAACTTCTGGAAGGTGGCAATGGATTTAAGCAAGTCTTTCCCCTCCACCTCGGATGGGGGGATGACAATGCTGCAGTCCAAGAACTCATTGATTGCGTTGAGGAGGTCTTGTCGGTCGTCTGCCATGTATGCAGCCTCATGGAAGTGCTGGGAGGGGCAGGGAAAGAGAGAGAAGGCTCAGACCGAAACTGCACCCAGTACCTGCAGCCTGGAAGCACAGCGCTTGCTGTGACCATACAGTAACACCCCGCTCCTCCAGCCCACCGCCTGTCTCATTACTGCCACTCTGTGACCCACACTCCTAAATTCCTCCTCCTTGTCCTACCCAGTGCCCCTCACCTAATCCCTTGTCTTTCCTCCTTCCCCTATCCATCCTTTCCAGTGACCTCCTTGTTCCTGCTTTTCTCCCACAAGCCCCACTGCTCTTGATCAAGATCTTGCTCCTGCAGCGTCTCTGCCAGACCACAGGATGACTCTCATGGGACCTCTCCATCAGTCAAAATCAGATCTGTGCTTCCCAGCTAGCCCGGTGCCTCTCGTTCCCTAGGCTAGATGTTACACCTGGCCAGCCTGTGCCTCTGTTTACAGCAGATCACTGTGGCTGATCTGATTTGAGCGAGAAGCTGGTGGAGCCCTAAAGCACTGCAGGTAAAGCACAAGAACCTGAGTAGGGAGCACCTGAGTAGGGAGCATCAGAGACTCTGGGGAGTCTCCACATGAGAGAGGGAGGGAAAATAGGTGTCTACAGCATGAGGGAAGCCATGCAAAGGAAACGAGGCAGAAAGGGGAGATACTCCTGACAGTGAGGGCAAGAGGACAAGGAAAGACTCTAAAGGAGACCAAGAGGGGACAGCACTGCTGCAGAGAGGCAGGGAGGTGCTGGCAAATGGGCAGAAGTGCTGCGCTGCCTCTGGAACATGCCTGCAGAGAGAAGGCTGGAGGAAAATGAACAAGTGAACAGCCTGTAAAGCAGGTAGGGAACAGCTAAGGTCCCTGCAGCACACAGACTCCCTGGAGCCATAGCCTCAAACTGTAAACGATACCATACTTTCTTTGTGGCGCCAGCCACCACATAACCTTGCTATGGCCAGCCCCGGCTGCGGCAGCCGGCAACAGAGGGGCAGAGGCTCAAATGAGTGAGATCAGCCCACAAATGGAGCACTGAAGCTGGAATATGGCACCTCACCTATTCCGACTAAAAATATGGTCTCAGCTGAGCCCCTGTGCAACTTCTCGGAAGGGACCTTTCAGCTGGGAGCCCTTGTTGTCCACAACCCACCTGCAGAATGGACCTTTTAGTTCCCAGTTCAGGGAAAGCTGTGCACTGGTGGCAGGATGGGCAGTTACACGGGACCAGCCAGGAGGACCCTGTGAACCTCTGATACTCCTGTCCTGGATCTATGCAGATGCTCAGATTGTCTTTTCTTTGCCCTGAATTCTTTACCAGGATAATGAATTTCACTTTCCTGCCATCTAGTCAGATGGGGGACTTCTAGCAGTACACACATCTGGTAGAAAACCTTCCTGCCTCCTCACGTCTCCTCCTGCATGCATGTGCTCCTCTGCATAGATGCCCCAGTCACAGGACTCGGCTAGAAATCATCTGACAACAGCCCCCAGGCATTGCTGTGTCTTGTTTTTAGCGTGGCCTGTGCCAGGCATCATGGTCACAGGCACCACTCGGCTTCCTCTCCTCTCCGTTGGTGAAACGTCTCCTAAACACAACTCCTCTAATCTTGGGCAGTCCTTCACTCCTGCTTCTGCATACGGCCCCTTTCTTCACCCAGCCTAGCCCTCTGTCCCAGCCAAATGTCTGTCCTACTCTTCTGTACCAAAGCATTCTACTTTGGTCAAGCCAGGCTGTTCTTAAAAATCCCAGGTGTTCACACCTGCCTGTCCCACCCGGGCCTTCGCACAGCATCTCTCAGCACTCTTGTCCCAAGACTGACTTCTGAGGAGCTACTGAAGCTCCTTTGCCTGTGCCAGCATCACCTCCCGTCAGCTCCTCACCTTGTCAGACATGAGGGTGGAGATTGAGCGGCCAATTTCATGGTAG
This sequence comes from Microhierax caerulescens, assembly GCA_035590215.1. Taxonomy (NCBI): domain Eukaryota; kingdom Metazoa; phylum Chordata; class Aves; order Falconiformes; family Falconidae; genus Microhierax; species Microhierax caerulescens. The sequence continues at coordinate 25,199,977 of JAVJGJ010000061.1, forward strand.
TCCATGTTGGCCTGACTCGGTCCCAGCAGCACAAAGATGAATCTGACAGGAATCGGGACCTCCAGGACAGATTCCAGGAAGACAGCCTCATTTAGTCGGACAAAAGCCATAGTTGGCTGCTCCAGGAACTGCACACAACCTGCCAGGAGGCAATGTTTTGAGCAGAGTTAATCAGCAGGGTGAGGTGTACTAGGCTGAAACAGGGATTTTGAGGGTTCCCACAAGCCCTGCAGTCCCACACTTGTCTCCAGACCACTGACACAGTGTAGAGCTTCATGCCAAGGACTGCCCCAAGTTCCCTGTTCAGTCACCACTCCCCAGCAGTGCCACTTTCTTTAGCTTCCCAGTTAGCCCATTCTTAATCTCTTACAGGAGGGCTCTAGTTACACTATAAGGGGCTAACATTAAGTCAGAAGGTTGTTTTCCACCAAGCCACTGCCTTGTGGGAGAAAGTCTCTTACTTTTATCAAAAAAACTTCTAATCTCATCAAAGAATGAGATCAGGTTTGCTTGACATGATCTATTTCCCATAAACCTCGCTGCTTGACAGTAATTACATTCTTATCCTTTAGTTCTTTATTAATTGAATCCCATATTAACTCTGCCATTATGTTGGCTGTGAAGGACGTCAGGCTAAACAACCTATAGGTACTGGATCACTGTCCTTCCATTCTTGAGCACTGATGCTATGAGCTTTCTTCTGTTTTTCTCTTATGTTCCCTCTCTTCCTAGACTGGCTGGTGATTTTTTTTAGATGAAAACGAGCCAGTTCTCTAGAGACTCATAGGTGCAAACTGCAGTTTGTTTTACAATGTCCACATCTCATCAATGCTTGGCAGCCTTCTCAGTTCTTAACAGATTGGGAGGTACTCCTGCATCCTCCGACACACCAGCCGCTTCCTTCCCATACCGAACACAAATGTTTATTGAATACTTGTGTTTCTCTGACATTATTACTGATCTTTCTGCCATCTGTGTCCAGCAATGAGCTGTGTTCTGTTAGATTGGCAAATCTGGGCTATCTGAGTGGCCAAGTGAATCCCAAGACACAGTCTTACCTCAGAAATGGCCAGTGTTTAGTTATTTTGAGCATTCAAAGTGCATCTATGAAGCTGATTTGGCCTCATGATGGTTAAGTATCAGCTTGGTTGCACCGCCAAGCTGCTTTGCCTCAGCTTTTCATCTATTGGATAGGCAATGACATTTATTTAGCTCGTAGTGTAGCTACATTTGCTTAGATGTTAATGACAGCAAAGTGCTGGGAAAGATTACTCTTGTGGTCAGAAGGAACCAAACCCACTAATGCTCAAGACTGCCTGCTCACAGCCCTCTTGTACAGAGAAGTATCTCCTGGCAGTGCTATAGCCAATACCTGAGACCTTGCCAGCAGCCAGGCCCTGCTTCCATAAAACCCAAAGCTCCCTGGCACGTACAACCAGCAACCAACAAGGCCAGGAGCAGGGCTCGGCTGCTGGCAAGGTGTGAAGAGGCCAGACAGAGGGCAGCAATGGTCAGATAAGAGCGTGAAGCCCAACAGCAGTCAGTGCCTGGCCATCAACAGCAGTCAGTGCCTGGCCATCAGTCTCTTGGGCACCACTGACCCACTTCTGAGCTGCAAAATGGGATGTTCTGAGCTGCAAAATGGGATGTTCTGTAAGCATGGCAGGACTTTCTCCCCTAAGCTGAGCTCCAGCTCCCAACAGCAGTGTCTATCAGCCTCTTCCTTCATTTAGGAAAAGAACTACCCTGGCACCCTATACATTTAACACAAAATGGGTGCTGTCACCAAAGGAGAGAGCATACAAGGCTCCTTCCCCGGCTGAACTTTGGGAACATGTACAAGATAACTGAACACCCCTCAGGAGGGAGGGCACTCAGAGCTAGGGCCAGAACCTGCACTAGTCTCTTTTGGGGCTGGGGACTCTACATGTTGCCTCTTACCCACGAGGACCACTGTGGCCTCCGCATCTTCAGGGATCTTCTCCATCAGCTTCAGGTATTTACGGTGACCCTCAGAATTATGGAGATGCAGGTTTTTCTGCCAGGGAAGAATACAAACAGGTAAGGATGAAGTCCCTGTGCCTTGGTCTCCCTACACAGCCTTGCACCCCACTGGCATTATCTGCAGTTGGGCTTGCCTCAGCTGCATGCCCAACACCCTGCTTCACTGACAAGGCACCATCTCAGCAAAGGCCACCCTGCAAGTGCTACAGTTGCTGCTGCCATCGCATGCTCAAGCAGACATCTGCATACAGTGTGAGGCTAAAATTAGGTCCCAAAATCATAATGCAGTGACCAGATTACAGCCCTCCAGGTGATCCAGGTGAGCTCAGCCCTTGCAAGTGCAAGGCCCCCCCATGAAGGTTGGCACCAAGGGCTGCCACCAGCCAACAGTTGTCCCCAGGGTGTGGAAAAAGAAGCAATAACCCCTCATGTCATCCTCACCTCCTTGCACTCGGTCTCATTGGCCTTGGGGTCAGCCATCTCAATGCGCTCTTCCCCCATGAGGGGCACACAAGTGTCAGTGGTGTGGTTGTGATGGTGGTTCCCCACGATGGAGTTCATACTGGAGCTGGAGTGGTTCCTCGGGAAGAAGCCCTCTTTCTCATCATTTGGGTGGCTGAGGGGGAGAGTGGTGGCCATGAAGGGACCCACCTCCCTTGCCACCTGGGGCTTGCAGACAACCCTCCAAGCCCTGGCAGCCCTCAGCCACATGTTACCCACCTGTGCTTCAGCAGCAGGGCACGCAACACGTTGGCTCGGTCTTCTGCTCTGATCTGGTCAGAGATGATCATGGTCTCCACCATGAGGTGAGCAATGCCAGGCAGAGTGGTCTGCTCCAGGTCAAGGAGGACAGCACCTGCCAGCAGGAGGGGAAAAGCCCTGCTCCTAGTGTGCAACACTCCTTGCCACATGCACATTTTGGGGACACAGCTGTCCCACCCAGAGCAGGCTTTGACCAGGGTACAGGGTACAGATTCTCTCAGCTGAGAAACACCCCAGGTCCAGGTGTCCCATGTCCTCTATGTAAACCCTTTTCCCAAGAAAACCCAAAAGCTCCAGGATGCAGTGGTAGCTCTAGTATCTCCCTCTCATTTTGGTGTCCCGCTCTGACCAGTGTTGCCTTTTCACAGCAAAGATGGCTCCAAGACCTGCTGGCCCAGGCACAATCGGGTGTTGCAGCTGCCACGTGCCTGAGAGCAGCAAAGCAGAGCAAGGAACCAACCCAGGCACCCTTGGGCTAATGCAAAACCTGGCAGACAGGCTGCAGGATGGCTGGTCTCCACAGGCCCTATATGGAACCTGGACACAAACACTGTTGGAGTGTCTCTTGTGAGGGGCCAAACGGCAACAGAAGCTGTCCAGCAAAACCTGTCCCAGAGCAAGACACAAACCCTGGCCTGCAGTTCCTGACTCACCATGGGCAATCGTCTTCCTGAGCTCCAACAGGCTGCGGAAGGACAGCGAAGCCACATGGGGTTTCCCCCACCTTGCTGTGTCCTCCTCCACATCCTCCTCAAACTTAATCCAGCGGGCCGTCTCCCTCCAGTGCATCTCTTGGTTTTTATCCACCACCAGCTCATTCAGCTCCACAAACACCTAATGCAAATTACAGCGAGGACGTGAGACTTCCTCTGATGCATACAGCTTTATCAGCAATACGCAAAAAGCCTTAGGTTTGTTCTCAAGGTATTGCTTGATCTAAAGTGCTACCTGAGCAAGCCTGCCTTACTTAAACCAGAAGCTTAGTGAACAGAAGCAGCCAGGAGAAATATCACTGGAAGTGTGGTAGGAGTTTCCATCAGTCCATGGAGCACCAGAAAGCTCCAAGTCAGATGGCGTAGGCAGAGGAGAGAGAATGATGCAATCCTGCATCCCTTTCTACCAAATTGTGACAATTTTGTCCTCTGCCTGCTCCTTGGTTTCCCCCCAAATTTCCCACACTTACCAGAGATGGTGATGTTACTATGCTGCCAACTTCCACAACAGCACTACCATTTCTGTGACTTTCTAATGTCTTTCGTAAGGTCAAAGCTTTGTGATTTCAGAGAAATCTATGCTTTTCTTGAAAAAAGTGTATTTTCAGCCCTCATGACAACAGGTAAGAGCTTGAAATATCACCCCCAAGGCCATGTAAAGAATTAATTATATTGAAACCACATTTATCACTTTATAAAGTGCCTGTTTCTAGTCCTGATTTATGGCTTCTGAAGAAGTGTGGGAGGACAGCACATGGATACCTCATGGGGCTTTCTATCCAACTTCTTCTTCTTCTTCTTTTTCTTGACAGATGGAGTTGATGCTAATTTTTTGCTTGTCCTGGTGATCTGACTCCGAGATGGTTTTTTCATCAGATGCCTCCTCACACCCGGGTTATCTTCAAAACGGTGGCCTAAAGATATGGGAAGGGAAAAAAAGACCACCAGTTTGTCTAGTGGAAACATGCTGTCTGGGAGAAAAATGCATCCAAGCCCACCCTTCTCTCATTAGCTTATGCTAGCAAAGCCCTGGCAGCTGGAGCACTCGCTATCATCCTCCAGACCTTTGAAGATCCTTCCTGCCTCATCTGCCTACTTTCAGCTCTTCCAGATGTCTGTGAACTAATTCCTTCAAGAAGAAGGCTTCCCACCGGGCTGTGCATACACTGAAGCATCACTGCAAAAGCTTTTATTCATGGTTCCTGAATAAGCGGTGCACTGACCCTCCCCGTACTCCCTCAACAAAAAGCAACCTGAAGCCTTGGCTGCACAGGCAGGCACCTGGCTGGGGCTCATTTCTCCCACTGGAGGAAAGCCTGGTGCTCAGCAAGCGTAAAGGGCAGTGAAGGGGAAGGATATTTAGCTGCTGGTCTGGGAAACACATGGAAATATCAATGACTGTTTATTTAATTGTGCGATGAGACTGTAGGATAACAGCGCAGACCAGGGCTGGCATGGAGGCTGGGCAGTTAACTCCAGCTATGGCTGTTTCTAGATGATCCGCAGTGCTGCCGTAATGCCTCTGAAAGGTCTGCGTTACAGAGCTCGGCTGGCTGAATCAAAACCTCCTGAAGCCTCCAGAGAAGTGGCTGAGGCTGCATTACAGACCCACCACCAAGCTACCAGTGCTGTTGGCGAGCCAGTGCCCACCAAAACATGGCCACAACTGTGCCAGCTCCTTTTGCAAAGCCAGAGAAACAGCACCTGGGAAACAGTCTGCCAGGGAGAGTAGTTTCCTTGGACACTACCCAGAGACACCAAGTGTATCTTCCTCAGCACAGACAGCCCATGGGGATGGGGAAAGCCCCAGAGCCTGGCTCCAGGACAGGCAGACTTCCCCAAGTAGACCACAGAGTCAGGGGTTTTGCTCAGCTTTGGTCCATTGAGGCTTCCTGGTCCTGCTTGTAAGGCAAAGCCAAGGTCTTCTCCCTAGGGGACCGAGAGCAGCTCTCCATCGGCTGGGATGAATGTTCAGTCGTCACGTACCTTTCTGCACTTAGCTTCAAGACCTGCAGCTCTCAGGCCATGAGAGGTAGCAAAAAGCACTGGGTTTGGAGGCCAAGTGCTTGCTTTGATGTTGCAGGAAAACATCTGTGCATCTCTGGCATGGAAAGGCACACCCAGCAAGGCATACCATGGCCTTGCTCCTTGGAAATCTGGGTCGCTAAATTAAATATAAAATGAATCGATACTGAGCCTCAGGGCATATTCCCCCATTGGCTGCCCTGCTGATGCACATCCTGCTGACAGCTGGACTCCTCCCTGCTCCACTTACTGCATTACAGCCTTGATGGGGACCAATAACTGCCCACCGCTACAAACGTTTCTGGGAGCCAAGCATGTGTGGTGCTTCCTTGGGCTTTTGCGTGGATTTCTCAGTTCCTGCATGCATGGCAGCCACTTCATCATACTTGGTATGCGTTCATGCATAAAACAAACAGTCCACCAGGCAGATGATCTTGGTATCTGGCACCTTTGCTCCAACCCCGGCACCTTTGCTCCCTCTCATGCACTCTGGGACCCATTCTCACCATGTCCCTGGAAGACCAGGACCAGAGGACACTCTGCCCATCAAGACAGAGCGCTCACCCAGAGCATGGCAAGCCTGCCCCATGGCGATGACAACCTGCTACACAGTGCTCTCCAGCAACAGCCCTAGAAAGCACACCCAGGCATTCAGTCTCAGACACCAAATGGCTGGAGGACAGATAAAATGAAAGGAGCCAAGTTTCCTTCCAGCATCTCCAGTGACTCCCACACTTGCTGACAGGGAAAGGAGCCGGACTGCTGCAGGCTCAGAGCAAGCTGCTGAAAGCACACCTCCAGAGCCCTACAGAAGACTACAGAGCAACCCACTTTGCTGCTCTCCCTTGGCAGAGCCTGTGGCCACTGAGATGCCTGCTGGGGGAGACAAGACAGAAGCAGAATGGACATGTGGGCTTAATTTAGGAAGAGGGCACTGGCTTTGGGAGTCCCATGCAGAGCCCAGCTGAGGTGCTCCAGGCTGCTCTACAGAGAGCCTTTCTGTCAGGCTGGTGCTTCCCACAAATGAAAGTCAAGCTCAAGTAAGCACCTAAGTCTGGGGCCCTTACTCAGGACAGGGTCTTGGACTGAGACCAAAGGGTGATGTGCCCAGGACACAGCTCTGCCATTCTTGCTTGAAGCCAAACTCTCCAGGGTGAGATGAGATAGCTGAGGACAGCTCTTGCTGTACCTCCTCTCCAGTGCGCCCCAGGAGCAGAGGACAACACAGTGACAGCATCTGAGGACAGAGAGTGATTCCTGTGGTAGCTCCACTACAACAAACCAGTATGTCACTCTCCCATACAGCATCTCCTACAGCCTGCTCCAGAAGACCTTCTTGCCACATTGGCTTCCACTGTCAGATTTCTTGGGATGACCAAATTCCTTTTCCACCAACTTAAACCCAAAGATGACATTAAGAGTTGACTGTACAGCACATCCTATTTCAAGCACCTGCAGCATTAGCTGTAGACATCGATGAACGTGTTAATGGCTAGCAAGTCAAATTTCCCCACTATATAAGCGATGTGCATCACACCTTGCAGAAGTGATCTGCACCTTCTCCCTTTCCAAGAATAGCCATCCTTTCCTGTGTGAACCTGGGTCAATTTCTCACACTTTTAATGTACAGTTTGCTCAGCTCAGGACAGGTGATGGAGCTAATCTGCTCCAGGGTTCTATTTTGAACTTTGCTGCTATTGTACTGTCTATCAATTTACAGTAACAAGTAGCAGACCGAGCCAGAAGCAAATCTCCACCCACTGGTCCCTGCAGAGGCACACAGACACATTTCTTACCCAAAGGCTTGTAAAGATGGGATGGGCCAGCTGGGAAAGAGAACATGATGCTGGGATGGGGAGGCAGGGGAAGTAGTGTTTTGCCTGAGATCACACAGAGACAGAGAAGCTATGGCAGAGTCAGAAGCTGAACCAAGGCATCCTGAGTCCCTGTTGCAAGCACTCTGCCTCCCCACTCCTGAGTGCTAAACTGGTAAATGGGCTAGTTCTGGGGTCACATCACCCTCTCATGTGCACTCCCAAAATCTCTTGAAAAATTAACACCCGATCTGGATGAGGACATTTGGGCAACTGCCGCAGAGCTATGGCTATGAACTGTCACTCCCAAGCGACACACAAAGCCACCTTTTAACGAGGAGTTACCACCATCTGCCGAGGAAGGACCGCCTGCACAAGGTGGGAGCAAGGCTCCGGTTTCTGTGCAGTCCCCAGGACAGCTCAGACATCCAGCTCTCTGCACAGGACGCACAGGTATGGAAACAGATGCAGAGAACAGAAAGACATTCTTTGCTCTCAGGATTCCTATTCTCTCCTTCCCTGCTTTTCCCACTCTATCTTCCTTCCTCTTTTCCCCCTTCCAGACACCCCAGCCAGCCTGCCACTAGGTATTTTCACAGCCACACTCAAGCCTTCAGGCACAGGGATTAGGTTATTTTTTCCTCTAGGCATTAGGCTATGATGCAGAGCTGAGAACCTGATACCCACCTCCGCTGTCAGATCCACAGCTCAGCTTGAATTCCAGCAGAGCAGCAGCACACTGTCACCTTGTGCCACAGATGGAAGGGGAAATGGCTCTGTCCTTATACACGTCTCAAAGCAGCTGCCTTTTCCCTGACCACAGCACGGGCCACATCCTGATAAGCGCAAATAGCAAGATGCAGCTGCCTCTGAAGCTGCTCAAGCGAGACACACACAGGGAAGCACCTCAGCACTATGACACAGATCTGTACAAAGACCTCAGACAGACACACAAGACAGCAGGCAGCTCCACCGGTGCCCCCAGGCACACTGCGAGGCCGACCAGCAGACCGTACTGCATCTAAACCAGGAAACCAACCTGACATGGAGAGGGTGCAGACAGCAAACACAGGGTGGGGGATATGCACTTTAGCTGGGGGCTCTGATCTACAGCTTCAACCGTGAGGTCACTGCTCCAGTACTTACTGGTGGGCTCCCCGCCTGGGTAGCCAAGATGGTTTCTGATGGCTTCCCATAAATCATAGTCTTCAAAATTGAAGGCAAATTCATCAAAGTCTTCATAGCCGAGCGAGTTGCGAATATGGGTGCTTATCGCTACCTCCGGGCTGCTGCCCCCTTCTGATTCCTTCGCTGTCTCCTCTCTGTCTTGAAGGGTTGTCATTTTGTCCTTGTGAAGGTCAGGGGTCAGGCACCATGAGCCACTTGCCTTCAGAGGAGGGGCTGGGGTAGCCAGGTCGATGTGTGGAAAGCAAGCTACCCCCCTGCAGGGGCTTCACCGCAGCCCTGGGGCCGGCCTCGGTGCCTCGCTCCCCTCTTCGCAGGGCATGAAGGTGCCAGCTGCAGCAGCCCCAGGGGATTGCTGAGGTCCCAAGAAGGCTGCCTCCACCCAGGGATGCTTCTGGGGGGGACTGCCCCACCAGCTCCTCAGGAGCAGGGTCCTCGCTCTGCTGCAGGGTCTCGTGCCAGATGCCCAGGGGCGCAGCGCCTGTGGCTCGGGGACAGCCAGGCTGTGTGTGCAGCACCGCTTCTCTCCCTCGCTCCCCTCTGGTGTCTCCCTCCCTCTCCAGCCTGCAGAGCAACCTATTGAATTCTCCATGTCCTCTGGCCCGGAGCGTGCATTTCCATGACGTCTCTTCTGTCTGCCCTCATGCCGCGCACAGGGGCAGTCCCCCTCCGAGGCACTCTGGAGAGGGCAGCTGCCTCTCTGCCAGGAGACCAGAGGAGAGGGGAGGCTCCTCGCCTCAGGTTTTCTGCGATGCCAGAGCTGGCGTGTCGCACAGAGGGCTGATTGCTGGGAAAGTGTGTCAGGAGAAGAGAGAGCTGGGTCTCAGGGAGACACAGGGAGCCCTAAACTGGAAAGGGCAGTGGGATGGGTGGAGAAGCAAGCATCCATGGGGTGGGTGTGAGTAGAGGTGCTGGAAACATGGGGATTGGTGCTGCAAAGGTTGAAAAGCTGACAGAGGAGCCAGGGCTGGAAAGGTAGAGGCTGGGGGACAGGGGGATGAGGGCCAAGTCCTGCAGCAGGCTGAGGACCACGCCTGGAGCTGCTAGGGAAGGGGGCAAAGCAGGGAGAAGCAAGGGACACACGCACTAGTAACACAGGTAGTATCGCAAAGCCTCACTTTTCATGCCATCCAGGTCAGCAGACGCCAGCATCTGGGCTTCAGCCTCGTCCGTGGGGACACGCTGGTACGCTGCGCTCTCCAGCGTGGTCATGCTGCCAATGCACATCCTCTCCTTCAAGTCATAGGTAACCCGTTGTCCACTTGCCACCTGGCCCCAGGGCTTGCGCTTCTCCCATCCACGAGACAGACGTTCTCGAGGCCCAGGGAGGCTGTGGGAACCAAAGAGACTGATAGTAGCAAACGGGGTGAATGAGGATGGGCAATGGCCCCTCGTGCTGAGGTCCCTCAGCCCAGCCCTGGCCAAGAAGTCTATGAAAAGGAGCACAGCCAGGAGCCACCTATCACGACACCTAAATGCTGCCCCTTCTGCACCTCCTCCTCCTCTCTCCTCTCTCCTTGGGTCTTGCTGACCCAAGGTTCAGCTTGTGGTCAGTTCTGGGGACCCACCTCTGAGTTAATGGCCTCACAGTCTTGGCTGACCCTCCTGGGGCTTCCCAGCCTGCAGGTCAGCAGGACAGCACAAGTTAGCTGGGAGGAAGGGTACTTCAGCTGTGCAGCCCAGTGTCCCCAAACCTGCATTCTGGGGATCCCACGGACCCAAGGAAGTCACAGGAGTCCCAGGGAGTGACTGTCGCTCCAGAGAGCAGTCATGCCACTCACAGCCGCTCTCCCTCTGGGCCCCATGTCCCCTCTGGCTCAGCAGGCAAGTTCAGGCTGGGCACAGCTGCTACCCCTGGGCAAAGGATCTGTGGCAGCAACCCCAAGCCAGGAAGAGCCATGGGCAGCTTGGCACTCATCACCTACCTGCGGGGAGAGGCAGGGCCCTTGTCCTGCAGCAGGTCGGCAAAGCGTGGCACAGAGGACAGGATGCCACACTCCTCCTCCACATGGAACTGCGCAGGGGCCAGAGCGCTGCTGGACTCCTCCTCATCACTGCCGATGGTGAACTGCAGAGACAACAGTCGTGACAGCAAAAGCCAGGGCAGGCAGCCTTCACCCCAGTCCCTGGTGTGCAGATCGTCCCCATATCCCCACCTCCTAGAATGGGCCACGCTGACTTCCCCCATGTGCCCCATACCCTAGGACTGGCCATATTGAGCCCCCCATAAGGCTAAGAACAGACAAAAGAACCTAAGAACAGACATATTGACCTTCCCCCATGGGCCTTACAGACCCAAAACATTCATGCACACCCTCCCCAGCTACCACCCCAAGCAATGGCTTATCTATCACTTCCTCCAGTGCCCATCTCTGCTAGACAGGGACAAAACCACTCTTTCCGCAATACTGCACAGCTACAACCTCTTCCCCCTGAGCAGCACACTCCCTTGACCACGCACTCTGGCACCCTCCCAGCATTGACTCTCCTTCCACCTCCCCCCCCAGCCTCTTAGCCCCATCCAGGTAGGGATGCCCTAGCCTTGCCTTTGGTTTGCCTGGGGGCTCCAGCTTAGGGGACGTGTCCTTCCCACGAGCTTCACCCTCAGACTCTGCAGAGATCTCTTTCTCCTGGGCCTCCTCTGCCTCAGATTCTCCTTCTTCCTCTTCTTCTTCTTCTTCCTCCTCTTCTCCCCCTTCCTCGTCCTCCTCCTGGATGGTGGGGGTGACCTCCGAGGGGGGTACTGAGGTTTTCTTCTTTTTCCTCCTCCTTTTTTTCCTCCTGCTGGCACGGGGGGGCCTCTTTTGGAACTTGAGGGCAGAAGGGAGGTGAGTGGAAAGGGGATGATGGATGTGGTGCGAGGTTTGGCGGTGGACTGAGAGAGAAAAAGAGAGTCAGGGGCAGGAAGAGGCTGGGAGGAACCTGCCAGGCGCCCCTCCAGGAAACAGCATGGTCTGGAGATCAAGGGCCAGGAAGGGCAAGGAGAGCCACCAGCCCGCAGGGACATAGCAAAGCTCTTTCAGTGATGTAGTAGGCTATGTCCAGCCTGGGGTGGCTGGGAAGGCAGCCCTTCCATCCCAGTGCAGCTCCACTGCCCTGGGGAAGGCAGGACTCCTCTCCCAGTGTTGCTGAAAACCACTCACATGGCTACAAAGAGCTGCAGTAACCTGCCAGAGGCACTATCCCATTCCTAAACATGGGGAAACATTTCTTGCATTTTTAAACAAGCGTGATTTGGGCCCTTTACAACCATTCTAGGGACATGGCTTAGTGGTTAAGGACATGGCTTAATGGTGGACTTAGCGTTAGGTTTATGGTTGGACTCAATGATCTTAAAGGTCTTTTCCAGCCTGAATGATTCTACAATTTCCTTCCGGCATAGTGGTCTTCAAGTTAAATAGATGCGCCTTATTTATCCCCCAGGCTTTGATAGAAAGTCCCTGCTGCATACCCGGGAACCACAGATGGAGTCTTTTAGTGCAGTTGCAGCCTAAGTCCACATCCCAGGTACTGCGAGGGCTTGTGTCTACCAGCCTCTGAAATGCAGGTTCAGTTAGGAGGCTGTCTTTTAAAAACCAGGGTAAAAAAACCAGGGCAGAAGGACTTTTCTTTAAACTAATCTACAAAGAAAAATTCACACAGGCTTGACCTGGGTGTTGTGGGAATTACAGAATGAGAAGAAATTAATGGCATTTTTGAGCCTTCACTCAAAAACAACGATAATGCACCAGGCAGGGAACAGGGTGAGTTCAGCATCTCCCTGTGAGAGAGAGGAAAGCCACTTCTGCCAGGTCTGTCTGCAGGCACAAAACCTCCCAGACAGTCTGCAGGGCACAGACCCAGGGGCTGCACCCAGAGTCAGGCGGGCAGCAGCCACCTCGTGAGGCAGCATTGCTCTGCAGCTCTTCCTGAGGAATTGTTTCCAGCCTGGTTCCTTCCCAGCTTTCCTGTGACATGGCAGCAAAATCTGTTTATAGTGAAAACTACCTTCAAAGGACATTTTCAATGGAAGCTGTAACCTTCTCCCTGGGAGAGCCAGGCAGGTTCATTGTTCTGCTGTCATGTTTCCTTTCCTTTGGTTTCTCAAGTCTTTTCTCCCTTGTTTCCCCCCTTGGGAACCACAGAGATATTTCACACACCTCCCTGGTTCAGCAGGAGAGGCTTGTGGCAAGATTAGAGGAGATTGGAAATGGTTAGACATCTGCTAATTGGAAAGTCTGGGCTCTTTACAAACCCCTTTTCCTCCAAAGTGTTACCTTCTTTGACTTAACTAGATGTACCATACATACTTCACTTGCAGATTTTGGCAGAAAGACCCTCCTATCCCACTGCTGCACTCCTGTAGCACTGCTCTGCATGCCATGGATAGGTCAGGCATGAATTTTGAATGTAAGAAGCAGCAAGGAAGGCCTCAACTGTACACATTGCTCCTTCTACAGCACAAAGTTACTGATGAGGACGCAGTCTGTTTCCCTTCTGGCTTGTTCATATCAGGCCAAGACAGAAACATCTACATTTTGGATCAGAAGGAAACCAAAGCCTTGGGCTGCAGGGAAGGGCAGTGATGGTAAATGGCTGATCTGGCAGAGAAGAAGGGAGCACCAGTCCTCACCCCTGCACTCAACTCTCCTTATGTCAGCTGATCACATCTCCACAGAGGTGGTCTGGACATGGGAAAAACACACCTCTCCCAAACACAAAAGGCTTCGTGCCTCCCTCTTCTTCCTCCCTGTCCTCCTGCAACTCCTGTGTGTTCAGCCCCTACCCTCCTCCTTCCCTGCTCCCTTCCTTGCACTGCCTGCCTGTATGGAAAGTTATTGCCAAACATGTTTGATTACACTTCTCTGTGACCTTGATTCAAGAGATATGAGAAAGTAATTTGGATATGGAGACCAGAAAGAAGAGCCTACATATTAGGAATTCCTGGGTTTGAATAGGGCAGGAAACATTTCTAAACCCAGAGAGCATTCATCGCCATAGGCTGGTATGTTATCTTTCAGAGTCTAATGACCTAACCAGATCTTCCAGCTTTATGAATACAAACTGCATAAAACTTCTGATACCCAGGGCTGACGTAGTCCTAGATAACAGGGATACGTCAGGAGCTTGGAGGAAAACAAGCTTGATCCTGACAAAGAAAGAAGGACTCCTATTAAGAAGGAAAAAAAAAACCAAAAACCAAAAACCCAAACAGTACAATTCTCTAGTTAAATTTTCAAAGAAGCTTCTGCCATGCATGCTCAAGCAGATCATCCATGTCCTCCAAGCCAACCCACACACCTGTGCACACAGGCAGAGCTTCTAAGCAGGTAAGTCCTATGGGCACAGGACAGGTATTCAACCCACAGCAAAGCTATTAGCACCTTGCAGCCATGTGCGTGAGTGACTGTGTGCTCAGGTGGAAAGTGTTATCTGAATGGAGCCTCTGTAGAGAAATGACACAAGCAGAAAGTAGCAGCTGGGGTGCACTACAGTAATAGACTTTTACCAGCAAACTTTTACAACAGCCATTGGAAATGAGTGGCCAAGCAGAAAACAGCCTGGTGATGTACTTCAACATAACGTTCTTGAGGTTGTATCCCATCAAAGCTGAGCTGGAAAATAAGCAGTACCTGATTGTGGAGAGCCAGAGAGTGGGAAGCTCTCACAACCATTGCTATTTGTCTGCCACACAAGCAGGCTGCTGGACAGGGGCCTCTTCTTCCTGCCCTTCACTGCTGTTACTACAAGCTAACGCAAGCCACCTACACCAGGCAATAGCCTATGGCCATTCTTGTGGGCACACTCATTTTACAGCCAAAGTGAGCTTGGGCAGACTGGTTGCCTTCATCATGGAAGGGCAGTTAGAGGAATAATTATGCTGCTCAGAGGAGTTCAGGTGAGATAGCTACAGCATTTTTAAATTCACACCTCATTTTTATTTTGCAGTCCTTTCTTTGAGCAGATAAGCCTGATGGTTTCATGGTTGCTATTTAGAAATACACAAGCTTGTCTGACTGGAGCCATCTGCTTTCAGACCGGGGAGGACAGCCTGGCTTCTGACCATATTTGGATGTTTCTTTGCAGCCATATGGAAGAAAAATTGGAAATTTCAATGTGGGGGAAGAACCTACAGAGGTCCCCGATGCTGGTGAGGAGGTGAGCGAACACCTCGGGCTGAGCTATGCTGCCGTGTGGGCTGAGTGGGCAGTAGCTACACCTGCAGGGACAGGGAAAACAGGGAACAGACTGGGAAGAGGCCATGGGCACTAGTACTAAAATGGGTGTACACAGTACTGAACGCTGCAAAGGAAGGAAGTGAGTAGCAGGCTAACACGATCTGCAGGGTCCTGGCACAAAGCTGCAGGGCACGTGGGGCTGAACGAGGGTTAGCAAAGAGGGTGGAAGTGGGTACAACAGTTCAAACCTACATACATTCAAAATCTCTCTCACTGTAGCTGCGTCTTTGCTTCTCCAGATTGCTTGATGCTGACTTGCTTATCAGGTCCCCAAATCTCTCGATTGACAAAGTCTTATCCAAGTCCTCATCGTCCTCGGCACCAGGAGAGGCTTTCTCTGCGCGGTCTCTGCCCTGCACAGAAATCAAACACTGCAGACCTCTACAGGCCTCTGGATCCCTCTGCCCTGCAAATGGTGCTGGGCTTGCTGAGGAGCAGCACACTCCACACAACAGGGCTGAGGCATAGTTTCTCATTTAGATGCACAGCTCTGCTCAAAACCAAGAGCCAGAACAGATCGGCAAGCCTTCAAGCCACACTCTGCAGAGATACCTTAGTGGTCCTCCACACCTCCCTTGAGTGGCAGCTATCCAAGGGGCTATGTCAGTGACCGTCCTTCCTACTAGAAGAGATGCGTAGCTTTTATTTAGCTGGAATTTCTCTCTCCTCACATCTGACTGTTGCCCTCTGGCCTTCCGTTTGCCCAGTCTGCCACCCCTCCCTTTCTTAGACCTCCTCCATATCTCCCCCTGGGAAACAGCATCCCTGCTTTGGTGAGCTGCGCCTGGGTCAGTGACCACCCTGTGCCTTCCCTCCTCCCCTCTGCACTCCCAGGGCCCCCCATTCCCTAGGCACGCTTTCTTTGGGCTTTTCTGCCCATTTGCCTCCTGTTTCAGGCTATGGGTGCTTCTCTGCCTTTTGCTGGTAGAGACTCTCCAGGAAGACCACTGCCAGGTGACCCCTGTCCTTTTTGCCTCCTGAGCAGCTGCAGCTGGTAAAATTTTCCATCAATATAGCTGAAATGCCAGTGCGGAGCTGCTGTGGACTCCCGTGTTTCCATGGAAACCGGAGAAGGCCCAACTGTGACAAATCCGTCTGTGCTGGGTGGAAAGAGGGAGCAAGGCGGCTTTAGCTGAGTTGTGCCTCTCCTCGCATCCCCCAGCTGTTCCCAGCTGTGCCCCAGGAGCAGCTTGTATCTGTGGGTGAGACTGCTTCTCCTCTCACCTTAGCACCATTGTCCCAAGCCCAGCCTAAATGGGGAGAGTCTAACTGCAAGCTGCCCAGCTCCGCCAGCTCCTCGCCTACCCCATCCAGGGAGCCTGCAGAGCGACCTCTGGCCTTGCCTGGACCACAGCTTGCTGTCTGCACAGGGAGGGGATGTAGGCTCGAGGCACCCTTCGTGCAGACCTGTCCCCAGGGAACAGAGGCTGCGTGTCCTACCGCAGCAGGCTGCCAGGACATGGAACCCACACTCAGCCTGGCAGGAGCACGGTCCCCGGGGAAGAGACGGCCCCGCTGCTGCTGGATTCCCACCTCACCTGCTGCAGGCCGATGAAGACATCTCCTATGGGAGGGGACTCTCCAGCTGCCATTTTGGTTCAGGACCTAAGGGCCTGGGCAAAATATCAACCCTTTTCTTTCACCGGCAGGCACCCAGCAAGCCTGGAGAGTGGCATAACCTGTGGAGAGAGGGCAGGACAAGGGAATGTCGTGGGGGACTGCTGGCCACTGCTCTCAACCCCCCTGGCTCCTAACCCAGAGAGGCCACCTCACCGGCCCCCTCGGGGAACCTTCCCCGGCATCACTAGGACAGACCTGTCCCCTGGAGCACTGCAGCGAGGGGGCAAAAATGGCCCAGCCCGTGCTGCTTTGTGCAGCGCTCCAGCAGCTCAAGGGCAGGTAGGACCCTGCCCTCCTTCAGCCTGCTGCATGGAGGGTGCAGGGGCTAACCGAGGCATCAGCTACGCATGGCTCCCCCACGGGCTCTGCAGAAGGAAAGGCTTCCTGCTCGGCGCCAGCACATCTGTGTAAAGCCTGGGGGTGGCAGACCACTGGGGAAGGATAAAGTTGGAGAGATCGGGTGCTGGGAGAGCATGCCAGGAGCAGGCAACAGAGTGGTCCTGTGCCACCTAGCTTTAACTGAGCCCAAGATCCCAAAAGGGCCACAAGGAACCTCAGAGGCATCTGCGCAGGCCAGAGAGACGGCACAAGGACAAACAGTTCATCACTCAAACACCAAACACAAAACAACGCATGTTACAGGGGAAGAGGCCAACCTTCAGGCTGCAGATCCGTGCCCTGTCTGCATCCGCACAGCTGAGGGACACCAGAGACCATGTAGATGATATGACTACAGCTGTTCCTGTGTTAGTCTCCATGCCACTCCCTGTCAATCATGGCACCTCGTTGCCTTCATCACATGCAGCTGCATATTGGGCAGAGGCTGGAGACTTAACACAGAAACGGCTGTAGCCATATCGTCTACAGCAACAGGCTGAGTTCAGTGTGGGCTGCACCCCAGTAAAAATTGGAGGTGGCACAGAGACTGGCACTGGGAAGATACTGACCTCCAAAACCTCATCTGAACTCATACAGAAAAGGAGAGAAGATGCAAGCACATGCACAGTGCTTTGGACACAGGGATAAGCAAAGTGTTCTCATCTTGCAGCACAAGAAAAGGGACATTCGTTAAAACTACAAGGGTAGAATACAAATTAATTCAAAACTGGCAAAAGAAAACATTTTTTCAGTAATGTCACAAAGGAGGAAAAAATCTGCAAAGTCAGAGGGTAGTTTGGCCATCTCTCTGGGTAAACAAGTTGTCATACATATGACAAAGAAACTTAAGAGAAGTCAAACCCATCTTTCAGAACAAGCTATTCTCCAGCCGTGAAAGGTTTGGAAGAAGTATTATAGGTTATACCCTGGTGATCTGCTGAGGGGTTTCTTACTATCTTATCTGAAGTACCAAGTATGGGCTACTGTTCAAGACAGGCCACTAAAACAAATGGTCTAAAGGTGATACCAGTAAGGCCACTTCATCGTCCCTCCTATCTTTGAAGAACTCAAGAAGGTGCTACTACAGCTTCTGCTTACTCTGCCCACCTGAAGAGCTCATTCAAACTAAAAAATCAGCTTACTCAAACCAAAAATCCCAGGGCTATCTGTATGGCAAGTTTCTGAGGAGCTAATCCGACCACCAATGAAGCATACTCCCCTGGTCCACCTTCCTAATTATCAGGAACAAGGCAAAACTTATTGGAAGAAACCCCTCAAAAACACATTGGACTCTTCAGTAATTTAATCCCTTGATGAGACCTGAACAGCTCAAGAGAAATACACTGCCAAGACTGACATCTAAAAAACAAATGCAGAATCCAGGCCATAAGAAACAGGACAGAAAACAATGAAAATCCCCAATCTGCTCTGTTTTAAGCTGTAATCTTCAACTTTACACCCTGTTTTCCAAGAAAGAGAGAGCAAAAGGGTTCAGAGGAGAAAGCAGAAAAAAGGAGAAAGGTCTAGAAATCATCTGTAAACAAAGAGTAAGCTGCTTTTTAGTAGGAGACATGATAAAGAAAAGGGTAATACATGGCTTTTATTTCCTTTCGCATTTAACTCAAGAACCGGGTATCATTCCATGAAAGGAAACAGCAGCACATTTGAAACTGAAGGCAGGGAACGCTTTATCCCAGCAGGAAGAGCTGGTGGGGAACCCGGCTCTGCAGTCCTGCAGGGCCACGGCATCACAACTGTTAAAAGAAACGATCGGATATTTGTAAAGAACATAACATCCACTGCTACAGACAGCCTGCAAAAATGTGTTGCAAGCACTGCTACTTCAGGGAATAAAATGACAACAGGGCTTTGGACAGCAGCTCCTGTAGTGGCAGAATCCCTAAAAACTAGCAAAACAGTAAAGGTAATTTAACTAAAAAAAAAAAAAAAAAATTGCTAATGCTCAGCTCCACCTCTGTGCAGCTAATGTACCTTGTGGGGCCTTGAAAGGAAAGTGCAAACTATTAGCAACGCTGTGAAACAACGTGCTTTGTTTCAGGTCAAGCTCAGGTTTATGTGGAGCTAGGCAGAGGCTCACAGGGGCATTTGTGCTCAGGCTGGAGGAAGCCTACAGCTGGGACAACTGCTGGATGCAACAAACGCTGCTGGCTCCAGCTTTGCAAGATGTTACGCTGAGTTTAAAACTACAGCCTGACTGCATAAACACAGTTAAAAGGGAGGGAAAATCCAGCACTTAGTCTTTTTTTACCCACCGAAGCAGTGTCTTCTGAATTATGCTGAAATTATATTACTCTAATGATGATGCTGAACAGCTAAAAGCAAGACAGTTGCACTAGCAGTAAAGTAAAAGAGCCCTTGGGACATGCTTTGAAATTTCAGAGGGACTGTAAGATGCCCACGGAGTTGCCATCAATCCCCTACTTGTCACCCTGTGAAAACGGGATGGGATGCGTGGGTGCCCCGAGCCAGCGGGGCTTAGGGGCAGAGCTGCCAGAGGGGTCTGCCGCTTTGGGGCCAAGGGGCGAGGACAGGAGGCATGCTCCCCGACCCTAACCCTCCCAGCTTTCCTGCCTTCTCGAGAAGGGGGAGCCCATGGCCTGGTGCTCCCTTTCTGCGCATTAATTGATGGCTGGCCACTAGAGGCCACTTGCCCCTCACCCTGCGCAAGCTCTGGGAGAAAGGCTGGATGGAACCTACTTGGATCTGGCCTGGCTTTTCTATTACCCACAACAGACGGTGTTCAGAGCAGAGCAACAAAAAATTGCCAGTAGGCCAGAGGGATTGATTTATAAGGAAAGGTTAGGAGCTAAATTGGTCTAGCGCAATATGGGATGACTAAGATGGGGAGGGAACAAGCCAGCAGTCTGGAAAGATCTCAAGGGTGTAAAACATGACAAAAGATACTTTTTTTTCAGGTGGCCCTGCACAAAGAGACTTACAAATGGCTAAAATTTAAAATAGAAACTTAAAATTAATATCAGGGATAATTCTGCTAATGAGCATCATGCCAAAGCACCCGGTCTGCTGGCATCACTGCCTGGGCTGCCATAAGAACGCAAGACAAAAGGGGAAAGAAAAAAAAAAAACAGTAAAGAAAACTGAATGAATGATACCTTCATCCTACTGTATCTCCTGGTTGTTGGGAGTACGTGATTCAGCATTCCCACTAGAAGTAATTTTCAGTAATAGAAGCATCATGCCAGCAGGCCAGATTTGAAGGGAGGCCAGAAGAATCCACAGCCTGCCGACCTGTGCGCGATCACACCTCCCTGCTCTCTCCACAAGTGCATCAGTAAACAGAACTGGCTCACCGAAACCACTGCACCTCGGACTGACCACCTAGGCTAAATGAATACTGAAGGAAAGCGAGTAGGCATGCCCCTGCAATGCTGGCAGATACGGCATCTCCCACATGTTGCTAGCAGGGACTCCAGTGGGGCTTCTCCTGTGCCCCAAAGGCTGCTTCACAGTGTCAGTGTAGAAGGTTTCCTGTTTTGCTGAGAAAAACACACCTGGCACATCTTTGAGGGGCAGAGGTGAGCAGTCACACTGCCCCTCTGCAATAAAGATGAGCCAGGAGGGCTAGCGCAGGCTGCCCCAGCTCCGTGGGCAAGGAGCCGCGCTGACATAGCCCTCAGGCTCTGCATCCACCTCCTCAGCTCTTCCCTAATCCCCTGGCCATCGGGCTGGGAATAATTTAGCCGTGGAGTGTCTAGACAAGGAAAGGATGTTAAGATAGGGATAAAGCCACAGGGGCAAAGCTGGTTTGGGGTTAGAACAAGAGAAGAGACTCTGGCTGATAAGACACAGATGGGAAGAGCTCAAAAAGGAGGAGGATTAGAGGCCTGGGAAGATTTTCCTGGGAAGATACACTGATGAGCCTGTTGTCCACAGAGGAAAGGAGCAGGAGGGGTGCTGCTGCATACACCAAAGCATTCAAATGCTGCTGTGACAGTCACAGCCTCAAAGCCGAATGAAACAGGAGTGGGCCCTGCAGCCCCTGCTTCTCCCCTGCCACCGCACAGCAACAGACACACACCAGAACGAAAAGGCAACACGTAGCACATTAAACACACAAAGTTTTCAGGCACGAAGGGTTTAACCTGTGGATCTCTCTGCCACACGGCTACACTGCAACTAAATAATGCAGAAGTCTTTTACAAGGCTCAAATATTTAAATGAATCCTACACCCTGCTGAACTAGCCTGGGTAAAGCACCACAGCCATTCACTTCGGAAGCACCTGCTCCGTTCCCTGACGCTCCCTTTGCAGGGATCCCGGGCAGGATGGATCTCACACGGCCGACAGACACGTTCACAGACACTCGGGACCAAAGCCCACTCCAGAACGAAGTACACCAGCACCAGACAGTGACAAGGAGCCACCCCTCCACCGAGGGTGCGGAAGGCTCCGACAGACACACGGAGAGCTGGGGGAGCGGAGGGATGCAGGCAGGCACCGGGGATGAGCTGCACCATGCACCGTGCCGTGCCATGTCATGACGTGCCACCCGTACGGTGCAGTGCGCGGGACCACACCACGCCGTGCAGCATCCAGCACCGGGCACTGCGCCGTGCCCGGGACTGCGCTGCATGCTGTGCTATGCCCCATGCCCCGGGCCCCATGCCCCGCCATGCACGCAGCATGCAGCGCCCCGCGCCGTACCACGCTGGGTGCAGCACCCCGCGCCGCG
>JAVJGJ010000061.1:25222014-25248543 GCA_035590215.1 Microhierax caerulescens
AAGTGCGAGGGGCCGCCGGCGGCGCGGGAGGAGCTGGGCCGAGCCGGGCCGAGCCGCGGTCACCTCGGCCTCCCCCCCTGCAAATGGCGGCGGCGGAGACGCTGGTGCGCGGCCTGGCGCGGCTGCTGCAAGACGCGGGTGAGTGGCGGGCCCGGCTGGGCCGGGCCGGGCCGGGCCGGAGCGAAGGCTCCGGTGCAGGGCAGCAGCGCTCACGGCCCGGCGCGTCCTTCCCCATCGCTGCAGGGGACCTCGTTCTGGACGGCTCCAGCACGCTGACGCTGCTCACCCCCACCCTGCAGCACCTCACGCAGGTCTTCGAGCAGCACCTGGGCTCCCGCAACCAGAACCGGGGCTTCGTGGCCCTGCCCTCGCACCCCGCCGAGACCGCCTCCATCCTCCAGGCGCAGTTCCTCTTCGACGTCTTGCAGAAGACTCACTCCCTGAAGGTCCGTACCCACCGTGGCCGGGGATGTGAGGAGCCAGGGCTACTGCAAGGCCGGCCAGTGGAGGTGGCAGGTGCAGCTGCTGGCTTCTGGGTGGCCTCCTTTGGTGCCTGTTGAACCCGTCTTACATGCGTGCTGCACGGGTCCAATAGCTCTCACAGGGCTGTTGCATGCAGTCATAGTTCAGCGTGATAGTCTGTAGCGACTTTGTCTAGGACCAGCCGTGCAACTCAGCAGAAAGTTTTTCAGAGTTAAAAACAGGCAGCAGGAGTTAATTATGGTCTGACCTGGGTAAGGTGTTAACGCTGTTGGGAAAATGATTGTTTCCTGAAATGCTTGAGCAATTCAGGTAGCATCTGGCAGCTGAGCACAGCTGAGTGCTCCTTGAGTGAGGATTGATCCACGTGAGGGAGCAGAGCTGGGGTATGTACACCCGCTACTCTGAGACTTTCCGCTTCTTATTTCTGA
The DNA here is from genome assembly GCA_035590215.1 of Microhierax caerulescens. Lineage (NCBI taxonomy): Eukaryota > Metazoa > Chordata > Aves > Falconiformes > Falconidae > Microhierax > Microhierax caerulescens. The sequence goes on from JAVJGJ010000061.1 coordinate 25,222,926, forward strand.
GTTTTATGTGCTCCTGCCTGGGAAGTGGTTCTGGTTGATCCATTTCACAGCATGGGATATTGCTAGTAATGTGGCCTCATTCGTTTTAAGAAGGCAGTAATAAAGATAAAAGTACAGAGCTAGGGATTCTTCAGAGGGCTTTTTGAAAGGTGGCATGTGTTATGAGACTGCACATGGTTATACATGGTACTGGGGCACTGTTGGGAGTGTAGCAGAGGTGAAATGGACCTGAAAGGGGAAGGGGAATTAGCAACTGTTCTTAGGTTCCACAGTGCTGCTCCAGGAGTGTTGTGGCTGAGCACCGTGGCCTGCAACATCTCTAAAAGTGTTTTCTGTATGAGATAGATTGGAGAAAGTATCTGAATGTTGTTGGGAGAGTTTTGTAGCAGCGTGCTGAGGCTGGAGATTGGAGTCCCAGAGGCTGTGGGAGAAACACAGGTCCCCTGGCAGGGTGGGGGGCGCAGGGGGGAGAATGCGGACGGATGCTGCAGTCAGAAGGATGTTGTGGTGAGTGCTTGTGTTAACCAAAAAGTGGCCTCTTTCTGTAACAAGCCTGTAAAGAAGGGGAGGCTACCAGTTGTGGTGCGGTAACTGATTTGCTCGGAGAAACTAATAATTTTTATCAGCCTGATCAGATTCTTTAGACAGTGGAGGGGGAGGAGATGGTCAAGACACAAAGCCAGGATGGAATCTGAGGTAATCTTTGCTAAAACTGATCATCAGAGCTTCCCAGTGCAAGCTTCCTCTACAAATGGTCCTGTTCAACATGCCGCATTAGTGCTGGCAGGCAGTGGGCAGTGATTCATCACTGCCAGGACTGTAACTGTGGGAGCAGTAGTGGTGACAAAGCCCTGGGATATCTGTTCTGCACCTGATGAGTCACTTCTGCATGAACGTGGATGTAGCTGGCAGAGATGGTCTCTCCAGTTATACTCTGCTGCTGCAGTGGAAACATTAAGTACTTCATTACTCGCTTTGTCTGAAATATTGTTTGTGCACTGTCTGTAGAAAGCATAAAGAGCTGTATTTAATAAGTTGCCATGTGGTATGTGAACACAGCCTAACTACCCTGTGGTGAAAGAGCCTGTGCCTGCACTACAAAATGCAAAGAGGTTTGCAGGTACCTCAATCTAATGCTAACAGTGTCTTGGAGAGCATTTCTGTTTTCAATTGTATCTGCTTGTGATTTGCCTTATTTGGCCTGTTCTAGTGAAATGCACATGCACACCTCCCACCAGTGTGCTCAGTTGCTTGATTAAACATAGCTCCAGCAGTTACATTTGTCTTTAGTTAGTAGATTGGTTAGTGGTGGCTGATGAAGAATCCAGCTGTCGGACTTCCCTGTGATTCTGGAAGTGAAGGCATGTAGGCAGGGAAGAAGAAAAGGAGCTCTATGGTCTGGTAGACCATAGTCTTTTGCTAGCTAACATGCTTTTCTCTTTGACCTCTACTGACCTATGGCGCCAGGAGACAGTGCTGATACCAGCATCAGGGGAGAGCTTGTTAGTGAGCACTCAAGCTGGTGGGGGGGGCTGTTCAGGGTGCTGCAGTTGGCACATTGGGAGGGCAGTATTGCAGCACAAATTGAGCTTGGCATGAGACTTCTTTTCTGATTTCTCTAGCTCATTCATGTTCCAAACTGTGTTTTGCAATCTTCTGTGAAGATCTTCCCTTTCAAGTCCCTCCGGCATCTGGAAGTAAGTATAAGAAGCAGAACTGGCTTTGAGCTTTGCTGTTTGGCTCTTCTGGACTTAGTTTTATGGTTGCAGAATGCCTCTACTCCTAAAAACTGGGCTTTTGTGGCTTCCCTAGAAGGCTGTGGCTAAAGTCCTGCAGTATTTGCTTTGGGTGAAGCTTGGATATGACCAAAGGCTGGAGTGTTAGAGAGGGAGGCTTCAGCAGGGAAATGGGAGATCCCTTGCAGAGATGGGCCTGGGATGGCAGCTGTTCTTGCACTGTGGTATTTTGATGTATGTTGTCCTTACTTTCTCATCACTGCTGCAGTTGAGGTCTGTCCCTCCACACTGCCTCCGGGGACTGCGATTTGTCTACTCTCAGCTGGAATCTCTAACCTGTTGCAAATGTGTCAGTACACTGGAGGTAAGTGCCTTTACACAGTTTGTGGGGAAAATTGCAGGAGAAAGGCTGTCTCGATCCTACAGACTTTCACACAGGGAAGATGCAGGAATCAGTGTTAACCATCTTATTGATCCATGTTGTGTATGGCTTTTTCTCCCATCTCTGTTCTGGGGTCCTACTCCTGACTCAAACAGTGTTGAGGTATTTCCTGGTTGGATACACGTGTGCTGTGTAGTCTCCTCTTTAGCTCCTTGAGAATTTCTGACTGACCAGTATTTGTATTAGCTAGACCTGACTGTTCTGTGTGTCTGGCTGTTTCCACGTTCAAAGGCTTGCAGCTGATTAAGGTTTATTTCATTGTACCTCAGCAGAGCTGATTGTCAGATGGAATGCTGTGCCCCAGTGTCTTATCTGTGCTGGTGCCCAGCAGGTTTCTGAGGCATGAAGGCAAGCTCCAGCTGTGGAGAACTGGGTAGCGTGGGCTATGCTAGCCGTGGGGTTCTGGGCTTCTGTCTCTGGCAGAGAAGCAGCTGCTTGCTGGGGAACTGGGGCTGCTGGTAGGGAATGCTTTGTTGGATGCTTTTGTCTACCAGAGCACAAGTTGTTTGGCCAGGGGGTGTGTATTTTTCTTCTGCTTTGATGGAGGTCTGAAAAATTGGTTTTGTTAGTGTGAATCTTTGTGCTCAGTGTTCAGAGCCTGCAAATTGTAACATGTTAACTGTTGCCATTTGAGTATAGGAAACAAAAGCATCTCCCCTTCTTTCTAAATATCTAACCTTGGAATTTCCACCACCTCCAAATGCTTGAATTAGCGACATGAAAGTCATTGCCACTCTAGGCGAGGCAGGGTCTGTAAAGCACAATATGCCAGCCTTGTTCTAGACTAGCTGTTCTCCTGTGTTCATCTGCTGTTCCTGTAATAGCTAGTACTCACCAAGGAATGGGTCCTCGCTTCTTCCTAGGAAATCATTTCAGCATGTGGTGGAGATCTGAGCTGTGCTCTCCCATGGTTGGAATTGCAGACTGTGAACTTCAGCTATAACTCAATCACTGCCTTGGATGACTCACTGGTGAGTGGGGCATCCTTCCTGTGTGTCTGAGGGGAAGAGAGGAGATGATCAAGCCGAGAACTGGGCACTCCTGTAATGACGCTGCTAAATCTGGGTGGGAGGGAGTGGGCAGTGTTAATTTTGCTGGCCTCTCCCAGCAGGACAGGGTTTTCATGCCACAATGGAGACATTTGTAGGATCTGACCCGGTATCTTTTTGTCCTTTAGCAATTACTGAATGCTCTGAGGGTCTTGGATTTGAGTCACAACAAGATCCAGGATTGTGAGAACTATTTAACGGTGAGTATCTTGGGTTGAGCACCAGAGTTTCTTCATGTGGAGAAGACACTGCTCAAGTGCTGTAATCATTGACCATGTGCCTGCTAGGTGAAGTATGACAAAAGAAACTGGAGACATGGCCCAGCAGGCATGTGAATTAGAGCTAGTGCTTGCAGCCTTGAAACTGTTGTCCTCTATGTGCAGCCCCTGTGCCAGAGGCAGAGAAGGTAGTGTTCTTCATCTGCTCTAAGGCAGGAAAGTTAGCTGTGTGTATCACTGTGGCAGTCCAGTGTGGCCGAGTGATAAATGCAGTGATACATGCAGTGTACACTGTATGTACAGTTGCACATGCAGTGTGCACTCCATTGCAGCCAGGACTTCACTATGGTTTGTGCAGCAGGTGGGACTTACGTAGCCAGGCATGGGGCTTTAGAAACTTGCTGTTTGCTTTGTTCAGACTGCCAGTAGCATTTCCTTCTCTCTCTCAGAAATCTCCTGTCAGTTACTTTAGAAAGGTGATAGTCCATCACAGTGACATGTGCGTCTCTGGGGAATGACAAATCCATGCTCTGCTGGGCTAGATCTGCTTCTTTTAAGAGAAGCTATGAAACAGCTTCTCATGGAGTTGGTGGGGCTCACAATGTATCATTCACCATCATCTTTGCAAAGGTAAGAAAGGGCTTCTTTTGGTAGTTCAGTTGTTTTGCTGAGGCAGGGAGTCCAGTCCCTTCCTGTGCTCCATAGTAGTTGACAAGGAAGGAGAAAACTGCTCCTAGCAAATTCTGTAAAGCAGTTAGATCACGCTGAGCACCCCTAGACAAACCACTCCAAATGTGAACGTCAGAGTCTTGCTGCAGAAACAGTCTTAAGAAACTCACTTGCTGGTTGACCTTGGTGGGATGGAAAAAATGGTAGGGGCTAGTGCCTTGTCTTGAGTTCAGGGTCAGGCTTTGTGCTGAAGTCCCAACTGATCTGGTGATGCTCTTGTCTCTGAACAGACCCTTACAGAACTAGAGTACCTCAATCTGGCTTATAACTTCCTGTCCAAGGTGCCAAACCTTAGCATCTTCAGCCGATCCAAGCTGGTGACTCTGATCCTGCGCAACAATGAGCTTGACAGCATTAATGGTGAGCCCACAAGGGAGGAATATTTCTGAGTTTGAGGCCTTCCTCTCTTCCTCAAGGAGGAACAGAACTTGAAATCTTGGGCACAGCTACTTTTACTAGGGTTCAATTTTGGGGGAGAGGGATAGGTGGGAGTTTCCCAAGTAATATCTCCTAGCATGCTGATTGCTTCTTGCTTTGTTTGCAGGGGTTGAACAGCTAGTGAGTCTGCAGCACCTGGATGTAGCCTATAACCTGCTGCTGGAACATGCCCAGTTGGCACCACTGTCCACTCTGCACTATCTAAAAAAGGTAAGCACAAAGCCTGATGGGTTGGGAGATTAGAGGTATCATGGTCAGGGGGTGCAAGGTGGAGACTGTGGTAAGAAGAGAGTTTTGGAAGATCAGTTCAACTCTTGAGCATTTAATTTTAATGTGGGAAGCTGACAGGGGAGCCTTGGAGAGACACCTTCATTTCAGCCTTCATTTTTGGTGACCCCTGCTCAAGCTAACCTTTTTCCATGTATTCATCCCCACCTGCTTGCTTCCCTTTTCTAATTTTAACACTGTCAAGTTCAGCAAAGATCCTCCCTTAATCCTGCTGTGGATTCATGTTTTCAGAGAAGTCTGAAGGAGGCTAACTGCAGTCACTGTAGTGCTTGTGAAGGAAGATAGCCTGCAAAGGACTGTTCTCTCAATGCTTCTCAGAGTCCATACTGAAAAAGCTCCTAATGATTTAGGGGCATGAGTAGGACGTACTTTAATTTCTTTCTCTGTTTACAGAACAAATTTCAGAAGGCATTGTAAAAGCTTAGTCTTGTCCTGGCTTGATCACCATTTCACTGCAAGGGTGTTTCTTGAGGCAGAGAGAAAGCCTGGAGCCTGCAGACAGATTAGGTCAGGGTATAGAATATTGCTTCTAATAACAATTTCTCTACTTCCTCCACCCAGCTGCATTTAGAGGGAAACCCATTATGGTTCCATCAAAACCACCGATCTGCAACCCTTGTACATCTGTCTCCCAGGGCAGCCTCCTCCAATGTGAGTACTGGCCGCGTGCCTTTTGCCCCTGCTTTTGAAGACATAGGGTGTTCTGACATTCAGGGACAATTGAAGGGAAAGAATTCCTCAAACCTGAAAATTTATTGCAATGGTGTAACAGTGGTGATTGTTTTGTGCATGGGTGGGTTTTTTTCAGGTAGAATAGTTTATCCTTAAACTTTTATGTGGTGTGCTTACCAGGGCAGACAGAGTTGAATACTGATCTCAGATTTGTAAGACCTCGGCTCTTAATACATCTTCACTGTTTACGTTATTAGTTTTGCTCACTGATGGTACCAAAACTTTATTCTGTTCCTGCTAGATAGTGACTATGTACCTGGACTTTGCAAAGAAGGAACTCGCCATCTTGGCCACCTTGCCTAATTACATACTGCTTTGGCAGCTGTGGCTACCTCTTTCTTTCTCCCCATCACTCTGCTCTCAGCTAGCTGTCATCACTGTTTCCCTTGCACTCTGGTGCTTAGGTCAGTTCTTGGTAATATGATTTTAAATAAGGAAGCCAGCAAAGACAGTGTTCTGACAATTTAGTGACATAAACTTGCTTGCTAAGGGTCAGAGGTGTTCCAAAGCTGGTCTGGCCTTTGTATTAGTTGCAAATGGCTGGATTCATTGTTTTCAAACTGCATCTTGGACCAAGCTTTCACTGAGCTCAGGTTACTGGAAGCTAGGTAGACTCGGGCTGGAAACAGGGTGCAAGCTTTGAGGTGAAAGTGAGCATCGCTCAAAACAATTTGTGAGTTGTTGCAGAATAATCTATTGTATCTCTTCCGTGAACTGTCTTGGATAGCTTTCTGGGAGTTGTAAAGTTTGTAAACAGGAAAACCACAACGGTCCTTTCTGGCCTTATACACTATTAGGTCAGGTAGCTACAACTAAAGGAGTGATGGATAGGCAGGAACAGGGTTCTTTCTGGTAGTCTTTGCAGTTTTGTGCCAGGGATCCCAATCCTAGGGTGGCCTGAAGGGGGGAATAGGAGTCAGCAGATGATGTCCTGAGTATGTGCCAAACAAATAGAGTCTGACTGGAAATGGTCTCTAATTACAGTTCCTCTTGGATGGGGAGCCACTCTCTTCCTCGGACCTAATGGTAAGTACAAGTGCTGTAAACTGATCTTACTGGCTTTGGGAGTGGAAACTCTGGCAGGTTTTTGCATTGTCATGTGTCCCATTAAATCTGTATGGGCTGCCTTGACTCTTTGACGCAGTTCATTTTGGCTCAGTCCATGCTGATTCCTAATAATTGTTGGGACCGGCCAGTGTTACTTGTTCTGTCCCATGCAGCCTTGCAGAACTTGGAGCCTTGCCTGTTTCCTCTTTCAGTACTGTCTGGTACTTGACACTTGAATTACATGTCAACAAAACAAACAGTTATCAGTTTCCCATCTGCTATTTTTAAGAAAGGCAGAGACTGATTTAAATTGGAGTGGTTGTGATAAACAGTCCAGTCTAACCAGTCAGGATCTGTTGTCACCACTTTGGCTGAGTTGGTGAAAGTTTGGGGTAAGGGACAGGGAAGTTGTCAGCCTGAGCTGTGGCTTGGTTACCTTGTCTCCCCTTTGCACTCAGAAGGCAGCATTCTCTTCTGTTGGCTTTAGTACCTTCCAAGACTTGTGCAGAGTGTGTCGCAGTCCATCCACACTTCTACCTCAGAGAAGACCACACTGGATCGCAGTGCTCTGGACAGCTCCTGTGCCGCAGACTTCAGTGACAGTCAGTCTCCAGCAGAGAATGTGGCTGTCAGGCTCCCTCGGAAGAAAAGCAAGGTATGGGACTGAGATAGCTTCCTAACCATGTAGCCAGTATGCTGGGTGAAGAGGCTGCCTCGACGTGAAAGCCTCCCGCGGTGGGATGTGGTTTCGTACTGACTGTGTAGTAGTGAGCCTCTGTGCTGCTGTGTATTAGGAAGGGGCTGGGCTTAACATCAGCCTTGATATGCTGTGACAAATGTTTTGTGGTGTGCTCCTGCAACTGTAACAGCTGTGAACACTTCACCTTGGCAGAGCCCCTCATCAGATGCTTTTTTGGTAGTTCTGGTGCTTCCCAACTATTCTTACTCTGTTTGTTGCAGGGAAAAGTCAGAGTGCGCAGAGCGAGCATTTCGGAGCCCAGTGACACAGAACACGAGTCCCAGGCTTTACCTCTCTCTGCTGGTGAGGCTTGTCTTCTTCCTCAGTAACACAGCAGCTGAACTGCCCGCACTCTAAGGAGTGCTTTGGCGTGGTGATTATTTTCATGCTTCCCAAGTTTTGTCTCTGCAGACCTGGTCCTACAGCATCAGAAGGAGATGAAGCGCTTGGACAGCTTCAGAGATCGCTTTGGTGTTGACTGGCTGCAGTACAAGAGACAACTGGAGGAGCAAGACCAAGTACCTGTCATCTGCCGTAGCCGATCTGCAGATGATATCACAGGCAGACCTGCTGCAATGGACTTGCAGAGTGAGAGCTCTGACCCAGAGCAAGGAAAACACCAGGTATCCCAGAAAGAATCCTCTGCTCCTTTGGATGATGCTGAGAAGGAGGAAGAGCCTGAAGTACAGGTTGATGAGCCTGTGGAAGGAGAAGAGAGAGGAGAAGAGGAGGGAGATGAGCTAATGTTGGGGGAGGAAGAAGAGGAGAAGCCAGAAGGTAAACAGGTCATTTAACTGCTGTGTTTGAAGGTTTGGGTGATGGTAAAATAGATGGATCATATGTGATATCCCTGAAATTTTACTGTGGTGCCTAGTATTGTGGAAATTCTAAGGATGGGCCAAGCAGGCCTGAAGGCATCCTCTGTGTGTTGACCCTGTACTGTGTCTTGTTTGGCAGTGGACCTTTGCCAGCCAGTGTTGGTGAGCCAAATAGAAGGTGAAGGGGACCCAGAGCCAGACTGGATCTTCCTGCGAGTCACAGCTAAGCATGTGATTGAAGTGGAACTGAAGGCTGGCAGAGTCCTTCACAAGCTGGAACTGAAATGTCTGCAGAAGATTGAGACCTCTGAGATGAACTGGAAGAGAATGGTGAGTTACGCCTCTATGTGAGCCTTTGGCATCTTATTCCCTATGTGGGCCAGAATTCTGGATTTGGGCTTCTGTCAGAGTACCCTGCAGGTCTTCTCCTGGCTCCAGCAAAGCCTGATAGACTGAGCACCTCTTCCACGCAATGCATGTGTATCTAACAGCATCTGTGTTGCTTAGATACTCTAATATGGTAATCACCAGAAGCCAGCACCAATTCTGTTCCAGGGCTGGCATTAAAAAGACAATGGCTGAACTTGTTCCAGTGTGCAGGAATGAGAGACTTCTCAAGAGGAGCCTAAATGAAATGGAGACCTCCTTCCCATCTGTTCCTCACTGGGATATTGCCCTGGCCTTGGAGGACTGTTTGTGGGTTGCACTTTTTCTTAGGCAGTGCAGCCCTAAGCCTAGTGTGATGTTTAGAAAGCTACTGGTAGCTTTCTGGGGGGTTTTCTATCTGCTCTAGGTGCACACTTTAATCCTACCAGCCCTATTTAGCTTTTGTGGTTCTTTAGAAAGGGAGTGTGGAAATCTCTTTGCTAGTGGTAGGATTTTAACATTCACTGTGTGCATGGACATGTTCACAGGCTTCTTTAATACTGTTTTCCCCAAAAGCTCAAATTATTTTTTTTCTTCCTACCCTTGTACCTCTTGAAAGTTTGTGGCTTGATATTCTTCTGAAATATCTGTGAAAATGTGTTCTGTTTGAAATACTTTGTTCTGGGCCCTGAAATTTACTGTTTTCCTCAGCACTCATGAGCTTTATTTTTATTTATTTATCTATTTCGGTCCATTTTACCAGGCTCCCAAATGCTATCAGCTACTCACGAGGGCTACTCACGGCTTATTAAATTAAGTGTTTGTATGGCTGTGTTTCAGCCAGTTGCAAGCATACATAGCTTGTATGCTGGATGCTGCACCCTCTTTCTAGAACTGGTGTTTTCGGTCTCCTGCAGGACCTGGAGCGAATTTTCCCTGTCCTGACATTGCACTTCAGCTACATTCGCAAGGACCGTCAGAAGCGCAAGTATGTGGTGCTCGACAACTGCCCGGAGCAGTGTCTGCAGGTAGGGGAGGCTAGAAGGGAAAGCCTGGGGAGGAGGGAGCAGTGTCACTGGAAGACACTGAATAATTCCAGCCAGCACGGCGTCCCTGTTCTCAGAGCATATGCATGTCTGCTGCCCTGTAGCAGGCAGCACTTGGCTTGTAAGCTCAGGATTTCTACTGCTGCACAAATGACCTGTGCAGGGCCCTGTGAGCTTGGCCATGGGCAGTGGAGCTCCTGGAGCATAAAGGGTGCTCTCAAGGAGAAAGCCTTGCAGTTTTCTCCCTTTTGGGGAAGTAAGTTGGTAGTCAAGTTAGTAATCCTTACTTGTACATGTGCAACATAATGTTCCCTGGGTGCTGACTGATAACACTAGCCAGTACTTAGTCTTCTGGACAGTGAGAGTGTCAGTGCTGTGGGAGCTCTGGTCTGCACAGCTGCTGTAGGGACTCTGGTTTCAAATCCAAGTATTTTTCTTGAGGTACTGTTGTTTAAGTACATTTAAACAAGTTGTTACAGAGAAGGCACAAATAGATGGGACCTTGAGACCAGAGTTCTATGGAGGGCCTGTCAATATGTAGGTACAAGGCACAGACCTGCAAAAACAGGTTCTTTTGGTCTTCTGCAGTGAAGCTCCGTGCCCCTGGAGAGTCCTGCACAGGCTGGCTGTTGTACTGTTAGCTGGGAAACAGCCCTGCACCCCTTGTACTCTGAAATGCAGTAATGAGGCATATGAGGAGACTTGCTGATGCCAGAGGCTTACTTCTATTAGAACAGTTATAGTTGCCTGCGAGCCCTCTTTCCCTGTGTTCTGCTTTTAGTGTGTCCTTGAAGTGTTGTCCCCAGCTGTTGAGGAGAATCAGCGAAACCAGGACCAGGAGAAGGGATCCACAAAGCTCCAGTGCCTGAAATGCAAGCAGGAGTTTTCACGGTCTCTGACTCTCTGGCATCAAGGTCCTTATCCTTCAGAGGCTGGAGACACCACAATCCTGGAGACCCTAGTTCCCTCAGATCAAGGTAGGATGTAGTGTCCAGGAAAAGGATGCTTGCTAACGCCCAGGCAGACTGCCAGAATGGCAGCTATGGTGCAGAGCATGGAACGTACAGGAAAGGAATAATGTCTTGGCTGTACTAGAATTAAAACCTATTGTGGGGATATACTCTCACTTGGGCCACTTGGACTGGAAGGACCCAGCCTTGTTCACTAGCAGGAATAAGCCACTGTTTTAAGGTTAAGCAAACCACCCCTGTTGTGAGTGGCCTGCAGTCTGGGAAAACGTAGGAAACTGCAGATGGTCCACAGAAATCTGAAGTCTGCAAAAGCCTTGAAGGTCATATAGTCTCTCATCCTGTTGAAACCATGGTCAGTTCTGCCACAGAGACTAATTTGTTCTAAAGGGCTTTTGCTAACAGAAGCTTCTGGATGATCTGATTCAGTATTTCAGGTAAATCTTTGGCTATTAGACATCAGAAAAAAACCCAGATCCATAACCTCAGTCTCCCTGGCTGTGATCTTGCTTCCCTTATGAGAAATGATTTCTTCCTTTCTTTGTACTTGAGGGCCATTGTTCTCCCCCCACAATTATTCCTGTCTTCTGTCCTTGTCCTGATTTCAGCTGGGATAGATTTAATTTTCTTCTCAGTAGCTGGTACAATGCTGTGTTTTGGATTTGGTGTAAGAATAATGTTGATAACACACTGATGTTTTAGTTGTTGCTAAGTAGTGCTTACTCTAAATCAAGGACTTTTCAAGTTTCCCATGCTCTGCCAGTGAGCAGGTGCATAAGGAGCTGGGAGGGAGCAGAGCTAGGACAGCTGACCCAAACTAGCCAAAGGGATATTCCATTCCATAGAATGTCGTGCTGATAAACCAGGGGGAACCAGAGGGAGTCAGTCGGAGCTGCTGATCACTGCTCGGGGAGTGGGTGGGCATCAGTCAGCAGGTGGTGAGCAATTGTGTTGTGTATGACTTGGTGTTTTGGGGTTTTTTTTCTTCTTTTCCTTTAGATTTTATTCCTCTCTCCCCCTTCCCACTTCATTATAATTATTGTTCTTATTACTATTATTTTTACTTCATTTCAGTTATTAAACTGTTCTTAATCTCAGCCCATGGGTTTTACCTTTTTCTGATTCTCCTCCCATCCTGGAGGGTGGGGTGCAGAGTGAGCGAGGGCTGTGTGGTACTTAGTTACTGGCTGGGGTTAAACCACAACAGTCCTCTACAATGAATAAGCTCAACTCCCTAGGTAATTTGCTTGTCAGTCTTATCTCATACAATGCAGTTATTCTTGCTGGTCTCCTTTGTACTCTTTCCCATTTTTCCACATTTTTCTTCGGGTGTCTGAAACTAGATGTGGTATTTTGGCTGAGACATGGCTAGTACCGAATAGGCACCTTCTGACTGCCGAGTTTTTCGAAGCTCAGTTTGTGTTTGAAGTGGGGAGTATCAGCCCCCAGACTGTAGCTCAGACGATACTGCTCGTTAGATGAAGTGTCCTGGGATTGAAGTACCTCACTGAGGGAAAAAGTGCTGTCCTAGCTGCAGCACTGTCCTTCACGCTGGGACACTTTACCCCCCATCAGGGTAGTGGAAGTCCCAAGATACATCTGGGAGTCTGCTGTGGTGTGGGTGAAGGCAGCCTCAGGAGCTGGGGTCAGGAGGGTTGAGGACAGCTGGAGAAGGGACATGGCATCCTTGTGGTTTGGCTGGCTGGAGAATAAACCAAGCTGGGCACAGAGGTGGCTAAGGAAGGTTGGATTGACTGGTCATGAGCTTGGGCTTCACAGGCTACATGAGCACTTGTGGGCATGAAGTGGATGAAAGTCAGGAGCCAAAGCCCGGATTGTGGTTTCATTTGTAGCTACACTGGTCGCTGTAAGTCTGAACAGAGCTGTTTCAGGTGGATGTTGGCATTGATGCAGAATTTCTCATTGATTTGGTCGAGGAGGTATGTAGGATGTGATTCTGAACAGAGTTGCCCAACAAGCTGCTCAAGTTGGACTGTAACTATTGTCTACTTTGAAAGGGCTGGTTTGTAGTTTGCAGAGTTAAAAAAAAAAAAAGAAAAACCAGAAAAAAGCAAAACCACAAAATCTTGTTGGGGGAGAGCTGTTCTGGTTTTTCTTTATTCCTGATGCGATCTTCCACAGATGCTGCAGCAGTTGGTGAGACCATAGCCTGTCCCAGTTGTTCCAGTGACCATGTGGTCATCCTGCCTTCAGAAGTATGCTCCAGCACACCTTTGCAACCTGGCCTCGATAGCACAAGTGAGGACCTGTCAGACTCTGTCCTGGAGGGAGGCAGCCAGCAGGAGGGCCCAGAGGAAGCACCTGCTCTGGCCAGCGAGACTGGGAAGTTCTACATCGGCGGGGAGGACAGCTCGGAGATGGATACTAGCAACAGCACCAGGACCCTGGAGCTGAGTGGCGAGCACAACAGCACTCTCCATTCCAGCTCCCGCAGTTCAGATGGGGGCTGCAGGAAGAAGGAGCTGGGCTTGAAGAGCCAGCATTTGTCCCTCAGCCACACAGACACCAACGGGGGCAGCTTGATGGGGAGCTACCATTACAGTGTTTCTCGCGGGCCCACTCCTTCTCAGCTCTCTTTGAACTCTGAGTCTGAGGAAATGTGGAATCTCAGTCCCTGTGAGTATGCAGGGGCTGTGCAGGGTTTAGGGGTGTGCACGTCTTGGTGTTGGGTTTTATTGCCGGTGCTTGCCCCCTGTTTAAAGGGGAAGGGGGGGCAGGGGGTCATCAAGCACGAGCAGCAGTAACCAGGGTTCTTGTGAGCAGGGTGTTTCTTTCCCCTGTCTCTTCAATTCTTGTGCCTGAATGTAGGAAAAGCTGAGCATCTCTTAATCCTTAGTATTACTCAGACTATGAGTAATAGGGTCTTGTTCCGTGAGCTGCACTGCTCAGTTACAGACACACTGGGTTCCTGTGGCACCAGCGAGCTGCCAGCTGGAGCACTACCTCTGGAGAATAGCACAATTTCTCGGTATCTGTTCTCTGGCTTAAGTGCAGTGTGAGGCTGGTGTGTTTGTAGAAGGCTGTGATTAGTGGCTCTAAAGTTACTTGTGCTTTCCTCTGTGGTCTTTTTGAGTTTAAATGGCAAAGCCTGTCCAAAAGAAGAGAATGTGCGCTGTCTGTGTGAGGGCTATCATGCAAGGTACCAGTTACTAGAAGGTCCACAAATGCTTTTTGTGAAGGGCCCTGGATTTCTGACATAGCAGGCTGCCTTTGCTTGGGCATCAGCTTGTGGTTTACAAAATAACTGAAGTTGGAAAGGAGCTCTGGAGGTTATCTGGTGTAGCCCACCAAGTGACTCTGCTGCAACTGCAGTCTACTCTTGATTTGCAAACCCATCAGCTTCTTGATCTATAGAGATCTCCCCCAGCCTTTCAAGACTACTAGTATACAAGCAGGCAGTATCGTGGCTACTTTTTGGTCTTACAATTGCCTGACAAAATTACGTTCTTAAGCAGTTTTATTGGTGTCTTCCTCAGTCCCCCTTAACCTTAGTCAAAGTCAGTTTAGAAACTTAGTTTAGAAAGTTGACCTGAGCTGACACCAGCTGAAATGAGAAATGTCTTTCTGGCTTTGTGATAAAGAATTGCCCTCCTGCCAAATCTGGCAGCAAAGCAGTGTCCTCCTGTAACTAAACAGCTGAGTATAGGTTGAAGATGGGTTAGAACAAAGTTTTGTATATCTGAAGAAGCAAGTGTTGGAGTCTCCTTGTGTTTCCACGTGGAGACCTGTGGCCTGGAACACCCTGGCTTTGGCCCTTTGTCTTGAGGAGAGACTTGATGGAAGCAGGTGTGCAGAGGGGGTGACACTGCTGCCCTGGTGCCAGTCTGCATGCTTGGGCAGCACCTGGTCAGTGGACAGAGTGCCAGCCCTACCCTTTGCTCTCCTCAGCTGTAAACGTCATCCTGAACACGAGGGACTTCCGTTCCGTGGATCACCGGCTGAAATTGTACCTGGATATGGAGGTTTTTGAGGAGAATGCTGAAGAGTTCCAGTGCTTCCTCAAGGTGAGCTCCTGTAGCACAGCTCCTTGGCTGTACTTGCCACCCTGCAAGTTCTACGTTGGGGTGGTATCCCAGTGACTGTGGGGTGTGAAGGGACCTGAAGTGTGTATGAGTTAGTCCTTTCCATGGGTGGGCTGGCAGGGGGCAGGCCAGGCCATGACCCACACTCTCTGTGCTCTAGGTGGTCGTGGTGAAATTCGGACGACAAGGAGAGTTCCTCTCAATCCTGGTTGCTTCTGATCTCAAGATTTATGTGCTGGAAGTCACTGGGGCTATCAGGTGAGGAGAATGGTGGCAAGTGAGACCCTGCGACAAGGCTGTGTGTGCTGGGTAAAGCAAGCCTGTGCTAGCTTTAGCCTGGAGGTGCAGTGACGTGCAAAGGTTCTCCTGGCAAATCCCCCTGCTGCAGTCTGATGTGGGAGAGCTGGGGCAGCCTGCTGCAGCTGAGGGCTGTGCTCTGTGATTAGGGGACAACCTGCAGACTGGCTGAAGAAGAATGACTCTCACTACCTGTCTGATATTTCCCATCTGGAAGTGGGACTCTGCCACCAGAGCTTGCGAATGGAGTTTGAGAACCCAAAAGCCTCCTACAGTCTGCTGATCCGGAACCAAAGCTGCTGTGACCAGTTCCTGCAGACCCTGACATGTAAGAGTAGAGCTGTAGTGGGGGTGGGGGGAGAAGAGGATTTGAAAGATTTGCTCTTGGAGAGCTACCAGGAGAGCTGTAGTTGGATGTATGTTGGAAATTCACTTCTTGCCAGCTCAGAAAACACTTGGGGGACAGCCTCACTGGCATCATAATTTCCAGTGCCTCTCTGTAGACTAGAGAACCATCCTGAGCTGTTGTGGTACTGACCTGTGCTTGCAGTAAAAGATGGCTACCTTCTTCCCCCTCTTTAGATCTCATGCAAGAGCTGCCAGCTAAGCACAGGAGTAAGGTGAAGGAAATCCCCACTGTGGAAATGAATCCACAACACTGGTTATGGTAAGAACATTCTCTGAGAGGTTGGGGTTTCGGGTTGAAGGAGATCTCTGCTTGTCCGTCAGTGCCTGGGAAGTGTGGTGCTCAAACAGGGCAGCGCGGGAGGAGGCGCTGCTGGAGTGGCTGCCAGGCCTACCTTACAGGTTTAAGGCAGCTGGCTCAGGTGCCTGCTGCACAGGGGATGAGCAGACAAAGGGATATCATGGACTGAACCAGGCAGGGTAACTCCAGCTCTCCTCGAGGAGCAGAACATAGTGGATGGAGGAAAAGGGAGAGGCATAGGGCAGCCTCCTCCCCTGCAGGAAGCATTTGGTTCCTAGCTGACAGGAACAGGAGAGAGAAGAATTTTGCAACATCTGGAAGAGATGGGTCCCTTCCCCTAGAGGACAGTGAACAGTAGCTATCTCACGCCAGACCTAGACTGGAAAGGAGTATTTCCTTGATTGTCCTGCTGTTGTATCTCCTCCAGGCCTCTGCTGGACTCCAAGACCACAGATTCTGCAGCTGGAGATGACACTTGTTTCTTCTACCTGCTGGCCTACCTGATCCAAGGTACAGGAGATCTCAGTGGCCCAGTGTCCCACGCCTTGTGCTGTCTGCTTACATGCTTGTATTTTTAGTGTACAGTCTAAAAAGAGCTGGGCCATTAGTACAGCAGCAAGATGGGGCAGGGGCATAGGTGAGACTTTTTTTTCTTTTTTGCTGTTGAGATGTATAGGATAGCAGCATGCTTCTTCCTGTATATCAAGAGTCTCCCAGCCCTTTTCTGCACTGAAGTCCAGGCTCTAGGGAAGTTGATCTTGCACACCAGGTTTGGTGACAACTCGGAGTGGTTTCTGAGAAGCTGGAGATTATCTAAGAGCTGGATCATTGCCCTGAGCTGAGGGGAAAGCTTGAGGGGTCATACAGCTGGTTTGTGTGAAAAGCTGAAAGGCTCCTCAGTTTGGGAAAACAGAAGCAGATGTCCGGAATCCAAGATGGTAGGACAGAAGCAGCCTGCTGGAGCCCATCAAGTTCTGTTCCAGGGCTTGCCGAGGGCCAAATGTGCTAAACCTGGGATTTGAGTCTTCAGTGAACAATTCCAGTGTCATCTTAGCTTGGGACACTGAAAAAAAACCACCTAGCTGTTAATCTGACGGATTCGTTACTGCTCTTGCACCCTTGTTCACTGTTGGCTGTTGGGGATGTATGAGAGAATGAGAATCAGAAGGAATCTGTGTGTTTATTGGTCTCCTCAAGCTGAACAAATAGCCTGTGGGAGGGAGAACTTCAGTGCGTTTTCCTTACTCTACAGTTTTCTCCTTTTTTAGAGTATAGTGCCCAAAACTGGACACAGTTCCAGCTTGAGGCCTCATTGCCAAGTAGGCAGGACTAATTAAATGTCCCATTTCTGATATTCCTACTAATTCCCAAGAGTGAAATGTGACAAGAAAAGCAACATGTTGCTGTAGCAGCTTGTGATCCCCCTGTGACCTCAGCCAGTGGTTCCCTATTTCTGTGCATCTGACTTATTCCCAAGTTCTAGCGCTTTTTGTTTGCATCCGCTGAAATCAGCTGGATGGTATTTATGCTCCTTACAGTTTATCAAAACTACTTTGCTTCCTGCCATACTTATGATATGTCCCAGCTTGGTATTAGACTTTATGTGTGTGCTCTCTGTTCCAGCCATCAGCTATCTGCAGCCAGATGAATCTAGGCCAAAAAAGGCGGCCTTTTAGCTGGAGCTGCTGACTGACTTTTAAACAAAGGAGTAGTAAAGTGTTTTTTAAGAGGCTGAAAGACTCAAGTGTCTTTTCCTGCCTCACATGAGGACATAGGCTGGAGAAGGCTTGCTGGGCAGTGGTCTTCCATAGGCACGCTCCTGCAGTGAGCTTTGATAAGCTGGTCTAGCCCAGCCACATTTAGCTACCCTGTTCCCCTTCTTCAGTCAGGAGGCTGCCTAAGGCTGTTCACCCAGTTACTGTTGCTGGAAAGGAGGAGAGGAATGGAAAGCTGGTTCTGTGGTGACTCAAGCTCTCGGCAAAGCCTCTCTTATTCCGTTGTATCCTTTTAGGGGCATCTGCTTTCCCTGTGACCCTGCTGAGCACCCGAAGCATGCTGTTTCTGCTGGAGGAGAATCACCAGTGGCAGGTGCAGCCCCCCTTGGATGAAGACCACGAAGCAGAAACGCCTCCTAGGAGCAACATCCAGTTGAAGGAGAAGCAGCCGATCAGCAGTATTAGCAATGTCATAACGTATCGCCTCTGTCCCTGTGACATCAAGCTGATGCTTTATGATGAGGTAACCAGGAGGTGGTCATGGGGCACACAGGATGCTGGGGGCTGGATTGTGCTCAGATCCTACTCCTGCCAGGAGTGTCTTGGGGCCGTCATCTCCCATCCTGACCTAGGGCCCTGCTTCACAGAGGCAGAGGAGCACGGCAAACTGCTGCTGTGCAAAAGTCATGCAGGGACACCCATGGCTGGCAGCAGAGAGGGAGGTGGATGTCACTGAGGAATTGGGAGGAGCTGGCAGTGCTGGGAAATAGCGACTCAGGGTTGATCAGTGCCTTTCAGGCTAGGTCCTGCTCATTTGCCTCCCTTTCTTGCCTTCCTCCCAGGTGCTGAAGCTGGAGAGCACTTGGCACATCCGCACAGAGTGCCCTGAGCTTGTGGTAGAGCTGGTGGAGTGGATCCGCAGGCCCTGGGAGGAGATGTTCTCGATTGAGCTGCGGAGGGCGGTGTATGAGGGACTGGAGTGAACTTGCTGGCTGTAGGCAGGCAGGACTTGGAGTCAAGAGTGCTGCTATGCTGGCAATGGTGCATAAGTGTCTTAGTCCCATCTCGCCTGCCCATCCTGTGGCCTCTGCTTTCTACTCAACTCTTGCCTGTGGCCCTTTTCGGTGGGAAGGAGGGGAGCACACAATGATCCAGACTGCACAGACACCTGCACCGGGCTGGCCATGGAAGGAGGAGGTGGCGGGTGTTCACTGTAATACTGCATAAGTTACACAGAGTTTTAACTTGGCAGTGTCTGCTAGTCTCCTTCAGAGTCACATGAAGAGCCATTGAAGAAGGAGGGGGAGCCAGGCCAGACCATGTTCAGTGGGACGTGCGGCGGTGCTAGGCAAACAGCAGGCCAGAGACAGTCGGGTGTTGTGGTCTTTCTGGCGGGTGTATTTGCTGCCTTCCTAGCTGTCTCAGGACAGCTGCCATCATCTGCTGCTGATTTTTTTCTTTTCCTCCCCCTCCCTCTTGTCCACAGCTTCCCTAAAGCTGCCTGCTTCCAACGGGAGCCTGATTGCACAAGGGGATGAGGCATGTTGTAGTAATAACCCCACAGAGAGCCCTTACCTGCCTGCCTGGTGGGGCATGGCTTGGTCTGCTGCTGTAGTCCTTCACTGTCATGGAGGAGGGAGGAGCTGTGAGGCTCTTAGCGCAGAAATGTGTTGCTCGGTGTTTACAGGTCAGGAGCCTTATGAGCACTGGCAGATAAAAGTGAGGCGTAGGCTTTTCCTAGCAGTCCAAAAGCAAGAGTCTATTTTAACATGACTTTTACTATTTTCTATTGTAATAAAAGCTTATATTTATTGAATTGTCATGTTTTCCTTGTTTCATCCTCTTGCACTGCTGTAATGTCTTCGTAAGGCCTTGCATACTACCTTTGCAGCAGCCTCAAGGATTCCCGAGCACCTCCCAGGGTTTGAGCCATTCTCCATGTCCTGTTCAGGGTGGGTGCTGATAGGCTGCTGGACTAATCTTCTCCACCCGCCTGGCTCCCAAGCAGCAACCAAGGAACAAGGCCCAAACAGGATGAGACTTGACAGCAGGTGCTGGTTTTGTTGTTCTCCCGTGTCAGTTGCCCTCAGGTGAGCATCCTGTGGGCTTCCAGCCCCAGGAAGTTGCTTGCTGGCTGTGGAGGCCCACAGAGGCATGCCTCTCACAGGAGCTGCTGCTGGCTGTGGCTGTAGGGGTGGGAGTACCTGCCCCTAGGTTCTGTCCTGTACCAGGTTTTACCTCAGCTCAGCCTCTCCAGCACAGAGTTAAATGCAGCTCAGGAAATGCTGCAGCCTGGCCCAGGCTCGCTCTGTCACAGGGTCTCTGCACCCTGCCCAGTGAAGAGCAAGTGGAGATGCCATGTGTGGTCCTTTGATGCAGCTGAAGCTCCCTGGGGGGGGGGGGGGGAGCAGAAAAGGGCCTTTTACGTTAAGGTGCTGCCAGGTGGGACCAGATACCCTAAGCAGGGACCTTTACTGATGGTTGCTTTTCCCAGCAGTGTCTCTGTCGTGCTATGTGGGTTCAACCCACAGTTTCAGGGCAAGCCTTCTGACTGCTGAATCCTTAGTGACAAAACAACTATATCTTATGTCAAGGTGATCCTGATCTCTTTGAAGACATGTATTTGTCATTCAGTGACCTGATGCCTGTTTTCTTTGGATACTGAGTACGGCAGCTCTTTGCATCAGTCTGTGACATCCAAACTTTCCACATACCCAGTTGGTGTCTGTGACTTTAGTTTTGGTCATCTAAAAAACAGCAGTGACTGGGTCCTGCAGCATCCTGCTGCTCCAGTCTCACCTGGACAGATGAGATAAAGTTTCCTGTCCTGTTCAGATGCAGCCGTGCCATCCTTCTAGCTTAGGAGAGAGGGAAGTTCAGTTTCCATACTTTGTAGTGGACTGAAGGCTACCTCGCAGTACACTGCTGGACGCTTTCTTGGAATTTCTGTACTGCTAGACTTTTCGCCTGTCACTTCCAGAAGCAGATGAGTTGATGAAGGCCTGCAGTGGCTGATATTTTTATCTAGCCTTCTATAGACTTGATTGGCAAGATCTATACTGTCTTGAGGCAGATGTCACAATGCATTCCACTTTCTCCCCTCTTCCTAAATGGGCATATGGCTGCTGCTCTCTGTTCCTTTGGAGTGATCTCAGATCACAAGTGGGAGTGAGCTCAGTGGAAGCGCTGCCAGCACCTAGCACTTTGTCCAGGGGAAAGAGTCTGAGAGTGCTGAGCCAGTAAAGACCAGTAACGGTTTTCTGTCTTCATCCTGTCGTTTAAGGATCTTGTCTAAGTTTTGTCTTCACCTTCTATAGCCACGTTTTTCACAGAGGGCAAGAGTCAAAACTGGAGTTACTGGACCAGCTTGTTGATGTCTCTTCCGTGTAAGCTGATCCCCTGAGAAAGCTGATCCCTAGAGCTTGTTTTTTCCATCTTAGCTGAGCTGTACCTTTGCTTTGCCATGCCGGTGTCTGGGTATGTGTTGAGAGGCCTGACAAAGCGTGGACTGCCAGAACCAAAGGTTTCAGCTGTGTCCCCATCCATAGCTCTTCTGAAGCTCTTCCCAGTTTTTACTGTAGAAGTAAATACTTAGTTGCTTCTGCTCCTTGCCACGTCTCTGCAAGTCTGTGCTCTCTGCTCAGCCCTAGCCTCTTGGTCCAGTTAACAGCTCCCTGCTCTTCTGCATTCCTCAGGCTGCTGAGTGCTGACAGGGAAGCTCACACGGGCTGCCACAACCTGTCTCCTGCCTCTTCATGAAGCACTTGCTTTGTTTTCCCTCCGGGTTTTGTCCTGGTTGTCACCAGATTAACTCCTTTGTGGTTCCTTCGTGATCATGAACACTTTGCTGTGGGGCTCCTTGCACTGGGCGGAATGATAGAATTAACTGGCCTCATTGCATCAGCTGGGTGTGTGCAGCGGCTTCCCCGATGCGCTCCTCCACGCCAGCACTGCAGGCAGCCCTGACTGACGGCTGCACAGGAACAGGGGATGCATAGGAGAGCCAGGTTTGCAGAAAGGTGTGATATCTGTTGAACCAGCTGCAGATGTCTCCTGCCTGTTGCAGTTCTGAGTATGCCATCCCCCAGCTGTGCTCTTAGACACTGGATTTTCCCCATCTTCCCCTCTCCTTTTCTGGGTGCACTTGGCTCCAGCACACAGCTGCTAGCACGGAGCAAGGCTGGTCTGAATCTCAGCATTTCCCTGCCTGCATCTGCCTGGAGCAGACTCTTCTCAAGGTGTGTGTCGCTGGAGGGATGCCCAGGCCTGGGGTGGCCATAGGGCTCTGGAAACGGGCTGCAGGCAACCGTGGGCTCAGGCTTCAGGCTGGCCATCGCCACGAGCCTGAAGCTACCACCACTGTTCCATGGGCACACAAGCAGCCCTGCCCTACTTTGCTGTTCAACTCATCGATGAAAATGATGCCTCAGTCATGGGTCTGGCTATTTCTGTGCTTCCTACTCTGTCTCTCTGCCCTCTAAAGCAGTACTGCCTTGAGCGTACATAGTCTGTGGGATAGCTGTCAGCTCCCCAGCACAATGTCTAAATAACGAAGCCTTGTTTCTAATCAGACTGGGTTACTGGAGGGGCTGACCATTTACTTCTAGCAGAATATCCCTGCTAGCACCATATCCAGGGGACTGGAGATGTAGCAGCAATGGGCACAAGTTCCCTGCGGCTTACGGACCTGCCTGGCCAGCTTCATCCCTCCTGCAGATGCCAACACTCCTTACCCAGCTTACAGAGCAATGGCCTGGGGCCATGTAACCCCCTTCCCTGCCCATCAGCTTGGCTTGCAGGGGAAGAGCAGCCAACGCAGGCTGGGCTGGAGCACCACACACAGTACCAAGGTGCCGGCAGAAGTTGGCACCCAGGAACTGGGAAGGAGGAGTGAGCAGGTGCTGTGTCACATACCCCCCACTGTGCTGCATAATCAAGCAGGGGGAAATAAGGGAAGGGGACTCACTTTGAAGCCATCCCAGACTTCTCTTGGCCGGTGTTACAGGGGACGGTCATTACCCTTTGTGCTCCAGCAATGGAACGTGCCTCTGCCTGTTATCAGAAAGTTATTAAGCTAGTTGTCGAGCTGTCTTGTATCAGGACAAACAGTCCCCAATAGAGCTGTCTGCTCCCTGTCCCAGCGCCAGACAAGTTATTTAATCTGGGAAGAGTGTGTTTGCTGCCGAGGATGCGTGCTGCCCACTTGCAGCACTGCCTCCAGCACTGCCCGCCTGTGCCCCTGCTCCGGGAGGGTGGAGCGGGTTTTCTTACCACCGGTTCACCCTGCTGCTGAGTGCCAGCCGGGCAGAGTCCATGCTGCCCGGCAGCAAATACACCTGAGTTGCCCAGCCCTGCCATCTGCCACACCACCATCATCCTCAGCAGCAGAGGCCGTCATAGCAGGACACAGCGCATCCTGCCCTATGGATCAGAGCAGGAACTGAAGCTGCTATCAAGAGCCAGACTGCGTCCACGCCCTCCCTGGCACCCTGTGTCAAGCAGCTGAAGGAAGGTCAGCGGTGGAGTCCCAGAGGATGCCCCCACTGCGGCCCTGTGGCCGAGCAGTGAGGAGGGACTGCTTACAGGAGCTCTTGCCATGCCCCTCCTGAGCTGTAGCACTTGTCCCAGAAGTGGATGTTCTCCTTATCCCTGTATTTACACTCCCCCTCAGCCACTGCCTCCTCCATTACCAGGTCCCCTCGCTCTTGCTGGGCTGTGCAGCCACCCTGCCAGGCTCCACACGCTTGCTCCAGCTCTGGGCTTTGCCCCACAGTCTTAGCAGTTTGGGGGTGATGCTGGTTTTTGCGGTTGGTGACTGTGCCTGTTTCCTCTGCAAAGCTGGTCTCAGCCAGACCCCACAAGGCTGCTGGTCTTGCACATCCTTCCTTCCCACGATGGGCTCCCATGCTGTCAGCCTCAGCTGACGTGGGGAAGGATGAGGGTGGGCAACACCCTTTGCCCACCACCTTCCTTTCCTGGCTGTTGTGGGTTTGCCCTCCACCCCAGGCTGAAAGGGTGATGCCACTGCAGGCGTTTGAGTGTTGCAAGCTCAAGATGAGGGTAGAGCTGGGGAACACAGGGTGCTGCCATGGGAAACAGGAGGCTCTGACGCCAATGGCCAGATGCTGACAAGCACAGTAATGCCTGTGCGCAGGGAGTGTCTTGACACTGGCCTCCAGGCCTGGTATCCCCAGGCAAGCTCTGCAGCCCAGGCGTGGGCTGAGCTGTGCTGTGTCAAAATGCTTCGGTAGCCATACCTGGCCCCGACCCAACAAGTGGCTTTGTTCTGAGTGCAATGGCCTCAGTTTGCAGTGCCTCAGCGGGTCACGCTCCCCAGTTTAATGTGAGGTTAGTGCTATGGGGGCTTGTTCTTAATGCAGTGAGCACCAGAGTCAGAGGTTCATGTAGGTCCCTTACCCAGGGCAAACTGCTGGGCTGCAGGGCGGTGAAGCCAGGCTGGAGGCAAGGCCTGGGAGCATTTGAAAACTAGTGGTGACTGTGGGGAAAGAAAACCAGGTTCCCTCCCCGGCCCTGAACTTCCATGTGCCCTTCCAAAAGCCTGAGTTTCTGTGCTCAGCCTGTGGTCTCCCCACATCCACCTCTGCCTGTTGCTTGTAGCCTGGGATGGAGACTGCCCAGGGGTTGCTCCCAGAGCATCCATCGCTGGATCTGCAACATGCGTTTCCCCTTCCAGAAATGTTAATGCCAGTTGCATGCATGGGGGCAGAATTCAATGGGAAGCGTTTCTTCACGGCCAGGTCAAATCCCCTTCCTTCTGTGGCAGCTCTCCCTCCAGACAGCTGAAGCTGTCACCCGGCAAGGACCCATCTGTGAGCAGGGGGGAAAGAAGCGTTGAGCAAGAGGAGCCCAAAGCAGGGTCCTTTCCTCTTCTGCACATCCTGTACCCATGTCGGGGTGCAGCGTACTGCTCTGGGGGGCTCCAGTTGTTCTCCCACGTGAGAGCACTGAGCCATGGTGGCTCTTGCTGATGTAGGAAAGCAGCAGGGGAAGCGGCAGGTCTGCTGTTACTCAGTGGGCCCAGAATAACCAAAACCCCACACTGGATGTGGCAGCCACACTTTGCACCCCTCTCCTTGCCACAGCCCCGTGGCCTCAGCCCTCCTGTACACAGGGCCTGGCGTTGCCTGCAGGAGGTGGGCAGAGGTGCTGCACCCACCAGTGCCTGCTCCTGGAAACCCTTCTGCAGGAGGGAGCATGTGTTTCCGTGGGGAGAAGCAGCGTTCCACGAACTTACGCAGAAACCAGCTTCCCCCTGACTCTTCGGGTTGCGCAAGGCAGCCCTGCGTCCCTCCCCATCTCCACCCAAGGGTGCAAGGACAGGGTGCTCTGCCCGGCATGGCACAGGCGTGGGCGGCCCACTGCGGGGACCCAGCCCCGACAAACCCTCCCCTGAGCCAATTTTAGCAGTGTGGAAGGTGAGTGGGCAGTGTGCGCTGGTGGAGGGGCAGCCCACAGCTCCAGGGTGGTGGCTCAAAGCCACTGCTGCCATTGCTGCGGCCTCGGGAGCGTGGGTGCTTTCACCCAGGATGAGCAGCCGTGACCCTCTGAGGGCATGGCCGGAGGTACCGGGCGCTCAGCCTGGTCCTGCCGCCGGGACCTGGTCTGGGGCACGAGAAGCAGCGCAGGCTTCAAAAGCTTTGAGGCACATTCCCACCACGAAGGCACATTTTCCACCACGTCTGGGGCCATCAGATCCCTCCTTCCATCCTCTCTCTTCGCTGAGAAGGAAGAATCTGGTGTTAGGAGGGGCAGGGGGTGCTGGGCAGGGGTCTCCAGGGGCCAGGCTCACCTTCGGCGGGGCCGCTGACCCCGCACATCCCGCGGGTAGAGCCAGGCCCCAGCGGCTGCCCCGGCACGGCCGGGACGCCGCCGCGGGGCACCGAGGCGGCAGCGGCACCCGGGGGCCGAGGGCGGGGCGGGACAGGCGGCCCCACCGGGGTGCATGGGGCTGCCGGGGCTGGCAGCGGCCTCCGGGAGACGGGTGGGTCCCGGCGACTGCCGGCAAAGCGGGGTTCGCCGTGGCTGGTGTCGCCAACAGGCGAGATGCTCGGCCGAGTTTCGGCCGGCCCGCCCCTGCCCAAAGCCCTGCGCGGCCTCCCGAGCCGGGGCCGGGCGGCGCCGGAGCCACCGGGGGCGTGGGGCGGGGCGGGCCGGTGCGGGGCTGCAGCTCCGCGCCGTGTGGCGGCCGCCGGGCGGTGCGGGGCGGCCGGTGCGGAGCGG
>JAVJGJ010000061.1:25283337-25294400 GCA_035590215.1 Microhierax caerulescens
GGGGGGGGTCGCTTCCTGCCGCCGCGCCGGGCTGCGGGGATTAAACCTGAAAGTCATTGTGAGTGGGGCAGCTGGGGAGGGGGACGCAGCTGGCCCCGCGCTGGCTTCAGCCACTGCTGCCGGGCCTGGCTTCCCCCGGGGGGGCAGCGCGGCCCGTCTGCCTGCTCCAGGGCGCTGCACCGGGCAGGAAGGGAAGGTGCGTCCCAGCCAGGGCCGGGTGCCTGCTGGGCCGTGTCCCTGCTGAAGCTGGGGTACAGCCCTGCTTCCCTCCCAGCCGTGCTCAGCCCCTTGTGAGCCTCTGGTTGGAGCCAGGCTGGCTGGGTCCTCGTGGTCTCGGGCTGGCGGGGGGACTTCAGCCAGGGCGCTGTGCTGTGCCTCTGGCCCCAGCAAAGTGGCAGCCAGAGCCACTGGGGTGATGTCTCGCATGTGTAGTTGAAGCCTGAGAGCAGTTCCTGCAGAGGAGCCAAGGTCTGAAGGTCTGTGCCATTGGGGGGGGAGGGGGGAGCATGGAGGTCGAGGTGGGGTGCGGTGCCCTGGAGCCAGACGTTCTCTCCCTCCCACAGGACCCGCTACATCAGCACAGAGCTGGGGATGCGGCAGCGGCTCTTCGTGGGTGTGCTGACCTCCAAGAGCACACTGAACACCCTGGGGGTGGCTGTCAACCGCACACTAGCCCACCACCTGGAGCGCCTGGTGTACTTCACAGGCACACGGGGCCGCAAGGTGCCCCATGGCATGACAGTGGTGACACATAGTGACGAGCGGCCCATCTGGAACATGTACCAAACCATCAGGTACCTCCTGGACCACTATGTGAATGACTTTGACTGGTTCTTCCTGGTGCAAGACGACACCTACACAGAGGCACACCGCATCAGCCGCTTGGTTGCCCACCTCAGCATTGACACCCACCTCTACCTGGGCCGTCCCGAGGAGTTCATCGGTGGGGACACAGAGGGACACTACTGCTATGGGGGGTTTGGCTACCTGCTGTCCCGCAGCCTCCTCCTGCTCCTGCAGCAGCACCTGGAAAGTTGCCGCAATGACATCCTCAGCGCCCGGCCTGACGAGTGGCTGGGCCGCTGTATCATTGACTACACAGCCGTCAACTGTGCCGAGGAGCACGAGGTAGGTCCTGCAGCAGAGATGGCTTCTGAGAGCCTGATCCTGGCCCAGTGTGTTTGCCCACCTTCCCGTGGACTCCTAGGTCCTGGGGGGACCAGCCCTCACACCCGGTTGTCCTTTGAGCTTGCCAGTGGGATGGGAGTGTGAGTCAGGGCTGGCTGTGACCTGTCTCTCCTGGCTGGCACAGGGCCTGCGTTACCACTATTTTGAGCTGGGGAAGAACATGGACCCCGAGCGGGAGACTGACCTCCGTTTCCAGAGCGCTTTCACTGTCCACCCTGTGCTGGATCCCCTCCAGATGTACCGTCTGCACAAGTATTTTGCACAGATGGAGCTTGAGAGGACGTACCAGGAGATCCAGCAGCTTCAGGTGAGACCTGGCTTGGTTGGGAGGGTCTAGGCTCCTTCTGTCATCCCTATGGGCTTTCTGATTGCTCTGTCGCCTCTCCCCTCTAATATGAGGGTTTCTCACCTGAACTTGCTGTGGAATGGGGTCAGATGAGCCTGTGTGGCTGCAGGGGCAGCAGCGCTGGCTGGAGAGCAGCATTGGGCCTGGATGGGTCCTGGAGGTGTGGTGGTGGTTCAGGTTGATGGAGCAAGCAGGTTGCTACGGTCTGTCAGCAGAGGCTGGGCAGGGTGGGAGGGGGTGCAGGTCCTGCCAATGGAGGTGGTGTGCCATATTCAGGCTGCTCTTCAGAGCAAACCTGAGGTACTGGACAGTAGTCTGGTTGAAGGCAGAATTGTTCTGGAACTGCTCTTTGGGCCGGGAGTAGCTGATCCCTGAGCATCAGGTGTCAGCTTGCTGGCAGCCAGAGCTTGAAGACCTACTTGTGCCCACCTTGGTACTCACTCCTCCATCTCTTCTTCTCTTGCAGTTGGAGATTCAGAACACCAGCAGCCTGTCTGCTGACGGGGACCACGGTGCCACATGGCCCATTGGCATCCCACCCCCCTTCCAGCCCAAAACACGCTTTGAAGTGCTGCGCTGGGACTACTTTACAGAGGAGCAGGTCTACGCCTGCATGGATGGCTCCCCCAAGTGCGAGCTGCGTGGTGCGGATCTGGCGGACGTGGCTGACGTGGTGGCCACGGCCATGGAAGAGCTGAACCGCAAGTACCAGCCGGTGCTCCATGTCCACAAGCAGCAGCTGGTGAATGGGTACCGACGCTTCGACCCCACACGCGGCATGGAGTACACACTGGACCTCCAGGTGGAGGTGGTCACCCAGAAGGGGCACAGCCGCTCTGTCACCAAGCGTGTGCACCTGGTGCGGCCCCTCAGTGAGGTGGAGATCATCCCCATGCCCTATGTGACGGAGGCCAGCCGCATCAATGTCATCCTGCCACTGACGGCCCATGACCGGGACCACGCTGCCCGCTTTTTGGAGGCTTACGCGGCAGCCGCCTTTGAGAGCAGTGAGAACACGGTCCTCACCTTTCTCTTCATCTATGACCCCTTTGAGGCCCAGCAGGTCACCCAGAATGACATCTTTGCCCCCGTGAAGGCCCAGATCACAGAGTATGAGCAAAAGTATGCAGAGGTGAAGATCCCATGGATCAGTGTTAAGACAGATGCACCCTCCCAAATCAAGGTCATGGACATCATCTCCAAGAAGCATCCCGTGGACACGCTTTTCTTCGTGGCCGGTGTGGGGACAGAGGTCACCATTGACTTCCTGAACCGCTGCCGGATGAACACCATCAACAACTGGCAGGTCTTCTTCCCCATCCACTTCCAGGGCTACAACCCTGCCATTGCTTACCACAACCAGGTGCCGCCTGCCACGCTGGACCTGCTGCGGGACGCAGGGCGCTTCGACCGCGACATCTTCCACGAAGCCTGCTTCTACAATGCTGACTACATGGCAGCACGCACCCGCATGGCAGGTGATGTGCAGGAGAACGAGGACATCCTGGAGACCTTGGACATCTATGACATGTTCATCAAGTACTCCAATCTCCATGTCTTCCGGGCTGTAGAGCCTGCCCTGCTGCAGCGCTACCGGAACCAGGCCTGCAACCCCCGGCTCAGCGAGGAGATCTACCACCGCTGTGTGCAGAGCAGCCTGGAGGGTGTAGGCTCTCGCTCCCAGCTGGCCATGGTGCTTTTTGAGCAGGAGCAGGGGAACAGCACCTGAACCCAGGGGCATGAAGGGGCTGGCCATGCCCTGCTGTGCCTGCCTGCCCACCCTGCATCTTCTGCTGCCCAAATCTGTCTTCCTCCTCCCAGCAACTGCAGGGATTGCTGGTGCCCAAGCTTGTGACTTGTCCCGCTGGGGCTGCCTGGGCCGGGGTCTGCCAGCCCAGGGTGCCCAGGTCCTTCCAGAGCGGCCGTGGCTGTGCAGACCCCAGAGCGAGGTGGGGTCGGAGTCACTGAGCCGTGAGTTGGGATGCCCAGCTTCTCGCCCCAGAGCTGCTGGCTGCTGGCACCATCCCTCTGTCCTGGCTCCGCTGCCCAGAGGGGAGGTGATGGGCTGCCCTGTCCTTTGCTGTCCCCCCTTGACTGGGGGCATGCAGAGCCCAGGGCCCCCTTGCTGCAGGGCCATGACTGCCATGGGGCTGGGGGTGATCCCTCATGGTTCCCCCAGCATTCTGGGGCGGGGCTGTGCCCCGCACTCTTTCAGAGCATTGGCCCAGTCATGCGGCAGGGGGGGGCACATCCCTGCACCTGTCACAGGCTTGGACAGTGGGATGGGGCATGTCCCACCCCAAAAGAGCAATAAGGAGGTGGTTTCGGGGTTTTGCCACTTGGCAGTGAGCTGGAGCGCTCCTGGCTGGTTGGAGGGGGGTGGTACTTGGCCCCCAGGGCTGGTGGGCACAGGGGGTGATCCTGCTGTATTCATGTACTGTGAGCTGCTCCCCATGGGAACCATGACCCAGGCCGCTTTGGCCTTCGCAGTATTGATAGGACGTTGGAGGTCGCAGCCCTTGGATGAGAGCCTCCCGACAGAGGTGGGAGCCCTCCCCACCATGGGGGGTGCCCTCAGGGTCAGGGGACGCAGTGCCCGGCCCTGGTGGGCACAGCAGAAGGTTTGGCTGCGCATCTCCTAAGGAGAAAGTGACTGAGGAGCCACTCTCTGCTCCTGGTTTGTATTTAATAGGGGGAAGAGGAGGGAGGGGTGCATTTACACTAATAAAATGGAGAGATGAACTGGTGGGTCTGGCTGATTCTTCCCCAGGGCACCTCTGGGTGTCCCACTGGGTGTCTCGTGTGGTGGTAGGTGCCGGCTGCTTGTACAAAATCTGGCTGCAGCTGGCTGGACCGCTTCCTTGCAGAAATGCTGCTTTCCCCAAAACCACCTGCAGCATCTACCTGAGCTGAAAGGTGGCTGCACCTCCTTAGTGAGGTGAGGGGGAGCCCATCGACTTTGGCAATAGGCCAAACAGACACTTGGAAATACCAGCTTGAGCCCCTCAGGGCTCACAGCAGGGGTCCTGTATGTCTGATGCCCACGGTTCCTGGGGCTATCTGACTTTCTTACCTGCTGCAAGTCACTGGTGGCACAGCAGGGTGTTGAGCCCCTTGCCACAGGAAGCTGCAGTGCCTGTGTGCAGTGTGCTGAGCTCTGCACAATTCCCTGTCTTTCCTGGTGCCATAAGCACGTGGTCCCATTGACAGCCTGCCTCAGCCCCAGCTGTGGGTGGAAAAGGGGCTGGTACAGCTGTGTGTCCTCCCACACATGCTGTCTCCACAACAGCCTTTGTGGTTGTATGTGAGTAACAGGGGACCACTGGCCCATGTCAGAGCAGAGGTTGGGTTCCCAAGTGGGGTATGCTCTGCCCTCCAGCATCTGGGATCAGCTCTGAAGGGAACTCCTGAGCCAGAAAATGCATCTGAGCACTGTGGCAGATTGTTGGGGCCAGGCCTGCCCTCTGCATTGGTTTGACCCTTTTTTGGGCTGTTTTGCATCTCGGGGCTTCTCAGCATCTTGTGGTTTCCACTTCTGTGTCAGGCAGAGCACCGTGGTCCTGCACCAGACTGTTTCACCACCTACAGCCCCTTTTTCCATAATGAGGAGCAGGGACTGTGTCCCCTGGCCGTGCTGTCTGCTCCAGGCATGATTTTCATGGCTCCACGTGCTCTTCCCACTAGCCCTTTGGTCATCACGTTTTACGTGCTCGTGAAACACATGCATCAAAGAGACATCCTCCAGAAAATTAACTGAGCTGTTAGTTTTCAAGGCTGTTATTGCTCAGTGAAACTCATGGAAAGCCCCTGGGCTGTGTGGCATACCTTCACCAAAGATGCCTCATTCATATATTCCTGCTCCAGTCTTCATATCTGTGGTGTAGGAGTGTTTAAATATAATTTTATTATATTTCAGATGATAACCGTTAGCTTGCTCCGAGTATTTCTATTTTTGATCTTCCCCGAGCACATTCTTAATTCCTTTTAAATGTGAATCTGGGACAGAGGGAGTGAGGCATATGCAGGTGCATTACAGATACATTTCTTGTCTGAAAAGCAGACCTATGAGTTTGATGTGATTAGGCATTAGAAGAGTATCCAAATGGTAATAAAGCCAGAATTGTCGTTTAATTGTCACAAGATGGTCTAGATAGAGTTGCTCTTGCATCCTCATTGCTGTTTGCCCAGACTGTGTTAGAGCTATTTGCATACTTAACGCTCCACACTATAAGCACCAGCAAAGCCCCCCCGGCTCTGACAAACGTACGAGAAAATGACAGTGCTCGTGGCACTCCCAGCACAGTTATTGCTCCCTTTTAAAAGGAGCTGGCAAGGTTTGAAGCCGCTTTGGTGTTTGCCAGGTTATTTGCAGTGTCAAAACATGCTGAAACCCTGGGGAAGGATGTGCAAATCTTCAGGAAGGGGGTTGGTGATGGGAGCGGGTTGGCCTGCTTGATTGGGGCCCAGAACAACCTTCCTGCATCTGGGTGAAGTAAATGGGTTCACTGGGCAATGGCAGAGACCTGTAATGATGGGTACATGGGCACAACTGTGCCCTGCTCCCCTCCTGCCCACGCAGGGCTGGCAGGTGCAGGCAGGGCACTGGACCAGGATGGCGACACGTGGAAGAGGCAGGGAGGAGCAGCCCTGGGTGCTGATGTGGGCGGCTGAGCAGATAAGGACTTTCTCCAATCCCTGTTTGGGTTTGACTGGTACATCCATACAACGTGGATTTTTGCACAGGTGCAGTTGCAGAGGCAGAGCACCGAAACAGCAATTTTCCTAGTGAGGTAGGAAAAAACGTGTTGGCTGCCCATAGACTTCTGCTTCCCTAGAGAAAATTTTCTAAAAGCATTAGTGACTCACCAAAGCCTTTGAGAAAAGCAATGCAAGTTTCTCTTGGGGTGAGGGGCTGGCTGGGTGCACCAGGGCTGGGTGGGCACCTGCCTCCCCTCTCCTTCCTGCACATGGCAAGGAAAAAGACTTAAACTGGGAGGAAAGCCCAAGCTGCTGCTGTGCTGTTCTGCCCGCCACAACATTTGTTCCCCCATGCAGTCATGCAGGTGCCTCTCTGCAAATGCAGCAGTGAGCTTGCAGGCAGGGAAGGCAAGACCTGCTGCTCCAGCCCTGCTTGGGTCACTTCTGGCTGCGCTAAACCCTGCAGCCGAGTTACTTCAGCCCTGGCAATGTTAATCAGCTCAATAGCTGACCTTTGGGAGGACATAGGAAGCACAGCTGTGCCAGGGCTGAAGGGCAACGGGAAGCTCAGTGCCCTTTTGTTCCTGCACTTTCCTTGGGAAGGGGCCAGCGGTGCTCCGCTGCCTGTCCTGCAGGAGCAGCTCCACCAGCTGCAGAGTGGGACCCAACCCCAGCAAACGTTTCCTTCAAGCCACAAGTGAACGTGGGCGAAGTGCTCTGCTTGAGGAAGAGCAGGCAGGGAGATGCTGGGCTTTGTCTGGCCCAATGCCCCATGTCACAGGCCAGCATGCTGCTGAGCTCCTTTGGAGGGTGCGAGGGGCTTTGCCAGGGGCTTTTCTGGCCAAGCTTGGGGAAATCAGAGCCTTTTGATGAAGAGGGAAACAGCCGGTAGCTGTACGTGCAGGCAGGGCTGCTGCCAGTGTGTGCCTGCCCACAGGGGTTTCCCTGCATGGGGGCATCAGTGCACCCAGCCATGCCTGGCAATGTCCCCCCTGGGGACACACAGCCTTGGTGTGGGCAGACTGCAGACTCCAGGGCTGGGGGTAGAGGCGGGCAGCTCGGTTGGATTTTGATTTTAATTGCCTCCTTGGTTCTTCCAGCCTGCTTACCTGCTGTCAGGGGCTGAGCAGTAGAAAGCGAGGGCTGTGTGTCCCCTGCCTGGCCCCACTGACGGGCGCCACCAGTCCATTTTCCCAGCAAAGGTTGGTCATGGGGAAACAGCCAGGAGCAAAGCCGTGAGCTTGGCATGCTCAGGTCATCAGGAGATCCTGAGGCCTCTTCTTTCATGCAGGTGCTGCCTGTCGCCACCAGCATCTCCGGGCAGAAGGCACTCGGGGAGACAGTGGCAGCAGTGAGGCCATGTATCCTGTTGCACTCCAGGGCTCACTTCCAGACTCTCTGCTCCCAAGCAAGGTGGTTTGTTTTCTTTGTAATACATCTTTTCCCTGGGAGAAGCTGGAATTGCAGTGCGTGGCAGTTAAGGCACGGTGGGAAGTGCCCTAGGAGATGCCTGTCCCGTTGGCAGAAGGGATCCTCACCGGCTGCTCCATCCTGGTGCCCCCTCCCTAGGGCCAGCACCACAGCCCCGAGGAGCTGAGTCTGCCGGGGTTGTCACCTCCACAGTGACAGGAGCGGTCACCAGTGCAGCCAGTTCTGCCGCGGTCAGGTGCCTGGCATTTGTCCAGAAGGCTGTGCTCATTAAAATTAAGGGCCTGTTTCACTACAGTGGATCCGCTTCTAATTATGCCCCAGCTATTTCATGTGGTTCATTACAGGTGATTCAAGCAGTGCTAGGCTGGGCTGACATCACTTTGCAGCCTGGCAAGCCCCAGGTGGCATCAGCCCCTGTCCCTGGGAGGGGAACCAGAGCCCTGGTGGCCCTTGGATGGGAACAACATGGGAGGGGGCACGCAGGGACCACAGTGCTGGAGTTTGGAGCTTGCCCTGGGGTGTTAAATCTGGGTCATCCCACTGGTCCTCCTCAATCTAGTGCCATCTGCCCCAGGACATTGGGCACAGTGCAGGCAAGGGGGGAATGCTGGGGTCACCTCACCTGCCCATCCTGTTCGGAGGGAGTGTGAGACCCTACAGGATGCATCATCTGTAGGTGCCACTGGGAAGTTGCCATGTTAAAGAGCAGAGGCGCTGAAAGCGACAGATAAAAATAACTTTACATCAAATCTTCACTAGGTCACCACTATGGGGCTCCCGGGACCTGTCCTGAGGCTGCTTGGCTGGTAGCCCTGGGGAGCTGGGACAGGCCGTGCATGAGGCTCAGCCTTTTCTTCAGCCATACTTCACTCCTGCTCCTCCAAAATCACCTTTATTTTCTCATAGGCATAGGATTTGGCTTTGTGGGTGTTCTCCCAGTAAGCTGCTTGCTGGAGCTGGGAGACGAAGTGCAGGAGCATCCCAGTGAGCATGGCAGAGCACTGTACCCAGCCCTCGCTCCCCCTGGCCAGCACCACCATGACCTTCAGGTTTTGTATCAGGACCTGGTCCTTAGCATGTCCTCTGGCACCTCCAGCACCGCGCCCTGGGCTCACCACACAATCCCACTCTCCTCCTTGCTCAGCTCCTCTGACGCACCTCCACTGCGGAGCAGGAGGCAGCATGAGCTCCCTGTCATGGCCTGGGTGTGGAGGAAGGTGGCTTCATGGCAGGGTATCCTGGAGCGGCAGATGGGTCAGGACCTGGTGACAGGGACAGTCTTGTCCCAGGGGACCCCAAAAGAACCTGATCCTCTCACAGGTTGATGAGAAATGTGGAGGATATAGTTTATTTGCTTTTCCCTTCAGGACCCAGCCACAGTGCTCCTCTCCCAGGGCATGGTATGAGCTGTGGGATGGGGTCCTGTGTCCCAGCTGCACCCAGTTAACCTGGGCATCTCCAGTCCTCACTGGTTTAGAGGGAGCCCTGTGGTGCCCAGTGCTGGCAGCTTCCACTGTCAGGCCAGGCCATGCCTCCCGCTTTGTCCCCCCTCCCTGTGCTTCAGGGTGGCTGGGGTAGATGTAGAAGGGTCTGGAGAAAGCAGGAGCTTGAGGAGCACCTCTGCCAGGGAAAGCCCCAGGGTCTTGCCCCAGCAGGGCTCTCCTTCACTCCAAACCATCCTCCACCTCCCCCATTTCAGTTTCAGCCTTCACCCCTTGCCCATGGCACCTGTAGGGGTCCTGCTGGAGGTCCCAATGTGGGACGGCTGGTGGTGCCCCTGCTGGCATCTCCCCTGTGCCGTAGCCCCTACCGGGGGGACAGGGCCCACGCCCCGCAGTGGGTCGGGAGGAGCTGGCACCGTGCTGGTGAGCCCGTGTGAGGGCAGCGCTGGTGAAAGCACCAGCCTTCAGCTGACAGGGGCTGTGCCTGCCGCTGCTAACAGGCGCAGGAGCGGAGGGGACACAGCTGCTGCAGGGGGGCACCCCATGGGCAAGTGGGTCCTGCATGGGGTCCTAGGTGTTGGCAGGGGTGCAGGGTGCCTCTCTGGCACAGGACATCCACGGAGCAGCCCCAAAAACACCCCTAGCCCATGTTTCTGCCTTTCCATCTGCCCCCCACACTCTGAAGCACCTCATGGGGGGCAGGAACCTGTGTTCCCCACCTCACCACCTGGTTGGGGCTGGTAGAGCCTGGTAAGGCACTGGTGGGGTGCCCACCCTGCCCTGGGGATCAGTTTGGCAGCCAAGGCACAGCTCTGGCCGTTCCTGCTGGTGGTGCCCAGCTGGCAACCTCCACACCTCTGCCACAAGCCAGGACTCAAAGTGCTGGGCAGCGGGCAAGGCTTTCCACAGGCAGCGACGCAGAGGTGCTCACCTTCGGGTGACCCAGCACGCTGGCTCTCATGGTGCCCAGCACAGTTCAGGGCTGTAAAGTACTGCCTTGGTCCCACCACCACCTTCCCCCAGGGTGGGACTAGCGTCCCCTGCCCTCTGCCCTCCCCAGCCCTGCCTGCCTGCTGTCCCCAGCCCTTGCAGGCGGCTCCAGACCTACTTGTGCCTCTTTATTAGGGAGCATTTGTACATTTATAAAACAGTGACACACATCTCTCACGTTCACCAGCACGAGGGCACTCGCACTGGCCCTCCCACCATGGTGCCCATGCCCACCCTGCTTGGGGCTTTCTGCTCCTGCTGGCGAGGAGGGAGCCACAACCTGCACTCCCATGCCTGCCGCAGGAGATCCTGGTGTAGAGCTGGTTGGCATGGCCATGGCATGTCCCCGGGTTAACATGTGGCACCCCTCTGGGGACACTCCTGCTTGCAGGTGGGTGCGGGGGGACTCCATGGGGAGCTAGCACAGGGTGCTCTGGAGGGGCTCCCCAGGGAACACTGCTGTGCCGGCCCTGCTGGAAGTCTTGGTGTTTTTGTCCCCATGCAGGGGGACATGAGACACCATGTAACTGGGTGCTTGCACTGATGGGGAACATGTTTCCTCATAGGTGCATATTTTGGGGAGCTGTTGGGCCATGCACACCCAGAGCCGGGGCTGCCAGGCACATCACCAGGCTGGTGTTCTGGTCCCTGCCCTGCATCTCCCATGTGAGGGGCCTTGGGGGAGGCAAGGACGATGGCTCTTCCCTGCATCTATGGCTTTGGCCACGGCACGGCATGGCCTTGTTCTGTCCGTGGGCACCGGGGATGGGGACCAAACCGGCAGGGCCAGAGAATGCCTGGCTCAACCACAGCCTCCCACAGAGGTTCCAAATTCCTGCCCTGGGGTCCCCCTCTCTGCTGCATGTGTGTGTCGAGGGGGGCTTTGCCAGCCCGCCCCCCCTCCTGAGATATTTTGGGGCGGTTTGCCCTGCGCTGGTGTCTGCTACAGTGGAGGGGGAGGAGGCAAT
>JAVJGJ010000061.1:25331062-25342722 GCA_035590215.1 Microhierax caerulescens
CTTTACCGGCAGCATGCGCCCCCCCCCCCCCCCCTTATTACCTGGCTGGTGGTTTATAAAACTTTAAAGCTAATGGTGTAATAAACTCCAATAATGATATTGCAGCTGCACCAGGGCACCCTGGGATGAATACATTACAGGAGCTGCAGCAGTTATGCAGGGAGGGCAGCATCAGGGCTGGGAGATGCTCTAGCCAGCACTGCAGGAGACGGTCAAGCCTACCCAGGCCCCACTGTGAGCAGGGCACCCCCTGTTTCACTCCCTCCCAAGCAACAGCCAAATAAAGACAACTGGATAAAGGGCAGCTCACCTTGGCCACAGTCCTCCCTGATCATAAGCCAGGCCCAGAGACCTCCAGGAACTGGGGGGAGCATGACCCCCTAAAGCAGCCTACTGGCAGTTTCTCACTCGTAGTCAAGGGCTGTTTAGATGGATGAACTGGGCTGAGCCTGCGGGACCACCCTGGTTCCAGCAGTGGGAGGCCCCCACGGCACTGGACTCCCTGCTGGGGTGAGTCTTGGCCACCGTGTGTAGCCCTCAAGCGTCAGCTGGGCATCCCTGTCCTGCTTCGACAGCGCCAGCCCGGGTGCACACTGTCAGGGCTCTCATGCCAGCATGCACAGCTGCATGCACAGCTGCATGCATAGGTAGGGGTGTTGCTGAACACACCTATATGGGCACAGTTGGCACAGCTGGGAGGACATCTCATAGCCAAAGGGACATGCCCAGAGCTGTGCCACACTGGAGGGGCAGGGTGCAGCTGGGTGCAGCCTTGCTGTGGCACACAGAGAGCATGAGAACCCATCGACGCCTCACAGCCCTGACCCTGCACTAGGGAGCAGGTCTCTTCTGCACTGGCATGGGAGCAGAAGGATGATGGATGCTGCAGGGCTGGAGCCTGGCACAGCAGTGGCAGGGAGCCCATCACCAGGCTTTTTAGGCACCTCTGGAGTGGTGCAGCTTGTGAGTAGCTCCAGTGCAAGGCACAGGTAATGCTGGCACTCCAGCAGCACCTACGTAGGGCAGCAGGGCTGGTGCCCACCCACTGTGGCTCCTCTGGCTTGGCCCTGGCCCCAGGGGATGCAAGAAGAGGGCTGGGAGTGTTCCCAGGCAGCAGAGCATGCGGATCCGCTCTTCATGCTCTGAGAGACATCGCTCAGCTGCTCCCTCATGCTCAGCTGTGCCCACAGGCCCTGTCCTGCCCTGTCCCCTGCAGCCACTGGCACCTGGTGCCTGGGCTGTGCCTGGTGGCTCCCTCTTGCCCCACCTGCAGCGCTTTGCCCAGGCAGCTCCTGCCTCCTGCTCGCCTTTCCTAAAAACAACAGAGCCATAAACTGCCAGCAGAGCTGCCTCAGCGCAGCAATAGGGCTGAGGTTTTAAATGCACCCAAGTCAGAAGATTGGAAGTTATGGGTCCCTGAGCAGCTGTAGCTCAGCCGCATGGTGCCCATGATGGCCCTGCATGCACAGCCGCTGCGCCGCGGGCAAGGGGCAGAGTTAGTGTTACCATGGGAACCATCGCTCCCCATTTCCTGACATCTGTGTGATTAAAACCTCAACCTTAATGCCATGGCCCCACCAAGAGCGTGTGTGACAGAGGCATCCTGCCTACTGTCCCCGGGCTGCCAGGTGAAGGGGCTGGGAGCCAAGCCCAGGATGGCCCCTGCCTCAGTGGCTGGCAGAGAGGCAGTGGCCAGACCAGGTCAGGGGTGGGAGGGCAAGAATTCAGAGGCAGCCTCAGGGAAGTCCCAATGTCAGCTCCACAGCCCAGTTCCTGGGGCTGGGATCCAGCCTGGTGGCGGGCCCCTGGGCTGTGTGTACTGAGGGCACGGCACACAGCTGGCCAGCGAGCATATCACATCAATCAGCCCCAGCATGGGCCACGAGCACTGACAGCAAGGTGGGTACCGCCTGCTGCGGAGCACATGGCTAACATCAAACACGCTGCAGAGCTGGGTGCCTTCAGCACCCCGTGTGCTTCAAACCCCCAGCATGCCACTGGCACCAAGAGTGGAACTCGCTGGGCTTCATCCTGGGCATGCTGAGAATAGGGAAAGCATCTGACCACTGAGCATCCTGGAAGCATCAACTCCAAAACGTCAGCTGGGCCATTGCAAATGCGACACCTTCAGGCACCAAGTGCCAGCTCCCTGCAAACAGGCAGCTGACACCAAGTGCTGAGGGCAGCACCGGTGCCACGTGTGCCACAGGCACTGAAAACTGTGCTGTGAACATGGGGTGCATGGCAGGCTGTGAGTGCCGAGTGCGCTGCAGAGTGAGCTTCGGCAGGGAGAGCACGGACTGACGGCACTGCTAATGCTGGCTCGCAATAGCACTATGCACAGAGTGCTGCCTCTCCAAAGCGGGCTGGCATCGAGCACCAAGCACAGGCTAAACAGCAAAAACACCATCAACATTGTGCAGCAAGCTTTGTAGATAGCAAAAGCATCAGGAAGCTTGTACCTATCACACCATGGGCTGTGATCACAAGGCACACAAGAAACGGGCAGCGCATGAGGCACTGAGGGCTTGATGCAGGGCAAGCAGCAAGCATGCACACCTGCAGGAGCGAGCAGGGAGTGTGTGGACAGCGGGAGCATGCTGCGGGTGCTGCAGGCTGAGCCCACAGCAGGCGCTGCACGCAGCACTGGCACTGAGCTCCATCCACAGCGCCAGGAGTCTGCTGTGAACACTGATCACACCACAGGAACCAAAACACTGAGCACAGCACAGAGAGTAGGCCAGTGTGAGCACTGACTACGCCACAAGTGCCAAGTCTAACAGGCACTGGGCACACCTTGAATATGAAACGCTGCCTGAAGAGATTGTTCGGTGCTTGGCAAACATGAAACCACAGCTGACACCAAATGCTGAAGGTGCTGCAAACATCAGCGGCGGCAGGTCCCACACACCAAGCACACCGTGTGTGCTGAGCGCTGCTGCCACTGAGTGCGAGTGCCGAGCAAATAACAATGATGCCACAGGTATTAAGTGCTGAGCACTCTGCAATTATCAAGCAAACCGTGGGCATCAAGCACTGCACACACCACAACCGCAAACACACCACAGGCACCAATTTGACAAATATGCTCCTGATAACAAGTGTGTGGCTGGTGCTGAGTATGCCGAAAAGAACGTCTGAGTGTGGGTACAGAGTGCCATGGGCTAATGCAGACACTGAACCTGGCACGGACATTGGAGATTCTGCATATAGATTCTGCATATATCAGCTTGGGCATTGTGTACATTGCAAATACCCAACACAGCATGGGCGCTGAATGCCAACCAAATGCTTTTCTGGCTCCTTTGCTATAAATGAACTGTGCCAAGGTACCGTGCTCTAAATGCATTGCAACACCAAATGGACGCAGACACCAGGCACTCCCATGCTGACCACCAAGAGCTGGGCATGCTGCACCCAGTCCTCTTCCAATGCCTGCCTCAAAGCCTGCTGCAAAGAGCAGCTCCCCCCAGGCACGGTGTGCTCTGCAAACACCAGACTTGGCAGTGGCACCAAATGCTGGCACACTGTGTGTTGCAAACCTGCCCCGGGTGTGCTACAGCAACTTGGCAAGCTGCTTGCAGCTGGGCCTGCTGGCTGCTGGCCCCCCAGTTCCCCCACCCCAGGGTGTGTGGGGTCCTGCCTGTCTCTTGGGAAGCAACAGCCATGCAGGAGGGCCGGTGGTGCGGCGCGTGCCAGTGTGCTCAGGGCCTGTTATTTCATTTTCACTTGTCCCATCCCATTAGCACAGCTGTCTGCCACCAGAGAAGGGAAAATTGATGCTAAACGGGATATCAATTTATCATGGAGTGTGTCACCCGCCGCACGGCTCTGCCAGCCGAGCAGCAGAGACGCGCTGCACCAGCCAAGCAGCACCTGTAATTAACAGCTCGTCAGCCTCCCCCGAGCACTGCAGCCGGGCACCAGCTGGCGGGTGCGGTGCAGGGAATCCCAGCTGTGGTGCCACCCTCTGCCCCTGGCTGGGACCTCAGCATCCCTCCTTAGGGGCCGTGTGTGCCCACCTCCTACCCCACTGCCAGGGAAGGAGGCATGGGTGTCCGGGGTTGCCAGCCCATGGGATGCTTGGAAAGAGAGGTTTGCCCCCTGTCCCAGCCCTGCCTCAGCCATGTCCCCCCCCTGCCCTGATCCCTTGCTGCTGAGGTGTCCCGGTGTGAAGCAGAGCTGTAACTCATGTGGTGACGGTGCCCAGTGAGTAATGAGCTGGGAGCCTGGCTCCTGGGTGTGAGTTACGGCCACTGCCTGCGCTCAGTGAGACATCAATCCCAGCAGGCGGCAGGGATAGAAACATAGTATTCACCATGCTGGGAAGGGGACGCAGGATGGGCCATCCATCAATCCTGGGCAGCTGGGTCGGATGCCAGCATGAGCAAGGAGTGGGCACAGCCAGAGGGCAGCCACTGGGGACACCCCTTCCTGTGTCTCCACATCCATCCCCTGTCTCCCTGGGTGCCCCTAGTGCCAAAGTGAATGCAGGCTGTCATGCCCAGCTCACGCTGCCCAGCTGTGGGGCCACAACAGGAGGGATGTGTCAGATGTGGCTTCTCCTAGCCCTGGGGATGCTGGTGGACAGGCAGGAGCAGGAAGGAGGGAAAGGGCCACCAGCACAGCCTGGCACAGAGCCAGGAACGGGATCTCAATGCTATGCCAGCAAAATCTCGGAAGGGGTTTTGCATGAGCCGGCTCTCCAACGCTGCTCCTCTGGGCTGCTCAGTGGTGCCTCCACTTCCCCAACGCCCCTGCCATACAGGGGTGCTGCAGCCGCACAGCCCCTTCCCCACCATGCCCTGGCAGGAGCAGAACCAACACTACCACCCCCCCACCCCCCCAACTGTGCACCCAGCGTCCCCCTGCCCCGCACCCACTGTGCCAGGGCTGTGCAGCAGAAGGCAGCTGGTGGGGAGGAGCAGGCGAGCAGGGTGGCCAGCAGAGCCAAGCAGGGTGGCCAGCAGAGCTGAGCAGGAGCAGGGTGGCCAGCAAAGCCAAGCAGGGTGGCCAGCAGAGCTGAGCAGGAGCAGGGTGGCCAGCAGAGCTGAGCAGGAGCAGGGTGGCCAGCAGAGCCAAGCCTCTTTGCTGCTTTGATGTTAAACACCCAGAGATGAAATGCGTGCCCCAGGGCTGGGTCCCTTGCAGCCAGCCGGGCTGGCCAGCCTCTGGCTGCACAGCCGTGTCAGCGCTGGGGCCGATAATTGGATGCATGTTTCTTCCAATGAGTTTGTATCATTTTTATGTAAATTTGACATTTTCCTGATGTTCTGTAATGTGCACAAAGCAAGTGCCGCTCCTGCCGTCGGCAAAGCCTATTTCCTTCCTGTCTGAAGTGCTGTGTTGATTTAAGGGCCTGCTAATATGCGCAGCCGCCCCCCCCCCCCCTCCCCGTGCACATGCACGTGCCCGCACGTGGCTCACCGGCTCCGATCTCTCTCCCTCAGCCTGATGTGCAGCTCCCAGGTGCCCAATGCCATGCCCAACCCAGGGCTGGGGACATCCTGCACTGGCACAGGATGGAGCTGGGCCCCCTAAGACAGCAGAGCACCTTCTTCCTCCATCTCACATGGCACCAAATCCCTGCTGGCACCGCTGGACACCACTTGGCTGTTTGGCTCATCCTGGCAGGGATGAAAAGCTGCCTCTGTGCCAGGCATGGCAGGGACACCGCTGTCAGCCTCCACAGGGCACTTTCATCTCCTGGAGGAAGGTGGGAAGAGGCCAGAGCCCTGAAGCCAGAGGGAGAGGAAAGCAGGAGCAGCCAAGGGACACCTTTCTGGCAGCGCAGGGAGGTGCTACTAATTAACCACACACCCAGGGCTGCAGGCGACAATGCAGGGGGAGCTTTGAACTCTGCTGTTCTGGGTGCTGCTGGAGGAGCTGGGATGGATCTGCCCAGGCACCCCAGGTTGTTCCTGGGCAGGTGTCTGGGTGTCCCTGCTGCAGCACTGCCTGCCCATGGGCAGCAGCCGTGGCACTGTGGGGGACCCTTCCTGGGGGCAAGGGCACCCATGTTCCCACATCCCCTGGCTTCTCGCGCCGCACAATTTTCCCAGGCTCCATCTGTGGTGCAGGCAAGCGGGTTTCAAAGGCAACGCTGCTATTTAAAGCCCTTATTGTTCGCGTCCTTGACACCGGCAGCTACATCCTGCTGTCGTTCGATGCAAGCGCATCCTGGCCCGGCCAGCCAGAGGAAGGCAGCTAATGAAGAGCAAGTGCAAAGACGCCTCTTCTTTGTTCCGATCACAAAACGGCTTCCCAAACAGTCTCCCTCCGCCCTTCGCTGTGCAGCTATTTATAGCTCCCCTTCCCCAGGGCACGCCGGGAGTTTCCTCCAGACGACGATGCCCTGGGATCCCTTCAATGGGCTGCAGCAATGAAGGCTCTCCAGCTCCGAGGCCCGAAGAGCTGCTTGCAAAGGTGCCCCATCCCTGCACGTGCAGCAGGGGCAGCTACGAGGACAGCTGGGTCAGCCAGGGCCAGGGAGAAGGTGGGCTTCCCGCGGGCAGCACTCTGCCCAGCCTGGGCAGCCAGTGGCCTCGGGGGAGCTTCTCCATCTGGGCAGCATCGCTACCTCTCTGTATTCCTCCCCATGGAGGGGTGCACATCTGCCGATGCTGCTCCCCTGCCTGCCTCGGGCACAGGGCTGTGCAGCTGCAGGACGCAGCAGAGGGCTGGGTGTCCCAGCTGAGCCCCCTGTGTCCTGGAGCCGCCTGCTTCCCAGCCCCCTGATCAGAGCAGGCATCTGCTGCACCCCCATACCAGGCACTGCTCTCTCCGGTGAGAGGCTTTGACAGGAAATTAAAGATTAATGTTCCCCGAGGCACCTGTGCCAGCAGCACCCACGGTACCAAGGACGTGCCTGGCATGGCAACTGGGCTGGGGGGGATGGGGCAGTGGTGCCCAGGGCATGTGGGCAGGGAGCAGGGGGGCTGTGTGGGAGGCAGAGGTGGATATGAGGAGGGAAGGGACATGTTCCCTGGGTACCAAGCCACCGTCACTCCATCGGGCATCCAGAGCCAGGCAGGACAATGCCACCCCGCAGGCAGGGCAGCACCAGGGACGAGGGGGCTAGAGGGGTGGCTGCAGGTCTCAAAGCTCTGCAGAGCCCTCAGAACCCTCCCTGCCTCCTTCAGCATGGGGGCTCGCCTGGCCAGGGAGCCACGAGCCCCTCGAGGGGACACCTTGTGGCAGGCCAAGGGACACCGGTGTCTGGCTAACTGGCTACCTGGCATGGTGAGCAGAGCCATGCAGCTGAGCAGGCAGCGTGATGCCAGCAGCGTTTCCTCTCTCCCGCTGGGAGGGGATTAAGTTCAGCCCAGCTCTGGCTGGCAGCGGCTGTGCCCACATGGCTGCACCCGTGGCTGCAGCTGCTGCCTCGGCTCCAGGCGCAGCTGGGTGCTCCATGCTTGCTGCACCCACCACCCACTCCCATGGCACCCTGACCCTGCTCCCA
Source organism: Microhierax caerulescens (assembly GCA_035590215.1). NCBI lineage: Eukaryota > Metazoa > Chordata > Aves > Falconiformes > Falconidae > Microhierax > Microhierax caerulescens. Next base: position 25,338,525 of record JAVJGJ010000061.1, read on the forward strand.
GGGTGCAGGGCTGTGCCAGACCCCCTTGTGCCCTGCACTGATTCCCATGGGCACACGCTGAGCCTCATGAGGGTGGTGGGACCCATCCCCCCGCTGCCTGCCCTGGGCATGCACCCACCATGACCATGGGTCTCTCCGTGGGAGCACCAGGTGCCTTGGTGTGCAGGGCTGTGGTTTTGTGAAATACGTCCCCTATAAATCCCGCTGGGTGCGAGCCATAATTCTCAATATATTTTCAAATATAGTTCAATTATTTTTCCCATATATCATGGGGAAATTGCATTGGCGAGTGGCGGCGCTAAGCAGGGAGTGCGTGGCAGGGCGGCGTTAATAGGATTGTTCATGGTATTATGCATGAGGTCGTTCAGGACACAGTGGGGAACCTCGCGTGCTCCAGAGAGACGGAAGGAATAAATCAGGCTATTAGCCCAGCACCTTGCTCAGGTCTGCAGGGGATTAATCTCTGCAGCGTGGGGGGATCCCAGCTGGGCTGCCTCCCTGGGCTCCTCCCGGCAGCTCTGTCCCACTCCCTGCCCACATCTGCCCAAAGCTCTGGGGAGCGCAGGCAGCACTGAATGTGCCAGTGTCACCAGAGTGGGTGTGACATGTCACCAGAGAATGGGCATTCCATGACTGCACTCAGGACAGTCCCTGAGCCCAATAGCCAGGCTGGCTGGACACCCTGGGAAGTCCCTGGGTATCTTGGGACCTTCTCTGGAAAAGCTTCATCCTTGGCATAGCCCTTGTTCCAGCCCTGTGTGGGGTGCCAGCAGCTTTGTGCCCCATGCCACACTGCAGGTGGGCAGCACAGGGTGCCCTCGCTGCCTCTCACCATGAGGCAGGTGCTCGGCCAGCAGTAGCTGGGGAGCAGCCGCAGCCTTCAGGACGGGCGCATATAATCAGCCGGGACAGTCACATTTCCTTCGGTTGGCCATGAATATTTATGCAATTTGCACAGAGCTGCCGGAGCCAAGCTGCTGAGCTGGAGGGGAGATGGCTCCCTCCCAAGTCCCATGGGACCTCCCTGGGGCTGGTCCTGCTTGGCCATGTCACTGCACACACCTCCACACTGCAGCTGGTGGGCGGTGAGATGGGAGGTGAGGGTCCTGGGAGCAGTGACCTTGGGCATGGATGCAAGGGAGGGCAGAGTGTCTGAGGCAGGGCTGGGCACTGCTATACTGGGTTTGCAGTGGGAACATCTGCACCAGCCACAACCCACACAAAGAGCACCAAAAGTGGGTCCCAGATGCTGGGCTTGTGGGCTGCCTGTCCGCTGCCATTCCACCCGGGAGAGCCCAGCAGCCTCAGCACTGCCTGGGCTGGTGCCAACAGAGATGGAGCCCAGCATGCAAACAGCAAGAGGTCTTGGTTGTATCTCTCCAGGGTGTCTATTTGGGGGCAACTGGAATTCCTCCAGGACCCACCATCATGGGCTTGTGCTGACACTCAGCCTGGGGCACAGGGAGGGGGCAAGGGACAGCATTGCTGTGGGCTACGGACCGCTCCCCGGGGTGGCCCATGCAGTATCTCCAGGGCTCCTTTGCAGAGGCTGGGCGTCCAGGGCTGCTTCCATGCCTGGAGCAGGCAGGATGCTTGAGGGCTTGGCCCACTCAGAGCAATGAAGGGGTTCCCAGCCTGGCAGATGCCACTCATCCCCTGGCTGGGTCCCTAGGGGGCTGCCCGGCCCTGCAGCCGGTGCCCCACAGCAGGCAGGAAGGCCAAGGATCCACTGGGCAGAGGCAGGGGTGCTCCTCAGCAGCAATGGGGCTGGCAGTGCCAGAGCAAGCAGCGAGTGCAGGTGAGGTTTACAGTAAAGGGAAAAACAAATTATTAATCATGAGAGCAGCCCCAGCCGGGCTGTCAGGGCCGCATGGGCTCATGAATATTCAGCATCGGGCTGAGCACTAAATCTCATTTAAATGTCAGGGACCATTAGGCACACAGGGAGGGGGCTGGGATGGCAGCTCCCAGCTCTGTGCCAAGCCCTGCGCCAGCCGGACAGGCCAGGACCAGGGTGCTGGCACCTGCCTGGTATGGCTGGGCAGGGGCCACACTGGTGCTCAGGGTGTCCCTAGCCCAGTGCCTGGGTGCACCTCAGGGGTGTCTGAGACCCCCTGGCACCTCTGCCAAGCCTGAACATCTGATTGCAGATGGGTGCTGAAAATCCACACTGAGCATCCCACAGTTCCAGACACCAACAGGCACGTGCCCTGCTCCCCCTGGGCAGGGGAACAAATCCTTCTAAATCATCCACCCAGGCAGGCTCAGCCATGCAGGACGCAGTCCCCTGGCCCCCAGCATCCTGGCCAACCCTCCATATTCCTCAAGGCACAGAGGGGCAGCCCCATATCCACCCCTGGGTGTAGAGCTGGTGGGTGCCAGAGGGGTGCCTGGAGGGGTGCCTGTGAGGACCAAGGGGGTGCCAGGGAGGTGTGGACAGCACACCCAGGGCTCTGCACACTCAGCATCCTCCTTTGGAGCCCACTGCGGGGTCCATTCCCTGGTGGCGCCTGTGCACCATCTCTTTCCATGTCAAGTATCCTCTCCTCCTGAGCCACCTGCCTGCACCCAACTACCCATGCTCAGGGTGGCAGCTCCCAGTGGTGCCTGCAGTGGTGGCAGTGGCAGCAGGCAGCAGCAGGCAGCGGGAGGAAGAGAGGCATGCCTGGGCACTGCCTCCCTGTGCTGGCACTCACACTCTCCAGCTCAGCAGGGACCTGGCAATTACACAGATACGTTTAAGTTCTTAATCCTACTGAAGATTATTCCAAGGTCGGGGTGTGAGGCAGGTCCCCATGCACTGCCAGGCTGTGATGCGTCCCTGCTGCCATCTGCCGGGACAGGCCAGCTGAGGTGATGCTGGTACCCTGGCGCACAGCAGCTCTCCCCGTGCCTGGCCCACCAGCACCCCTCCACCTATGGCATGGCCACAACCATGAGCCTGCTGGCATCACCTGCAGGTTTGACCCTGGTGTGGAGGACCCTGCCTGCAGCCTCTCCCAAGTGCTGATGCCAGCGTCTGGTACCTCCCTCGGCCCTCCTGCTTCTCAGCCCCATCAGGTCCCTGTTGTTGCCCCACTGTGCTCCATGGGAGGCTTAAAGGGTGGCCTGAGCTATCCAGAGGGATGAGGAGACCTTTGAAGAGGAGTCCTCTCCAGCGGGGCTCAGGGTACATCTTGGACTTGCCATGGATGTGGCCAGGGATCCAAGGCTGCTGTGTGCCTTTCCAGGACATCGAAGATGAGAGCTGCAGAGGAATGTCTTAGCCTGGGTCTGAGGAACCCTGGTGACCAAAGAGATGGCTCACAAGCTCTAAAATTTTATCATCACTGGCACTGGCGTGTGATGGTCTAAGAGCAGCACATGGCTTGAAGATGGTGCAAACCAACATGGGGGCAGGCCTGAAGCTCCCTGGAGAGCAGGATCATTAACCTCAGAAGCTCATTCCCTTGGGTCATGCTGGGGTCTCCTCCAGGCACCTTTACGGTGCTTTATGAGGCCATTGTCCCTGCCCGAGGCGGGTTGTGTGGTGGTAACCTAAAAGGAGGGAAGGTGCTTAAGAGATAGAAGAAGCGCTTGGGCCGGGTATCAGCACCCAGGATTCTCCCTCCTGCCCTCTGCACCGCTCATTGGAAATCATCACCTGCTCCCCAGCGTGGCTGCAGCCCGACAGCTGATGGAGCCCTGCAGGACCTGGCATTTCCTCCCTGGGAAGATGCGTAAGTGCTGCAATCCATCACTGTCCTCTCTCCAGTGGCAGGCCAGCTGGGCTGGGGGAACTGGGCCTTGCGGGGGTGGGGCTGGCATTACCAGCCAGAGGCAGCGGGACTCCATGGGGCCAGTCCCAGGGGACAGTGGGAGGGTGATGCACGCTGCACCTTTGGGTGCTCTCTGACCACACTCAACCATGTGCACCCAGGACTGGCACCAGGCTCACCCTGCTGGGCAGGAGTAGAGCCTGGGGCAGCACCATGCGTGCCTTTCACCCACAGAGTCCCTGCATCCCGCAGTCCCCTCAGAAAGATGCTTCTCCAGTCTGGCACACTCCCTCCTGCTGCAGGATGAGCTGGGGACCAGCACTGGGATCTCCTGCTTTCCCCTCATCCAGCTACCCAGCTGAACAACCATCTCACACACCAGCATGCAGACACACCAGCCTCTGCAACCCATCCCTCTACCCCACCGTGCCCCCCGCCGC
>JAVJGJ010000061.1:25342822-25354636 GCA_035590215.1 Microhierax caerulescens
CACCAGCATGCAGACCCACCAGCCTCTGCAACCCCTCCCTCTCCCCCACCGTGCCCCCCTCCTCTCACACCCCCAAGCCCCACAGAGCTGCCCACATCCCAAACCCTTGCATCTCCTCCTGTTACTGGTTGGGAAGGCAAAAAAAAATATTAATGATTATTAGGAAGAGCTAAAGCGGAATTGCAAATGTTATTTCTCCGGTAGATGGATGATAGCAGGGTGGATGATAGATAGCTGGATGGATGGATCTCTCTCCCTCCAAGCTGTAACCCCCTTCCAATCGCTCCCTCTGGAGCACTGCTGTCACCTTGTCTCTGCTCAGAAGGGCTTTTACTGGCTCACTGGGGGATGCACGAGAACAGGTTATTAATACATGGAGAGGGGGATGGAATCCATTTGACTTGAAAATAGCTGAGAAACTGAACTGCACTTTTAAAATCTGCTTTTAATCAGAAGGAAAAGAAGAGAAGTTTGAACAATTAGGGAGTAATGAAGAGCTTCGGAAAAAAAAAAGCTCTCTGAAGATTAGCTAAGGTTTTTACAGCACTTGGAGAATTTAAATAGCTATGCCGGTATTGAGCAAAATGGTACAAATATTCCCTGTGAAAATCACAGGCAGTGGGACTGACGGCGAGTGCCAGAGCCTGGATGTCCACAGGCAGGCACAGCGCCGGCTTGCTGTGAGCAGCGATGCTGTGCTGCCTGCATGCCAGGGCAGGCAAGCAGCTGGCAGCGGCAGGGCTCACCCCTCACCCCCTGCCCATGAGAGGTAATGAGAGCACGGCCAGGAGGGACCCCCAGCTCAGCCGTGGGTGGAGAGCTGTGGCGGAGGCTCATGCTGAGAACGCAACCTCCGTGGCAAGGCCCATCCCAGCCACTCCAAGACCTCGGTAAGGGGAGCAAGGGTGATGCCCCACAGATTTGGGGCTTGGTGGGCTGGGGATGCCCATCAGATGGTCATGTTGACAGCACATCCCTGGAGGAGAGCGCATGGAAAACATCCTTAGGTACTCCCACGGCACACACGTGCGGCGGGCAGCATCCCCTGCCCCTAGCCGACCACCAGCCCCCACCATGCATGGAAGCCTGCAGGTCAGCCCATCCAGCCCCAGCATGCCAGAGGCTGCTCCCCACCAGTACCTGCTAAGGGCCCGTCACTGGGAGGTGAGTGTGGGGGCTGCACAGCCGTGCACAGCAGCAGCTGGGTAATTTTCATGCTAAGTGAAAAGTAAAGTGCACAGACTCTTTATTAGAGCGAGCACGGTGCGGGGAACAATGAAGGCAGTGATGATCGTTAACTTTCTAATCGGAGGAGAAAAGTCCTCAATGCAATTTTTATGGTAATAACATCGACACTAAAGATAATTGCTCCCCGCGTCGCGCTTAGCGCCAGGAAACTGTTTGGGAAAAAAACATTAATTTGCAGGAACTGAGCCAAAGTTTCCTTAAGGCAGCTGTTCCCTGTGCCACCCTGCCCCCAGTCCATGCCAGCACTGCCCGCTGGCCGACCTCCTGCCTGTCCCCACCTTACCCATACTGGCACCCCTCGTCCCTCGTGCTGGCCAGGCTGGGTTTGCACCGTGCTGGCACTGGCTGGTGGCATAGGCCTCTCCCAGCATCGGTCCCTGGGGCTCAGCTCAGCAGGAGATGCTGGAGGCGGTGCAGCCCACCTCTGCGGTGGTGGAAGAGGGCCAGGAACATTTTGGGTGACGTGATGGAGTAGTGCTTGTGCTGCGGCAAAGGGGACGGGCAGGGCTGCCCCGCGTGCCGGGACCACCGCAGGCAGGGAGGGATGGGAGCTCGTGCTCCCTGGGGAATAATAAGCACAGGAGAAATTACAGCCAGGTGACATTTTAACGAGCTGGTGTCCTGCGTGGCATTAATATTCCAGTGGCTGCAATTCCCTGGTGGGCGTTTGAGAGATGAAAAAAAAAAAATCCCAGCCCAGTAAAATCAAATAAATAAATCTCTGCCTAAGCGTGGCGTCTCCCCCGCCCCCGGCACGGAGCGGGCGGCACGCGGTGTGATTTCCCCTGTGATCCCCTGCCGCCAAGCAAGCAATCGGCTCATCTTCGAGCACGGCAGCGGGATGATTTATCCCGGCTCCTGGCGCCCCGGCTGGGGTGAGAGCGTGGGGCTGGGGATGATGCATTGGGCAGGAGCAGAGGTGGCAGCAGGGGGGAGGCCGGAGAGCAGGGCACACACAGAGGCCACCATTCATTCCTAAATTAATTTTAATATTTGACAAATCAAATCTACTTAGGTGAGCCGTGGGCCATGCAAGGCAGATTTATGAGGGTTTGGGGCTGTCGGCTGCGTGTGTAGCCCGTGCTGCCCGGCAGGGCTCTGGCACGCACAGCATCGCTAATTCCCCCCTCCCCGAGGGCAGGGATTCAGCTGGCGTGTCCAAGCCTCATGACAGCAGCAAGAAAAATGTCCCGGCCTCTAAGTCCTGGCTTATTAGGCTGGCAGAAGTGATGGGCCCTTTGCCTGTCCCAGCTCTGAGCCCGCTGGCAGAGCTGGCAGCCAGGACACAGCACTGGCCACAGCTGGAGGTGGTACCCGATGTCCGGGACGTCCCTAGGAGCTTGGCTGAGCCAGGGAAGCGCAGTCAGTTCTAGCATGCTGGAGACTGCTCTCCCCTCTGCAGGGCTGGAGCAGTTTTCCGTGGGTTGGGGGCTGTTACAAACCTGCAGCCTGAGGAGTGGCACTGGGAGCTGGAGGTGGTGCAGGGGGTGCATGGAGCCATTCCCCCACAGGGTCATTTCAGTCCCAGCGCCACCGCCAGCCTGCAGATTCATGGGACCCGGGAGGTGACAGGAAACCTGATAGATTTTAAGACAGCAACATGCCCTGAATCTGTAAGGTGCCTGAGTAGGCAAGACAGGGAATCCAAAATGTTTACAGCCTCAGGGGACATGGTGACAGGAGCAGGAAGGGCAGGCTGGGTTGCCTGGGATGAGCTGGCTGCACCGGGGAGAGACCAACAGCATCCCTGATGTGCTATTGGAAATCCCTCTCTCATCGTGGCATCTCCCCAGCAGCTTTGTGGGACCAGCTGGGGACACTCAGGGTGGCCCAATGTCCCGGTGCTGAACCCACTCCTGTGGCAAAGCCCTGGCATGGGGGGCTCCCCTGGGCTGCAGAAGTCTTGTGGTGATTCTGGAGAGGGGTCTTCAACTCTTTCTGCCCTGTGGGTGGGGACCAGCCTGTACTTGGTTGGGGTTTTTTTGCTGACTCCTTTATTTGGCACAATTGGGCTCACTGTGCCCACGTGCCCACCCAGGGAGACCGGGGCTGCCCTCAGCCAGCACTTGCCTGGATGATGCTACTACAGAGACAAAGCACCGGGCTCTGTGCTGAAAAGCCCCATGTCTGCCTGCAGCCTCAAGCTGCGGTGTCTCAAGGGGCTTGCAGCACGTCCCTGTCAAAGGGACCTACAGTGGCACATGGCCTGCGGCAGGACAGGCAGCCTTTCCAACTCCCCAACTCCTCCAGCAGCCCAGAGGCAAGCGGTATGCAAAGCTTGGACCAGCCTGGAGCCCTGGGTGGCTCCACTGCCTGCCCTGCCTGTGCCTCCCCCAGCTCCTGCTCTGCTGGTAGCAAAGCCCTCCACCTGGAGAACAGCCGAGGCCACCGGAGGGATGTGAGAGATGGGAGAGACAATCTGTCCGCAGGGATGACATGCACGCCTACACCCAGCAATTCTTACAGTATAAAACAGAGACCTCAAAGATCTCAAAGGACTAGAAGAAACATCTACAAGTTGCCTGGGCCAGTAGGGACCAGCTGTGAGAAGTGACAGATATAAAGAGAAGGCAGTTTCTAGCATCTCTTTTCCCCTGTGTTTGACCGGCCTCCAGACTGGGCGCCGGAGCCAGTTGCTGCATCCCAGCGTGTCCCTGCAAAGCAGGATGCAGTAGGATGGATAGAATGCTGTGCCTCTGGGGCTGCAAGTCTGCAGCAGCACTGTCCCTAAGAGCTGCACACAATTCCTGGTCGCTCTCGCTAGCCCAGCTCCAGCCCCATGGGTGCCACATCCACAGCAGAGGCAAACTGTGCTGGCCCCAGCGATACGCAGTCTGTGGGGAGGTGGGGCGACTGGCTGGTGGGCACCGTGTTACAGCTCCAGCTCTCAGCAGAAGCGTATGCTCTCATAAAATATCTACATTTGGATGCAGAGATTTCCAGGGATCCGAAAACACTGTGCTGATAATTAAACATCTGTTCTGCATTTGTCTGTCTTCCTGCCACGACATCGCTTCAACCCTCGCTCTCCCATGCCTGTCCTCCGGCAAGCACTCAGGACTGGGACGTCATCCCCCGCTCACCGCTCTGCCCCAGTCTGGAGGCACAGCATCCCAGGCCATGGGTACTGGGAGAGAGAGGACAGCTCCAGGCACCCCTCAGAGCAAACAGTAGCTTCACTGCCAGCACCTGCAGCCTCTGCAGGGCTGCAAAGCCGACAGCCTGCTGTGTGACTTGTACCAGCCCAAACAGTTTCCCCGAGCCCCACTGTGCATTGCCAGCCAGTGCTTGTCCATGTACAGTCCCCTGGGCTGAGCAAGCAGCTGCCACCGCCATCCTGCAACCAGGAGAGCATCAAAACAACTTCCAAATTGATCTCTGAGACTCTTCTGCAAGCCCCAGTCACGTCCTGCTAGGAGCAAGCGTCCGCTCTAGTTACTGTCTCCTAGGAGAGCACCGAAGGCTTCAGGCTGTCACAGGAGGAGTGGACCCAAACATGACATCTCCATGGAGCCCAGGGTATGGCAGGCAGGGCCACAGTGCTGCTGAGCAGATGGCACCGGGGCCTGGATCGATGGGACCCAGCCAGGTCCCATGGGGGCTCTAACAGCTCATATAGGGCAGGGCTGGTGGTGGCATGAGCCAGGGACAGGGAGGGGTCCCTTCCCCAGCTGTGGTTCCCCTGGCTGCAGCTGTGCCTGCACCCCTGCCCAAGCACCCAGCAGGGCAGAGCTGAGGCAGCTGCATGCTGCCTTCACGGCTGGCCCCAAGGGGCCACATCCTGCCCGCACTGCACTCCGTGCCTGGCCACTGGTGACAAGCCCAAGCACTCTCAGTGCCAAGCCAGCCAGGCACTGCCACCTCTTCCCTGGGACCCACAGCCTGGCAGGGTGCCAGCATCCATGGGGACAGCACCCTGCTAGGGTGGGGGGACAGGGAGCTTGGGTGGGTGCAAAAATGTGGGAGGCTCAGCGGGGTGTGCCGCAAGTCCTGGGTGTAGCACCCCAGCACGCCCCAGCCACCTGCTCCCCCTTCACCAGGGATGACCCTTGTGCCAGCAGCGCAGCCTCATCCCTTGTCTCCTGCCGGCTCTCTGCCCTTGCCTCCTGGCCACCATGATGTTTGTCACACCTGTCACCATGGCAAGGGAGAGATTAGCTGTAGACCCTCCACTCCCGCCCCAAGCCACTGATTCATATTCATGAGACTTCAAAGCATCTTGCCTGGCTCTCCTGCACCAAACCTAATCCTCTGCTGCAGCACCGTGCCAGCAGCCCTCACTCGCAGCACGGAGCCAGCAGCTGGCAGCCCCAGAGCCCTCCTGACCTGGCCAGCAGTGGCCATGCAGCCACGCACCCACTGGTCCTGCTTCCCCACGGCAAGCCTAGCCCATGATCACGGGGGAATGCTCTGCACCCTGGGGGTGCTGACATGGGAAGCCACAAAAATCAGGGATCAGCAGCGTGGAAGCAATGGTCTGTGAGTCCTCACCTACAGCTGTCTGTCCCTCCGCCCCTCCAGAGGAGAGGGCTGTGCCCACAGCACCCTGCCTGGGCTGCCAGTCCAGCAGCATCCCTGTATGGATCGCAGCGATACCGCCGTAAGTCCTGGCACCCCACAGCCCCCCTGCACCCCCTCCACAATCAGCAGAGGCAGCAGGAAGGGGCTTTTGAGCGCACAGCCTCACCGGGCAGCCTGCCTGCACTTGCCAGCAATGGATCCTGCGGCATGGCACCGGCGCAGAAGTGGTGGGAAGCATGCTGACAGCCACAGCATTTGGAGGTGCAGGCAGGACCAAAGCAAGCAGCTACCCCCAGCCCACCCCCACAGAGCAGTGGGACAAACGGGGGAAGAGGCACCCAGAGGTGCCCTCCCATCACCCTGCTGCAGTGCGGATGCAGGCAGGGCTGCCGACCCCTACAGGCACTAGTGTTAAGTGGGCCACCCCCACATCCAGCTCATCTGCTCCATGGCCAGATCACATCAGGGCCAAACACAGCCAGCCCTGCATGGAGCACCGGTGGCATCACAGCACCCGCCGGTGCTGGCAGACCTACGGCACTGCTGGTGCCGGGAAGGTGCTGGCTCGGCGCGCAGGTCCTGGCGGTGGGCGGGCGGCGGGTCCCCCGCGGAGCTGTCTCCTCCAGATGGCGAAGGCCATTAGAGCTGCTCTTGCGCGCACGGAGCCATAAAGTTTATGGGCCTCATCATTTAGCTGTAATGGAAATAGTTAAATCTGTCTCTGTTTAAGCAAACTCTGCCCTCGTGGGAGCGCTTGGGTGGGCAGGCAGGGGAACCCAGCGGGCAGCAGGCGCCTGCACTCACCACCCGCCGCCAGGGCAGCTGGGGCAGCCAGCCCTGGCATCCCACCCAGCACTTGGAATGTCCCCATCATGCCAGGATGGGGACAGGCGTCTGACGCTCGCGTGGGAGCTCTCTCTGCGCTGCCAGCCCCAGTGCCTGCATTTTCCCCGTGGTGCAGGGAAGGTGGGAGCCACATTTGCGGCAGCCAGGCAGGATTTGGGACTGCAAATTCCGTGCCAGCAGGAGCTGTGAGGCGATGTGCAGGCAGGAGGATGCCTGCCTGCTTCAGGCAGGGTACCTGCAGCTGCATAGGGGTGAGGTTGGGATTTGGCAAGTGCAGACATGCTGTGCACAGGCAGGTGCTTTGGCTCAGCAGTCCCCAGGCAGAACACAGCCTGGAGCCTGCCGGAGCCCACTGCATGGAGCAGAAGACATGATGCCTTGAAAGCCACTTTTCATCCCTCACCCGGCACCTCAAGGAGCTGGGTAGGGGGATATGATTCCAGCATAGTCCAGATTGCCCTAGCTCTTGAAGTAGGACTGCAGCAGGGAGCAGGGTGGGAGCAGCACCCCGCTGTGCCTCACAGCACCCCTCAGCCCTGGCCTGGGGTGGGAGGCTGGACCCCCCGCTGGGAAGCTGCCAGTGTGTTTATGGAGGGCCAGTTCCTCTCCACCATCACATGGGGCAGGTAGGTGTGCCGACCCCAAAGCTGTAGGACAGCTTGGTGGCACCTGCCCCACATGCAGGGTCTCAGCTCAGCACCCCATGCAACCTGCCCCCTGCCTTGCATCTCACCCGGGATGGGGTGAAACCCCAGAGCTGCCCCTGTTGCTGGAGCGGTTCTCCCCACCCATACTTAGCCATGGTGGTGGTAGGAGCTACCCTCTCCCCAGCATGCAAAGCATGATTAATTACAGAGTAAGTTGTTAATATTCACAGCTAATTAAAGATCCTTATCATGAATAATGGAGCTCGCTCTCCAAATTATGGGACAAGGATGGAGGAGGGGGTAAAAAGCCCTGTGGAAAGAAGGGGCTGCAGGGGGACAAAGCTCTGGGGAATGGGCAGGGGCACAAGGGGCAGTGGTGGTGCAGTACCCTCCCTGTGAGATGTCTGGGTCTGGCAGTGCCCTGGTCAGGGATGCAGTGATGGGCAGAAACCAGGGTAGCAGGCACTGGGGCAGGCAGGGGATCCAGCCACAGTGGAGCGGGGGCCAGGAAGCCATGGACGCTCGAGACACCCGGTCTTGCACATCTCCCCATGGAGCAGGGGCTGTCCCAACTTGGTGGCACAGAGCCCCTGACCCAGCTAATCCCTAGCAGCTGTCCAGCACAGGGCTGGGATGGGGCTGCCTGGTCCCCAGCAAACAGGCGGGAGGGGATGGCACCAGCATATTGCCTGAGCTCCTGTTATACAAATGAAAGGGTTTTAGTGGGAAAGACTCCGGGAGAGTAATACATCTCCCATATTGATCGCAGGCCAGGGACCAAGGCACGGCTTAAACAGTAATTGATTTCTAGCCGCCGAGATGTGTTGGGGAGCATTGATTTAACAGCACTGCAGACACACTGCTACTAATCTGATTAAAGTATTTAGCAGAAATGTTATTCTTTAAAAAAAAAAACAGAGGGAGGTGATGGTGCTGCCCAGGGCCAGAGGGCTGAGGCAGGACTGTGGAGCAGGGGCAAGCTAGCACCCCGCTGGCAGGGGCCTGGGGACAGCTCTGTGCCTGCACCCCGGTGAGGGTGCAGCTGCCTTGGGACACATCTCCAGCCAGCTGTGCTTGCACCTGTTCTCACCAGAGCTGCCAAGGATGCGTGCTAGTCCAGCAGGACGCGGGTGAAGCAGAGCCAAGGATGTGTGCTGGGAGCACAGGCAACACGTGGGCCAGTGCCAGGGTGGCCACTTGGGGACAGAGCAGATGAGGGAGGATGTGGAGGCAGCCCACAGAGGTGGCCTCAGTTGGAGGGACACTCTGCTAGCAGTGTGCACATGGCCGACACTGGTGCTCCAGCAGCCAGGGAGGTGCAGGAGCCAAGGTCTGGCAGTGCCTGCAGCCCCAAGCCCCTGATCTTTGCAGCATCGCAGGGCAGGGAGGGGATGCTGAGCCAGGGGACCACTGATACTGGGAACCAGGAATGCTGGCCCTCCAGTCATGCAGCATCCCCATGCATGGTCCTTTCCCCACCTGGTGCCCTGTCACAGGCAGTCAGGCCATTGCGGGGAGCTCTCACATGCCACGCCCTCCTGTCCCTGTCCTGCTTCACTGCTGAGAGCTGGGAAGGATGCTGTGGTGGTGGGGATGGGACTCCCCCATACCATTCCCAGCCCCACAGAGAGGCACCAGCTGAGCAGGTGGAGGGGTTCGTGCCACTCCCCATCACACACATCAGCCCAGTTAATTAACAGGCGATATCAAACAAATAAATTATTCCTGCTTCCTATTGATTCTAATTTACTGGCCCCTGGAGAGCCCATGCTCATTTATCCCACCTGTCACCCCTGCTTAGCAGCTGCACTAACATCTGCCCTGCTCCCTTCACCTCTCCCACTCCTTCACCCTCAGGGCAGAGCTGGGCACAGCCCCGGGACCCACGCTGCCTGATGCCACCGCCTGTCATCCCCTGGGATGCAGCTGCAGTCCAATCTGCTGTTACTCCCAGGGATGACGGATGCCCCAGCACCAGCAGCACAGAGAGGGAGGCTGGTTGTCCACACTCATGGCACCCTCTGCCTCCCTAGGGATCAGCTTCATCGAGGGATGCTTGGGTCCCTGCCAGCCCTTTCCCCTCCCCAGCACCACCAGAAAGGGTGGGGACACTGGTTCTGGCTGCCCAAGCCTAGCCCCAGCTCCCCATGGGCATCTGGGCCACCAGCGCAGGCTGTGCCCAGCAGGACAGGAGCCAGATTTCCCCACTGTCCTAGAGAGAGTCCACCACTGCCCTCGCACCAGCTTTTGACGTCTGCCTCATCTGTGGGAGGTTGATCAAAGCCCAAGTCCCTCCCAGCCCCCGCCCCTATGGAAGCCGGATCAATAAATCAATCCTGGCTCAGCTGCTGACTGCACAGCCCTTTGCTCCTGAGCAGGTTTGGTTGGGAGATCCTGGGGAGGCACAGGGTCCTGGCATCCACCCTGCCTGCTTCGGGGGCTCAGCTCATGGCTAATGCCACATTGGGCTAATGACACATCACCCATACCAGCCTGGGCTCTTGGCAGCCCCTGGCAGCCAGACCTGCCTTCTGCTTGGGTCTGAGCAGCACCCAGTGATGGGTCCTTGTCCTCCCCTGGCCAGGGCACCAGTGCCCAGCGCTGCCTGCACAGGGCTGGGCTTTGTCTGGCAGAAGCCCCAGGGGTTGCATGCACCAGTGCAAGCGGCAGCATGTGTGCCCTCCCCTGGGCACAAGGACTCGTGCTGGCTGAGCTGGGGGATGCTCAGGGCAGCAGCCTGCCTGCACGGAGCCAGCTGCAGCGAGAGCAGCGCTGGCCTCACCTCAGCTCCGGCGAGCGACCAGCCATGCCGTACCGGGACAGCTGGTGGCTGGCCAGGGTTGGGATGGGGCTGTGAGCATAGCCCGCCTGCCTGCTGCTCCAGGCACTAGCGCTTTCCAGAACTGGCTGAGCTGGATTTCCTTGGGTTGGACGGATTAAACTGATCCCGGCCAGACGCCAGTGGCAGGCTGCTTGCCACGTGCCCGTGGTCCGAGCCTGCCTGGAGTGTCTGGTGCTCTGATGGGGATCAGCCAGCATCTGGCTTGGAAAGGAACACACAGAACACTGGAATCACTCCTGGGGACCCTGCTGAGCCCCTGGTGTTGTCATCTGCCCCTCCCCAAGCCCTTGGATGTCCCCCGAGCTGCGCTTCCCTTGCAGAAAGTCGAACAGCCGCAGCCCCGCCGCTGTGCCGAGGGGTGGGTGAAGAAGAGCAGCAGCTGCTGCTGCTGAGCCCTGCTGCCAGGGTGGCCGAGGCCAGGGGGTCCGGCAGGAGACACTCACCTCGGGGCGATTCATCCCAGGTGGCTAGCAGGAGCAGCCGGAGAGCCAGGGCTGCCTCAGCCGAGCTGGGATGTCTCCTCCAGAGCCAGCCCATCACCCTGGCCTCCAGCCCTTGGCTGAACCCACGCACCTGATCCCACAGAGGCACTCCTTGGGGATGGAGCCCGGCTATGCCCGCAGCCGGGAGCTGCCAGCCCCCGCACCGCTGCCCCACCGACCCCTGTAGGGCCACGGGGGCCTGGCAGGGTGGGCGGCTGCCTCTCCCCGCTGGCGCGGTGGTCCCACAGCGGCGTGCGGTGGGGCACGTGTGGGAGGAAGGGCTGGCAGCGGTGGCTGGGAGATAAGCTCCCCTCTCATCCTCATCGCCTGTGACGAGAGGGAGATTTATGGCTCCGAGCTGCGATTTGTGCGCTGCTCCAGCACACGGTATTGATCACTCCTGGTTTCTCTTGCTGCTCCCTCACCTCCCAGCCCCTCCTGCCTGGCTGCCTGGTGAGGTGGGCAAACCAGCCCTGCCTGTTAACTCTTCCAAACCTGCGGACCCCCGGGTCCAGGCACCCCTCAGTGCTGCAGCAGCCAGGGCAACGAGGAGCACCCCCAGCCCAGGCTGGCCGGGATGCCAGGGCCTGTCTCTTGGGAGGGTGGCAGGATTTTCCCAGCCAGGGCTCAGCACAGGGTGGGCAGGGGTAGTTTGGCTGGGTTGGCAATGGGGAGCATCTGCTGGCCAGGAGAGGGACCAAGCCCAGGGGGGGAGGAGAGGGGGGAGAACTGGAGAAGCCAAGGGTACAGGGATGGCAGGCAGTGATAAGGGGACAGCAGGAGGGGATGGGGCATGGTGCCAGGGATTAGCGCTGAGTGTACAGGGAGGGTGGGTGGTGACAAAGGGACGGTGCTCAGGGGACAGACAAGGTGAGGCACCCAGGGCACACGGCCAGTAATGTGCACTGAGCAGTCCCAGGGCCAGCTGAGGGGCTGATGCTGAGGAGGTGGAAATGGGGGGCAGCCGAGGGGGAAAGGGGTGGGACTGCAGGTGGCTCTGCAGCAGCAGCAGGAAACGATGTGTGAAATGAAGAGTTCCTGCCCAGTGCCCAGAGGGAGCGTGCAGCATACTGAGCAGGGCTGGGGCTGGGGAGGGGGCTGCAGGGGAGTGCATGGCCGAGGGGGTCCCCAGCACTGCATGGGTACCCTGACTAGGGGGGTGGCTTTGCAGCACAGGTCTGTGCCCCTCCTGCAGGGGAGGACGGAGAGGGGACTCTTGGCATGGGAG
>JAVJGJ010000061.1:25354736-25366214 GCA_035590215.1 Microhierax caerulescens
TCCTGCAGGGGAGGAAGGAGAGGGGACTCTTGGCATGGGAGCTGTGGGTGGCTGCTGTGGGGCTGGAGGCTGTGGGGGGCATGGCCTTGCTAGATCAAGCCCTTATTGCCCCCCCTCCGAGACTCCCCGGCCCCGTGTACCCACTACCCCCTCCCCACTTGCTGGTTTCCCGCTGCTCCACGGAGGTAATTAAATCCGCTATTTCGGCAGGTTCCGCATCCCCTGCCAGGCGGATCCGCAATCAGCCTTGAGAGGACCTGGGGCTCCCCCACCTGCGCGGCCCCTCCTGCCCTCCCCGCACCAGGGCACCTTGCCTGGCCCTGCCGCTTCTGCCTGCACCCCTGGGGACAGTCCTGGGTGTTCACAGGCAGGGGCAATATGCTTCTCTCCTGTGTTGGTCACATCTCCTCTGTCAGCTCCAGTGTTGTAGCCCCATGCCAGCTCCTCTGGTGGGGTCAGACCTGTCCCCAGAGCCAGCCTGGCTGCAGAGGGACCTGTCCAGGGGGTGGCACAGACCCCAAGCACTGACAGAAGCAGCTCCCCACTGGCTGCCCCACCTCCAGCTCCCCATCCATCCCTGGTTCCGATATTATTGTCTTCCCGCTGCACCCGGGGAAGCTTTAAATAATTCACGGAGGTGAGCTCGAGCACAGATGCTCCCGCAGGCAGCTGGGTGTGAGCAGGCAGGCAGCGGCTGGGCGGCAGAGATAGCGGTGCCATCCCTGCCGGCTGCCCAGGGTCTGCTGGCACCTGACAGCCACGGAGGAAGGGCTTGGGCTTGGCATTCACAGAGGAAGAGCAATGACAGCATCATCCTGAGACAGCTCAGCAGAGGTGGCAGGTGAGCAGGGTACCTGGGGAGCCCCACACCATGCTGCCCCCCATGCCCAGCCCTGTGCTGTGCCCCCAGCCTGGCCAGCTCTCCCCCCACCCTCCCTGCTGCCCCCAATCTCCTATGCAGAATCACAGACCGATTCCTGAGAAAGCCTGTTGTTACACTGGCAGCTCTGGCTATAAATTCTGATCAATAATTTAAGGAGGTAAATCCATTAATAGAACGCTAAAATACCCCCTCGCATTTGAAGCACAGAGGTGGGAGTGAAGGAAGGTGAGGGTGCCTGGGTGACCTGCACAGCCACCTCCTGGTCCCACCAAAAGCTCTGGCGCTACCAGTACCAGCACGGTGGGGAAGGTAGCAAGCTTTGCTGTGACTAATCACCAGCTGTGCCAGGAGAGGGGAGGGCAGCATCAGTCAGGAAGCAGGGTTATTGATGGACTCCAAGGCTGCTATTACCTGCCAGCCCTGCTATTACACACACCATCACTCAGTGCGTGGCTGCGGCCGCCACGCCAGCCCCTCGGCAGCATCTCAGACTGCACTGGCTGGGAAACCCCCTAGAAACAGGTATAATTAGACAGATCCTGCTCACCAGGCGTGTTTCAGCTGCAGCCCCGTTACCTGTGCTGCTGGCTACACATTGCATTGATGCTGTTCAGTGCTGCCTGAGTCACCCTCCAAGTCCCGCATCCCCAGCCCCACAGTGAGCCAGCACCAAGCAAACCCCATAACACATCCCTGCTTGACCTCAGCGCCTTCTCCATCCTCCACAGCCAGCCTGGCCCCGTGCAGCCTGCCTCAGCTGCGGGCAGGAGACAGCCCCTGCCAGCCTGGATGAGGGAGCTGGCCTTCCCCACCCGCAGGTGATGCTCTCAGAAGTCACCGTGCTGTGATGGCAAGAGCCCACCGCAACCCGGCTCATTTCAGGAGGATTAGTCTGTGATCCCCCACTGCTCAGCCCCAGGGAGGGCAGCTCCGGGAAGCGGGGAAGGTGAATTTAAGGGAGATTAACCCTGGTCCCCAGTGGGATGGGAAATGGAGGTACATCTGCTCAGCCAAATGGAAGGAACAGCTGCCCCATGGGGAAGCAGATAAAAATAGGCTGACATTTACCTGCCAGCCCTGAGCAGAGTGGGTAGAGGGCACTGTGACCAGGCTGTGTCCACTGAGGGATGCAGGCATCCATTTGAGTGCCAGGTACTCACCAGCCGCTGTCCTGCTTAGGCTATAGGGACAGCATGTGGCATGCAGCTGCGTGGCTGTGTGCCTGCAGGGCAGTGTCCCAGCACTGGAGACAGGGGGTCCCACCGAGGCAGGCTTGCATGCAGGGCACATGCAGGCATTGATGCTGGGGCGATGGGGCAGGGAGCTGTGTGTGCCAGTGTTGTGGTGTGCTCAGGGCTGCCTGTACACGGACATGGGCAGCAAGGTGGCAGGCAGCAAGGTGGGCAGCTGTGGCATGGGAAGGAGGGTGAGCTCAGGGCAGGGCTAGTGCCTGAGCATGGAGCCTGATGGAGTACTCATTCTTCCTAGGGGGATGGTAGTGAAGAGAATAGGCAGGGCTGGGATCCCCAGCAGAGGTGCCCTGGGAGATGCCCAAGGAAGGTGAAGGAAATCCACCTGGGCACCCTTTCCTGCAACCAGCAGAAAGAGGCTTCTTCACCTGTCTGAAGCCCTGCAGCCTGGGCTGGCAGCACTCTCTGCCCTGCTCAGGAGCCAGGGAACACCACAGTGGCTGCTCTCACCTCTCCATCTGCCTGCAGCAGCCCCTGTCTTCCCAGGCACCACAGAGCAGAGCTGAGTATCCTTCTGCGATGGCGTTAACATTCCCATCAGTGCTGGCAGCTCCTCCTTAGGATGGCACTTGCCTCTTTACAGCCATCTCCAAGCAGCACAGGCTGGCTGCCCCTCAGTCACAGAGGTCAGGACACCTCCTCCAGCATTGCTGGCTTTGCCTCCCACCACCAAGCAGATGTTGACCTTGCCATGTGACCAGCAGCTCAGGGTGCCTGTCCCAGCCAAGGCTGGTCACCCAGGTCCTCAGGACTGTGACAGCCCTGTGAGTTGCTGGCACTTTTGTCCCTGAGGCATAGCAGCACCCAGCACTTGCCTGGCCTGGAGCACCCAGACC
This sequence comes from Microhierax caerulescens, assembly GCA_035590215.1. NCBI lineage: Eukaryota > Metazoa > Chordata > Aves > Falconiformes > Falconidae > Microhierax > Microhierax caerulescens. The sequence goes on from JAVJGJ010000061.1 coordinate 25,357,706, forward strand.
CAGTGAGCCCCAGGCCAAGCCCTCACTACCAAGAAGCCAGCGCATGGCTGTAGGTGGGAAGGGTTAACAGCTGTGAGAGCAGAGCCTCCCCTTCCTCCCCCTGCTCTGTGTTTTACAGGCCGAGCTATTACTAGGAAATGTTCCCATCAGCACCATTGATCCTCTTGTTTACAGCCCCGTAATCCTCAGCTGTTGACTCAGGAGCAAAGGAGAGAGGAGGGAGGAGGTGGTTTCCTCTTGGGCATTGCCTCTGCCCTGCCTGCAACCCTGTGCAATCCCGCCTGGCTCCAGTGCCGTGGCCAACGTGCACCCAAGCCCTGCGGCATCTGGCTGGGCACTGGGCTCTCCACAGCTGGTGGGGAGACCATGGAGGGTGGCACAGTGGCAGGAGCTCAGCGGTGGTAAAGGCCCCACATGAGCTGGCCCACGCTGGCGGCTGCGGCTCCCCCTTCACCAGTAGCACCGTCCTGGTGGGTGGCTGTGTCTCCCGCCAGCTGCCCCCCAGCTGGGCGCAGGGCCCTGCATGGCAGCCCTGCTTTGTTCTCATTTGTGTGATGAGCGGAGCCATCACACTAAATCAGGGACCCTCCCAGCTCTGCATCTGCCAAGCCAGGACAGCCCAGCACGGCAGCGGGTGCCTGCTGGATGCCCCAGGGAGGCTGCAGGCAGGGTAGGCAGCCCCCCAGGCAGCCAGAAGCACAGCAGGGCTGGGGTGCCAGCTCCCCGTGTTGGGGTGCTGGCCTCACACAGCCCTGTCTGGTTCTGCCCCTGTGTGCCAGCTTTCCCCACCCCAGCAGGGCTCGGGTGGCTCCCTGGACCTGTGCAATGGGACTGTGGCTCTCTCTTGCCCTTGATTGAGCTGGGATTGTGCAAACCTGTGCCAAGCATCTGAGGCAAGGGCGTTTGCATGGCATCCATCACTGGGACTTTCATAAGCTTTTGTAGTTCTTCCAGCTCCGATAACACTACAGTCAGGTCACCTCCCTGTGCTGGTGCCTGCAGGCAAATCCCAGTGCTGGCTGGGAGGGCAGGATTGTGCCTCCCTCTGCTCTCTTATGCTACTGCCTGGACACAGCCCATCCCCTGGTCCCTGCTCTGCTAAGACGGGATATGCCTTGCTCCCTTCCAAAGCCCTCCAGGCAGAGATTTACCTTCCTTCCCTCCACAAGCCCTTGGGAACCTGGCTCTCCCCCAGAGTACACGGCGGGTAGGGAGCCAGGCTTCCCAGTCAGGCTGGAGCAAGGTTGCAGATCACAGCCTGCCTCTGCTGGGGCTGATCCAGGCTGACTGAGTTCCAGGGCTGGGGTCCCCAGCCCACCTTTTCCCAGCACCTCTTAGCTTAGTTTCACGGCACAAGCCCTGCTGGAGCATCCCCAGCCCAGCTCAGCACATCCCTGCTGTGCACAGGGCTCTGCCCCAGCCCCAACAAACCCCATGTCACACCGGGCAGCCTAACAGCCTGCAAAAACTGGCCCCTGGCAGCTTTCCCCTTCCCAAATCCCCGGTCACCAGGGGCTAGGATACACTTGCCAGTACCTCAGCAGTGTCCTGGGCTGTGGGTGCCAGCACAGGGACCGTGTACAGCCCTCCCTGCCTCCCAGGATGTCCTGCCACTGGGCACTTACTGTCTGGAAGTCACTGCCATTACACTCCTCATCGATGAATGTGCAGCGGACAAGCATCTCGCCCAGGTCCAGCTGGTGGCCCACGCGCCCATAAAACTCCTCCAGGTCAAAGGGGTGGCTCTTTTCTTCCTTGGTCATGGCCAGCGTCCCCAGGAGGGCCTCCAGCCTGCTCCTCTCTGCTCCCTCTGGCACCAAGGGCTGGCCAGCCCCATCCAGGAGACCCAGCATCTCCCCTGCCCAGTACAGGTCATGGCCAGAGAGCTGCGAGAAGCGCGCAGGGTTGAGGTTGCAGAGGGTGATGGCAGGGAAGATCTTGCTGCGCGCCGTCTCCTCCTCCAGCTGGGTGTTGTGGGGGTACTGGAAGTACAAACCCATGCATTTGGCATAGGCATGGATGAGGAGGGCCAGCGAGCCCAGGAAGGCCAGCAGCCACAGCAGGTTCCGGGCAGTGTAGCGCTGGTGCCGGAAGATGTGCTGGATGCCGTGGAGGGTGGAACGGCCAGCGAACTCCTCCAGGCTGCATGGGTGCTGCTGCGGGACCGGGGTGTCACATGCTGGATGCCTGGCGGGGCAGCCCCCCATGGGAAGGGATGCTGAGGGCCCGGGAGGACTCCAGGGGCATGGGGGGGACCTCCCAGCTTCTTCTGGCCACATGCTGCTGCCCGGTTCTGCCTCTCCAGCTGAGCCCAAGGCGCTGGCAGCGGTTTGAGGAGCAGATGACCAGGCAGTGACGGGTGGGTGGGTTGGGCTGTGCAGCAGGCGGCGTGCGCCGGTGCCGGGGTGGGACCAGCATGGCGTGGTGCTGCCCACACCCTGCCCGAGCGGGAAGCTCGCTGAGTGCCCAGACCACAGACGTACTTAGCGATTGCCGCATCCTGCAGGAACTGGAGCCAGAGGCTGAAACATCCTGGAAAGCTTGGGGCACTCTCACCGCCTGTCCCCTGGGGGTGCGGGCAATTAGCTGGAGTCCTGCTCGCTTCCACCATCTCTGTGCACTTAGCGTGGGCTCCCCAGGGAGGGAGGAGTAAGCAAATCCCCACATCCCCCTGCCAGGACATGTAGGAGCTGCCCAGGCAGGGCTGCATGGCCTGGGCTCAGAAGGTGTGAGTGGGCAGGCATGACTCAGGGGCAACAGATCTTCGGCCACAAGAATGTGGGGGGACCCCAAACTCTGCACCAGCCTTGCAAAAGCACAGTTCTGAGACACTGGGCTGGCCAAGGATTCGAGGTGCCAAGTGTCACTCTTGTCACAGCTCCTGCACCCTTGAACTCAAGCACCTCCTTTGAGCTCCCCAACAGCTGCGAGGGGTCAGGCTCCCATGAGCACAGGGCAAAGGTGGGAGGTGGCAGGGCACTAGCAGGGCAGTGACACAGATCCCAGAGGAGTGCTGGGTGCTGGTAACACCTGCATGGCACCATGGGATGCTGCCAGGATCTCCAGCATGGTGCCTTAAGGCCAGGAGCTCTGGTGCGGTGCTGGGTCTGCCACAGCTCAGCATCCCCTGTCCTTGAGGTGCACAGGAAGAGGCAAAATCTTCTACGAGGCCAGCAATATAGCTGAGGAAAACAGTTGCTTGTGAGCACTGAGAATCACCTGTGTGCCCAAAAGCTTGTCTCCTTTTCTGAACCATCTCAGTCTAGTAAAAGATACTGCTGTTCCCTACCAGGCTTGCCACACACACACACACCTGGGCAGATCCCACAGTGCTGTTTTGCTGGCAGTGGGAGTAAAGTGGAGCTGCAGAGCAGTTGTCCATGGGGCTGGACAAGACAGGTCAGGATGGGGGAGGTTGCCCAAACTGGGAGGAGGGACTGCATTCCACCACATTGTTCCTGACACTGGGTGCAGGAACCTCCTGGGAGGGCAGATGGGGAAATCAGAGGCAAGGATGCCAGGGCACAGGGAGGAGGTAGTGTCCAGGCTCTATGAGGCTGGAAGGAAGCAAGAGGGCTGGGCTCTCTCCTGTGGATGCTTGGACCTGGCCAGGTGCCCAGCAGGGCCCCAGAGTAGAGCAAAGGGCACCAGAAGGCCCCGGTGCCAGCAATGCTGGCCCTGCCCAGCTGCACTCCCCTGGCCTGTGCTCCCCAGCACAGCTCTAAATCCATTAGCTTTGCATAATTAGATTTTTCTCAATTACCAGATTATGATAATTAACAGCTCATTTGTAGGAGGCAGTGCCTAATCCCGGCATCGCCTTGGCTTGGCGCCAGCCTGGCTCACAAGGCTGCCGGCGCTGGGACAGCAGGCAGCAGAGCAAACACCAGCGCGGGGAGCGCTGCCAGGGGCCGGGCAGCCTCAGGGATGCTCCCAGGAACCCCAAAAACCTCTCCGCCACCGGTGACCTAGACCTCCCCTGCACCGCCTGGCCAACACAGCCTGCCTGGAGTGGTCAGTCCCCAAAAACAGGGGGGATGAGAGCCCGTGCAGGGACAGCATCTGCAAGGGCAGTCAGCAGGGTTTCAGAAGTGTCTCAGGCATCCGCGTGGCTCTGGAGATGCGGAAAACATCCTGCAATGTCCCCTCCTGCAATCAGCCACCAAGGGAAACCATGAGAAAGGTTAGGGTCGTGGGCTGGGCTGGCGTGGCTGCAGTCATTAAGAGGTTTGTTAATGAACTTTCCTAGTCAATAATGTTGCTGAGGAAGGACCAGAGAGCAGGGTAGTGGGAGGCAGCCACTGGTAAGGTACCAATCTTCATCACAGGAAGGCAGGGCAGCCCAGGCAATCACTGCCCATCAACAGAGCTTCATTCCTAGTAAAATAATAGAACAAATATTAAGAGAAAAGTGCTTCTGAGGACCTCAAGAGCAAGGGAACAGGGAGCAATAAAGATGTGCTCAGAGCTCACACAGAATAAATCTACCCTGTCCGATTTGATTGCCTCTTTGGGGTAAAATTGCTAAATATATTGATGGAAAGGAGACAAGAAGTGTGATATATCAGGCTTTTACTGAAGCATTTGATATAGCATCTCAGGGAATTAATTCCAGTTGGTAGGGACAGGCATCACCCACCTGGGCTGGGTGCAGCTGAGGAAGCGAGGGTGGTGCTGGGGCACAAGGGGATGATCATGGTGGCATCCTGTGACATGGGTGTACACAGCACCAGCAGGGGCAGCCCCTCTTCTCCCACTCCAGGTGAATGAGCCACAGCTCCCACTCTGTGACCTGGCTCCCAGGGTGGCTGTGCTGGGAGCACCAGGGTTGCAACCAGACAGTCTGGATGCAGCCCCATGGGGCAGTGCCCATAGAGAGCTCAGCGCCCCCACTCCATCTGTTCAGGCCCACCACCTCTCTGAGCTCAGGGCCATCCTGCAGCTTCAGGGCTCTCCTGCTCCTGCCATGGGCTCTGCCTTCAGAGCTCTGGTTGGGAAGTGGCACTGAGGGTGAGCAGCTGTCATGCCCAGCTAGGCACGACTGGCTGGGATGTCTCAAGCCATTCCCTTCCATCTCCTTTGCACAGCATTTGTGATCTTCTGCCATGAGTGTCTCCAGGCGGGGGATCTGGTCCTGCCTCTCTGCCCAGCATGGGCTGCAATTTCGGCTCATACAGGCAATAATAAATCAGGCTGCTTGCCCGGAGGTGGCTGTGCGGCTCCTGCTGCTACAGCTTGAATTTCCCAGTCTCAAATTACCCCAGGCTCCCTGAGAGCTGGCTGATTTTGTGTCACTTGTCCGAACTTCCCCAGCTCCGTTTCTGTCACCAGATTTTGACAAAGGCCCTCAAGTGTCCCTGTGCCCAGGAGCAACATCTCCCAGTGCCCAGTGCCCCGGGCAGCCCTGCCTGGGAGCAGAGCATGTGCCCATGTGCGCGGAGCTGGACAAGCCTCAGCCAGGCAGCTTCACTCAACCGCAACGGCATTTGCTCCTTGCTTGGATCAACGCAGGGTCAGAGGTCCCAGGCCAAATCCCGACATATTTTTCTCAGCAGGGGAGCTGCCCAGAATGTGGGTTTTTGTTTTTTTCCCTGGAAACCACCTGGAGCACAAGGTTTCTCCTTGAGAACAGTTTCTCCCAACAGGGTTCCTTTGATGCTCACACTGGGAGCACCACATGCAGCAGTTACACTTCCGACTGCAGCTGCCTTTCCCGTCACCGAGGAGTCCTTCCTGCTGTCCCCTTCAGCCTTGACAACCCCTTCCCCTGTCCCAGCAGTGCCAAGGAGCTGGGGGCTGGAGGCGATGGCAGGCTCTCTCATGGAATCATCCCTGCCATGGGGCAGCAAGCGAGGGAGTCTTTCTGCCAACAGCACCCACAAAGTGATAGGGTCCCCAGAGCCATGAGATGCCGGCGAAGCTGAAGGAGAAGGGGCTCATGAAGGTATAGCTCACCCCAACACCTGGCCAGCCAAGCTGCTCCATAAGAATGGCACTAAACATGCATGAGACCAGATGTCCCAAGTGGGTGTGATGAGCAAAGCACCAGTGGTTTGGGGACCAAGCAGAGAGAAAAAGACCCGTGTTTTTGTGGCATCATCAGATTCCCCCATGGCCCTCACTTTTGGGGTGGCAGAGGAAGCTATCAAGTGAGGCACATCTGCAGTGGTCCCAACAGCAGCCTCTCTCCTTCCCACTATCTCCTCTCCCACTGCAGCCTGGCTTCTTCCCACACCAGCCTCTTTCCAGCTCCTCGCACTGGTGCTAATCCGCTAATCTGTGCAAAGCAACTATTTTCTGCATGGCACAGCAGCTGGCTTGAGATCTGCATCCCTCCTCCCCCGAAAGCCAGCTCTCTTATCAGCAGCAGGTATCAGGTGAGCCAGGCACCATCTACTTCTGATAAACCCATGTTTTATTTTGCCCTATTTCCATTTATCTCCAAGCCCATAATTATCCCTCATCTCACAATGTATTATGCTTCCTTGCGTGCTGAGGAGCAGAGGGCATGCGTGCTTTGCTGGGCAGCCCTGGACCACAGCCTCCTGCCAGCAGGGTCTGAGGAGCTAGCTGGTGGGGCAATGCTCAGGGTCAAATCCTGCTTGCCACGCTGGCTACTAGGCCATCCCTCCTCTCTCCGCACCCGGGCCACGTTCCCTTTAATCTTGCACAACAGTGGAGATGGATTTTCTCCCTGTGAGCCAGATGTGTTGCACAGAGCATAAACACCCATGACAGTTGTTGTGCTCCTCGGTGCGAAGGCATCAGATGTCTGCATTAAAACAAAGCTCTCCACTTAATTACTCAGGCTGATAATTCAGCGCGTGGAGGCGGCTCTGGCTGAGAGCAGAGGGCTGGATCACAGCTGGGACTGGAGAGCCTTCGAGTGCACATTAATCCCGGCTCTCGCAGCCCTGATTAACGGTGCTGGAAACCTGCCCATTCTGCTCATTCCCTGGGGAAGGGTCTGTCTCAGCACCCTCTTGCTGCCCTGCCAGAGGGGGCCCAGGCTGGTGCCCAAAGGGCTCTGCTGGCCCCTCATTGAGCCAAGACCCCCTTCCCAGCATCTTTGGAGTGGGATGGTTCAGGACATGGGGGAGTATTGCTTGGAGGGTGCTGTGCTGCCCTGGGAGCACCCATTCACTGCATCTGGAGCCCAAGGGAGCTATGCACACAAGGAGGGCAGGGCCCCAAGTCACGCTGTGCAGGGACCCGTGTCCAGACCACAGCTGTCAGGAGTGGGAGCCCCGTAGCTGCGCACAGAGCAGGACCAGGCAGACCACTGAAGACTTTCTCCTCGGGGCACAAGCTGCCTGCTCCTGCCAATCTGCATTTCTCCTTCCGCAGGCCAGCAAACATCTCCTGCAAATTCACCTTGCTCCCTTCAGTCAGCACTTGGGCCCAGGAAGGGGGAGCCCCTCACTCAGCTGTTGAGGCAGGTGTGTGCCCTTGGCCCATGAGCGCCTGCCCTGCTCCTCCAGTCTCTCTGAGATGGGATGCTCACGCAGGGCTACTCCCTTGGACTCATGTCCCCTGCCCTCTCCCTCCAGCCTGGTCTCCCAGCTCAGCTCCTACCCCTTTGCCTCCCCATCCCTCCATGACCCCTATTGCCTGGGTATCCCTCGATCTAGGGCATCCCTCTCCCAACACAGCCCCCATCCGCCGCATCCTGCAGGCTGGCGCTGTGGCGGATCCATCCGCCTGTGGGGTCCTGTCTGTCCAGGGAGACTGATTTCCTCCAGAGCTGCTGCTACCCTCTTATCTCTCCTCCCCAAGCTGCACACTTCGCTCCACAGCCCAGGCGAGCGGGAGTGATAGACCCCATCATGCCCGGGCTGAGAGTTGGGCACACAGGGCAGCTGGGCCTGATGCAGGCAGGCAGCTGCGGCCAGCACCATCGCTGCGGGGCCCCAAGGGTTAAGTTGTCATGTATTCAGGGCCATGCGCTGGCCAGGAATTACACTTTTATCGGCACGCGGTGCTTGCTGCCGCTTGAATTGGGACTGGGAACTCTATTTCCGAGCTCACCCAAATTATTCTCGAAGAGATAAAGCGCGGTGCAGAGCAGCGCCGGCGCTTCATTAACATTCCCCAGCCCATTCAGCTTTAAACGAAGATTGCCTGCCTCGGAAAATGATAAAATTGAACATGTGAAGCAGGGCATTATGTTCCATCAGCCGATATTATTTCCCATGCAGGGGCCGAGTGGAGACACAAACAGCTATTTATGCAGTGCCTGGCCAAGCCAAGGGTGGCTTGGGAGGGGGGAAGCAGCTGGGGGACACACACAGGGTGGTTGGCAAGTGCCCCCCTTCTGTCCCTGGGCAGGCACAGGCCTGCCTGTACACTGCTGGGGCCACTATGCCCTCCTTGGAGCTCCCAGGTTTGTGCCCAGGGTGCAGGACTGGTCTGGGGACCACAGACCTGCTCTGTGTCACCGGGTGAGGGAAGGGGCTCAGGGGTGCGTGGGTCCCCTGGGGTACCACTGGCTGTGCCCTGCAGGGCTGGG
>JAVJGJ010000061.1:25423388-25433495 GCA_035590215.1 Microhierax caerulescens
CCCCTCCTGCCTGTCCCCTCCCGCCCTCCGGCCGCCCCCGCCCCCCTGGCCCGGGCCTGATCCTGACGCTGGCACTGCGGCTGCGAAGCTGCAAAAGCAGAGCAAGCCTTCTGAAGCCAAAGGAGAAAGCCCGGGGGGTGCAGGGGGCCTGGAGGCACCTGCATGGGGGTAACCCTCAGGCAGTGCTGGGGAGCGCCGGGGGGCGAGGTGGGGAGCAGGAGGGAGGCTTGGCGGCGGGACGGAGGTAGGGACAGAAGGTGCCAGTGGGCTGCTGGAGCAGCCTCCTCTACAGCACTTCATGCTGCTGCTGGGTTGCCTCGCTCACCACCTGCCGGGAGAGAGGCACTGTGAGATGCCATGCCGTGCCAGCACTGGAGCCCCCGAGCACGGGGACAGGTGCTGTGTCCGGCCCCCACCCCACCCCACCCCTGCCTTGGTGCCACCCTGTGCTCACCTCCCCATCACGGGTTTCAATGGTTTTGATCATCACGGTCTTTTTGGTGTGCACCTCGGAGCCACGCTGCTCTGGGCTGGTCTCTGCGGGCAGGAGGACATAGGAGATAGGACCACAGGGACATGGCACAGGGGCACAGAAGTGGGGCTGGGACCACTGGTGGGCTTCAGGAGCCCTGGCTTAACTCCCCCTCAGCTCATGGTAACACCCAGCTGAGTGCTCCCACAGCAGGGGCTCAGCATGGCACCCATGGGTGCCCTGCTAGCCTAGCTGCAGCACCCCAGGAGGGAGATTTGCCCCCACACTGGGGACCGCGGGGGACTCATCGCAAGTCCCCCTCCTCATGGGGCAATACTGACCTCGGAAATTGAGTGCAGAGGCAAAGGTCTGGTGCATGGGGATGCTGATCCTGCGGGAACACAGAGGGGAGAGCTCAGTGCGAACCAGACCCAGCCCTTGGGCAGCTGCTCACTGAAGTGGGAGCCCCAAAAAACAGCTGACCCTGCTAGTCCCCCCACCTTGTCCTGCCCCACTGCTGCTCACCGGTTCTCCTCGCCCTCCAGCAGCTTGCGGTATGTGGCGATCTCCACATCCAGGGCCATCTTGACATTGAGCAGGTCCTGGTACTCACGCAGGTGCCGAGCCATTTCATCCTTCAGGTGCCGGATCTCCTCCTCCAGCCGGGCAATGGTGTCCTGGTACCCGCCAGCCTCCCCTGCAAAGCGCTCCTCCATCTCCCGCATCTGGCGCATCAGCGAGTCGTTCTGGGGGGACAAGGGGATCAGTGATGGGGGAGACCCAGAGGGACCAGGAGTCACCTGGGAGCTGGGAATGCTGCAGGGGTCCTAGGGGAGACCTGTGGACAGGTCTGGACTGGGTCCAGTTGATATGGGACTGTGGTGGGTAGCCGTCACCCTTTGTCTGCCCAGCGCTGGGCAGTAGGGTCTGGCAGAGACAAGCTGAGCAACCCCAGCACCCTCTGTCCAGGTTCCCAGGCTCACCAGCAAAGCCATCCTACCCCAGCAGGAGGGTGTGGAGAGGTGCAGAAGCACCAGAGGGCTGGCCAGGGGTGGCACTGCCACACTGGTGGCTGTTGGCTGGCTCCTGTGACCATGACTGTGCCAAAATGGGACTGTTGTGCCCTGTTTGTTTGCAACCACCTTCCCAGACTGCAACCAGACACCCTGAACCCTGTGCCCGCCTGCCTGGAGCCTCCAAGGCTGGGGAACCTTTTGCAATCTGCGCCTTGACCCTGGGGCTCTGCCAAAACATCTCACAGAGGCACAGGCTTCCACTGGGAGAGGCGCAGCCCAAATCTTGGGTACAAGTCACCCCATGGCAACAACTCAGAGAGCTGGGAAGAGCCCCCCACCCCAGAGATGTCCCAGAGGTCTCTCAGCATCTCTGGAGCAGCAGGTCCCTGCAGGGAAGCTGGTCATCTCCCCACCACTGCCCGCAGCTCACCGTGCCCTTGAGGGCATCAATCTCACAGGTGTAGGACTGGATCTGGTGCCGGTACTCCAGCATCTCCTGTTTTGCCTGCCGCAGCGCGTCATTGTTTTTGTTGGCTGCCTGTGTCAGATCGGAGACCTGTGGAGAGACCAGGGTCAGTGGGCATGGCCACTGGGATGGCCAGGACCTGCTGTGCCAGGGCCAGCCCAGAGCCCGCTGCCTCCCACACCTTGGACTTGTACCACTCCTCAGCCTCCGCGATGTTCTTGGCCGCGATGCTCTCATACTGAGCACGGATGTCCCGCAGCGCAGCCGTCAGGTCGGGCTTGGAGATGTCCATCTCCACTTGGATGTGCTGCTCCTGCAACTGAGCCTGCAGCTCCCGGATTTCCTGGGGGGACAAGGTGACACCTCAGGGCACCTGCTCTGTCCCTCAGCCCCACGGGTGCCTGCAGGAAAGGGGGGCACCCCTGACCTACCTCCTCATGCACCTTCTTGAGGAAGGCAATCTCCTCCTGCAGGGACTCGATGCGTCTTTCCAGGTCAATTCGTGCCAGAGTGGCTGCGTCCACGTCCTGGGGGAACACAGAGTGAGAGGTAGCGAGGGGGATGGTGCAGGTGAGCACCAGGGAGGGAAGGTGTAAAGCTGTGCCCAGGGCCATGCCCTGGTGCTGGAGCCAGGCTGCCAGGGGGGAGATGGGGGTAGGAGGGGAGTGGGGGTCCTGTGCCACCCTGGAGGGACAGGTACTCACAGCTCTGAAAGCAGCCAAGTTGTTCTCAGCCTCCTCCTTCAGCTGGATCTCCTCTTGCAGCCTGCAAAGAGGGGAGGTTAGGGAGGTCCAGAGGAAGCCCTATCCCCCAGCCGCGATGTCCCCCTGAGCTGTCGGTGAGCCCAGCATGGTCCGGTGAGAAGACAGCGGATTGTCCTGCAGTCCCAGCAGGCGGCGGGAGGGCTGGCAAGGGGCCAGGGGCTCTTCCTCCCATTCCCTATTATAGTCAACGCTGGAGAGAGCACAAAGGCATGAGGTCAGCTCGGTGCCACGTGCGCTGCCCCGGCCCTTATAGGGGAGAGTGGCCAGCAGCCGGGGGCGACGGGGTGCAGGATCCAGCATGGGGGGTCTGAAGGATGCCACCAGCTGAGCCATTGCGGGGAGAGCAGGAGAACAGACAGGTCTTAGTGGTGCTGTGGGATGGGGTATGTAGTGGAGACCACTGGGGTGGGAGCCCAAGGTTGGGGCTGGGGAGCCAGGCTGTGCCATGGGAGGGGGCGGTGCAGGTCGGGAGGAAGGCAGCAGGGAGGAGGCAGAGGTGCCCAGGCGGTGCTGGCACACGGGGTGGCAGGAACCCGACACCCGTTTGTTCTGGGCCCTGCTGCTCCCCTGACATTGAGGGGTCCTCCTTGCCACCACCCCCAGCTTCCCAGCATCAGGGGCTCTGCCCCACCAGGATCCCAAGTGCTGGCTGTCTGGGGCAGAGGCTGGGGTTGCAGGGGGAGGCAGCAGGCTGTGTCACCCCCAGGAGATGGGGACTCTGTGTTCCTGGGGCACAGGGGCCAGGAGAGAAGGTGCAGACCAGCATCAAAACAAGCAGCTTTCCCTGAGCATCTGTCCCTGATGCCAGGTGTCCCCATGCTGGTCAGTCCCTGGGGGGTGACTCAGCCTGGCTGCCCTTGTGGCTATTACTCCCTGGCCCTAGCCCCCTCCCCAGCACCAGCCAGGCCCACAGCATTCTTGGAGAGTCCCTGTTGCTCCTGGGGCACCATGGACACCCACGGCAGGCCCGGAGCATGCCTGGCCTGTGGAAGTGTGGCCACTTCCTCCTCCCTCTCCTTCGCATCCAGACCGCAGCACTCCCTGGCCATCCTCCTCCCTGCTTCTCCCTGCCTGGCTGGCTCTGTCCATCTGTCTGTCCCACAGGGCTCAGCTCACCCATGGGCTTGGCAGCCCTCCCTGGTGTGAGCAGGGATGAGGACCCTGGTGGGGAGCAACCCTGATCCCCAAGCTCTTGGGGTCCCATGGCATCACAGCCTGGCCTCAGCCTCACTGCAAGACGGTATGGAGGACACCCCTGCTGCCAGAGCCAGCCTGCCCGCTGGGTGCTGCCTGGGCACCTGGCAAGGGCTGGCAGCACCGTCCGGACTGCCCTGCTGAGATGTCCAGGCTGTGGGCACCTCCCTCGCCCTGCCACACGCTGCTGGGCCAGCTCCCCACCACCTGCCCCATGCCCTGTGTCGGGGAGCAGCCAGCACTGGCGCAGCAGGTCGCAGGTGCCCTTCTCCCTCCCAAAACTCACAGCCACCAGGTCAGGACCTCGCAACCTGCAAAGTGCCTGCACATGGGTGCAGCCAGCAAGAAGCATGGCTGGGGTGCTCTCTCACCCCAGGGGATGGGACGAGTGGGACAGAGTACTGAGGCCATAATTGGCTCCGAGTGTGGGGTACAAGGATGGCAGTGAGCACCTGAGGGGCTGCCAGAGCGAGCTCTGCGACCACCTACCCTAGGAATGGAGATGCATGGATAAATGCCCACAGGGACATGCCAGGGCCCCCTACTTACTTCTGCCTGAGCTTCTGCAGGTCGTCAAGCAGGTTGTCACGCTCAACCTCAACACGGGCCCGCTGGCTGGTGAGCAGGTCCACCTGGTGCCGGAGTTCCCGCAGCTCCTCCTCGTACATCTCGGCCACGCGGGTGGGCTCCTTGCCCCGCAGGCGGTTCACCTCAGCCATCATCATGGCATTCTGCTGCTCCAAGAAGCGCACCTTCTCGATGTAGTTGGCGAAGCGGTCATTGAGCTCCTGCAGCTCCACCTTCTCATTGGTGCGGGTCTGGAGGAACTCCTGGTTCATGGCATCGGCCAGGCTGAAGTCCAGCAGCTCCCCGGCACCTTGGTAGGTGCTTTGGTAGGAGTGGAGGGGTGTCACGCGGGTGGTGCGGAAGCTGGACAGGCTGGGGACGGCGGAGGTGCGGGACACCTGGTAGACGCGGGAGGTGACAGAGCTGCCGCTGCTGCCCTTGCCCCCAAAGGAGGCACGGGAGAAGACCGGGGAGGCACCGCCGAAGGTGCGGCGGTAGGAAGAGACCCGCTGGCTGGAGGAGTAGGACTGGCTCATGGTGACGGCGTGGGGCGGCGAGGCCGGAGCAGGGAGCAGGCAGCGGGGCTGGCGAGCGGCCGGCAGCTCGGCGAGGCTCGGGAGGGGACCCGCGGCGCCGCTATTTGTATCCTGCTGACATCACCCGCTCCTCCTGCCGCTGGGCAGCTGCGGGACGCTGCTGCAGGGGGGGGGACAGCCGCCAGCCCCCGCCCACAGCCTCTCACCTGCCCACCCCAAGCAGATGACGACGATGCCCATTGACTCCCAGGCACTCCCAGACTCTACCAGTGTATCAGCCACCCCCCCTGACCCCCACCACACTGCCCCAGCCCTGGGGGTGCTATGGGAGGAAGTGGGGCAAGCTGGTGGTGAACCCCCCCAGCACTGCCCAGACCCCCGTCGGGGCGCAGTGCCACCTGGGAGTGCCCAGACAAACAGGCGGCCTGGGCTGGCATGAGGGGGAAAGAAAGGGACTCAGCCCTTCACACCGTCACTTTGAGCCCCTTGAGCCAGACCCCATGCCCAGTAGTCACGGTCCCCAAATTGGCCTTGAACACCCCAAAATGCTCCTGATGATGCCCTGACCCACCCCATCGCAAGCACACCAGGCTCAGTTCTCCATATGGTGCCAGACTCCAGCCCCCCACCCAGACCGGGGGTGGGGGCGGCAAGGGAGAGCCCTGGGGAGTGAGTGATGTGGTGGGACCCCTGCCCCGAGTGCCCTTGTGCCCACTCACCACCCACCACCCACCACCCAAACCCCTCTTTCTGGGGAGCTGGGTGCCAGCCTGGGGCTGGGTGCTTTTGGGGTGCTGCTGAGTGACCCCTAACAGGTGCTGGGGCCCAGCAACCGGTGAGGGTGACATCACACCCCCCTACCCCCCCACCCCGGGTCCTCCACATTCCCAAAGCAGCAGGCACCCAACCAAAATAGCCTCCCGAGCTCATATGCATGGGACATAGGTATTTATAGCCGGGGGAGGCAACCTGTTAACCCTTCTTGTGCCAGGTATGTGGAGAGTATGGCTGGATGGGGATTCTGCCTGGAGCAGCCCCAGTCCCTCTCTGGTCCCCATCACCCCAAGAACAGGACAAGGCCCCCAGGTCATCCTGGGGTGCTGCAAGCTCTGCCCAGTCTCCTCAGCCTCCGCCTTGGTCTGTCAGTATTTTGGGGATCAGAAATCCCAGCCCAGCTCCCCAAATCTTCCCAGAATGAGGAATACCCTAGTTCACCCCAGGACCCCCACCAAAGCTTCCCACCTCCTGGACAGGCAGTGGGCCAGGGCAGGGACCCCTGAGGCCATGCACAAACCCATGCCAGCCAAAGAAGACATCCTGAGGGAGGGGGACTGTGCTGGGAGAACCCCTCGGGGTTGCCCCTTACCTAGGTAGCACCACCTCCTCCCCAGGCCCCCTGGCACACCTGGTGACTGCCAGCCCTACAAGCTGGGCTCTTTTGGCTGACATCAGCCTGGCACAGCCCCAGCACCTCTGTCCATGGAAGCTGTGGCAGAGGGGACCGCCACGTGCCAATGGGCACAGGGTGACTCAGCAGCCGGAGCAGTGCTGAGTCCTGCATGGACCCGCACCTCCTGGCCCTCTGGCTGCAAAGTAGATGCCGGGGCTCACCCACTGCGGCATCACCATGGCAAAGGCTTGGGCTTGATCACAGCAGTATCCTCGACTGCCCCTGGCTCTGGGAGGCACTCCTGGCTGCTGCCTGCCTGCTCCCTCCCACCTGGAGGGCCAGCAAAGGTCTGGGCCCCACAGCCATGCAGCTCAATGCCTTGCACCCCTTCTGCCCCCCCAAACCCCCCATCCCTGGAGTACCTCCCGCCTGCCTAGTGGCAGCGTAATGTGGCAGCTTCGCAGAGGGTGCATGCTGCCTGGTGGAGCCTGCCTTTAAAAGGGAAGGTATTTCCAGATGGGGTTGTTTCATCCCAGCAAAGGGGGGAGGATGGAAGGAAGGAGGGCTTGAGGCCGAGGGGGGAGAAGATGGAAAAAAAGACAGCATCCTCGCTCCTCCTGGCCCTGCTCCCAGCACGCCCTGTGCATCCTTAAGCCCTACACGTATGCCCTGCCTGCCCCGTGAGGGCCAGCAGGGTGGTGTGCCAGGCCTTGGCTGGGGTGCAGAGGGGCAGGTGGGTGCCCACACCAGTGCATGGGACCCCAGGGGTGTGTGCCAGCATAGTGACAGCTGTACTGTTCAGCCATCCCTTCCCATGACCCCATCCCTCTGCCCTGCTGACTAGGGGGGTGGGAAGGATGACCCCCCCAGGGGTGGTGTGTCCAGGGGTGCTTGACACCCTGGCCTGGTGCTTCAGGTAGGATGATGCAGACCCCACCCTGGAGAGCCCTTGTCCGCATCCCCACTCCACAGAGCAGAGGGGTGCAGAGTTGAGGTGCCCCGTGGAGGGGAAATGCACTCTGGGGCACTGCTGCTAGGAGGGAAGCAGCAAAGAGCGGTTAACCAGGAGCATCCTCCTGACCCTGATCTAGGACAAACTGAAGTGGCTCTTCCACAGCTGCCGTGACAGCCTTCTGGGATGGCTCTGTGCAGGCAGGGGCCCCATGGCTTGCATAGGGTGGACAAATGCCTTGGAATTTCCGCAGCCTCTTAGGAAAGCCCCATCTGCGTGTGGAGTTTGGCAGCAGGAGAAGCAGGGGACAAGGAGCAGGAACCAGGAACCCTGCCTGAGTCCCATCCCAGGGACGCAGCCCCAAATGCTCCATGCCAACTAAAACCCCAGGGGCTGCAAAAAGTGCGGAGGCTGAAGATAGTAGCGGTACAGGGGTGCCTCCTGTCCAATCCAGCCCCCTTCAGCCTCCCTATGGCTCCATCCCAGGCTGGGCTGACCCAGACCAGTGGAGCCTGGGAAGTGGCCCCTGAGCCCCCACACTGGCCCAGCCCCAGTTCCCACCAAGCCCTGGGATGAAGCTGCTGCCGGGAAGGCATTGGGAGCTGGAACGTCAAACAACTCCCTCCGGTCATGACATCCCTGTGAGGGAAGCCAGCTGCATCCTGCATCTGCCCCTCCTCCCCAGCCCTCCCTCCCCACTGCTCCCCCAGGATTTAAGCCACCCGGGGAACTGTGCACAGCCTGCCCATGCTATGCACATCTCAGGGCTTGGAGCTGGGCAGCCTCTCCTCAGCCCTGTACCCCACCGCCAGGGCCCCCATGCCCCCCTCATGCCTGGCCCTGGCTCAGGGGTGAGCAGAGAGATGGGAATGAGGCAGCAAGGGCATCCATCCTCCTCCCTCCTGGCCCCCAGCCGTCTCCTTCCATCCCGCTCCTTTTACAGCCATGAGCCTCCCAGGCGCCGTTACCCTAAGAGGGAAGGACTGTGTGGCCCATTCTCTGGTGCTGACGGACCCAGGGCACGTGCTACTGTCTAAATAGGAGATTGTTGTCCTTCTCTGCCTGAACTGCAGCCCAGCCTGGCCCACTGGGGTCCTGAGAGTTGGTGGGTGCCCTACAAGCTACAGCCTCCCACCCGCCACTCACCCCAGCTGCCTCCATGCCTTTGCCCACACCTGGGCTTGGTGCCGGCAGTGTGGGCACACAGACTGTCTGGCTGCCCCTGATCCTTACTCCTGTGTCCCAGGTGATGGGGATGCTGGGGATGATGGCCTGTCTCTGAGTGGCACAGGGATATTGGAGGTGCCTGGCTGCCCCATGGCATGCATGGATGCTGGAGGTGTCCAGATATCCTCTGTATGGATGCTGCAAGGTGTTTGCTTGCCCCCCTGGGTCTTCGTAGGTCCTCAGTGTGAGCTGTTGCCTCTGTGGTCCACAAGGATGCTGGGTGTGACCTGTTGTTCCCAGGGCCATGTAAGTGCTGAAAGAGACCAGCTACCTCCACAGGTCCATATGGATGCTCAAGGCATATACCCTCCCCCATCACCCATTTCCAGCTAGCCCCGCAATCTGTTGGGGGTGCTAGGGGTGTTCACCCATCCCTGCAGCCCAGGAGCAGGCTGAGGATGGCAATCAGCCCTCATGGTCCATGGGGACGTTCACCTGTGTCAGCGGCCATGGGGATGCTGGGGCTCCAGCTGCCCCTCCTGGTCCACATGGACGTGGGGATGACTGGCTGCCCTCAAGGTCCTTGAGGATGCTGCAGTGTTTGTCTGCTCTTCCGCAGGCCTCAGTAGCATCACTCATGCCAGGGACATGAGGTAGCGATTACCCGCTGCATCACTGGCGGCTCATGTAAGGCATGGTGGCCATTCGCTCAGCCGCCAGCAATGCCCGGGCAGTGATTTCACTTTCCCATGCTCAGACACGTGGGCTGGGATGAAGCAGAGGGGGGGGACAGACGATGTCGGTGGGTGCCATCCCTGCACTTCTCCTGGCAGGGCGGGGGTCCAGGCAGCCTGGCAGGCAGCGGGTGAAGGGGGTGGCACTTCCTGGAGCTCTGGCTGTGTTTACAGGCTCTGTCCTGGGCCTTCTCTCTGTTAACCCCTTCCAGCGGGGCTCAGCTCCAGCTGCCCATCACCAGAGACACCCCCTACCCCCCAGGGAAGGCTGCCGGCAGCAAAGCCTGCACAGCACCCCACCCTGAGCTGCAGGGGATGTGGGAAGGGGCACGGTGCCCTGTCCCCACAGGTCCTGCCCCTGCCAGGCACCCCCAGGCACACGCCTGAGCCCAGCAGCTCGCTGCAGGCACCCCAAGGAGGAGCTGGTGCCAGTTTGGAGGGCTCCCTGCTGCACCAGGGGGGTCTGTGGGGCAGAGAGGGATGGGAACAGGAGCTGTGCCTTCCCGGGAGCATGGTGACAGGGTGGGGGGCAGCCACGGCAGGTGTTGTGCAGCCCCTGGCATCCAGCCAGGGGTGATTCAGAGCCCACCCGGAAATAGCCAGCAGGAGCTTTTTCTGGAAACCCCGCTGCTCCGGGAATAGCTGCGGCATGCCAAGGCGCTGCCCTTTGCTTTGAGCCTGCAGGGCTGGGCAAGGGCCACACCCGGCCCTGCCACTCACCCCCTGCCCCGGCCACCCCAGCTCTGGTCACCCCTGCCTCTGCACACCCACCCACCCTGGGACCCATCTGCCCTGGGTACCCATGTCCACTGGGTACCCACTAGCTGTGGGGGCTGTGGGCTCCAGGCA
>JAVJGJ010000061.1:25459391-25472303 GCA_035590215.1 Microhierax caerulescens
AGGGGACAGCTGGGGTGACTCAGCGCTTTGCCCGGGCCGGCCCGCCGCCGCGGCGGGGGCGTGCATGGGGGCGGGAGCCGGGAGCCCGGGCTGCCTGGCACGGCTGTGGCCCCGGGCAGAGCATCACCAGCCCCGCACCCTCACCAGCCCTGCACCCTCACCAGCCCTGTCCGGGCGGAGGGGAGCCGGGAGCAGCCAGTCACCCCGGTGCCGGGGCTCAGGGGACAGCCGCCCCAGGGAGCTTTGACGTGGCCTTTCCCTCTGCGTGGCCCCTGCCCGGCAGCTGCTGCAGAGGGGCTGTGGTCGCCCTCCGCAGTGTCACAGGCTGTCCCGAGGCCAGTTACCTGCACCCGTGCATGTGTCTTGGCCACGGGGATGCTGTTCCTTCTGGCTTTCTTCACGGGAGAAGGAGGGAGCCTGGTCTCTGCGGGGCCAGAGCCTTCTGGACCCCCAGCACCCCTGCACCGCAGCTGGGATATCTTCCTCACCTCCCATAGATCCCTAGCTGGGAAGCCTGGCAAACTTTCCCAGTGCTGCTTTACCCGGCAGGCTGGGGAGACCTGGGTGCTGGGACAGGCCATTCCCAGCAGTCCTCAGGGAACAGTGTCAGACAAGTCATCCCTAAGAAGAACCTTCCCCAGCCACGAGCCGTGGGCTTGGGTGAGCACCGAGCGGCACAGGAGAAATGCCAAGGGTATCTCTTGTGCCAAGGAGCATCTCCTCCCCAAGGGATGGGGGGAGACCGACAGCACTTGATGATTTCCTTAAGTGACTGCTTGGAGTATTCCCTGCTCTTGGGGATTTTCTCCTGGATGCCGTTTCAGCACTGCCCTCTGGTACCTGCCTGCCCAGGAGCAGGGAGTGGGCTCCCTGGGGTGGTGGCTTGTGGCCAGGGTGCCCTCGCTGGCTACCAGGGGCTCTGGTTTGGCTTATGCCCAGCAGTGGGTGCAGGGCTGGCCCGGGCCCGGCTGGCGTGGGCACTAGATGGAGCCACAGGCTGCTTCACAGGGACCCCATCCTGCTGACTGGGAAACCAAGGAGATGCCACCAGGACCTAGCCGAGTCTTGGCACGTTGCTTTCCCATGCTTTTGCAGCTAATGTGGGAATAAGGACGTCCCAGAGCTGCCAGGTCTCAGCCCACTCTGTGCCCAACGGATGGAGAGGCTTCTGTGCTGTGAAAAGGATAGGAACCCATATGCTGGCCATAGCTCTGGAGTCAGGGGAACGTATTACATGTTGCCTTCATGGCATGTGTCCCTCACCCATGAGATCAAGATATGCAGTGAGGACTTACACCTCCCTCATGTCCTTATAGGAGGCCGTGTGGAGTTGGGCAGTAGCCTACAAAGGTGCTGGCAGGAGAGAGGATGTGGTGCCAACCACACCTTGCCCCAGAGCTGCTATAGTCACTGCCCTACTCAAACCAGCAAAGCCAGCCACTTCGCAGCAGCAGCCGAAGAGAGGCAGCCCATCACCCGCTGGTGCCTCCCATGGCCCACACCTTCAGCCACAGCACCCTGCCTTTCTCTTTTCTTTTCCCTGTCCTTTCCTCCTAGGTCTGCCCGAAGACCTGGTGCACCCACCTGCCAGCCTGGCTCACACCAGCTTCAAACCCAGCACAGGCATCTCCAGTGTATCTCGGGAAGACCCTTGTTTCTTTACAAATCCTGGGGATTGCTGTGTTGTGAACCTGTTTTTAGCTTCCCAGGGTCACAAAAATGCTCATGAAATATTCCTTGAGGCTTTCTGAGAAAAGACCTTTCAGGTGAGTGAAGCAGGACCCCAAAGGACCAATTTTTTTTTTTTAATCCTAGTTACCTGATCTCTTAGGAAGCCCACTGAATTACATCATGAACTCGTGCTATATTATTATGCAAACTACATATTAAGAGAGGTGGGGTTTTTTTCAGTGCTGAGCAATATTTCAACTTTTGATTTCCTGAGGAGAACACAAACCCTTTCACAGCTTCCTCAAAACGACATACTGCAAAATCGTATTCTTGGCAATTTTTGAACCATGAAGTGCTCAGTGAGTCGTAGTCAGCCGTGTCTCCCCTCCACTTCTCCCTGCTTTCCGAGGGAAGGTCCCCATGCCAGGGCACTCATGTGGAGATGCAGCAGGGAGAGAACAGGAGCTGGAGCTGGTGGGATGGAGTGAGAAGTGGCTGAGCAGAGCAAGGCAGGCTGCTGGATGCCATTTCTGTGCCACCTTCCTCTGCCTGCCTGCTCCCAGGAGAGACAACAGCAGCAGCCATGACCATGCTCCCTACCTCTGGGCATGGCTACAGGGTCAGTGAAGCCCCCCAAAAAGGGGTCAGTAGGAGCAGTGGGTTTTCTCACCCCTGGAAGAGCTGCACCAGGGTGGGAACTCCTGAGTACAGGAGTCTGGTGACAGCTGAGTACATCACCTGAGTGGAGCACACATTTTTAAAATCCACATTTGTTCTTTTACCCCCAGTCCTGCTATCTCATCTGAACAGCCCTGCTCAGCTCCTCTGAGTTCTCTGCACAGCCGATTTCTCCACAGCCTCATGTTTTTGATGCTCCTCGTTGTTTGTCTCCATGGCCATGCTCTCAGCCACCTGCCCATCTCTTTCTTAATCTGCTCTGTTCTCATCCCAGCTGACTTTTCTAGAATTGCACCTTCTAGGAGCTGGGGAGTATCCAGAGAGGAAAAGTCATCGGGCTGCTTTTAGTTGGTGTAGCAGGACAGAGAAGTGAGAAACAGCAAAGTCAGGTGACTTTCGTTCAAGCAGCGCAATGACTTTGGGACAGATTTAGCAACGTGATAGACACGGGCTGTGATCCCAGGCACTGCCCCATGGCAATGCGGCCTGTGGTGATGACAGAGCTGGTGCCCCAGCTAAAACCCAGGCAAAACAGAGGTACTTGCAGATTTTAAATCAACAGTGCCAGAGGCTGGCAGAGGTGGCAGAAGCCCATGACTAAATAGGTTATCCACAATGAGCACTCGCATGTGCCCAGGCAGCAGCTGAGCTCCATAGCAGCAAGAGGTTTCACCCTGTCCCTGGCATGTAGTTGATAACAGGGTGGGCCGCAGAGTTTGGACAATCCCATGATGCAGAGGAGCCAGGCACCCCACGACCACCCAGGGGTGAGGGTGGGGGCTGCTTGGTCTAGATCTGACCCCAAGGGAAGGGAGATCAGGGTAATGAAAAGGCTGATATCACACACCCCCTCCTAATGCTGGGGAGCCCTTCAGCCATAGAGGGGAGCAGAAGTTGTGGCTGACAAAGGACAAGAAGGAATTTTATTGAGAAACAAAACCTGATGTCACTCATGCACATCAACACGCTTGTGCCACCAGACTCCAAGCACCAAGATCCTTGTGTCCAGCTGGTTTGGCCAGGATTTTCTCAGTGCCCGGTAGGACTGGGGTCACCCACCGTCTGGTCTTCACCATGCCCTCCAGCTACACAGCCAGCCTTGGCCCACTGGCTTTGTCCTACCTGGTAGGCATTGCTCAAAGGTGAAAAAGGAAACAACAGGGTGAAACAAAAAAGGAGATGCACTCAATGTATTTGCATTAGAAGAAAACGAGAAAAAGCACAAAAGGATGCCGGTAAGCAGCCTTCTGCTGTTTTCCATAGCTATTGGTGCCTAAATACCAGGCTGTGGATACAATGGAGGAGGCTGTAATTTGGATGCCATCTGTAACAAACCAGTGTGTAAAGCATCACCTGCTAAAATTGACACTTTCAGTTCATCAGGCCCACACTGAGATTATTAATGGATCTAACAGGGTCTTATTGAGCTGCTGATGGTAATTTTTAACAGTTAGGAAAACTGGGGTAATTCCAAAGGACTGAAGGACGGAAATCATTCCAGTCATTAAGAAAATAAACCGGTTGACCCAGAAAACTCTAGATTACTGATAATATCAGAAAAAAATAATGTAAGAATTAATTTTGATTTAGTCAGCGGAGAATTAAAACTGAAAAAAGCATTTAGTACTGATCAGCCTTGTCTCAGGGAAGGTAGGTATTGCTATGCAAGCTTGTCATCACCTTTCAGCACAATTACATGTCTGGCTGATTCAGATCAACACCACTGGCATGACATCCTTACTTGGAAGCTGGCAGGAGATAATGATAACAACATTTGCATAAAACATGATATTGCCGCAAAGAGGGATGGAGTAATCTGTTTTCCATGTCCATGGAAGAAGGAGGCTCATAGCTGCTGCCAAAGGTCTTTACAGATCTACTTTTTGCACTGTCCCAGAACATTGACCTCGACATGCCAAGCCAGCCTGTTTATGTTACTACATTGTTAAGGACATATGAGATGCATCAATCATAAAGGTGTGCTTGTTAGCCTACACCTACAGTGCTGGGGACCCCCAGGTGTGGGCGCAAGGCCCACAGTGATAAGAAATGTTGACTAATAAAAATTTGGAATAATGCGAAGCTTGGTGCGGTAATAGCTAGCGAAGGGGACAATTAGCTATTAAGGATGGTTTAGAATTGCCCAATTAAAAGGCCACATGGCAGGAAAATTTGCTTTTTTACAGTGAAATGCAAAGTAATTAATTTGGGAATTTGGAGGAAGGGGCGGGCAGTCTTGCAACTTTTTGCTCTGCACATCCACTTGCCACCCTCAAACTTTATCAGCAGTAATCTGGGTTTTATTTCAAGACCATTGATTAAATCACTGAAGCTGGAGGTGCCTGGCAGGGATCCCCACAGAAGACGGGCAGCCCTTTGCTGATGATTCACCATAGCCAAGCAGCACTTGGGTACCCCAGGCTGCCTCACCAGGCACCACACTAACACTGCTGCTCACTCCTTGGGACACCCTCTGCACTACACGCCAGTTACATCTCTACCTTTCCCCTGAGCAGACCTGTCATCTCAAGAATGGAAACCAGGCTTATTTGGTGAGGTGGGTTTTCCTTGGCTAACTGATGCTTGGTAAGGATGCTGAGGGTCCCCCAACACATGCAGGAGCCCTTGATACCCAGATCCTGCCAGGCTCCATGCCCTGTTGCTTGGGAGGTGATAAAGCCTTCCTGGCTGGGTTCCATGCAGGGCTATTAAATGGCACCGTGAGAGCCACACCGTCCCAGGGAAGGACACAGCAGCCCTGGGGTGCACAGGGTGACTGGACATGGCTCCTGCTAATGAGAAGGACCACATTAGGCATGGGAGCTCAGCAAACCAAGGCTCCTGAGTCCTTACAACAGGAAAATCCTGCAAAATAGCTGCTGCTTTACATGCACAGCCCCTCATCATCCAACTTAACTCTGCTAGGAATCTCTCAGATATGTGTTCGAGCCAGGCATCCTCAGGATGACCACAAGCTCTCAGCCCAGTGACCTAGGGCCACTGGCTCGAAGCACCCAGGGCTCTGGGAGGAGTAGGGAGGCCAGCCCTGGTTTCGCATACCACACTCTCTGTGCACACAAACAGCTCCAGGTAGGAGTACCCTGGGAGCTTTATCTCATTAACCATTTCCTTTTGACATTCACCAGTGCTTGGCCAGCTGCCAGCACCTCCTTTCTGCTTTTAACAATTCTACAGCAATCCCCAAGACTCCAGGCCAGTTTCTCCAGGCCCAGCTCTGCTCAGAGTGCAGACAGGCTGGCAAGCTGTTCGCCTTACATACAACACACTTCCACAAGCAAAACCCTCCTTGCTCACATCTGTCCAGCTGTCAGAGGCTCAACTCTTTCCCAAAAACCAGGGCAGAGAAGAGCTGTTTGCAGGATGCTCCTGTGCCAGGAATTGTTTTCTTTCCCAGGGGACATTGGACTTGCCCACCTGCCAGTGGTTAATCTACCTCAAAGGAGTGGGTGCATCTGGGCAGAGATGCCCAGAATGAATCTGCCCTATCCTCTCTGCTACCCAGAGGCTGGGCACTCAGCCACGGTCCTGCAGATGAGGCGTACTCCTGGGAGCAGAGGAAGTGATTGCTGCCTCTTGCCCCATCACTGCCAGCTCACATAAGCACATTCTGCAGCATTGCAACAGAGCTGACCACAGCTTTGTTGCAATTCTTGAGAACCCATAAGACAGGAAGGCCCAAAGGGTCAGGGATAAAGACATCACCATGCCTATGGTCTTGCCTGGGCCATGCAGAGCCCCTTCAGCCCGATCGGGTAACCTGTGCTTTGCCAGGAGCTCCCACCATCTACCATCACCCAGCCATGCAGAATTCATTGCACTTCTGCTTGCAGTTACTCCAACACTGCTTGTCCCACTGCCAGCTTCAAGAGCTCCTGGAGAAGAGGAAAAGCAGCACTGGCCCCTCCACACAGCCCACCCCTGTGCTGCAACACTGGCATCCCCTGCAAGCACTGGGACATCTCAGCAGGCTGAGCCCCCTCTATCACCTGCTCAGAGGCAGCTTGCTCACACAAGGCATGCTCAGAACCCTGACATGAAGTCACTGCAATTAGACAGCTGAGGCTTTATTTTGCTCCTGTGGGTGTGTAGCTGCCTTTCCCAGGATGTGAGGAAAGGTGGATGACACTGGCAGCCAGGGAGGCTGACTCTGAACCAGGGAGGCTGCTCAGCCAGGGCTGCTGTGCCTGAAAAAGAGCTAGTCCGAACTCGTCCGCCAGTCCCTCTTAGCCTTGCAGGTTGGGGCTCGGCATGCGTGCGGGGCTGCCTGTATCCCTGGGAGTGCCTCCCCGCTCTTGCCACTGCCCAGTGATTCAGGGCTTAGGACTGTAGCAAGATCTGGAATTAGCTTTATTGTTCCTGTAACGCAGCACATGCTCCAGGCAATGCAGCAGGCGTTGCACAATTGACTTCATTTTATCTGAACCAGCAATTACGCTGCTGGTGCTCAGCTCCAGCAGAGAGAACTTCTGTCAGATCACTGCCGTGCTCTGCATCCCAGCAGGTCTTCAGGAATAAATGCCACACTTGGGTTATTTAAGACATCCACTGATGAAGATCCCCTCTATCTACTCAAGAGGAAGGATGAGGTGCTCAGGGGCCCTTTCTGACTTTAACAAGGCATGCATATCTTAGGGAATGGCAAAGGGAACATTTCTGCCTGTCTCCATGCCGTGCTAGAACATTTCATGGTGGCAAAGCATGTCCCAAATGCTGTCAAGCTGGAACTGCAGCAGCAATAAGACATACAATGCTGGGGCAAGCTGTGCTTTAGGGACCCTACACCGTGGCTTGCTGGGATACTGCCAGGGCAGTTAGCATCGCAAGGGACTTGCTTGAACTCACAGCATCTGCAAGATGCGGTCAAGCCTCATGCTTTCAACAGACTCGTTAATTTTACCAGCCAATGTTGTTTGCCCGGTGTTAACACAGAGCTGTCTTTCTGCTTTGAGAAAGCTGTTGTCACAACTCATCGTGCAGCAGAGCACCGCTGGATTTCTGGGCTTACCAGCCCAGCAGCTGGGTTTGCTGCCTGCGGGAGTCCTTGGCCAAGCAGGAGGCAGTGCTTGGCTGTATGGGGCTCTGGGAGCTGTCAGGCTGAAGGAGCTGCTTCCTGCCTCGTGGCTTCTGGGCTTGGGGTGCTGCCATGTCATCCAGTGCAGGCACTGCTGGAGAGCAAACTGCACAGGGGACTGATGGGCTGGAGGCATATCCCAGCTCCTCCACCTCTCCGCTGAACCACACTGCTAAGAGGATTATGGGCAGGGCGACTGTGCAAGGATGGAGTGAGGGCAGGCACAGATGCAATCTCTTTGGGAAGCTCTTGGCTGAGGTTAGAGACACAGAGAGGAGCCCTGCTCCTGAAGCACCCCTCATCACCTGGTGCTTGTCTTGCGCCCCCCTCAAGCTAGGCTTAAAGTGGAGGGCGCTGGGCTTCCTCCCTGAACCTACAGCGCAGCTGTGGTCTCTTCTACCTTCCCAAGAGAGTCATGTCCCCAAACTGCCCTGTGACACCATTTGCTCTGACTGGAACAGCCTGGGTGGAACTGAGGTCTGAAAAGTGGGAACAACAGTTTGGGCTTTCCACAGTGAAGGGAGCAGGGAACCGGTGTGTGGATGGCATGTACCAGGCTAGACTCTGAATAGGTCATCTCCTCCCCAGTTTCATCTCCGGTGCTTTTAGGTGTGGCAGATCTTAACATACTTCTGGAAGACAGCTATTTTGGAGGCTTTGTTTGGGTAACTGCAAGCTCTGCTGACAGGGGTTCCTGTAGCAGCAGGTACCTGTCCGAGAGCTGGCTGATCTCCTGGGCCCTGTACGCAGCAGCAAGCAGGGGGTTCCCCTGCAACGTGCAGGGCTCTGCCCCTGGGGTATCTTCAGTCTGGTTTTCCCTTTCTTCTGTCAAGAGATGGTTGAATTCTGACTCACGAGCCTAAAATATGCCTTGCTTGCTTTATGTACCTCTCTTGGTGCTGGTGAGGGGTCCAAATCTGTTCTGAGTGGTGATGAAAATGATTCCCAAGCAATTCTTGCAACCTTGTGATTTCTGATGTGGTCTGAAAATGTTTAGAGACATCCTAGGCATATGGGCAACATCTCTGTGAGATGGGAGAGGGGTTGCCTTGGGATGAATCTTCTTCCTGCCAGGGCAAGCTCAGCCTCCATCATGTGCTTGCAGGCTGCTGCTACCAGCATCTGGCAGGCTGCTGAGCAGTTAGGCACTGACAAGATGCAGCTGATTGGTGCTTCCTGGATTTAGCCAGCTGTTCTTAAGCATTTCAGAAAAGCTTAGGCATCTGTTTGGGCTTTTCAGATCAGAGGTACACGGAGATGTATAGCTCTGAATGACTCATGGCTCTCTTGTCAGTCATTGCTGCCCTGCTTGTTCAACATCATAGCGTATGAGTGGTTATTTTCACTGTGAGCATGCATTCGCAGTAATGACAAACTGGGAATGTTTCACCCTCAGCTCTCTACCAGGATGGTATGTAAACAGATCCAGGCATATCTTGGAGAAGTATCACATCATTTTACACCCCAAGGTGCTACCAGATTGTCATACAAATCTTCTGAAGTTGGGTGAACCACTCAAGCCTTGTGCAGCCACTTGCGTTCTTGCTGCCTAGCCCTGACAATTGTGCTTCCGAGCACTGCTGCAAAACACTCATGCTATAAACGCCCCAGAATTAATCGGCGCCATAAAAGTAAGGCATGCTGGGAGACACCCAGCCAGGAGTGACGCCTTGGCATGCAGTACGCATTTCAGTGAGCACCTTGGCAAAGATTTTCACGGGGAAAGATGATCACATCTCTTCTTTTCACACCAATTAACTTCTAGGGCTCAAATTTTGATGCCTCAGTGCTACCAATTACTCTCTTACTCTCATGGACTGTCTGCATCAGCATGGTCTGTGTTATCTAGTGATTTCTGAGGTCGCTCAAAGGACATTTATACCACAGGGAGGAGTTTAGGAATTTCCAGAGTTATCTAGTCACAACAGCATCCTGCCCAGGTTCAGCAGCACTCACAACCTGGGGCACCTCTGTGAAAAATAAACCCTTTTCCCACCAGCTTGATTAAACCTGCTCTGATTGCTTGGCTCAGCCATTTCTGCAGGTCTCAAAAATGTGTTGCTTAGACACTAGCACAGGCTTCACAGCAGTACTGCTGCTTTCAGTCACTTTACAAGTGTTCATCAGTGAAGGTGACACTTTCCAGGTGACTCAGGCACAAACAAAGGCCATTGTGGGTGGATAATTTAGGTCCAGCTTTCAACTTTTGGAGTGAGCTGAGAGATGACAGCGCCTTTCAGTGAAAACTCATTAAGTCGGAGAGCTCAGGCAGAGGCAGGGCTGGCTCTACACCTGAGTGGATGCTGTGAGCATTTTGGAGGGGGGAGGAGAGGATGGACATGTTATTCATCGCAGCAAAGCCAGACATCAGTGAAGTCACTGCAAAGAAACTTCAGTACTCCCCCTTCAAGGTACTCCAAGCTCTGCCCACCCCCTCACTGGCAATTTCAAAAAGCTGTGAAATCAGCTCAAACCCATGGAGGTGCAGCAGAGCCAGGCTGGAGAAGGAGGAGCCTGTCAGCAGGCAGGGCTTGCAGGTACAGCTCTGGGCCACAACTGTCCTTGAGGGGCTGGCAGCAAAGGACAGGACAGAGTTTTCCTGCTTTGTCCTCACTGATCCAAAGAGGCCAGCAAAGCACGTGCTTGTCTCTGAAGTGTTTCCTCTGCCCATGTTTCCTCCAGAAACTCTCCCAGGTGTTTCTCAGGGACCTTGTGTGGCTGGCAGAGACCCAGCCCTGTGCTCACCCAGGGATCACATCAGCACCCACTCCCACCAGGAGGGAAGACCTAAGCCAGGTTCTTCCCTAGCTTTCCTTCCGCAGCTCCTGAAGTCCCTGCCGGTCAATGCCTGGACGGTGCCTTGCACCAGTAGGACACCCAGCGAGAAGGCACCGTCTCCGCCGCACAGCAGAGCCCCTCTGCCAAGACCAGCGCTTGTGCCCCGCTGCCCTTCCCCGAGGGGACCCCCTGGTCTCCCGTGTCCCCTGCATGGCAGGGCAGGAGCGCTGCTCCTCCGCGTCCCCGCCAAAGCACCCAGCCGGCTGCCGGGCAGCGCAGCCGCCTATATGCAGATGTATGCAAATCTGCGCGATATAGGCAAATTTATGCAAACGCACGGACCCGTCTCGGGCGGGGCGGCCCGCCTCGGCGCGTCGGGGCCGCACCCGGGATAAGGCCGCGGCGGCGCGGCCGGCCCGGCGTGCAGAGCTGCGGCAGCCCAGGGAGGCAGGTCGTGCGGCGGCGGCATCATGGTGAGTGCCGGCCCCGGGCTGCCCCCTCCCTCCGGCCCTGTGGGTGCTCTCAGGAGTGGGGGGAGCCCCGGCGGGACCCTCCCCAGAGCAGGCTGAGACCCCCATAGCTCCCCGAGGGGGCTCTGCTGGAAGCCCAGAGGTGCGGGCAGCTGCCGACGGGAGTATCCGCTGGGCTTGCCCTGTCCCTGCCTGGCTTCAGCCTTTGCTGAGCTGCTCCCTCCCAGGCGGTCCGAGCCTCCCTGCTCCGAGCATCCCCTTGCACCCGTCCGAGGTAAGCAGGCTACCGGCCGACCCCCGCCGTGCAGGGAGGCTGGTGTTTGGGCTGACCCTCTCGCCTCTCCTCCTCGGTCTTTTAGTAGTGGTGGTTCTGGTGGTTCCTGCCCGCCTCCCGTGGTAACACCTCTGGCCGGGGAGAGTGCACCCAGCTTGCCAGCCCCCCCGTGCTGCAGACGCACAGCTGAACCCCGGGAGCAAGCTGTGGCTTCACCCACTGCCCCGCACCCTGTGGGCTGGGGGCTAACCCACGGGTGGGCACCGCTGTAGGTGAGCCTCCGGGCTGCCCTGCTGCAAGCTCTGGCTCCTCAGTTCTCAGCTGCTCTGCTGAGCGCCCCAGCCCCAGGGTGCCCATCCTGCCTGCTGACCTGTGGAGCTGTGCTCCCTGCCCCTCCTGAGCCAGACCTTGCCGTGAAGAAGACAGAGTCTGCTGGCTGGTGACCAGCACTGCTGCATCCCTGGCGCTGCTGGGCTCTGCCCAGCCTACTGTTAGTGCTGCATCCCACAAAGCCAGTCCTGGCCGCGGTATGTCGGTGGGGGGAAGTGCAGTGAGCAGCATAAAACTGCTCCTCACTCTGGTTCACAAGCTCCTTGGCCAGGGAAAAGTCCCGTCTCATTTTGTCTTTCTTGTGGTAATCCAGAGGTGCTTGCAGCTGCATCAAGCATTCACTATGTGCTTCTGCTGGAGATCCTGGAGCTTCCTCAGGACTTGCCGTTCGCTCCTTGTGTTACAAAACCTTTATGGACCTGCTGGGAGGGATAGGCAGGGTGTCACTTTGCTGCTCCTTGTACCTCAGCTTTGGAAAACATGGGGAGATGGACTTCTGCCTCTCACCATGGGTATCAAAGGCTTATTTTTCTGTCATCCCTCACTGTCACTGCTGCCTCTGAAATGCGGTACCAAAAGCACCCTAGATACAGACAGCCAGGACTTGCTGCAGCCCATGTAACTTCCTTGGACGGCAGTCACTGCTGTGCTCCCGAGCGCAAAATGGCTGGCTCCACCGGCATCCTGCCAGCTGACTCATAGCAGGGCACCCATAGCTCTGGAAATCCGGTTTGGTTTGGATGCTCCTCTGCCTTGGTTGTGCCTGATGACACATCCAAGTCCCTGGCAACAGCAGGGCTGAGGCACTGAGTATTTTGGTTCTTGTTGAAAGGGCTACAGGCTCTGAGATGCCTCACCTTGGAGGGAGTGAAGCTGCAGAGCCCACCTCAGCGTGGCTTCCCCTGAGGGACCTGAGGCTGCCCTTGAAGCCCTGGGTGAGGGGACCCTCCCACCTCAGCACTGCGGTTCAGTTAAGAAGTGCAGCTAACACTTCCTCCTCCTCCAGAGCTAATTTAGGGAAGCCAAGCCTCAGAGCATGGCAACCATTCACTGCTTGCAAATCCCTCCCTTGTCAGGCACCCGTCCTCAGTGCTGTCCCTTCCTCAGCTCCCATGGTCCAGGTGATACTCTGTTATCTTAGCCTGCAACCCTGTTGGTGAAAGAGCTGATGCAAGGCCCCAGCCCTTAAGTCATGTGGGTGTTCAGGATGGAGAAGATGCTCACTGGGTTCTTCCCAGGGCTGTGGGTCGGGGCAGTCCAGGGAATGTGCTGGCCTGGTGTCCTGGGCTCCAGCAGATGTATCTCCATCTCCCTGGGCCCCTGAGGTGGGAAGTACAGCGATGGGAGGCAGAGCACCAGATTTGGGAGAGGGCAGCAGACGGGGATGGACAAAAGGCACCCAGGCTGCAGGGCAGTGTAGCTGAAACAAGCTGGCAAGGGTCTGGGCTGCCCTGTCGGGGTTGTGCACCACCTGTAGTGATTGCATGTGTGGTCCCGTCCAAGATCTGACACTGCCTCCCCCTCCCCAGCGCGAGTGCATCTCTGTCCACGTCGGCCAGGCCGGCGTCCAGATGGGCAACACCTGCTGGGAGCTGTACTGCCTGGAGCACGGCATCCAG
>JAVJGJ010000061.1:25484050-25494873 GCA_035590215.1 Microhierax caerulescens
GCGCCGCGGCACCCCCCGGCTGCGGGCGGTGGCGGTGGCAGCCCGCAGCCTCGGCACCCCCCGGAGCTGGCCTCGGTGAGCCGAGCCCCTCGCCCGGGCGGCCAGGTCAGCGGTGCAGGGGACAGAGGTGGTGAGGCCACCCCAGCAGGGCTCGTCCCCGAGGGGATCACCAGCTCGCCCTGCCCTGCGGCATCCCCCCGACACCCCTGTCACCAGCTCTGTCACCAGCCTCTGGCCCTTGGTCCAGGGACATTTTCCTTTCCCTCGGACAGCAGCAGCAGCAGCACCCCGACCGGAGCTATACCCGAAGTCTCCATCACCACCTCTCCTGATGAAGCAAGTGGGCTGAGCTCCCTCGAAGGCATTTTGTCTGGTGGTGACACTTTCGTGAGTCATCTTGTCCCTCCAAGTGTGTCACCCACCACCCCGGGGGGCACGGGGGTGTGCCTGCTGGCTGGAGCTGGCTCGGGTGGCAGGGTGCTGCCAGCACCCTGTGCTGCGGGGACTTTGAGGGGAACGACGTGTGGCTGGCCCAGGTGTGAGGGGCAGAGCCGCCCACCCCTCATCCCTTGTTCCTTCCCCTCCAGCTGTGCTGCTGTTCCAGCTGCCTGCACTTAGGACCTGGAGGAAGCACCCAGCGCTGGCCAAGAAGGATCATGTGATGGTGGTGTCCACATCCCCCTTTGTCCCGTATCCTGGGCTTGCCGAGCTCCCAGCGAGGATGGGACTGCCAGCTCTTGCCCTGCTGCTGGCATCGGGGCTGCTGCACACGCAGGTTAGCAAACACGGGTGGAAAGCTTGGGAGAAGCACGAGGGGCTGAGCTGCAAAGGATCCGGTGGGACAGCTCTGGGATCTGCCTTGCTTTCCTCCCCCATATCCCTGCTCTCTCTGCTATGGCTTCTTTCTGCTGCAGCCCATGTCCCACCCCACGTCCCACTTGCACTCCCAGCTCCCTGCCTGCCTTCCCAGCACCTGTCCCCAGCAGCACCCCAAATCCCACCAGATCAGCTGCAGGGTGTTTGATTAGCAAGGGGCGGGGGGGGAGGGGGCATCAGGCAGTGCAAATGGCCACCCTGCTTGTCCCTTCTGCTTTCCTGGGACAGCATGGTTCCTGCCTTGGCCCTGCACCCAGGATGGGGATGAGGATGGGGATGGTCCCCCCCAGGAACCAGCCCCCATCAGTCCCTGTCCCATGAAGGAGTGTGGAGGAGGGGGCAGCTGAGCTTGGGGAGGGTCTGCAGCCCCCTAGCACTGCCCCTTTCCTGCAGGCCTCCCCTCCGGCACACTCCTTCCAGCTGGATTATGAGGAGAACTGCTTTCGCAAGGATGGTGCCCCTTTCCGCTACATCTCAGGCAGCATCCACTATGCCCGTGTCCCGCGCCCTGCCTGGAGGGACCGGCTCCTCAAGATGTACATGAGTGGGCTCAGCGCTGTGCAGATGTAAGTGATGGGGGCAGCCCTGATGGCACACAGCCCACAGCCATCCAGCCCCTCAGGGTTTCTGGGGTCCCCGGGGTAGGGACAGTGGCAAGGGTGTTGTCTAAGCACAGGGAATGAAGACCAGCCCTTGGACTGGCAGCCCCTGTATGAGCCTGGACTTGTCCCAGTCAAGCCCCAGTTGCGATCCTCAGCTCAGGCTGCACGCTAGTTCCCAGGGGCAGAGAGACCAGCCTGTGGGATGATTTCCCATTGTGCCAGGGTGCCCTTAGCCCCTGCATACTGATCTTCACTCTTGTCCCAGCTATGTCCCCTGGAACTACCATGAGCCACTGCCAGGGGTTTATGACTTTTCTGGGGACCGAGATGTGGAAGCCTTCCTCGACTTGACAGCTGAGCTGGGGCTTCTGGTGATCCTGCGGCCAGGGCCCTACATCTGTGCGGAGTGGGAGATGGTAAGCCCCAGCCTGGCACAGAGCGGTGATGGGTGGTCCGGGAAGGGCACAGTGGGGTTGGTCCTTCCAGCTGGCATGGTGGCCCCGGTGCCATACCAGCTGTGCCCAGGCTGCCACCCTGCGGAGCGTGTGCTGCTCCAGTGCCGAGCATTAGCATTGTGCTGGCCTGGTTTTGGCTGTGTGTTAGCCTGGGCTGCTGAGTGGTTTCTCTGCCTCCCTCTCTGCTGTGCATGTTTCTCCAGGGTGGCCTGCCTGCCTGGCTGCTGTGGAAACCAGACATTGTCCTGCGCTCCTCTGACCCCGGTGAGCTTTGGCACAGGGCTCCGGCCGCCACATCCTTACAGCCTGTTGCCAGTGCCAGCATGCTGGTCTCTCCACACACCTGCCAGCCCTGTGTGCATGGTCTCTTCCATCCTCTATCTTTTGGGAGCCCCGGAGTTTATCCTCCACCTCCACTTTCCCATTGTGTTCAGTCCTGCCCCATCTGCTCCATCCTCCCCCTGGCTGGGTTGGCTGGGGGTGGGCTGGGGTGGATGCTGCAGCCAGGCTGAGCTGTCCTCTGTCCCCACAGCCTACCTGGCAGCCGTGGACTCCTGGCTCCATGTCCTGCTACCCAAGATCAAGCCACGCCTGTACCAGCATGGAGGGAACATCATCAGTGTGCAGGTAGGATGCTGTGGGCCCCCACCCCCTGCCCTGCTCTGGGTCATCTTTGGATGTACCCCAAAAAGCCACCTGTATCCCTTATACCATGAACTCACTCTGGCACAGCTCTTAGATAAATCCCTTTTGACCTCTGGACTTGGGTTTAAATTCAAGGGCTGGGACTCCGGGGCACCTGCCACTACCCCAGTTGTAGTTTGAGGGACACTGGCAGAGCTGGGGGTTGTGGTGGGGCTGGAAGGTCATTCTCAGGACCCACCTGGGGTCTGTCATGACATCTGATGATGTTGGAAGGGGAGAGCTGGATGCTCATCCCAGTGGGTGGTGGGACCTGGCTGCAGCGCTGCTATGTACACACTGGGTGCCAGCCCCTGCCCTGCTCACAGGTGGAGAATGAATATGGCAGCTACTATGCCTGTGACTATGGGTACCTGCGGCACCTGCTGGGCTCCTTTCGGGCGCTGCTAGGGAGTGAGGTGCTGCTCTTCACCACCGACAGCATACAGGCCGAGGAGCTGCGCTGCGGCACGCTGCAGGGGCTCTACGCCACCATTGACTTTGGGCCAGGTACCCCTTTTGGTGGAGATGGAGAGGGGCTGGGGGTCTCAGCTCCACCCTGCTCCAACCTCCCTCCCTCCACCTCTGCAGGCTCCAATGTGACAGAGGCGTTTGGTGCCCAGCGCCTGGTGGAGCCGAAGGGGCCCCTGGTGAGCTTGGTGTGGGCACTGTGCTGTGGGGGGGAATTACCTGCGGTGGCTTTGGGGAGGCAGAGGAGCTGGGGGGGTGATGCAGAGAGGGGTGGTGGGGCCAGGCTGCAGGTGATCAGCGGGGATGTGGCTGTGAGAGGGGTGCCAGCCAGCTCCGAGCAGGTGACCATCTCTTTTTTTTTTTCCCCCAGGTGAACTCCGAGTACTACACGGGCTGGCTGGACTACGGGGGGGAGGCGCACGCCAGCACCAGCTTGGCTAGTGTGGCCCGGGGGCTAGAGGACATGTTGCAGCTGGGAGCCAACGTCAACATGCAAGTAGTCAGCTGGCAGGGGGGCACAGGCTTTGGGGGGATGCCCTCCCATCTGCCAGCGTTGAAGTGGGCATCACGGCTCACCTGTGTTCTGCAGGGCTTGGGCAGGGCTGGGACTGTGGGTGCAGCAGGGAGGGAGCGGTGCCTGGAGAGCACCCACAGGGTCTGTGGAGGTGGTGACGGAGCTCTTTGGGGTGTCCTGCAGGTACATGTTCCATGGGGGAACGAACTTTGTCTACTGGAGTGGTGAGTAGGGCCCTAGGGCCCTGCAATGGGAAGGGGAGGCACGCTGCAGGGCTGGGGAGTCTTTTCTTGGCCATTCCCAAGGAGCCTATTTGAGGGTCCTGTTCTGTCCCATGGGGCAGGCTGCCACATACCCAAGCTTGCCTTGCCAAGGGCCCCTGAACCCAAGCTTGTTCCCCCATGGGGACTCCTTTTACACACAGGCAGTGGCTCCCTGTTCTGGGTCCTGCCCCTCCATTGCATTGCAGCCAGCCTGGGCCTGGGTTCCATGTCCTGGGCTCTGCCAGGGCCCCCATCTCCAGCTCCCGTTGCATAGGTGCTGACTTCAAGGACCAGTACAAACCAGTGACCACCAGCTATGACTATGATGCCCCCCTCTCAGAGGCAGGAGACCCCACTGAGAAACTGTTTGCCATCCGCACAGTCATCAGCAAGGTGCTGAATCTAGTAGGAGGAGGGGGACAGTACTGGGCACCACTGCCTTTGCCAGGGAAGAGGGGGACACATAGGGACCTGGCAGGGCAGGGGACATCTCCCTGCTTGCCCTGGGGGGCAGCTGACAGTTTGCTGTTCAGTTCCAGTCCCTGCCGTTTGGTCCGATGCCACCTGCCACCCTGAAGTACGCCTACGGCTGGGTGGCCCTGCGGAAGGTGAGTGCCTGTCCTGAGGGATGCGCTGCCCCTGCCTGGCACTGCTGGGCTGCCCAGCACTCATCCCTCTCCTTGCAGTATGCCGACCTCCTGGATGTCTTGGATGTGCTGTGCCCCTCCGGGCCCATTCAGAGCCAGTTCCCCCTCACTTTTGAGGCCATAAAGCAGGTGAGGAGCTGGGTGCAGTGGGGTACACTGGGGGAGCTGCTCTTGGGTTGTCTGCCGTGCCATGCCCCCAGGGTAGAAGAGCAGAGCTTGTCTCCAGCCCAGTTTCCCTTTCTGTGCCACTCTGCTGTGTCCTGCAGGCCCATGGCTTCGTGCTGTACCGCACACAGCTGCCCTGGGACGTCCTGGACCCAGCCGTGCTGGGCGCTCCTCCGCACCACGTCTGCGACCGCGGCTATGTGATGCTGCAGAAGGTGAGGCTGCGGGAGCACACCTGTCCCCAGCCCAGGACTCAGGAGGGGTGGGGGCCCTGCTGGCAGCAGGGCTGTGCTATGCCAGGGTCTTGGGGACAGCCAGGGTGCTGAGAGACACGCTCAGCCCTTGTGGGGTAGCTCTCTGGCCCAAATTTGCCCCCTTTTGGGACGAAGGGCATCTGTGGGCCAGCTCTGGGGGAGCCGGTGGCAGGACGCTATGCTGGCTGGCTGCTGGCAGTGTTTGCAATGGTGGGATCTGGGCATGGGGCTGCAGTGCTGACCCTGTCCCTGCAGGAGTACCGGGGGACACTGGAGCGGGACGGGCAGACAACACTGCATGTGACAGGCAGAGCTGGGGAAACCCTGGATGTGCTCCTGGAGAACATGGGCAGGATCAGTTTCGGGGCCAACATCAGTGACTTCAAGGTGAGGGGAGAGGTCCCTGGGGCTCCAGAGGGGATGGCCTGGCTGCCTGTATGGCCGAACACACCTCTCCTGCCACCTGTGACAGATCCCAGCCACAGCAGGGCCACTCCCAGACCTGCTCCCTAGTTAATCTCACACCATCCCCTGGCAAACCTGCCCAGATCAGGATAAGGCCATGAGGCTGGCACCCCTCTCTCCCACTTGTGCTGCCACAGCAGCCAGGGCTGTGCAGCCCCTCGGAGGGCATCCCATGCCACTGTCACTGGCTGTGAGGGCGACGTGCCCTGTGGAAGGCCAGGCAGCTTGCTTCTCATGGCAGACCCTACTGACTCCTTTTTCCTCCTGCTCTATGGCAGGGCTTCCTGGGGAACCTCTCCTTGGACTCCAGCCCTCTCAGCAACTGGCTGATCTATCCCCTGGCCATAGACACTGCTGTCCAGCAGGGCTGGCCACACACTGCTCTGCCGAAATCAAGCAGTGGGGGCAGAGCAGGTCCAGCCTTCTATACTGGGACCTTTGAGACCCCTGGCATCGCCTGGGACACCTTTGTGAAGTTCCCAGGTTGGAGCAAGGTAAGGTGGTGTATAACTGGGAGAGGGGGTGAGAGTGGAGAGGGGCACAGCTGTCCTGTCTCCATCTTCCAGGGCCAGCTGTGGATTAATGGCTTCAACCTGGGCCGGTACTGGCCCCGCCGTGGGCCCCAGCAGACCCTCTTCGTGCCCGGCTCAGTGCTGCATGTTGGCCGCTCCAACAACATCACAGTGCTGGAGCTGGAAGGGGCACCCGCCGCCCCTCTCTTGCTCTTCCTTGACCGACCCCTTTTCAACGGGACCCTCAGCCACAGCACTGCAGCCACAGAATAAACACAGGGCTGCCAGATACGGGCAGCACTTCTCACTAGGGTTGCAGAGATGGCAGGGGGCTGGTGAAACACAGGGGTGAGGAGAGGGGCTGCAGGCCCCTAGGAAAGGGGCACACATCCTGGTGTGGACATCCAAAGCTCCTGCCCTCCTCTGGGGCCAGGCAGGGTCTGTGCTACAAAGAAAGTGGCCCAGGACTTAACTTGATTTGCATGCTAATCCCACACTTGTCCCAAATAGTTCCAGTGCTCGTGCTGACTCCCCCCATTCCTAGGGGGTCAAGGCACCTCTTTATTGACAATGCAGGCAGAGGAGGTAGTTGCTAACATGATACAGCTGAGGTGCTGATGATATCCAGGAGAGAAGAGGAAGAAGCACAGCCTAGAAGGGTGCCCACAGGTGTGGCTGCAGGTGGCTCAGGGCTGCAGGGTCCAGACGTGTCCCACCACCATGGGCAGCAGTGTACAAGGTAGCCATGAGAAAAGCTGGCAACAGGACCCATGGCTGGAGCCAGGCCAGTAAACAGTCTTGGCACCTCACATTAGCACATGGGGACCTCCAAGTTGTAATGTTCCCAGAATCACCACCCAGAGTAACATTCATGCCCAGAGCTTTGCCAGAGTTGCCCTGGAATGTGACATGGCCAGCTCAGTCCCTCTGACTAGTGCTGCTCCACAGGCTCTCCCTCACTGCACAGCCAGTCCTCAGCTGTTTCTCCACCACGCCGGTCCCTGGCAGGTGGCAGCAGTCCCCAGCCTTACATGTGGCTGGCCCGGGCTCGGCGGTGGGCTTGCAGGCAAGCCGTGGAGCAGAAGGAGAAGTCAAGGTAATGGAAAGGGATCCTGCCCAGCAGGGATTCTCCACATTGCCAGCAGCGGCTGCAGGAAAGAAAGAACAGAGGTGGCCCTGAGCAAAGGGGACACCTGCAAGAGGGTTAGAGGACAGAGCTGTGACATAAGCTACCAGCAGCATGAGGGACCTGGGGCTCCTCTGGTCTTACAGGGCTGATGTGCTCACCCACCAGCTTGGCCAGGACATGTTCCCTGGAGACGATGCTGTGTGAGTGTGGTGTGAGGCACTTTGAGGGAAGCTGAACATGGGGGAAATTTGCCCCATATGGGGTTGTAAAGCCCCTGCCCAGATCAGCACAGGAGTGCCTGGCTGCCCACAAGCCTGTGGGGTGGCACAGGGAAGGGATATGGGGTTAAGGACAGGGACACAGGAGTGGCTGGGAGGTTGGCTTGCTGTAGATCTGGCTGCAAGTGGACCAAGTTGTCCTTTGCAAAATATTCGGGGGGGCAGGGCAAGAGAAGGACAAAGCTTTTACACAAGCACTATTGGGAATCAAGTGGACAGAAATAGCTTTAGGCTGAAAATGAGAAATGGAGCAAGAAGGGCAGGGAACAGCTGTGCTGACATGGGAGAGTGTCTGCAGAGCCATGCTGTTACCTGATGTTGGCAAGAGTTGTGCTGGTGTCCTGCAGCTGTGCTGCCAGTCTCCGCTCAGCAGCCAGTGCCCTCTGGGGAGCAGAGAGACAGCTCAGCACCCCCAGTCCCTGGGAGCTGTTGTGGCCAGAGCCCACTGCGTTGGCACTGCCCCAGCTGGATCCCCTTCCCCATAGATGGCCTCACCTTCTCCCTATCAGACAGGGCTGCAAACCGCTGCTTCTCTCCCTGTTCCTGCTCCCAGCGCTGCCGCTCCTCCCGCTGTGCCTGCTCCCGCTGCTTGCGCTGGGCTTTCTGTGCCCGCTTCTTCTCCAGCTTCTTGGCCTCCATCTCCTGTGTCAGGGGCCCTGGCACCTGGGGGCAGAGGGCAGTCAGCATCTCCCACTACGCCAGAGGCAATGGCACAAGTGGGCAAGGAGCACATTGCTCTGGAGCCCCCCAGCCTCCAGAAGGTGAGGGCTGAGGGCAGGCACCTACCTTGGCACGACTGTAGTCGTACTTGTCTGGATGGTCCACCATGAACTTGCGGAAGGTGTTGCGGGTCAGTTTGTCAGCAGACACACAGTAAGGGGTCCTCTCCTGCCCATCTCTACAAGACAAGGAAGACCAGATCACCCTGCCATTTTACTACCTGTGTCCCACTGGGCTGGGAGGTGTTCAATGGGTACTGCAGGCCAGGGTATCGCAGCCAAGGAGGGGAAAGTTCTTTGTCTCTACACCAGAATCCCCCAAATCCTCCCCTTCTTGCATTTCAAATGCCCTGCTAAGGGTGGTCTCATCCCTACCCTCTGAAATGCCTACCAATAAACCTGGGAGTTCTTTGGGACAGTGCCTGCCTGCTGCTGTGCCAGACCAGGCAGGCAGAGAGAATGGCTCTTAGACCCCTTGTAACAAATCCAGATATCCCAGCTGGTACAGACCAACCCCAGCTGTCCCAGGACAAGGCTGGCACCAGTCTCCCACGGCTGAGATGGGAATGAGTTGCTAGGCTCCCACAGTGGGGCTGTGCTCATCAACTGCTGGGTGCCCTGTAGCCATACCTGAGGGCAGGATCCGCCCCTGCTGCCAGCAGCAGGCACACAGCCTCAGCCTTCCCTGCCCGTGCTGCCACGTGAAGCAGGGTGCAGCCGCTCTCATCCACAGGCTGGTTGAGCAGTGCACGAGGCATGTCCAGGGGCTGTGCACCCTCCCCATCCTTGCTGTTGCCTGGCAGGTCCCTGCTCTCTGGCACACCCAGGAGGTGCCGCAGGGTCCCCACATCCCCCGTTTTGCAGGCAGTGAACAGGGCATCGCGGAGCTGGGTCTGAGGGTCTCCTATAAAGGAAGGACAGGAGGGGAGTCTGATGGCTCCCGGGGCAGAGCTGTGCTCTGGACTGACTAGGAAGCACACATGGCACAGTTAAAGCATCATCCTGCTAGCTGGATTTGTGCACTGCAGTATCTCTAGCACCTTCAGTCTGTGACAGTGTGCCACGGCATTGCTGGGCACTGTTAGCAGCAGCTGAGCCCTCTCCTAAGAGAAGACCCACTCCAATTCCCTCCAACACATCTGGTTCAGCCAGGTGGTGCCTGCTCCTCCCAGTTCAGAGCTACTGCTCAGAACACAGGGCTCACTTAAAGGCATGTGGCTCCACTGCAGCCAGCCCACACCCCGCTCCTCCGGGCACCTGCGTGGCAGCATGCCCTTCACCCCGCTGCAAAGCCACCAGCAAATGGGGCAGGCATCCACCCAGCCCAGCTCCCAACCCCACTTACCTCCATTGCTCCAGGGAAGAAGCTCAGCCCCAGCTTCCCCCTGCAGCTCTGTCACCAGCTCCAGGCTGGGCTGTTCACACTGGGTACCATGGCATCCTGTCTCTTTGGCACAAGGCCCTGCACAAGGGAGCACACGGTGAGGAAGAGGGCCAGGGCCAGCCTCACCCCAGCCATGGCAGTCCCTTTCACGATGCCTTCCTACACTGCCTCCAGCCAGTTCTTCCCCCTCACCTTTCTCTATCTTCTTGTCCCTCTTCTTCCTCCTTTGGCGGTTTCGCTTGGGCATCACTTCAAACTCCCGGAGGTCCAAGGTCCCCAGTATCACTTCCACCATTTCCAGTTCACCTGCAGGGCTTTCCTCCTCTTCCTCCTCTTCCTCTGTGGCTGAGGGAGGTGACAAGACAGGGCCTGAAGCCCCCCACCCCAGCACAAATCAGTTGGGGCTCTCAGCCAAGCACACCCTGCCCTTCTGCCCAGCATGAGGCCACACTCTGCAGATCCCCACTGTGGCACCAGGCTCTGTCACAGGGCTGTAAATCTGGTCCTGCACCATAACACTAGACCTCCCTGCTTGCTCAGTCACATCTCTCTCCATTGCTCAACTCACATCTTTTGTCCTCCTGCAGGGGATCCATCTCTGCTTTCCGCTGCCTCTTTTGCCAGCCCTTCCGGGGGGACCCAGTGATATCCTCCAGTGGAGTGTCCTTCCCTGGACAGCAAGGTTGTTCCTGTCATTGCCTGGGGACAGGAAGCACCCCATGTCGCCAGGGATTGAGGGTTGGAGAGCTAGCACTTCCACCACATAGGGCAGCATCCCCTAATGCGCAAGGGACCACCCCACCCCACCTACTCTGACCCACAGACACCAGGGCTGGTCTGACTCACCATACACCTGCAAGCTGGCCAGCGTGGCATGGACTCGCAGCACCTCTCGCAGGGTGGCCCTGCGGGTGCTGAAGGGAATGTGGCAGATGCGAGGGTCACCCCGGGTGAGGGGTGGGTTCCTGCCACTGAAAAGCAGCGCACGGTTGTGATGAGGGGCCCGGAGGAAGATGCGTTGAGCTTCATTCAGGTGCTGTGCCCAGGCTGCCAGCAGGTCCTGAATGTCCTGGGGAGAAAGGGGAGCACTCTGGGGTCCTGAGCACACTGCGTAGACACAGGTAGCTCTGGAGCAGGGAAGTCCCAGGACAGAACAGTCTCGATTGGGCCCTGACACCCTTCCAGAGCTCACATCCCACCCGTGTCCTCCAGCCATGACCGTGTCCCCCTGCCAAGAGCCCAGTGCTGTGGTGCACCCTCATCTTGAGCCGTGTAGCCTCATTGTAACGCCGCAGGGAGGCTCCGGCTGACCTGGGTGCTGAGCCTGGGGTCTGGGCATCCCATAGACCCTGGGCTGTGCCCCGCCGGGCTCGCACTGTGTAGCGGTGGAAAGTCTTGTGCTCCTGCA
>JAVJGJ010000061.1:25497778-25508670 GCA_035590215.1 Microhierax caerulescens
GGCGCGGGGCCCCGCCATGGCCCACTTCGAGACGCAGTACCAGCGTCTGGAGAGCTCGTCCACCGAGTCCCCCCCCGGCGGCGGCGACCTACTTGTCCACGTCCCCGAGGGCGCCAAGTGTGAGTGGCAGCACCGGCACCGGGGGCTGGGGCCTGGCCACCGCCGGCGGCGGGGGGCGGCGGCCTGCGCCTGGAGGGGAGCTGGGGAGCGGGGTGGGGAAGCGTGAGGCGGCCGAGGCCGTGGGGACCGGCGGTGTCCGGGCTGGCCCCGGTGGCTGAGAGTGGGGGAGCATCCGGGGACCGGTGGGGGAGCCGGGACGGGGGCTGCGGGGCCCGTCTGGGGCTTCGGGGGCCCGGGACGGGGGAGGAGGTGGGGCTGTGCCCGTCGCGGCACGAGGCTGGGTGGCCCGGAGGGCCCCTCACCCTGCGCGTCTTCTCTCTCCAGCTCCGTGGCATCACATCGAGAACCTGGACCTCTTCTTCTCTCGCATATCCTTTGGCCGGGCCGGGTTCAGGCGGGACGCACCCGCCGCTCCCGGGCTCTCGGTGCCGGTGGAGACGCTGGGTTTGGGGTAACTGGGAGCTGGGGCAGCGTCTGTCCCTTCTTGCTTCCCGTAGGGCACCACACAGCTCCGGAGGGGCTGGGGGATGGCAGAACCCCCGTGCCTGTGCGGTGCTGTCACCTGACACTGAGGGGACGGAGCTTCTTTTAGGGATCCTTGGCAGAGTGATGATGGTACCAAGTTCTCGTTACAATTGAAGGTTTATTTTCTTACCAGGATTTAATTATTAGCATAGCGTAGGATTTATGATCAGAGTAGTGCAGGGTTTCTGTAAGCAGAATCAACGTAGTACAATTCTATTAGTAGCATAGTACAGAGCTCTGTAGCACTACGTAGCTTATGGTTTCTAGTCACCTGGACTCTTTGCAGATTGGTTTATATCTTAATACATAGTTTTCTGTATCGTGTAGGAATCGTAATCTAGACTAAAAAATCATAGATTATATATATATGACTATATTAATAATACAAGTCACTCAGTCCTTGGAGGAAGCAGATGACAGTGGGGGCGTCCCTGGCTACTGGCAGGTCCTGGGTCTCACTGTCCAGCAGCAGTTCCAATTCAAGTTCCCACTTAGGACTTGTAACTCCTTGATTTTGTGGACAGTGCTCTGGGTGCTGTGACACTTCCCTGTTCTGTGACAGGGTCATTGCTGCCATCAGGTTGGCCAGGTGCTGACACAAAAGGGAGTAATCAGCCTGGCACCTAGGAATCTTGAGGCCAGTAGAGGGGGAAAGAAGAAATCTCTTTGGTTTGTCTACTTGGTTCACAGAAGCTTCAGGGCCGAATAATGAAAGTGATCTGCACAGTCACAAAAAATGGCTGCTTGCCATTTAACATGGTGTTAGTTATGCTAACCACGTTACCAAGGGTTGGAAGTAGGGTGTACCGGTCACAGGTGCATGGGGTGCTAAATGCATTTTTGCCTGTCTCTGTGTTATTCTGCCCTGCCCTGCCCACCCTTCTGTGGCCTGAGGGCAGGCTGAGTTTCTGCTCTGTGTTGGGACAGATCCCTCTCTGGGTGTCGAGTGAAGTAAGAAAGGAGCTTGGATGGAGTCAAGTCTTCCTATCCCAGCTGTGCTTTACCTGGGCAGAGTGTGTTTCCCTGCAGCAGAGAACCAGCTTGCTGATGACTAGGGGTGGGAGGGTTCTCCTTTGGTGGTGGAGAGGGGCTTGGCTGGGGAGCTGTGGATGCCAGTGGGACAGAATCCTCTCCATCCTTCATCAGAGAGGAGTCTCCAGGCTGTTCTCCTTGACTGTAGCTTTCACGTCTATAACCTGCATCAGAAGAATGGCTTCACTTGCATGCTCATTGGAGAGATCTTTGAGCTCATGTAAGTGCAATTTCCCATCTTTGTGGCTGTGACAGCTGCTGAGGAACAGTCACAGGAGTTCGCTGAGTTCCTGCAGCAGGGTGGGCAGGAGGGCTGCCTTTATAGTTGTCCAGTTTCCCCATCATTAGGGTTTTCCGTGCCCTGAACCTGTATTCCATTTTGAGGAACTGGTGCCCATGAGCTTTCCTGCCACCATGGCTGACTGTGGGAATGTATCTCCGTGATGTGTGACCCTGGCTGCTTCACGTTTTGAGGGGCCGAAGGGTGATTCCCTCACGCCTACTCCCTTTTT
The DNA here is from genome assembly GCA_035590215.1 of Microhierax caerulescens. Lineage (NCBI taxonomy): Eukaryota > Metazoa > Chordata > Aves > Falconiformes > Falconidae > Microhierax > Microhierax caerulescens. Next base: position 25,499,968 of record JAVJGJ010000061.1, read on the forward strand.
TCATCATTTCAGGCAGTTCATCTTTGTGGTGGCATTCACCACCTTTCTTATCAGCTGCGTTGATTATGATATCCTGTTTGCCAACAAAGCGGTAAATCACAGCCAGCATCCCAGTGAGCCCATTAAGGTGACTCTGCCAGATGCCTTCCTGCCTCCAAATGTCTGTAGTGCAAGGTAGGGGCAGTGGAGGGCATGTTAGCCACCACTCTTGCTTTCTCAGGTAATCAGGGTGCCTGCCTGGGCCTGTCTCCCACTGCTTTCCTCTTCTTGCTTGCAGAATCCAAGCAAACAGCTTCCTCATCTGCATCCTGGTGATTGCTGGGGTTTTCTGGATCCACCGACTTGTCAAATTTATCTACAACATATGCTGCTATTGGGAGATTCACTCTTTCTACATCAATGCCCTCAGAATCCCTATGGTAAGTAGCTTGGCCAAGGGTCACATGCAGGGCCACTAAGGGATATGGGAGGCATTTGCTGGATGGTTAGACACAGCTTGGCTTCATTCCTGTCCAGAGCCAGCTTCTCTGGGAGACTCGTTCTGAGTGCTCTTCCCTCTGCTCCATAACCACACAGGTCTCTTTTCAGCCTCTGCTCCAGCAGCCAACTTATTCTGTATTAACCCCTCTCTGCCCAGTGTGGCTTTCTGCTTGCTGGCACATGTCTCTGACATCTGCCACCCAATATTTTTATTCTTTGCTGATGGCCTTTTCTGTGATGCCTTTCAACAGAAAAGGCATAAGCTAGGATATCCTCATAACCTCCCTGGGTTGTGGACAAAGTCATCTTCCTTGTTTACTGGGGGGAAGCTGAGGCATGTAGTTGTTGAAGATCACACTGGAGGTTGGTGTGTCAAAGGTGGGGTTTGACATATATCCTCGTCCAGAGCCCTCACTCTGATGCACATCAGAAGATGTGTCTGCATTCTTTGAGGGGAGACTGTGTCTTGAGAAGAGTAGAGTAAGCCAAGAGACTTGATTTATCCCCAGCTTTTCCACAGGTTTCCTCTAGGATACTGCTTAAGTCCTTCCTCTGTTCTTCTCTCCCTGCTGACTCCAAATGGCAGCTCTGGGAGACCCATGGGAGCCTGGAGCTACATTTATGCCTCCAAGGCAGCTGGTGTGTGAGTGGCTGGGAAACAGCCATCTGCAGTAATCTAGGGGTAAAGGGCACCAGGGCAAGGTATGGGGTTTGCTTGCCATAGGCTGAAGCGGTGCAGGGAGGTGCCTCACATCTTCCTGGTGTTGCATGTGCTTCATCAGCACCCTGAGGTGTGTGCTGGGACCTGGTGTGTGAGTGGGCTCAGCCCAGCTTCTGTCCCTGGGCGCATTCTGTCCCTAACCTTGCTGCTTGCCCCCTTCCAGTCCACTCTGCCATACTACACCTGGCAGGAGGTGCAGGCCCGCATCGTGCAGATCCAGAAGGAGCATCAGATCTGCATCCACAAGAAGGAGCTGACAGAGCTGGACATCTACCACCGCATCCTTCGCTTCAAGAACTACATGGTGGCCATGGTGAACAAATCACTGCTACCCATCCGCTTCCGCCTGCCCCTGCTGGGAGACACTGTCTTCTACACGCGTGGGCTCAAGTACAACTTTGAGCTCATCTTCTTTTGGGGGCCTGGCTCCCTCTTTGAGAATGAGTGGAGCCTGAAGGCTGAGTACAAGCGGGCTGGGAACCGCCTGGAGCTGGCTGAGAAGCTCAGCACTCGCATTCTCTGGATTGGCATTGCTAACTTCCTCCTCTGCCCCCTCATCCTCATCTGGCAGATCCTCTACGCCTTCTTCAGCTACACGGAGATCCTGAAGCGGGAGCCAGGCAGCCTGGGTGCCCGCTGCTGGTCTCTCTATGGCCGCTGTTACCTCCGTCACTTCAATGAGCTGGACCATGAACTGCACTCACGCCTCAGCAAGGGATACAAGCCAGCTTCCAAGTATATGAACTGCTTTATCTCCCCGCTGCTCACCATCGTGGCCAAGAACGTGGCCTTCTTTGCTGGCTCCATCCTGGCTGTGCTGATTGCTCTTACCATCTATGATGAGGATGTGCTGGCGGTTGAGCATGTCCTGACCACAGTCACCCTCCTCGGGGTGGGCATCACGGTGTGCAGGTGAGGTGGGTCTGTGCTGCCCCTGTGCTCCCGGCAGCGCTGTGAGGAGCAGTGGGGCTGACAACCATCCACGTAAACATGCTCTTCAGTTGCAAGTAGATATGAATCTGCCTGAGTGAAAGGCACAGCTGGGAAGGGTCAGGGGCCAGCAGGAGAAGGGAATGGTGGTGATCTTGGGTGCAGTGGTTGTGTGATATGAGGGGCGTTGCTGGAGCTGTACAGCAACACCCCAGGGCTGGGCTGGCAGGAAGGTTTGTCTTGGGTGTGAAGGCTGCAGGCAGAGTTGTGATATGGGCCCATCACCCTGCCCTCCCAGGATGAGATCTCACAGGAACTGAGGTGTGATGTTGTGATGTTTCCCTGTCCTGTGCTACAGGTCTTTCATCCCTGACCAGCACCTGGTGTTCTGCCCAGAGCAGCTGCTGCGAGTCATCCTGGCACACATCCACTACATGCCTGACCACTGGCAGGGCAATGCCCACCGCTATGAAACCAGGGACGAGTTTGCCCAGCTCTTCCAGTACAAAGCGGTGAGCTTGGCTTGCATGGGGCTAGAATGGGGACTCGCCCCTATCCCTGCAGGAAGAAGCTGCCAGAGAGCTGAGCAGCTGTTGGGCTGGCAGAGGAACAAGGCAGTTTTCTTAAGAGACACCCTTTCTCAGAAGATGGAGGGCTGGAGCTGGGGGCTGGCTTTGAGACTACAGGTTTTTTGACATCCTCAGGCTTGTGCTGAGTCCATCATCTCTGTGCTCAGGTCTTTATCCTGGAGGAGCTCCTCAGTCCCATCATTACGCCCTTGATCCTCATCGTCTGCCTGCGGCCCAAATCCTTGGACATTGTTGACTTCTTCCGCAACTTCACTGTGGAGGTGGTGGGTGTGGGTGACACCTGCTCCTTTGCCCAGATGGATGTGCGCCAGCATGGCCACCCGGCGGTAGGTCCTGAGGGTGGTAGGAATGCAGCCTGGGCTCCCCACCAGCATGTCTGGTCCTTTAGAACCATGAGAGGCCATAACTCCTCAATCCTGGCAGCTCACAGCCCAGCCCAGCCACCTGCCTCTTTGGTGGGTGTCTGGGGCTCCTGACACAGTTCAGCAGCTCCAGAAAGCTCTTGTGGCCCAGCTGTGATTATTAACCTGATATTTTGTGAACCAGGCCAGGCTTGGTCATTTCTTTATTTGATGTCATTGACTGTTTTTACAACCAAGAGTCTTGTGTCCTCAGGAGAGAGGAATGGGGATATCTGGACGTTTAGAAAGCGTGACTACTGAGAACCGACTTAAAGAAGCTGGGCTGCTTGTGCACAGGAGAGGGGAAGCCACAGGGAGATGGGAAGCATTTTCCATTATGTAAAATCTAGTGTGGAGGGAAAGGGTATCCATCTATTTCCCGTGCCTAGGAGTATAGGTTACTTGTCAGAGAAGACTCCCTTGTGACAGTGTGATGAAGTAGAAGAGGGGGTGGTCTCACTGTGGCAGGAAGCTGTTAAGAGCAGTCATTTGTTGGCTGTACTTGCTCCCACTGCAAGCTGGAGAGTGCAAGAGGAGATTTTCAGCTCTGTATTTTGTGACTAGCACCCATCTCTCCGGTTTCCTTGCAGTGATGCATGTTCTGGGGTGGAGGTGGAAGATGCTGTGCTTGCTGCTTCTCCCCCAGGCTGTGAGGGCTGGATTAGTATGGGGCTTTTGGTGTAGCACCTGCTATGTGTGGAGCTGCAGCCCAGCTTATGCTGGGTGTTGTGTGCTTTGCCCAGACTGATTGCAGGATTCCTGGGCCTGGCAAGGTTGTAAAGCAGATCCTGTCCCTCATTACCTGTCTATGCTCCACAGTGGATGTCAGCAGGAAAGACGGAGGCCTCCATTTACCAGCAGGCTGAGGATGGCAAGACGGAACTGTCCCTCATGCACTTTGCCATCACCAACCCCAAATGGCAGCCACCCCGCGAGAGCACGGCCTTTATCGGTTTCCTGAAGGAGCGGGTGCACCGGGACAGCAGTGTGGCACTGGCTCAGCAAGCTGTGCTCCCTGAAAATGCCCTCTTCAGCTCCATCCAGTCCCTACAGTCGGAGTCGGAGGTGCCCAGACTGGGGGGATGCAGGGTGTTCTTGGGGTGCTTGCTGGGTGCTGACAAACTGATAATCAGGACCTCTGGGCAATTTTGTCCTTGCCTGGGCTGTATCTGGGGATGCAAATGTGTTAGATCAGCACTAGTAGGGATGCTTCTGGGTTTCTAGAGAAGACAGCAGGCTGCCCTGGGGCCCTGTGAGGTGGGAGAGGGGCTGAGAGAGCTTAGGTGCCTCAGCTCTATGTCGCTGGTGGGAATCAGGCCTTCAGGTCTGCACAGGACAGTGATTCTCTCCCTTTCAACTCTGCAGCCTCACAGCCTGATTGCCAATGTGATAGTGGGCTCCTCAGTACTGGGCTTTCACATGGGCCGGGATGGACAGGCCTCCCGCCATCTCTCCGAGGTGGCCTCTGCCCTGCGTTCCTTCTCACCGCTCCAGTCTGCCCAGCAGCCTCCCAGCGGCTTCCAGACAGCAGGAAGGGATGGAGAGGGAGCCCAGCCTCGCAGTGCCATGACAGCCTCCGGGTAAGCTGCAGGCTGGAGAGGGGCAGCTGAACACCTTGCATATTCCTTTATCCCTTGCCCAACTGCCATCCTGTTGTCCTAGGTGCACAGTGGCATTTGACTCTGCAGCCTGGGACAGCAAGGGGCATATTCACCAGCAGAGTTAGGCCCAGGTGCTCAGGCTGGCCCAAAAGGACAGTGTGGGGTTCTGGTGTTCTTCTGTAGGTACCACAGTGGTGAGAAACCCCTGGTCGGGAAGAGGCAGTGTCATGGCAGGGCTGGACACTCTGTGCATCTGGAGAGATGCTACAAAGGGCCTGTTCCTACCCAGCCCACAAGCAGATCTGTGCAGACCTGACATTAGAGCAGAGAGGGGCTGGGCAGTGTGGGAGGCAGCTGGGCAGCAAACACCACTTGTATGTCCCATGGCAGTGCCGATGCGAGGACTGTGAGCTCCGGGAGCAGCGCCTGGGAGGGTCAGCTGCAGAGCATGATCCTGTCGGAGTACGCCTCCACTGAGATGAGTCTCCATGCACTCTACATGCATGAGGTGAGCAATCTGGAGCTGGGCCTGCCAGAGGGATGTGGAGCAAGGCAGGCAGGACTGGGGTGCCCTGTCTGGAGTGACTGGGATACCGGTGTGAGTGAGAGCTGAGACCAGTGTCTGTGCCGTGCTGGGGAGAGGGTGTGTTTGGGTGTCTGGGCTCTCCCACACAGCTGACTCACTCATGTTTTGGCCTGCAGTTGCACAAGCAGCACGCCCAGCTGGAGCCTGAGCGGCACACTTGGCACCGGCGAGAGAGTGATGAAAGCGGGGAGAGCGCCCACGAGGAGCTGGATGCTCAGCGAGGTGCCCCTGTCCCCATCCCTCGCTCTGCCAGCTACCCCTTCTCCTCACCACGGCAGCCTGCCGAGGAGACGGCCACGCTGCAGACTGGCTTCCAGCGGCGATACGGTGGGATCACAGGTACCGGAGCCAGGGCAGAGGTCTGAGCTCCAGGTCAGAGTCCGATAACCGATGCCCTCTATGGACTGGCCCAAGCAGCCTGCCAGCTTCTGGACACTGACAGTCCCCAAGGTAGCTCATCTTCCTTCTCACCTGTCTTGCAGACCCGGGCACAGTACACAGAGCTCCATCACACTTCTCCCGCCTCCCTCTGGGAGGCTGGGCTGAGGATGGGCAGTCAGCCAGACACCCAGAGCCTGTGCCAGAGGAGAGCTCAGAGGACGAGCTTCCACCACAGATCCACAAGGTAAGGGTGAAGGCTGTAGCTAAAAGGGGCAAGGTGTACTCTGGATGTCAGACTGGGATGCTGGCAGCTGGTCCCGATAGCTGCCACATTCCGTCTCTGTCTTGCAGGTATAGCCTTGTAGACTGGGGATCTCATGGGAGCTGCAGGCTGGGAGCCACCTCGGCAGCAGGATGTGGCGTCAGCTTGATTATTCTCCCATCCTGAGTGGACAGGATAGTCCTGGGCTCCATTTTGTTGCCATCAATTGCCGAAGAGACAAAACTGCCAAGCTGGCAGATTTGTGGTGGCACCTTGTGTCCAGCCACGTGTCAAGTCAACGCCACTCTGACTTTTGTGGGGTGAATGCGTGTGTGAGTACCTACATGTGTCTGTGTTCACGTCTGTGTTGTCCATGTCAGAGGATTGCTGCAGTCTGTGAAAGCTGACGTGACAGGACTAGCACTGGGAAGCTGTGGACTGGCTTGGAGGTGGCAGCAGCAGCTGCTGTTGGAAGGGCTGTGAGATGGCGCCAGATCCAGATGTCCGCCTGGGGCTGCAACCTGCCTCCAAAACGAAGGCAGGAGCTGTTGAGGAGGCTCTAGCTCAGCTTGTAGCACCACACCTGAGGAGGTACTCAGGATCATGTTCGCCCTCCTGGGGAGGACCAGTGTTGTGCTCCTCAGCCTGGAGCAGGACAGCAGTGGGGCAGTCATCCACCCCTCTGCCCCAGCACCCTGCAGAGAGATGGGCCCCGGGTGCTGCTGTTGTGGGTAAGGTTGGGATCTAGAACTGGTGGGAACAGCTCTGGCTGGGATCCGGGGGTGCTTGCAGCTCTTCCCTGACTCTGATCACATCTGGCCTGTCCCCTGCACACAAGAAAGGGTCAGCGGGGTGAAAGTCCTGGGTCCCTGACATCCCTCCCAGCTGGCAGCCTCCAGGCTGTGCCTCTGGGCTAGGGCAGTGGCATTCTCCCCCTTGCATGGCACCCATGGGATGTGGGCTGCTAGTAGGCCCTCCTGCAGTGCCAAAGAGACCCCAGAGTGTGGTAGCCTGGCGTCTCCCAGGAGTGCTCGCAGCACTCAGGTGCTGAAGGGTGGCTGAAGGTCTTGTGCCCTGAGTATTGATTCCCTTCCTCCAGGCATGATAAAGGCCTTTTCCCCATGCCCAGGCTGTGGTGCATTGGGTCTGTCCTGCTGATGCAGCCATTTCTGCAGTATTGAGCCTTTCCTCTTCCCCAAGCGAAGGCTTCAGTGTCTCACATCTCCATTGGGGGCTTCCAGCTCCTTTGTCTCTCCTGGAAGGACCCTTTTGCTTGCTGCCAGCTTGTGCTAGCGGGGCAGGGAGGGTGCCCTGAACCCAGAAGGGAGAGGCAAACCCAAGCGTGGCCTTGGGGTGGTGAGGGGGGGATCAGGATCCCGGCTGTGTAGCATGGCCTCACACAAGACCTTTCCACCATTGTTCTGGTTTCCCTCTTTTCCAGTGGCAGCTTGCAAGGATCTGCACCCCAGCTAACCCCCTGCTGGGCTTTGCTTTCCCCTCCCTCCCTGCCCTTGTCTCTAGCTTGCTTTTGCCATGCCCCTGGGGAGCACCACGGGCCCTCCTCTATCGTCCCTGGAGTCCAGGGCTGCCACTTTCCCTGCCAGGATTATTGCCCGCTGCCCTTTGAGCCTGGGCTGGGTCTGCGCTGCCGGGACACCTGCGCCCAGGGTACATGCACCCGGGCAGCCAGGCCATGAGCAGGGCTGAGGTGCTCACACAGGGGCAGGCTCTTTGGGGGTGCCCGGGCTCCCTGCTGCAATGGAGAGGGGACCAAAGCCATGACTGTTCTGGGGTCTGTAAGGAACCAGAGTGTGCTAAAGCAGAGCTCAGCATGGGGGGCAGCTTCTTGCTGCTGGGGTCAGGACTGAGGCAGGCAGGGGGTCCATGGTCTTGGGGCTGCCATGGCATGGTGAAAAGAAACTGGAAAATCTGGGCACCCAAGCTCTCCAGTGGCTTCCCCTGCCACCCAGGCTGCCGCCCTGCACAGAGATGAGCGGGACGGGATGCCGCGCCTGGGCTTCCCGGCGGAGTTTTGGAGCAGCCGAAGGCCGGCAGCGGCCTGGGGCAGTGCGGGAGGTCTGGGCTGGCAGGAGGGAGAGGCTGGGCAGGAGCTGGCCCGAGTCCTTGCCGCATGTTGTGCTTATGTCGTCGGTGTCCCGTGTGCATGGCGAGCCGCTCCTCCTCATCTCCCGGGGCATGTGGGCACAGGGGTCCCTGGGGAGCGCAGTGTCGCGCCCCCCGTGCCCTCACTGTACAGCTGTATAGCCATCTAATAAAGATGGGGTGTATCATCCCTGCCCGTGTCTGAGTGTTCCTTCGCCCTGCCCGGAGCCGGCCGTGGCCAGGGGGACCGAGGTAGCCGGGGGATCTGGTGGCTGCGGTGGCGGCAGGAGGCTGCCGGGTGCCTGCCCGCTGCTCCTGCCCAGCTGGGCGCTCCCAGGAGCCGGTTCCCGGCCGGCCGGGGCCGCGGGGGGAGGCACGGGCTATATTTATCCCCGGGAGGGCAGCGCCCGTCCTGCCTGACCTCTGCGGCGGGCCGGGCCCGGGGCGGCGGGGGCTATCTCGGCACCGCAGCGTCGGGCTGGCGGCGGCGATAAGCGGGAGCAGGGCGCCTCGCCTCGGCTTCGGGACCCCCGGGCCCCCGGGCCAGGCGTTCGTCCCGCACTACCGACGCCTCCCCGTCCCCGGCGCTGCAGGGTGGCGGCTGCGGGGCAGGGTGCCGCGGAGAGCGGGGCGGGGGGCGCGCAGGTC
>JAVJGJ010000061.1:25522213-25541815 GCA_035590215.1 Microhierax caerulescens
GGAACCCGCAGGGGGCACGTCCCAGCGTCCGCTGCTCAGGGACCTTCCCGGGGGCGGGGGGAGGCTTGAGGGTACGGGGGGTCGGAGGGCCAGCGGCGGCACGGCCTGCGCGGGACGGCTGAAACTGGGGGGGGAGTGTGTGGGGGTGTTCCCTCCCTCCTCCTCCTCCTCCCGTCCTCCCTCCTGCCCCTGCCACCCCCCTCCCATCCCCAAAAGGGGCACAGCGCGCGGGTCCCCCGCCGTATAACGGAGCTCCCGGCTCCCTTTAAGTCACTGCGGAGCCTTCCGGCGCCACGCCGCGATGCCCGGCAGCGCCTGGGGTGCGGACTGCGAGAGATGCCAGGGAGAGACCCCAGCAGGAAGGAACGGGAGTACCGAACAGGGCCAGGAGCAAACTTCATTGATTGCAAAAACCTCGACAGCCACCCAGTAGCAGAACTGGACTCAGACAGGGGAAAAAATAGGTATCGCCCAACATCCTGTTCCAGCAGTGACACGAGAGATGGTAATGGTTTGCAGAAGGGGATCTCTTCACTGCCCAGCACCCATCTGCTTCTGCCCCCCTTACTGCCACACACCCCTCCAAAGACCCCTTTCCCTCCACTAGCTCCCGAGAGTCGCGTTTGACTGTGCACCCCATCCCTCCCCCCAGACGAAACCAATGGAAGTTAAAATTATTTACACTTTTAGCCATTTAAAAACCCAATAAAATAAGTTTGCATATGTCCTACTGGGGATGTGGGTATTAGCAGCAGCTACAGCTAGCTCGGTACTCTGCGTGCAAAACGAAAAGACAAACAGAAGACAGACCAAAATACTGCACCATTACTAGGAAGCGTTTGCTGGGGTTGGTGTTTCAATTGTGGCGTAAGGCTTCTAGGAGCCGGCTCTTCCCCAGCTACAGGGCAGGGGCATCTCCTGCTCAGCCAGCGAAGGCCGGGCTCTAGAAGGATGGAAAGGATTCGTTATTCCAGACACAGCACATTAACACTGACGCGTTTCCATCCCAGTCAACACAAACATCTAAAAACCCACTGCACGTTCACCATGTGAGTTTTTCCTTCTTTCCAGTGATGATGGAGGAAAAGGGGGTGCATGAAGAAGACCTACGACATAGATGCTGCTGTCATCACTGCCGCCTCCTCATCTTCTTGCTTTGGCAGCTCAGCAAGTGTGGGAGAAGGGGGGGCCGGAGCAGCTGGAGACTCTTGTGCCTCCTGCTCCTCTCCAAGCCCCAGCTCTACATCCATTTGCTCCAGCTCCCCCTGATCCAGTAGCTCAAAGTCATCTGCTTCCTCCTCGTCCTCTGGTGAAGCTGCTGTCTCTGTCTCCACCACTTCGCTCTCTGACAGCTGTGCTTGGAAACTCAGTTTCTCTTCGGGCTCAGTGGGGAGGAACTCAGAGAGGGAGGGCCCCTCGCTGGCCTCCGAGGACCGCAGCAGGGCGGAGAGGGTGTTCTGCACCGCCGTGGTAATGGCAGTGGTGACAATCTCCTCGCTCAGCGTGTCAATGCAGATGCCCAGGCCTGGGGCAGGGTCAGTCTTTGGCTCTGCACTGCCTCCTGCCACCTGCCCGCTCCCATTGAAGTGCGTATTTACAAAATGGAGAGGAGACGCCAGGCGAAGGATGGAGAGGTCAGAGTCTGCAGCCTCCTTCTCTGCCGAGTCCAGCTCACGGGCAGCATGGGCAAGCTCAGGACCCAGAGGCACACCAAACGCGTCTTCATCACTCTGCGGTCCCAGGTCTCTGGAATGATATTCTTCTACGGAGGGAAACTCTGCCAGGTCCTTGGAAAATGACTCCTCTGGCTCGCTGTGCAGGCTCTGCTGATCTAGGTCTGAAAGGCACCAGCATTAAGAAGCAGGTCCCCTCACCCTGACCAGGGCACTGACCCCTCCCACCCACCTCCCCCCAGGTGACACACCACAGCTCACCTTTGGGCATCCTGCCAGCTCTCGGAGCACAGCAGGAAGGATCTGTAGTTATTCCCTTCACCTAGTGGCACAACTCATGTGATGAGTGTCCCTTTTCTCATCCTGTTCTATACACATACCCTATGCTCAGAAAGGACTTCCTTCTTCAGCTCACACTCTGCATCTGGAGCCCTCCACTGAAACCCACAGGGTCAGGTAAACTGTGCATGTCACCTGCCTGTTCCTCCCCAGACACTCAAGTGACCACATCCGAGTGGTCACTTCACGAATACCTTCACGCTCCTCACCACTAACCAGCCTTTCTCTCAGCCTGTAAAGTCAGACAGAGTGGAGTGTCCAACCTGTTTCACCCAGCATCATTTACGGGTATATGACTATACTATGCAATTATTTCTACGGGATTTTGTGGATGGCCTTGCTCCCTTGCTGGAGTCACAAGAGAGCATTGCCTTGTGGGTCAGTAATCAGAGGCAGATGTCCACTCAGGACCAGCTCATGATCAGGCATGAAGCCAAGGCATGCTGCACTGCTGTTACTGCTTCCTCCTTTCAGTGCTCTTTCCCCAGCAAATACCTGGGTTCTCTCCCTGTTCTCCCATTTGGAGGACCAGTTGTTTTTGAAAAATACACCCAGGGTAAGGAAGGCAGCAAGGTGTCCCATCACGTACCTTCAGAAACATCTGTCAGCTGTGGGGTGGTAGCCCTTGAGACAGAAAAGCCCCCACTCTCCAGAATGGAAGCCTCCTCATCAGACAGCTCAGAATCTGTGATTGACAATGCCAGGGCAGTCTTCTTCACATCCACCTGCACGGGATGAAAGCAGAGGGACAAATTCCTGGGTGCCTGACTACCATTGCTGCCTACAGGCACCTCTGCACAAACCAGAGGTTCCAGGCAGAAGTCCTTGCTGGAGGGACAGTATGCTGCACAGGGATGCTATGAAAGCAGGAGGGGTATGGGCAAAGTGCTCATCACACTGCTGGGAAGGACAGCCTCAGCTCACTGGTGTCCCTGCAATAATTCACTACCTGAAGCTTTGCCTGCTCTCACTGAAGAACCTGGAAGAGCCAGAACAAGATGGGATCAGCCTGTGGGAGTCTCAGAAGGCTCTGATCCTTCTTCCTCTCCTGGGATCACCAAGGTGTGGAACAGCCCTTCCCTTCTGCATTCACACTGGGCCCAATGAAGCCTTCTACAAGTAGCCCTGTGGCACTGAATTCTCAATACCCAGACTGGAGACAACAGCCTTCATCAAATACCCTTCTTCCCTTGGGATTCTGCAAAGAAGTCACTGGTTTCTCTGATGTTTGTTATCAATGCAGCTGTACTCAGACCACCCCCTGGCTCTCAAGATGCCACAGACCAGACAGGAGGGACTGGTTTCTGCTCAGCTTTTTGTGCTCTTACCACTGGGGAGAAGCCTGACAGCTCTGCCTCACTCTCACTCTCCGTTTCTGCTGTTGGCTCATCACCTGCTGCAGGCTCACTCTTCCCTTGTCGCTCTATGAGAAAAAGAAGAAAGGCTTTACATGAGACTGAAGGAATTTTATGCCTTTATACATCATTTTTCCACTCCTACTACACTGTGAAACTGCACAGGTTTCCCAAAAGCTTGAGGTTCCCAGAGACAAGTGTAACCTGTTGCTTTCATTTGTTATTCCCAGGATCACCTGTCCAGTTTCTCTCCCTGTAACCCTCACGTTCCAGTCTGTTTTCCCCTGCTCTGCTGTATCCTATCACCAGCGTTGGCAGCTGTGCTCTCCACTGTCCCTTTGCTAGGGCTCCAACCCAGGGAGTACAGCACCAAAAAAAGTTAAGAGAGAAGGTGGGTCCTTACTCTTCTTCTCATGCTTGTGGTGCAGTGTCTCTGCCTTCATACTGTAGTCCAATTTCATCAGGACAGGCTCCAAACGTGTGTACATCCTCTGGATCAGCTCATGGTAGACCACCAGAGGCCAGAGCAGAATGCTGAGCACTGCGGACACAGGATGCGGGGAATGTGAGAGACAGACTGAGCACAACCCAGCCCAGCAAGAAAGTCTGCATTGAGGGAGGTGCAGCTGAATGGCATTTGCTCTCTCATCTGGCTCTGCCTAAATCCTCATCCATGGCTAATCTTACTCATTCCAAAGCTGCTTGATTAACCAGGTCTTCCTCACAGATCTCTGTTAGGTTATGGATTTATGTTAAGATAAAATACAAAGCCCTCCTCTTCAGCCACTGCATCACAGCCCCAACATGCAACAGAGGCCCTGAAATGAGGTTATTAAAACTAAAAATCAACAAAACTTTTATAAGGGTAGCAGCATAGAGCTCGTACAGAGATGGGCTAGCAGCCAACCACCTGAACAGAGTTAGCAGGGGACTCACAATGCAGTGAAAAAGGTCTTACTTTACTAAACATGCAGCTTTCTTAACACCTCTCTTGATACAGATTTTCCCACTCTAGGAACTGAGGGACTGCGGCTTTCTGCTTCCCTGGAGCTCACCAGCACAGCCCCAGCCGTGGTTTAGGAGAGGAAAACAATGTTTCAGCGCCAGCTCCCTCTCCTGACTCCGGCGTTATACTGCATTCATGCACTTAAAGCAAGAGACTTCCTGGAGCACACTACCCGTATTAATTAATCACCTAGCGCAGATCCCCTCAAGAAAATCACAAATATGGTTCTACCAGTGTATCAACAGCACAGTTAGGTCATGTTTCAGCTTAAGTTAGACAGGAATGCCGCTTATACTCACAAATGATGTAGGAGATCATTATGCCTGGAACATAGTGTCCAACTACAGCCAGAATCAGGCAGCCTGAACAGACACTCATGCAGAACTGAAGGAAGAGAGAGGAACAAACAGAAGTGACAAGAGGCAGAGATACGTCTATGCAACCAGTGCAGGAAACCCAGTTAGAGCAAAATGAGGGACGCTCCTAATAAAGTCAGTACGCCAGCTTTGCATTGAGTAACATTCAGATGCTGACAATCACAATTCAGACAGCTTGGCTGGGTTAAGCTGTTAGCATTAGAGGTTCAAGTGCAGGAAGACCAAGATAACCCAACACCCCAATAAAATGAATCAAAACTTTATTGGAGGGTTCTTGATTAAGTAAATCATATTCCTTGAGGTTAGGATGGGATAATGCAAATTGTCATTTTAGAGTACATCTCTCCTGCAGAGAGCCCAGCATTTTAAGAGAAGCCTGTACTGTTCTGACAGAGACAGGAAGCTGTTACAGTCACCAGATGCTGTGCCACTGCTACGCCATAGACCAGCTGGCAGAAGCATTAACAAAACCCACACTCCCACCAGACCAGGACCTTCTGCCTCTGGAAAAAGTGGAAGTATAATGGTGCAGCTCCTGGGGAGGAGAATGAGAACAGACACCCTGCAAGCCAGGGCAAGGGTTCAGGCATCAACTAAATCCCGCGATGAAGTTTCATTCATAATGAAAAGGGTGTACAAAAGCAAGGGCCCTCTGAGGGCTCTGCTCCCAACTAACTCATGCTTTATGGGCATCTTTGTCCTGGTCTTCTGCTGCCTGTATTTGGGAGAGTGTTTTCACAGAGGAGGAGTAATCAGCAGTCATAGAAACCTTTTGGCACACTGGACCTCAGCAACCCTGATACAAACCCAGTGGCTGGCCTGTCCTACTTTTTGTGATCCTAAGACAACTCCTGTCTACAAACCCTTTCCAAACAACACGCAGAGTCATCACAGCATGGTTAATCACAAGTTTCCATGCAATCAGAAACACTGCTGCATTTGGACTTGATTAGCTAGGATCTTGGCTAACAAAATAGGCAGGACCAATTTAAGAATGGAGCCTGTGAAAGCGGCAGAGACTGCAGGCTCCCTTTTTTCTCCTCACTCCCAATCTAAGAGCTTCCTTTGCATGCTAAAAATTAAAATTAAGCATAGCTAGCCATTCACAGAGGGCTAAAGTTCAACTCTAGCTTACAAATACTAGAAGCCAATTACTCATTATTTACGCTTCCCATGGCACAGAGTCTGAAAGGAATCAACAGCAAATGTTAAACCGGGACAGCAATTGTAAAAATAATGATTTTACATTCTTCCATCTCCTAGGCCACTAGTAATGGAAAGAAAAGCCCCTGCACAGAAGAGTAGGTATCTCCAGCTTACCTTGGCAGGATTTTGCCTCTTGTACTGTAGCAGTTCCTGCAGGTACAGCCTGAAGGTGACCCAGCTCTCTGCCAGACAGTGGCACAGCTCAGGGACACTGAGCAGGTGAGGTTGTGCCCCTGAAGTCACCCCCTCACTAGAGACAGACAAGAGCAAGAAAACAATCTTTGAACATGGTCTGTTTTGTTGTGGGAGGGAACAGCTGCAGTGGGAAGCAGGGATGCCTACCAAAGGCTTGACAATATTGACTGCATCTTCACCTGAACTACAGAAGCCACCTGGAGATAGTTTTTTCTTTTAATCAGGAAGAGAGCCAAAAAACACCTGAACCAAGCAGCAGCAGCAGACACCATGCCACAGCATCCCTGTGCCACAGGCCCAAGATGCAAAGGAGTTTACTCAAAGCCACACAGACAGAAGAGCTGGAGGTGGAACTAGTTATGTGGTTTCCTCTGGCATCAAGTCTTGAGGTAGCCAGTGTGGTGCTCAGACCTATAGCGGTGGCCAAGCACAGAATGCAAGCTACGCCACCACAGACAGCACACACTGGCCTGCAAAAGTCAGTCTCAGGGATTTCCTTCTCTCTGGACGATTCTTAAAATAGTCCAGGACAGATCCAGGGAAGAAACCCAAGTTCCTAACATCAGCACTACTTGAGCTTTATTGCTACTGAAAGAACACTAACTTTCCCCAGAGTCTTGAACTGTGGCTCCTGAGCTGATAAGCAGCTCCCAGTGCAGTAGAAACAGCTACCAACGTTTCACAGCAGGAGCCATGCAGTCTATCGACAACAGCAAAAAGGGCAGGTGAGATCACCACACTGCATTACGGCTTCCCCACTCTCCCCTCCCTCCATGGAACACATCAGTGAGCTTACCTCTCCCCTCCTGGCTCCTCCGATGGCTGTGCTGTAGAGAGAACACAGCAGATTAGTCAGCCAAGTGAAAAACACAACCCGACATTTTTATCACTTGAACAGAGCAGAGCTGGAGATGTATCATCCTTAGCTAGGGATGCACCCTGGGGACCTTCTTCATGCTGTCATGCAAGCAGGAATCACTGGCTTGGAGTCTGCGCGGTGCAAGTGTCCTCGTTTTGGCTGGGATAGAGTTAATTTTCTTCCTAGTAGCTGGTACCGTGCTGTGTTTTTGATTTTTGTATAAGAATAATGTTGATAACACACTAATGCTTACTTTAAGTCAAGGACTTTTCAGTTCCCATGCTCTGCCAACGCGGAGGTGCCCAAGAAGCCAGGAAGCTCAGAGCACCCGGAGCACTGGTCTCAGAGTGCTCCAGCCCCAACCTTGCAACCTGTGTTGACAAAGACATGGCAGGACACTCATATCTGAGGTGCACCCCGCTGCTAGCACATGGGCTCTCTGCTGCAGGGATTGCACAACTTGCCCTGGCGCCCCATGTGTCCGGGCAGTGCCATCCCTAGGGCAGCTGTCTGGCCCTTGTCATTCACAGAGGGCTCCCAGCATAGTTTGTGAGCTGGACAAAGCTTCAGCTCCCACCTCAGAGCTCAACATGGCACTAGCAGGTCTGAGCTGCATTTCTCACCAACCAGCCCAGACCACAGTCCCTGTCAGGATGCCGTGTACAAATGCCAGAGATATCCCTGCTGTCTCTATTTCTCCCACAGAATTAAGTAACAAATAGGAGTCTTGTGTATAATTCTCTAATTTTAGGGCTCTTATGTCCCCAAACAGCCCTCTCTGCCATGCACAGATAAAACTACACTCCTAAGGTCTGGCAGTCTGGATAAGAGCAAAGGAAAGGTTCTCCCATTCTTATCTGCACCCAATCCAGTGATGATCAAACAGGCAATTCATGCAGTACTGAAGGGAGGAGCGGTGTTTCAGTGGCAGAAGTCACATATGATTATTCTCTGCCTTTAGATAGATAGAGGAAAAAAAATCCCAAATATTTCTATGACAACTGGAACTCACGAGCCTGGCTGCCCACAGATTTGGGCGTCCTGGCCAGCTGACTAGCGTCTGAGGATGTACAGGGCTCAACCAAAGCTCTTCCAGCAACATAGTCTTAATAAGCCTCTTGTGTTCAACAAGGCCCTGATCATGCTGTGAAGGACCCTCGAGGGCTACCCTCCTCTACCAGTCAGCCTACTGTCCTAAAGCTGGTAGGGACGGATACATCTTTGATGCTGTTTAGCCAACTTGGTCCAAGAGATTCTAAAAATCAGTAGGACTCTGCCTCCCATACCACATGTCACTGCATAAACAGGACTAACATCCATGAAGTGTGTTTAAGTTCAAAGTCCAGGCCAATTGTTAGAAATGGGCTGAAAAAATGCAGCAGGAGCAAAAAGGGGTTTGAATCCTCCCTGGAGTCATCAGCCAGATGCAAAGCCCAAAAGCAGCAACAACTCCCCCAGGGACACACAGAAGAGGCAAACATCCATCACTGCCAACACCCAGTGGGACTTCAGCCTCCAGCTCAAGCTGCAGAAGAGAGCAACTGCTTGTAGCAGCCTTGCCACTGTTCTCCCAAGACACAGGATGTTGGGCCAAACTATGTCAGACTCCTCCTACAGCTGCAGGCACTGCACCAGCCGCCCTGCATCGTGCAGTGGAGCGGGAGGCCATCCACTCAGGGGAGGAGGCGATTCTTTGAGAGCATGACCCAGATTTCCAGTAATCAGGCCTGACAAGAGGAGGCAACTGCTCTCAGGCTGGGCTGCCCATCCGCTCCTCTGCCCATGACTGTTCAGCACAGTGGCTGGGGCAGCTGGCAAGCACTGCTCACAAAGGGAGCTTGGTGTGCGGTGAGTATTTCGGACACAGCTCCACCCCCACGGAGTGGTTGGTTCTCTGTCATTGCTGTATTTTGTTATTGTGCTCAGGAATCTAAAGCTGCTTAATCACAGCACACAGAAATCCAGCTATACCTCAAAAGACTCATTATTACCTGCACTAAATCATCAAATAAATGACATTTGGCACTAGCCAATCTGTGATGGCTGACCATACTGGTTGTACCAGCTACCAAGTGAGGTGCTGGGATGCTTGCCATGCTCTGCTGGAAAGATGTGCCTTAACACAGTAAGCAGGATGGCACATGAAACCCATTCTTCTCCAACTGCCTGCAGTAATCCAAGCCATCCAAAATATGCCAGCAGAGGGAGTGAAACAATTCTCCTCAGTTGTTTCTGAAGGTTTCAGAGATACTTTGGGGAGCTGCAGAACATTTCAGCAGGCTGCAGAGCGTTCACGTGATTTTAACTATCTGGCAAAACACAAACTATCTTTAAAATCAATAATATCTTACTTCCTGTAGCACAGTAGTCTGCCTGCTGGCCATCCCAAAGCACTGGAGTCTTATACCAGTTGGAGGAACAGCCCAACCACAAAAACCCTGAAGCATTTCCGACAGGACACATGCACTCAGTTAAGGCTTAACTCCAACCTGTGCTGCAATACTGTCTAGCATCAGTACAACTAAGCCAGCAAGCAGAACACCCACAGCTGGCCTCAGATCATCAATAACTGGCTGAAATCTTGCTGTCGGCATTTCACACTGGGCTGTGGATTAATATAAACCACTCAACATACACCAGACTCTTCTGGGAGACCAGTTCAGGTTAGATGTTTGTACTGACAAATTATTGCTGATGGATTCCTTGGCTCTCACAGGTTTTCAATGCTTCCCCAAGAAGTATTCTCCATCTGTGTGTAAACTTCAGCTAGAAAGCAGGGGCCCTTTTTAAGAAGTACTAGCGTTCAATTGCAATGCAGCCTTTGCAAGAGCTCCTGCACACTACACTCTCCTACACTAAGAAAAACACAGCTGACAATGCTACAGAAAACATCCCTACATGATACCCATTTCAGGACAAAATGAAGGTGCTTCTTAAGTCATGAAACAATATTTAAGTGTAACTCCATGTAGAGGTGGTTACATATGGTTACATATGGAGAATATAACCTGCATGGGAGTTGAAAATATACAGTCTCTCCTGACAGGACCTAAAAAAGTTGCGCATCTCGCTGCTGTTAGTGTGTCCCTGATCACACTGTGTGAGTAACTGCAAAATACACACTGAGGTTTTAGCATTCCTTCAGATGTGATGCTATAAGCAGTCACCTGAGACATAGAGAACTGCCACAGGCTGAGGTTTGTGTATATACGTGCCAACTCTTGAAGGTGTGGTACTGACCTACTTCCAAAAGCTCCAGGAAAGGCTTGCAGGAAGCACTGAGGAGCAAAGCCACAAAGCTGCAGCTCTGCTTCAGCAGGAAGCAAGAGGCACACAAGGACCCCCAAGCAGTGCCAGTTTACCAGGAGGCCCCTCAAGAATGCAGAGCACTGCTCCTACCTTGCAGAGGCTGAGGAAGCATGGTCAGTGGACCATGTCAAAATCAGGGCTGTGATCTAATCAAGCAGGTCAGAAAGGTGTCTCTGTCAGCACCAGAAAAACAGCAAGGAGTGAAATATGGGGAAGAACACCACTGAGGAGTTGCTTAGTAGGATGTGCACTGGCAACTTGCAAAGCTGATGACACTCATGAGCCTAAGCCCTGGTGTGTTGTTTTGTTTGTTTTTCTTTTTTATTCCTCACTGCTCTGCAATGTATACATTGATTTGAGTATGGATTTCCTATTTCTTCTGTGGTAACACAACTTTTACAAGCCTGGTACTTGCTGGAGCGATTCTACCTCCACCTGTTTCAATGACACTATTCTGTATTGGAGAGCAGACTTTTGCATTTCTGGACAAATTTCAAGTGAGATGTTTTGAGTTGGCTCTAAACTATTTCCTTACAAATCCAACGTGAATAAGCAGGAAATTAAATTGGCCAGTCCAGTTTAGCTGCCTTGTTACCTGAACCACACAAAGCAAACAGTTTCAAGACTACAGCTGAAACATATCTAATCTTATCAGGACTTCTGTGAAAGCACCCTTTAAGTCAGTACCCTTTTAGGTCAAATAAAGGGCACCTTACAAACACACATATAGAGGGGCTTTCATTCAGAAACCCTCCCTAGAGTAGGGGGACAGGGGTGGAGGGCCCCTGAGCTGCCTTTGAACAGCAGCAGTAGATACAGTAGACAGGTCTGGGTTCAGTCATTTAATAAACTCCAATGAAGGAGGCACTCAAAGCAGACAGCAGCCAATCCACGCCTATCACCACTATGAGCCTATCCCCCTTGTTGCTTCTGCGTCTAACGTTGGCAAAGACTCTTCAATAAATTGGAAAGATAAGCCAAGTGATCAGGCTCACCGATTAGCTGGAGACCAGATGCTGTTCAGTACAGGTACAATACACTAACTGTCCCTGCTGTCAGACCTCATCATCCACTCTGCTACCCGCTGCAAGGAGAAGTGGCTCTCATCTGCTCTGCCACTTTCAGGGCACAAACCCACGCTGTACTTAAACCAATACACTTCAATCCCCATTTCCTTCCCCCAGCTCCGCTGGCCGTATATGCTCAGATCTGGAATGATCTTTTCCACACGACACTTGCAGGAGAGGAAGAACACAGCAGAAACACTGCATAATCCTTGTTACCAGCTTCCCTGATAAGCTAGCTGAGCCCCCTTAGTCATGGTCAAAATGAGCCACTCCCAGAACTTCTCAGCACTGGGAGCAATTCACCCTATGCCCAGAGTATGAGGATATATCCTAATACTCTGACACAAATAGGTAAGAGGCAGCATCAGTACCAAAGCCTGCAGTTATAGTAGACAGGACTTACATGACCTATGAAACAGCCAGGAAAGGACTGTCTATGGTCATCGCCCAGCAGCTGGTAACAGAACTGTGTCGCTAGCTACAGCGCTACTCATCACATACCTGAGAAATCAAAGAGGAACCTGGGCTTCCACCTCTCCAGCAAGAGGATGCCAAGAAGGGACATGCTGAGGAGAAAGAGAGGTCTCAGGGAGGTGGAGGAAAACAACCTAGAAATCAAACGAGAAATTGTTAGGCAGGAAAAAGGCAGCAAGTTACTGCTCTTGATGAGCAAACAGACATGGATCAGGCTACGGCAGAGCAGAAACATCTGACTGCTACTGGCCATTGCAGGAAGCTTTGTACTCTGCAGACACCCACCCCTGCCCACAGCAGATTCTCAGATGGTGCCTTTGCCCACCACCAGATAGCTGACTATGTGCCATCTCTCAGTGCTCTCCTCCCCTGCTCCTGAGCTCCTCCTTCGGTTGTAAAACAAGGTTAATGCTCCCTTGTACGAGTACAAGTCCCTGCAAATCCTCAAGGTGGAGGCTGCAGATAACATAAATACAGATTTTGCTGGAGCAGAAGACTGGTTGAGAAGCAGCCTGTTTGCTGAAATCTTACATCCTATTTGTAATCACAAGGTCCAGCATTACCCACAGGCAGCACCAAAACACATCCTGCATCTGCTTCTAGATGCTTGTTCTTTTATCAAAAACCTCTCCCCGTTTCATCAGAACCTAGCACTTAAATGATTTAGTTGCTCACTTGACTCTATCATAAAACCTTTCATGTCTCTCATCAACACACTGGCTTCAGCCAAATGCCAACTCACACACCACTACTCACACAGAGTCACACAATCGCACTGTCAAAGAGCTTATCTCCCCACTCCATACAGATTCAACAGCAAAAGTCCCAGGGTAGCACTTGTGCAACCAGCGGCTGTCTGCATTCCTCCTTTCCTCTAAGCAAGAGCATCAGCACTTCCCTCCAGCTCAGAGGAGCTGTTTTTATTAAGTTACTCCAGAAAAAAATGCCTGGGAAATAGATTCACCCTCACCCCTTCAATGAACCTCCTTTCCAGAAAGGGCCGCTCCGCTATTTTCCTTGCTCCTCTTCAGTGACTATTTACAAATAACTAATCTCAAATGCACCAAACAATGATCAGTCAGACAGCATCTTGCTGTGCCTCACAGGGAAGGGCTGTGCTTTCAACCAAGCCACAATCAGAGGCAGCGAGATCTGCCTCATCGGGCACCACAAAATGAGTGCTACACACTTTCCATGGGCTTACAGGACCCATAATCAGCTATGGAATTTCTTCCTATTTCACCTCATTTATGGACTGCAGTCCAAGGATGCTGGCTGAATCCTCCATGGGACCGTAAATTCCTCCCCCTCTGTGATATTTAAATCTCCCTCTGCCGTCCCATATTCTGGGCATTCTCTGTTCTTCTCGACCTTTTTACACACAGTCCCTTAGCTGTCATTGTCTACTCTCCCTGCCATCTCATGGCATGCCTCTCCCCCTGCCACTAACTTCAAAGCTCTGCTTTGAGACCTTTCCAGCTGGTAGAGTAGTCCAAAACCATTTACATACCGGGCTACCACATATGCCTCTGATAATCATATGGATGAGGGAGCAGGATGTCAGTGGCCTCTTCAGACTGACTTCAAAGGCTGTTTGGCCACACGCTTTCCCCTTCTCTGACTTCAGAATCCGTTCCTTCCTATTTCATCTGCAAACAACATTTAACTCTTTCCCTGGCCAGTTTTGACCTTTTCTGCTGAGAAAGCCGCTGGCTGAGAGTGCTTCTGCCAATAAAACTGACTCACTGTTTATACAAACAGACAGGATGTTTTTCATTCCCATCCACAGCTGGGCTCTGCCACTCTAACTCCTGGTGCTGCTGCCCGGCCTGTGAGGGGAAGGCACGGCAGAGGGAACACGCTCGAACCCAAGCTGAGCAGCCTCCGCCTTCACGCGAAAAAATTAACGAGCAGAAGAGCTTAAATAAAACACCACACCGCTGCCTGCCGCCGCAGGAGGCCGTGGGGCTTACCGACCACGGTCCCGGGCTGAAGTCAGCCGATAAAGCGTGCATGCAAAAATTAACGAGAAACGTGCCTGGGCGAGCCTCCAGCGGAGCTCAGCCGCAAATCCTGCCCGAGGTGCTGGCACCCCGGCCCCGCGGGAGGGCCCTGCTTACGCCTGTCCGATGGGACGGCGCGGCCGCTCCCGGCCGGCCGCATCCCGAGGCGCTGGGCTGTGGCAGCTGCAGCCCCCAGCTCTGCCGCGGCACCGCGGGCCGCAGGCAGCCCAGCAGGGACGGCCACCGGCCCCCGCCGGCCCGCGGGAGGGCCGCGGCCTCGGGTGCCGCCATTTCCCCGCCCCGCGGCTCCCTGAAGAGGGGGCGCCTCGATCGCGCCCTGCCCGGCGCGGCCCAGGGCCCGAGGCGAGGCTGGAGGGCGAAGCCGGGCCTGGGGCTGCGGGGGGTCGTCGAAGCTTTTGTATGTGGCCGCCGGGGCCGCCCCGGGGCAGAGGCTTTGCCCGATGCCACCGCAGCCGCCCTTCGCCTGTGGCCCCTCACACAAGGGATGGCCACGGTGGCCAAGCCGGGTGTGGGGCCACTTCACCTCTGTCCTGCACCACCCTGGGCGATGCTGACCAGGCTTTTGGGCACAGGGGTCAAACTCCGGCTGTGGGCAGAGACTGGGAAGGTATCCCTCTGGGGCGGCTGGACAAGGGCACAGAGATGTGGGGGGCGGCTGGACAAGGGCACAGAGATGTGGGGGGCGCCTGCGCTGTCCTACACCGCGCTGCGCTGCGGCCACCTGCTCTCCCCAGGCGTTGCGCTCGGCTTCTCTGCCTGGACCCCACACCAGGGCTGTCACCTCACCTGGGATGTCCGACAGAAACCCCCTTTGTCTGGTATTCGCACCGTGGCAGCCAGCTGGGCTCCCACTGGCTGGAGAGTCAGGATCTTGAATTTGCTGTCCTTAAAATCTTCCTGGCAGTTTCATGACCTGGGCTCATAGGTCCTCCATTTAGCTTTTAACTGCAATGCAAAACCAAAAAACAAACCGAAACAAATAATTTGTAAACAGGATTAGCAATACTTGCACGGGGTTTTTGAATGGTCCCCTCAGTTCATGGGACTGGTCAGAGAACAGCAAACTGGAGTTGTAACGGGCGAGCAGGTGCATTTACTCCGGCTGTGTTTAATAGGTGTTACCTATTAAACCTTCACATTACCTATGAGGAACTATTTCTAGCTACGGAGCATATTGCATTGGCTGTAAAAAGGAGAGGCTGAAAGAGAAATATCAGGGAAGTCAAGTGGCTTCACGGACACTAGAAATAGAAGGTTGGGTGAAACTGGGGCTCTAGACAGCGCTAAGGTACTGGCTGAACTTGACCCTGGTTGCATTGAGGGGCTCTGGTTAAATCCCACTGAGCCTTTTGAGGTCAATCAATAAATATGATTAAAGATACCATCCTGCTGACATTTTCACCAAAATTTTTTACATTGTAAAACATGACAGAAAAGCTAACATTGTTTGAGTATACATCAAAAAGCCACAATGGAATTATAGCTGCATAGCACAAATTTATCGGGGCATATGTGTGTGCCAGGGTTGTGGTGGAATAGGGATAGACAATGTAATGCCTCAAGTACCTCTGTTCCTCACTTTGGCCCAAAATGTCTTCAAAATATCAGCAGCTTCCCCATTTCACTGTGTCCCTTCCCATATGGGAGACTTCTCAACAGATGAGTGGCAGAAGACGTGCTGTTATTTATAAATCACTGTAAACACTAATAAAGTGCTAATCATACATTCTAACTCGGCATGACTTGAGATTTTATATCCATAATGCTGTTTAGTTTTAACTTACGCACTTAGGATTGTCACTGCAAATGCTATACATGTGGATAGTTAGCGTGGCTAGGCTGCGGCACGGTGTGTAACTTACCGAAGCATGGCTCTTGATTATGAATTTGAGGGATCTCATACCCACCTTCTGCTGTGTCCCACTGCAACTCCTTCAGGTGTTGAAACCTCCATTTTCTTGTGCCTCTGCTCACAGTTGCTGCAGCCAACGAAGAGGTGGCAGGACAAGGTGGGTGTATACTCTCACTTTTTCGGTGCACAGCCTGCTGTGCTATCTCCAGCCCAACTTCGTTAGCAGGGTGAATTAAAATGTCAGTTCTGCTACTGGAGATATCCTAGCTAGTGGGGGATAGCAACAGAGCCACTGCATAGATTTAATAGGCAGTTCCCAAATCTTTATTTTGATAGTAGCTGCAAGTTAAATAGGCACAGACTATTTGTGACATGACTGAATTGCATTCATATTTGTGTGGTGCCAATTTTAACTGCACCATTTTGAAAAAGTCTTAACTAAAAGAGATCACATGGTTCTATATGCTACTAGAGTTTGTTATACTACAGACTATACAGCTGGAAAGAGTTTTTTGCATACAGCTGTATTTCAGATCATGAGGCACATGCTTGTAGCTGTTTTATTACAACGGTTGACTATCTGCTGGTGTTACCTGTGACCTGCTAAACCTATTGAACTATGTATCTTCTCAGAAGCAGGGCTCATATCTCCCACCTCTCCTTTCCCCTCTCACTAGACATGCTTTCAGACCCATCCCTGAGTCCAAACCCTTGTCCGAGTGGCTTCCAAAGCCTGTGTCCTCCTTGAAAGGCTCCACTGCCCCCTCCTCCTCCTGGAATGACTCATCACCTGTCACTCCTCTGCACCGCCTGGGCTCTGCTAATTCCATTTCTCATTTGCTGTTATCCCTCTCGAGTGCCTCATTTCCCATCCTCCCCCTTATAACTGCAGACACCCTCCCTTAGCCTGCACACGGTGTAACTTTCCTTCTCAAATCCCATCCTGTAAAACGCGGACCAACCTTCTTTACTTATAAACCAAACCCTGATCTGAGAGTATTCTTTTTTTGGTCTGTATTTTGTCTTTTTATGCTGGATAGCTCTGTAAAGAAAATCATCAGTAAAAGGATATATAGAAAGTAGTAAAGACTGGATGTAGCTGTAAAAGGGAAGGAAGGGTTCTAATTTCTTTTAGCGCTGAAACTGTGTGAAACACATAGAATAACATGAATTTTCCACTTGGAGGGAACTGCAAGTTCCTAAGAGCTGTAAATATATCGACTGTATGTACTGCTCCAGGGCTCCAGTGAAATACTGGCACTGTCCACCACTGAACAAGAAATAGCTGTTACAAGAGCAGGGTCATATGCTGCGTGATGGAGATACCTCGAACGGCTCCAAGTGTGCTGGCGTTGGCACTAGAAGACTTCTAGCCACAGTATCATGGATTTGCTGTGTGAGTTACATTTTCCTCATGGGCTTTCTCTGGGCAAAGATGCAGCAGGCACTCGCCTCTGGCAGCAGGTTCTTGGGAACAGCAACATAGCTGTGGTTCTGCTGCCCAATTTCCCTGTGCCAGAGCCCTGGAAAGCAAGGGCTGTTCCTGTATGGCAGGGTGGAGTCAGACGTGCAGGGCAGCATTGTCGGGAAGGAGAAGCTGACTGCTGAAGCAGCAGCAATCACCATCTGTCGCAGATGGAGTGACACACTTCACTCAGAGAAGTAGCAATATGTTTATTGGTATAAACCAGAGCTTTAACAAAGTTTGATAGCAAATACAACAGTGGTTTAACAAGATTCGATGGCAAGGTACACTTAATTCTCTATTGCGCCAAGGACAGACTCAGACAAAACTGTCAGGGAGACCCTCCCATTGAGTCACTGATGTTCAGAAAGGAGCCCCTTGCGCTCTAAACTCCTTCTCAGAGGGGAGTTTAGGTGTGGCTAGATCCAGACTTAGTCTCGGACTTGGTCAGTGGTTTATTTCTAAAGGATTTTATGTGCACAATCAGTACTTTATACCAGTTAGCTAAGATTTCAAAGTTTAGCATGCTATTAATCACTTACCGAGAATCTGTTGCAGCAAGGAATCTCTCAGCCTCAAGGTGTATCCTTGAGAGGCATCCCTACTCAAGGGGACATCCCGGAGCGCAGCCCACAGCCCACTGCAGGAGGGTTCAGCTGGCTCTGGGCTGTCCACTATTTATGGAGTAAGATAATTGACTCAGTCATATGGGAGTATCGACTACAGAAGTTAGGTCCTTCCATGCTTAGCTTGAGTGGGACCTTGACCAGCACCGTTAAGTGGGCACATTGTTCACAGCCATACTTGGCTATTGTGTCTTTATCTGTCTCCCCTGAATCCACTTTAAGTCAGATGCTGGTGGTGATCACTGGAGCATTGCCACAGAAACAAAGGTCAGGATGAGGGGTGGGGAGCCCACCACCACAGAGTCATGTAAGACCTCAAAAGCAAGCAATACCTGGAAATAAGAAACACAATTTTTAGTTTTCAAATTAAGTTAGAAGAAAGGGATGAAATGGGAAGGCAGGCCAAAACCAAACAGACGAACACATGAGACTTAAACGTTTTACTTAATTGCCTGTTAAAGGTCTGAAAGAAGAAGCAGTTTAGCAGCAGTCAACTCCAACATTATCCTTGCTGAGTAGATGGGGACCTGCCCCCCAGCCAGTGAAACAGAATTGTCCCAAGTCTTGAACGATCAACAACACTGAGAGATTCACATGTGTCTGAGTCCGCAGTAAGTTTTCTCAGGAAGGGCTGCAACCCCTACTGTGTCACATGGGCAGAACGCAGTTGTTTAAGTTGAGGAGGAAGGTCCAGGAAGACCCTTACTGAGCTGTTCAGGTGTGCTACTGCCTACGCTTGTAGAGCCCGCACTTTGTTAGCTGGCTCTCTAGATGCCTCCTCTGTCAGTGATGGAGGAGGGTTCCTCACCTCTTCCTTCCCTGAAGGCAAATCAGCATGGGTAGGGGTGGCAATACTTAGAGACTTTTCATATCAAACCTTAGTGGTTAAGGCTCTTAATGGGGCTTTTTTCTGGAATTCAGCTCTGACAGGGAAGGCAGTGGGTGTCCCACTTTAGGTTTCTCTGCTGAGCAGCCATAAAAAAACTTGTAAAGTGTCATAAGAGGAACAGGAACTGCACCTCCAGGCATTGTTTGCTGAATGCCTCAAGCTTACGGTCTCAGGATCAGGTTGTTTTCCTCCTTGTCCCTTACTTTTTTAATTTTTTTTTTAACTTTTAGCTGCAGAGAGGCAGAAAAGAATGAGTAGTGACAGCTCATACCAAGTCATTCCCAAAAACCTGAGTGCACCAAGAGGTTCTGCAGAACCTATTACACCCACCTCCAGCACTTTGGCTGTGGGTGCTTCAGACCATCTCTGGCACAGTGTGGCTATAACCTTGGGTCCAGCTGCTGGGAAAGAACTGTGGGAGAAAGAGCCAGGAGAAGCCTCACTGGGGTCTCCCGTGGGCTCAGACCTGGCTCACAGCCCCTGCCCACATCAGGCCAGTGTCCAGCCTTGTGCCATGCTGACCTGTTGCTGACTTGCCGTCCCATCACCACAGGCAGCCGGGGCCATTAGCTGTTCCTGGTTGCCATCACCAGACCTGCTCTGCTCCCTTTGCTTGGGTACCATGTGACAGGTTCTTTGTCCCAGGGCCTCCGCCCTGCTTGCCTTGGTGCCCCTTGGTTCCAGGCTCACCTTCTCCCGCACAGCAGCCTTGCTGCTGCATCTCCCTGCCCCCTGGTGAGCAAGATACTTGCTAATTATTATTATTATTATTATTATTATTATTATTATTATTATTATTATTATTATTATTATTGATATTATATTATATTATATTATATTATATTATATTATATTATATTATATTATATTATATTATTATTACTAT
>JAVJGJ010000061.1:25560910-25572676 GCA_035590215.1 Microhierax caerulescens
TCTGCTTCCTCCGTAGTGCAGGGCTGGTGTGCTCTGCTCCCTCGGGCTACTACCCATCCAGGCTTGTGTTTCATGTTCAGCCATGCCGGCAGCGAGAAGTAGCCAGAAGGCTGGGGAGCATCCCCTGGGAAGATCGGGGAGGAACGGCCCTTGACCAGTAGCTGGAGGAGTTGGGGAGTTGCCAGTGGGCTCTCTGCTTTGCCGAGAGCCCCTGGCTGCTCCCCAGGAGCCAGCAGGGATGCCAGTGAGGGCTGGCCCTGGAGCGGTGTCAGGCTCCCTTCCCGAGTGCGGTAGCTCACCGAGCGCTTGGAGAGCAACCAGGGGCTCCTGGCTTTCCTTGCCGTGGGAAGTGCAGCCATGTGTGTGGGCCCCTCTCCAGCACCCAGCCCACCTTGCCATCCTGGGGGATGGGTGGGCAGAAGCCCCCTCGCGTAGGACGTCAGTCAGGACCTGCCTGGGGGAGCCACTTTGAGGGGGGTGGGAGGGTAGGGGGGCATGTCCTCCACCCACGGTGGTTGTCTGTGCACTGGTTTTTGATTGTCCCTTGCTAGTGCCATGCTCTGTCCTGCTGCCAGAGGAATACTCGCCCTTCTGCAGGAACATTGGCCCCCTGGGGTGTGAGGTCTGATGAGGGTCAGCCCTAACTTGTGTATTATGGTCAGGAAGGTGATGTTGCCTAAACCCCGTCCCACAGCAGGTACCTCACCACAGGAGCCTGGGTCTGCTCTGCAGCTGCACTAGAGCTGTGTCAGTGGGGTATGCTCCCCTCTCCCCTGCTGCGTGTTGACTCTGCAGGGCTTGGAGCCATCAGGACAACCCAGTTTGGGTCCAGGGACTGATGCTGGTGGGCAGGCAGCCGCTCTTGTCCCTTGCTTGGGTAGGACAGGAAGCTGGGAGGAAGCTTAGCACCAGTGCTGTTAAGCAAAGCTGGCCAGGTGCTTCTCCAGACAACATCTTAGCAACGATGGGGGAAAATTAGTGTTTTGAATGAAGTGCAGAGCAGAATGAGCTACAACAGGGGTTTGGCCCTGTCCTGCAAGAGGAGGACACCAGCTGGCCCACCCCTCCAGAAAAGCAGCTGGAGACAAGCAGTCCCCTGTCCCGCAGTGCTCAGACCCTGGTAGCTTTTTTAAGCTGTAAGATCTAGGAATGGCGCTGAGCATGTCCTGCCACTGTCCCCTGCTCTTCTGTGCAGGAGGGTCTGGGACAAGGGTGGATGGGCTCTGGGCTCTGCTACCTAGCTGCTGTGTGCGCCAGCAGGCTCAGCCTTATTCTCCCACCTCTCTGTGGTCCTTGCACCTTCTGCTGACCAGGTGATGTGTCCCAGCTCAAGACACCTGCTGGGCTCTCCCACTGGCTCTGAGTGTGCTGGAGCTGTTCCTCTGCAGCCCCCTTGTCCCCCAGGCAGGGAAAGGGGAAGCCAGGGTGGGAGATCTGGGCAGACCTGCCTGGGCTGATCACTGCTCTCCCTTGCAGACCGCCTGCGGACAGAGCCCTTCCAGGAGGAGACATTTCAGCAGAAATTCATGGCTGAGGTAAGGAGCAGTGCAAGTCCTCTCTCCTTTGGCAAAGGGTGGTGGGGAGCTGGTGCCAGGAGCCCCAGTGTGAGGTGTGCCAGGCTGGGTGGGGGCATTGATGGGGTTGGCTGAACTTGCCTGGAGAGGGGTAATGCCCATGGGCTCTCCTATGTCCTCGTGTCCTTGCACCTCTTCCGCAGGGTGAGCAGAGCTGGGGGCATGCCTGGCGTGGCTGGTTGGGGATGTGGCACCATGTTTTGTCACCCTCTTGCTACTGGGAGTTGCCAGGGGTGCGAGCCAGGCTGGCTGCTACATGGGAATGTGCCATCACTGCAGCATCCTCACCTGCCTCCCACACTTGCTGTGGACCTGAAACACTGATGCTGATGGCAGTCAGGGAGCAGGTGAATGAGGGGAAGCTATCTGCTCCTTTTGGTTGGTCTGCTGCTTTTAGGGGTATCCTTGCAGTGGCACACTGTGGGAACAAGTACCTTTCAGCCTGTTATCTGTGCTCTGCCCACCACTCTCCCCTTGGCAAACTAAGTGCTAAAATCAGGCACGCGCTTTGGAGAAACAGGCTGGAAGGAGAGTCTTTCCTCGGATCCTTTTTCGTTACTGGAAATAATCACAGAAGCACTAAAATGATTCAAAACAATGTGGCAAGGTGAGAAATGATTAATGCCCATCAATGCAGAAAGACTCAGGATGATTCTGAGTGTTCCTGTGCTCGCTGTGAAGGCACAGGAGTGGGGAGCAGTGGTGTCTGCTGGGGACCAGGGAGTCAGCCAGGGTGTCTGTGGTGTCACACAGGCTTTGAGAGGACATCGCTTTATGAGACACATGCTGATGCTCTTGCACAGCCAGCAATAAACAATCTGCAGAGTTTCTAAAAATTAGAGGTGATCCCTCTTTTACATGAGAGGCATTGCATCCAGCACAGGCAACTTTCGTTTCCCCTTGGTTATGATGGATAGAGATGAATTCACTGCTGGACTGCAACTTGGAGGTTGCCTAGGGACCAATGATCATGACCAGATTACATTCACCCTGGGCAAAGAAAGGACATTCCTGAACAGTAATTTATATCCTTCATGCTTTGAAAGGGCTAATTTCCTAAAGCAGGGGGAAAATTATGAGTGAAATCAGCTCAGAGGAAACATTTAGATAGAAAAATGTGAATGAAAATGGTGAGCTCTTTCAGAAGAATTTCAGAAGCCACAAAAAGCCACAATTCCACAATCAAGAAAGAGGGCAGTGCTGGCCAAGAGCCTGTTCTGGTTCAGCGGTGAAGTGAAGGCAGCAATTAGAAATAAAAGAGCAGTTTATAACAAATGGGAGAGTGGGAGTAGATAGCAATCAATATAAATTAGAAATTATGACGTGTAGAAAATGGGTAACAGAAGCTAAAGACATCAGGGAAAAATCATGGTGAAGGACAGAAGGAAAGGCTTTTATTTAGTGTAGTAGGAGAAAACCCCAAGCTCCCAGCAACGGGATAAGCTTATTAGTGGATGGAGGTGGTAAAATGATTGATACTGGAGCAGACATGGCAGAAGCAGTTGGTAAATGTTTCGGTGCTGTAGCCGGAAGGATGCAGGTGAATGTGCCAGGACTGGGGGATGATGAAGTGTGTCTTTGTCCAAGGGTCATCTGAACAACATCTGCTAAAGATGAATGTCAGGCTTGAAACTGAGAGTCCTCCAAGAGCTGGTAGAGTGTGGGGCATGGGGAAAGGTGCTTGGTGGTGCAGGGTGGGCAGGAGGGGAGTGATGCAGCCCTGAAAAGCCTTGCAAAAGCAGCTGGTGGGGAGCTCACCTGGCAGAGACTTAAAAGATGGGAGGGCAGCTGGTGCTGTGTGTCCTGAGGACAATCCAGGAACAGTGTCCTGTGGCTGGGGCACCAGATGGGGAATGGGAGGGTTTTGGAGATGCTCCCCCTCAGCATCCCCTGGCAGCCAGGTCTGAGCACCAGCTGTGGAGGAGGGGCTGATGGAGGGATGCAGCTGTGTGTTCAGTCTTCCTGGGGGGATCTGTCCTCTCTGCATTCATCCCATTGCTTTATAAACCCATTGATGACACTTTTGGCCCATGCACCATCCTGCGGCAATGAGATGTGAGGTGTGAGCAGCTGATGCCTTTGGTTTGCCTGTGGTGCTCCGTCATTCCTCCTGATGCCTCCTAGGTCTCGTGTTAGAGAGGAACACCAAAGATGGCTTTGCAGCTCTCCACCACCAAAACTGGCTATTCACCCCAGTCTTCCCTCTCTTCCTGTAGCAGAGGGGTGGGCTGGATGATCTCGTAGTCTCTGGGCAGGTATTTCAGAGCCACTGTGAAATTTAGTACTCCCTTTGCCAGCTCCAGAAAAGAGCAGCATGAAGGGCTGGGGTCCCTTTGGACATGCTGCGGGGAACTGGGAACGCTGCAACTGACTCCTGTGTCTGGGTTTTCAAAAAGACGCCGGACAATCAGCACGGAGTCACAGGAATGAATTGAGGGCTGGGGAGAGAGCCTGGCACTGAGAGACTTGGAAGGGAAGAGCTCCGACTAGCTTATCAGGAAGAAAATTGAGAGGCGCCTTGATTACAGTGCGTGAGGGTCTTTACAAGGAGAAAATGCTGGTTAGTGAAGCGCTCTCTTTAATCTTGTGGAGAGCAGCAGAGCACAAGCCAGGCACCGGGAGCCAGAGCCAGGCAATTTTGAGCTAGGGCAGAGGCACTTGGGTTTGCTCCTGTGGACGATTAACGATTGGGGCACACTCCCAAGGGCGGCAGTTAATCCTCCATCTCTTGTTGTCTCCAAAAACGGGCTGGGAGCCCACCTGGAAGAAAACCAAGTTGCTGGGCTCAGTCCTGGGGTGTGTGTGGTTGAATGTCAGTGGGCAGGAGGTCAGGAGGAGAGGTCTGATGGTCCTTCCAGCCTCTTCTGGGAAATGGGGCTTCAGGTTGTGGATATTTGGTAGTAGTAAGCACCTCCTGCGATTGTGATGGTGTGACACAGGGCTGGTGGGATGTGGGAAAGTGCTCCACAGCTTTGCTCACTTCCCAAACCTTTGCTGCATTCCTTGTGGAGAGGAAAGGACCTGCCAGTCCCCTAGGGCAGAGCTGCACAGCCTCTTGGCTTAAATGTGCCCTTTCCCTGGGCTTGTGTGCATTTGGCTGTCCAGAGCATTTTAACTAATCATGGGGAGTTTTCCAGCAAAGCCTTGGGAATATTTATACATTTAGGAAACGACGCTTTCACACACACAGCTTTTGGCAAGGGTTCACTGCTGAGCAGCTGCCTGGGCTTGGGCAGAGCTGGAGGGAGAGCAGTGGCTGTGCGTGAGCCGAGGCAAAGCCAGCAGCTTTTATTGGCAAGCCCAGGGGCTCACACCGTGAGGGGAAGGAGCAGGAGGCTGGAGAGGGCTCAGTGCCTTGGGGCTGCTCTGACAGCCTTTCCAGCAGCCCAGGACCCGGCAGGTCGGGGGTATTTTGTCCTCAGGTGTCCCTTTGGATTACAGAGGTGACCCCACGAGGCAGCATGGGGTGCCTACCCATGGGTTTTAAGGGCTTGCCCCAGCCTGGCTGTGGTCAGTGTTTTGTGACACAGCTTGTGCCAGAGCCCGTGGTCTGGCTCTGTGAGGGGGGCGGCGGGTCCATGCTGCGCCGTGTCCCCTGGCCCCGGGGAGAGCAGGAGCAGGTACACCAGGGACAAACACACTGATACTATCAGTGCAAATATAGCCCCTGCGCCTCAGGATGCTCTGCCTTGCGTATTTTTATCTGTTGCGGCCGGTGTGCGTGGGGGTGGCTGCTCCGCACCTCTGCAAGCCGAGCGCAGGACCTCGGCAAACAGGACGCGGCGGGTTCATGGCTCGACCCCAGGGCCCGGCGAGGAGGAGGAGGATGTGCCATCAAAACAAGCAACGCCGGAGAGGAAGATAAACAAACAGGCGGCTTCCAGCGCGGCCCCGGCCGAGGGCGAGTGGGAGCCCCAGGGCCAGGGCTGGCGGCGGTGCCGGCAGCAGTGCCGGCTGACGTCAGGGCGCCCGGGGGTCACTGTCCCTCTTATTGTTCCCCACCGGGGCTGGGACAGGGGCCAGGCGCCTGTCCCCCTCTCACAAGGGGACACGGGCCAGCGGGGCAGGTGGAGGGCGGCCAGGGCGCCCGCCAGAGCCACTGGCCATTGCACGGTCCAGCTGGGCACCTGCCCGCACGCTGCCTGCCTCCAGCGCCCTGCCTCTCCTTTTGAGCAGGCACTAAGAATAAGCCCCAGGGAGCGGCACTGCTGCAGCCTGGCCGAGGGTGAAGGCAGCAGTGGGCTGCATGTTTTGCAGGGTGGGGATGGCATCCCTCAAACCCACGCCAGCCTG
Organism: Microhierax caerulescens; assembly: GCA_035590215.1. Classification (NCBI taxonomy): domain Eukaryota; kingdom Metazoa; phylum Chordata; class Aves; order Falconiformes; family Falconidae; genus Microhierax; species Microhierax caerulescens. The sequence continues at coordinate 25,566,778 of JAVJGJ010000061.1, forward strand.
GTGCGGCAGGGAGGACGCGGCCCTTTGGCTCCTTCCAATGAGGGATGTTTTTAATTAGCACAAGGTAGCTGCGGCTTTGCAGCTGCGACTGGGCCAGCGCGGGGCCCGCGACATGGGCTGCTCACACACAGGGTGCATGGCCCCAGGGGAAAAGATGCTGCAGGTGCTAAGCCAGGCTGGGGGTCTCTCAGCGTGGGGCTGGGGAAGGGGCCAGTGGCTGTGGCGCTGTTGCTGGCAGGGCTGAGCAGTGCAAAAGTTGCAAGGCCCCATACAGGCTGGCTCAAGGCAGAGGTGGCAGCATGGGGCTGGCTTTGGGGGATGCTTGGATGAGTGGAGCAAGCTCTTGTGTGCACCCACATCTGTGTTGTGCTCGTCCAGTGAGATGCAGGGGTGCCTGTGTCCTGTACTGGATTGGGTCCACTTGTGGAGTCCTTGCTTTATTCCTGAGCGAGCCTTGGTCGCCCCATCTCACTGCTGCCCTGGGGTCTAGGTCTCATGCTAGAAATGCAGTGGGCTGCAGCTGTGCTGGTGGGTTGAGGCACATGCCACCATGCACACGTGTACACAAGGACCTGTGCGCTGCTGCACTCAGGAGGAGCAGAGGGTCACTCGTGCTCAGTGTGAGCATGTGTGCGAGAGCACGAGCATGTGCACAACAGCAGGAGCGTGTGTGCTGGCACCAATGGGCACAAGGGGCAGCGTGCCATGTCTGATGGCTGAGGGGCCAGGGGCCAGTGCTTTGTGCCCACAGTGGGGCTTCTGGGAAGGAGAACAGGCGCTCATCACTTTGCGGGGGTGTCAATCACTGCATGGGCACTGGCTCCCCTGTAGTGTTTGCCCTGGAGGCACGTGGCAGGCAGCACTGTGGTGTTATTTATTTATTTGCTGAGGCCCGATCAGGTGAGGGGGGCCTGGCCAAAGCACACTTTCTGGGCTGCTGCCGGCAGCCACAGGCCACTTGCACAAGCAGTGAGTCACTGGAGCTGCACGCTGCTAAAACCAAACTTGGCATGGGCACCCCAGGGCAGCAGCCTGCCCAAAATAGTGCCCAGACTGCGGGCAAGGCAAGAGCCCCCAACAGCCGGGCTGGAGCTGGGCTGGCTGTGATTGCTCCATCCCTTGCATCCGCTGGGGATGGGAGTGCGGCCGCAGTGGCTGCTGTCTCAGGAGTCCTCCAGGGATGCTCCTGCTGGGGCTGTAGAGTTGTTCACAGCCCACCCCCTTGTGACTCTGCTGTGCCTGGCTGCAGTTCTGGCACTGCCACTGCAGAGAGCAGGTGGCACCTGAGCCAGGTACAGGCATCTGCCTGCTTGATCCCAGCCTCACTTCAGCCCAGCATCACCTGTTGGCTTGTGTGGGCATGGAGGGATTGGACAAGTGCCGTCACAGCCATCCTCCCTGGGGCACCACATGGATGGCTTTTAGCTCTGCAGTGGCATGTGGTCTGGCACAAGCAGAGAACCATCCTTTAGTCAGGGTCTTCCTCATCCTTTCCATGCTGTGTCGTGCTGTGCCATACCATGTCGTGCTGTGCCATGCCATGTAAAGCTGTGCCATGCCATGCTGTACCATGTTGTGCCATGCCACACCACACCATGCCATGCTGTGCCAGGTGCTGCTGCAAGCAGGCGGAGAGGCGTCACGGGCTGTCTGGCAGAAGGGGCCAGACCCTGCTCCTGCGGGAGAGGCCCCAGCTCGTGCACGGGCACCGGCTGTGTGGTGCTGCCGAGGAGCAGCTCAGCTCAGGGGATGATTGATCTCGTGTCAGCAAGCAGTGGTTTGAGCCAGTGCCAGGCCTCAGCTCAAACAGGAGCATTGAAGGGGGAGAGCCCCTTCCCCCTCCGGAAAGCAGAGCAGCAATCCCCCCACCACCACCCCCGGCCCCGCTTCACATTTGGACATTATTGGCCCTGTGGCCGCAGGCAGCTGCCCAGCCCCGAGGAGCACGTGGTGGGCAGCGGAGACAGTGCAGGCATCTGGGGTCCTACCCCCACTGGGCTGAGCTCGCTGGGACTGTGTTTAGGTTAGAGGGCAAAGGGGGGATGCGGGGATGACTGGTGGGGGAAAGGTGCAGGACACAGCCTGCCCCACGCTGCTGCGCCCCACAGCTGCTTGTCCTGGCCCTTCAGCTCAGGATGTGGCAGTGGCTCCTAAAAGCAAAGGACCTTTTTGGGAGGAGAACAAGGTGGACTTTGATGGGGCTCTAAAGGCACTGCTCTGTGTCAGCAAGGGATGTGGTGGCTTCTCTGCTCCCAGCTGATGGGGGCTGGAGCGGGGCATTGCCATCCCTGCTGGCTCTGCTGGCTGCAGGTAGGGCAGGGGAGCAGTGTGCCTGCACCCCTGGTGCTGCTGTCCCCTGCTCCCTGCACCCCTGCTGAAACAGGCTGCCAGGTTTATTCAACATGTCCCTGTGTGTTCCGAACCCTTCCCCAACTCCCCCCATACACCCAGCTGTGGCCCTTCTCCTGTGACATCCACAGGCAGCTTTTTTCAGTGTTTCTGAGAGCTTCTTCTTCCCTGTCCCTTGGGCTAATGCCCCCGTAGCCTCTGCCAGTCATGACAACCCATGCAGAGGTGGTACCAAACATCTGGGCACATCTGGGCAGGCAGCAGCAGCCTGGGGAGGGGTTGCTCTGCACCCCAGGAGGCACAGCCATCAGATTCCTGAGGCTGCCTGCTCCCACTCTGCTCAGACCTTCAGGTCCTATGTATCTGTGTAAGGAAACAGAGCCATTCATGTATTTCTCTCTCTATTTATACCTCTCCCTTTCCGTATTTAGTGTGTGCGCAGGCAGAGGGGGCAGCGAACGCCAGGACCACTGATGTTCTTGGCTCCAGTGCTGGCTGGAATTTCGTCCTGGAATGTATCATGAACCACTCTGAAAACACGAATAAATCTCTGTGTGTTGTGTGCGTGTGTGTACACAAATATATAGACAACATATAGACATGGAGCCGTATGGGGCATTTGTGCGCTTTGCTATTTAAAGGAAGGAGTAGTTAGAGGGCTCTTGGCAAGGCAAACACCTCCGGATCAAAGGGACGCAGGGCACTCTGCTAGTGGCTAGGCACCTTGGGAGATAGGTGGCCCTTGCTTTGTCCTCTCCAGGGACCTGAAGCCACCCTGTTCATGATGTACCCAAGGTAGCGTGCCCAGCCATCCCTCAGCTGAATTCATGGAGGTCTCTGCTCCCTGGTTGCCAGTTTCCCAGTGAGAGCCTCAGAGAGCCAGCTCCTGTGCTGCTGACAGGCTGCAGAGCTTGGTGTGTAGCCAGATGCAGTAGGGCAAGGATATCAGCCCCTCTGGGGCACGGGGTAGTCCAGGCCTTCTGGAGCATCAGGGATGGCCTCCTGAACATCAACTGGTGCTCACAGCTGTTGAGAAAAGATGATGATGTGGAAAAGGAGAAAATAGTTGTTGGGTAACAGGTCCCAAGTAGATACTGGACTGGGCATCTCCTTGGGGTGCTGGAGCATCTGGTGCTCACAGCTATCTGTGAAAGACGATGAAAAGGAGAAAACAGAAATTGGGTACCAGATCACAAACAGGATGCTTGGCCATGCCAGGAGGGCAAATCCTCGGGAGGTTCTGGCAGCTGCCTTGCTGGGGGTGCTGGATGAGGCCCCAGTAGGAGCACCACTGGGTCTCCCAGCACACCTTGGCTGGGGAGTGGGTGCCCTTTTTATCCCAGCTCAGGGTCGCGTCAGCTTCTTGTCTTCTGGGTGCTGAAAAACCTGATATTTTGGGCTGAAAATGCCCACATTTGGTCTCTGGCCAAAGGTGATGTGTTTGTGGGTGGGGGAAATTGGAGCAAATTCCTGCTGTGAGTCCTGCACATGTGCGCGGGCGTGCGGATAGGGGAAATACAGTTTTCCTTTTGAAAAAAAGCCCCGCTTATTTTTATACAGAACTCCAGAAGGGCTGAAGGTGGAAACTTGGCCTGTCAGCAGCTGTCACAGGGGAGCGGGTCCCTGCCTGAGTTTGGGGGGAAACCACAGCTGGGTGTTAATGGGACTGTTAATGAATTAATGTTAGCTGCTGGGGGCCAGGGGGGAGCCTGGCTCAGCAGTGCATGCGCGCGTGGAGCCCTGCCCGGCACACGGGCTCCAGCTCCCGGCACAGCTGCTGAAAGCCCTGGCTCTGGGAGCCATGCATCTGGGGAGGGGTGAGTCTCCCCTTCCATTTGCGTCTTGCTCTCCAGGTTGTGGAAATGCTTGGAAACGTGGCCCCGTTTTGGGGGAGAGGGTCCCACACTAGAAAGCATGCATGTAGCCCGCGTGGGCGTGTTAATCTTTTGACTGTGAGCATCTGCTGCCTGAGCTGGTGGTATTGCTTAATGCCAGGTCTCCTCGGCTGCCGAAACCAAGTCTTTAAAGCAATTTAAAGAAAACAGCAGGGAAGTGAAATCCCACCAGGTTTATTTATGGGTTGGAGAGCTTGTGCTGCTCAGTCAGTGCCATGTCTGCAGCAGCGCTGCGTTCTGCATGGCACTGCCCATCTGCAGCTCTTCTTGGGTTTATTTCTCTTGCTGTCTCCCCTAAATGTGGAGGAGCATCCATGTGAATGCAGTGAGCACAGCCATGCCCCATACTATGGGCTTTGCAGTAGGTTTGCACAGCTTTCACACCTGGCTTGGTGGGGACATCTGTGGAGGAGGAGGTGATGCTAATGTGCTCATCTAGTGCCAGCATGGTAGGGGTGTAGTGGGGCTGAGGAATAGCACCGTAACCTTGTAGCTCTAGAAATGAGACAGAAAATGGAAAGAGAATCTGGGAAAGAGAGAGCAAATTCTTCCCCATGGACCTTTCTGCTGTGTCCTTCAGGTTCTGTGGGTGAGGTCTCACCCATGGGAAAGCCTGTGGCATCTTCTGGGGTTTCACCCTCTGGTACCAGACAGCTGTTGAACCAAAAAGAAAGAGTGACCATCCTGAGGGAGGGATGACTGTGCCAAGGAAGGGATGGTGATGTCAAAGAAGGGATGACTGTGCTGAGGAAGGAAAGCCCACACCAAAGAAGGAATGACCATGCCCAACGTGGGACTGTGGATGGACACATTTGCCAGCAGAAATGCTCTTATGGATGGAGACAGAGCCTCCTCCTCTGCTGGGAGGAAGGCTGGAAGAGCCTGAACTCTTGGGAGCTCTGCTTGCCCCCTAGGGATGCTGTGCTTGCACCTGGGCTGCAGGTGCTCTCTGCCAGCTCTGGTGTTGGGTATCTGTAGGTGGGTGCAGACAGACCCTCACCTCAGTAAGGAAACCTCTTGGGGCTGTTGGACCCAGTACCTTTCCTGGGACCCTGTGCTGGTCCTTTGGGGTCAAGCTCCAAGCCAACATCTGCTGCCTAGCGCCAAACCTGGCTCGTGGGGCTGAGGACCTGGAGAGGGCAGTGCCTGGGCTCTGCTCCTTGCACAGATGGGCTCTACACAACCACCCCCCACCAATGGAGAAAGTCCTTCAGAGAATCCCAAATCCCAACTTGGAGGAACTCTGAGGCTCCTCTGTGCCCAGCCACCAGCTCCTCGGGACCAGCTCTGGCTCCACTGGGCCCAGAGCCCTTCCCAACCCCATCCCAGACAGACGGATATCCCAAAACCCACTGGTCCCAGGGGCCCCCGCTCTGGGTCCCTCTGGCTGAAAGAGGTGGTGTGCGTGTGCCCAGACTGTCCCCTCCTGTGACTGTACGGTACACACGGCTAAATATATGTCTGTGCAGATACAGGAACTCAGAGGGGCTGAGTGATGCTCCTTTCTATACCTCTTTTCATGGGGAGAGCTAATGAGATTCATGTCATTAAAGGGCTGATGTTTTGTGGGATGGGAGCCTTTTAAACGGGATGTGTCCTGGCTTAGTCATGGCAAATATTTACCAAAAAAAAAAAAAAAAAAAAAAAAGAGAGAG
>JAVJGJ010000061.1:25582488-25605398 GCA_035590215.1 Microhierax caerulescens
CAACCTCTTCTCCATCTGCTCAGGCCAAGTGCTCACAGTGGGGATCATGCCACCCTTGGGGTCCCAGAGCACCCCACCAAGGGTGCAGAAGGAGCAAGACTGGTGGGGACACCCCTCCTGCAGTGGGTCTCCAGGCAGCTCACTCAGCTCACTCCTGGATGGCTCTCTAATAGCTCCCCAGCTTTCCTTTCTAACGAGGCTCTAATTGGAAGCCAGTTGTGCTTCCCTTCCCCTCTTCTCAGAGCTCTCCAGTCCCAGTGCTGCAGGGCGATTAAGCTGAGGTTTTGGGTTTTTTTAATATGGCAAAATTATTTTGGAAGGGCCAGGATCGTTACATGACGGGCTTCTTGAAAAACCCCAGGCTTCGCCTTGCAGACGAGGCCTTTTAAAGTGGTTTTGCACAGTACACGTCTCTGGGCAGCGACCGTCTCGAACAGTTACTGTTAATTATAGATGCCTCTTTCCCGCTCGCCCATTACTCAAAGGATTTTTGTGTGTTTTAACAGTGTTTTACATTAGCCTGAATAAGACTCTATTCAGTATTTCCAAGAGCTGGAACTTGGGCATCCCCTGCTGTATGTGTCGTGCTCTCCTCCCTGCATCCCTAGGGCCAGGGACCAGGGAGCTGGTGCGGGCACAAGCCTTCCTCCCACTGCCCAGCCAGTGCACACATTGCTTTTGGTGCAGGAGTTGTGCCTGCTGCATGCACACCCTGTTTGTACCCCTCTCCTGGCTATGCATAACCTTAGGTTTGCATGCTCAGCTACCATCATGCCATCTCCTACATCCTCCCTCCGTCATCCCTTCTCACGTGCTGAGCATTGCTACCTGCTGGTCCATGCTCAGCGGGACCCTGTGCCCACTGCCCTGTCATCCCCTTTGGCCAAGGACTGAGGGGCAGTGACAGCCCACGCACGCTGGCCTCATCCTGGTCTCCTCAGGGTGTGTGGGGTCCTCTTCTCTCTTGCGAGCCCTGGGCTGGTGTGTTCCCCTTGCATTAGCACAGGGATGTCTCCCTGTGCTGCATGCCGCCTAGCTGGGGTTGCTCCCCACGTCCTTTGCGCTGCATTTATCAGCACCGATTTCGGGCCTCCTTCATTGCCCAGCTGTTCAACAGCAACTTGTTGCACTCAAAAGTCTTTCCGACTGCCCTGAAGAGTTTAATATAATTAGGAAATGCTCTTGCCTCCTACGCTACCCCATTTGTACCTTCAGCCTACAAAAACCACCCTTTATTCCAACTTGCCTCCTGTGCTTTACCCTAGGTGTAGGCTGTGAGAAGAGCTTGCTTCTTCTCCCATGATAGCCAAGCCAATTTAGCCATCCTTGGGGAAACACCTTGCCCTAAGTATTTTTCCAGTCCCACTGCATCCCCCAGTATGCTCAGCTGGGAATGCTGACCCCTCCTGAGAACTCTGGTGGGTTTGCGAGGGGTGACTTTCCACCACAGAGCAGTGCTGCACCTTCTCTTTGCATCATTTCAGTTGCCAAGTGCTTTTTGTCCCCTTGGCTGCAGGCTGCTGGTATTTCTGTAGCTCCCAAAGCCTTCCCGGATGGAGGACCGAGCCCTGAGCTCTGGGTCCCCCTCAAGAGATGGGAGCCCCCCAGGATCTGCTGGGCACTCTGTGGAGGGAGCATGGACTCATGGGCAGAGCAGCCTGCCCAGACGCTGGGCAGCTGGGGCTTGGCAGGGGATGCCAGACATTAAGGCTTTGGTCAGTGAAGTATGGAAGGGTTGGAAGAGGAGGGGCAGCTTCAGGACTGCTCTGCTGGACCAAGTTCACAAGCCCAGAGGGGACAAGAGCTTCCCTGGGGTGCTCCAGGGCTGTCTGTGAGCTGCTGGCTGCTCCCCTGAGAAACCATGATCTGGGGTGAAAAGTAGATCCAGCTCATCCTCATGCCCACCATCCATCCTCCTTCAGGCTCAAGTGGGGACTCTGGGGAAGGTGGGGTGCAGCTGGGAAGCACAGTGACATTTTCTGGGGAGATCCCCATTCAGGGAAGGGGGAAGATGTACCTCGTTTGATGTCTGAGCACCTCCACAGCCCTCGTCTCCTCCATCTCAGCGTATAGAGCACTGTGGTCAGGCCCATTTATAAAGCTGGTAAATATATCGGCAGAGTTTGTGTCCCCTCCAAAGGTCAATATTTGTGCAGAGTTTAATTTTAACTTAACAAGCAGTTGTTTGCAGAGGCTGCCGTGTTTATGTGTGTGTGTGTGTGCGTGTGTGCACGCTTTCCCATGGATCAATGCTTGTGGGGAGGCGTGCAAGCAGCTCGTGTGCATGCACCAACTCACTGGGGCGCAGAGGGGGTTGGTGCAGCTCCCTGCTCCCGGCGATGCTCCGGATGCAGGGACGGCACTGTGCAGCCCAGAGGACAAGGACCAGGGTCTGTGGCCAAGTCTATAAATGCAACCCACAGACCTCTCCAGGAGGTGATAGCGGGCAAAATGTGCCCCGTGAGGCTCCAAACAGCAGCCGATGGGGATGGTGGCTTTCCCAGCCTGTTCTGACTGGTGCCCTGGGCTTGCTGCAGGCAGCTCTGCGGCCGCACGGCCCCCGGCCTTGCCCCTCCTGAACCCATGTGGCTTTGTGGCTCTCACCCATGTTCTGGCAATGTGTGTCTCTGAGCTGAGCACCATTGTTCAGGCCAGTTCCAGCGCACAGTGCTGGCTTTGCACAGGGCTCAGAGTGCTCAGCACAGGCCCCCCATGCACGGCCACTCTGAAAACAGCTGGGTTGTTCTTACGGGGCTCTTCCAGCATCACTACCCATGGTGTTTTACCCCGCCCTGTCTGCCCTCCCACCCTGCTGTGCAAGGCAAACCTGCATCCCACAGACACCTGCAACACCTCACCGAGGCTGGTGGCTTCTCTTTGAGAGGTCTAGAGCTGAAATGCCCCCGCGCTGGCAGTGGAGAGGGGAGCGGTGCTGCCCCAGTCTGTGCCCAGGCACCTGAGGCTCCTTGTTTCTGCTACTCCCAAAGCTTTTCTAGCTGAAACTCTGTGCTGTGCTTTATCCTGGGGCTGGACATGTGTTCCCAGCTGGGATCGGGGTCAGGCTGTGCATCTCACCCACCCCATAGCATCTTGCCCCTTAGGATGGAGGCTGGGTCCTCTCAGGTACCTGCAGTGCATCCCAGCATCCCAGGGCAGGGCAGGACAGGACACCAGATTGGGTCCGATACCCTCCCCCTGCCTGCCCTGCCACCACACAGAACGTGTTATCTGTGGGAAAATGGGAGACTATCAGTGGGCACAGCCATGGCTGCCAGAGTTTTCCCAGCAGCTTGGGGACAGGAAGGGGGACATGAGCCCGGGGAGAGGCAGGAGGGCTGGGACGGAGCCCACCATCCCCGCAGCGCAGCCGCTGGGGCTCCGTGTTTTGCAGCCCGCCTTGTGGGCGCTGAGTTTGGTTTCCTTCACTTTGCTCTTTTCCTTTTCCTTGCCAGGCCCCGGGGCTGCCGACCAACCTCAAAGGGTAAAGCGGGCTGCGAGGGACAGTGGCGGGACACGGGCAGGGGTAAACACGGGGCTGGGGCCGGCCAGGCGGTGGGTGATGGAGGTGAAGTCATGCCCTGACGTCAGCCCTGCGGCTTTGGGGACAGCCGTGGTTAGGCTGCTCAAGGAGGGGCGGCTGTTTTCCTGCAGCTCCGCCACTCACTCCTGGTGCCCGTCTAACTTATAAACTTTAATGGCCAGTTTAAAAGGTTCCTGCCATGGGCACCTTGTTGCCAGTTTTAGGTTTTTAATTTGAAAACTTTCCTCTCTGTGGTCGTGGGAGGAAGCACTTGGGTCCGCTCGGGGCCAGTCATCAGGACATGTGGGTGCCAAAGAGACAGTCCAGAAGGGCTCTGTTCCCGTCACTGGTGTCAGGGCAGAGTTGGCCACACCAGTGCCGAGGAGGGCAGTGGGACATGTGCCATGCATGGGGCAGACGGTCTGGAGGATCCCCCCTGTCCCCTCCTGCTGCCCACATATTGGTGAAATAAATTTAGCTCTTCCTTGGCTGCTGACTGGGTGAGCACCAGCAGCAGACACCTGCTCCTAGTCAGCGTGGTCCTACCCCCCCCCATCCCAGGGGTCACCACAGTTCTGGGCTGAGGAAGCAGCGTCCTCACCCTGCAGCCCTCGGGAGATGCTGGGAGCCCCGGCACCTCTGCTTGGGGGGTGAAGAAGCATGGGGCTATGGCCATATTTGCTCCCCCAGGTGCCTGGGTCCTCATCCTGGCTGTCATGGTGTGACCTGGTGCTCTGGTGTTCCCCTGGCTCATCGCGCAGCTGCCACCACCACTGCAGTGGTTGTCCTGCCCCATGGGGCTGCCAGCTGTGGGTGTCTCTGATGCAGAGGGTATTGGAGGGGTCTGCCTTGTCCCCTGTCCTGCAGTCACTGATGGCTGTGACTCCACAGCTACATCACAGGGAGTGCCACCATCTCTCCCTATGCCTTGCTCTTGCCATGCTGCAGCCAGCAGAGCTGAGGTTAGGTGCAGAGCTGTGCCTGCACGTGCTGCTTGGCAGGAAGCAAAGATGTGGGGCCAGTGCTTCAGGAGACACTGAGGGCATGGCACTGCTGCTCTTCTTTGCTGCCTGCCTTTCCTGAAGCACTCCAGCAGCCCCTGCGAGGTATCTGTTGGAAGAATCACATTTCACCAGTGCAGGCTTCATAGCTCCATTCTCCTCTGCCTGCAGTGACTCAAGAGGCCCTTGCAAATGCCCAGGAAGTGCTGGGTGCTGAGACATGGGGCCAAGGCCTGACACCCTCCCATGCAACAAGGAAACCAGCCTACAAGCTTGAGGGGAGCCTCCCCACAGCCTTTCCACCCAGCCCTGGAGAGAGCAGGGACATCTCCCCCCAGCTCAGCTGCAGCCACCTGGGGTTACTGACAGTGGGGCTCCAAGGGGTGACCATGGCTTGGCTGAATCTCTCCTTGTCACCAGACCAGTCTGGTGAAGCTTGTCCGTGTGTTTCTGCTGTACATGCTGGTTCTGTGGGTGCTGCATGCAAGGCTGATCCCTCCAGTGCTGGCTGATGTGGCTATGCCGTGAGCCCCTGTGGATGGCTGGGTCCCAGGCTCAGCTGGAAGAGCCCACCCTAGAGCATCTCAGCTATCAAGTGAATCCAGGACCTTTCTCAGACCTTGCTGGGGGTCCGGGGAGCTGCACGGCAGACAGGAGGACTGACTTGGCAAAAGTGTGCACCCCAGAGTTTGAACTCCCCCAGGGTGGGCACTCGGAGCACTGTAAATAGTGCATGGAGCCAGAAGAGCAGAGGAGTGGCCCTGGTTTACCAGCACTTTCATACCATGGCTTTCAAGTGGTTCCCCTGCTTCTTCCCCATGAGCCAGTGGCACATCTGTGCCGGGGCCATCAGCGGGCTGCCTCCGGTGCCATGCCACGTGCTCTGTGGCCGCTGGAGCTGGTGCCGCCTGCCAGCCCCAGAGCAGCCCTGCCTTTGCCAGCCCTGTAATTGATTCCTGTTCTCCTGCACGGGTGGAGGCTGCAGATGTGCAGCCTGGTAGGAGGCAGTGGGCTGTGGGTACGAGCTCCAGGAGCCAGCCCAGGCAGGGTGAGGAACATCCCAGTTCTCGCCTTGGCTCTGATATCTACTTAGAGAGCTGTCTTTTGAATTTCCACGTGTTTGGAGCGGTTCTCTCCCAGCCTTGGCTCCTGGACGTAGGAGATTCAGGGGGACACTGCTCCCCCTGCGTTGGGGCTGCTGGAGGAGCTGGGGTTGTTGGGGAGCAAGAAACAGCTCCCCAAGTATCACTGTTGTGTCTGCTGGTGACAGGCTCCTGTTCTGAGATAATGGCAGCTGGCGGTGGGGGGGTGGCTCCACAGTTCCCTCATTCCCCTGAGGCTGCAGAAAGACGTGGCTGGGGAGGGAGAAGGTTCTCCTGCACAGTGCCCCAGAAGCTCTGGAAATTGCCCCCTCCAGCCAGCCAGCAGCCCCACCAAAGGCTGGGGTCCAGCAAGGCAGGGCAGGGGCAGGAGTCAGCACAGTCTGGCTTGCAGAGCCCTCTGATGTCTTTAAGGCTGGCAAAGAGCAGGGCCGTGGGGATGGCACGGGCTGAAGTTATGGAGGAGAATTTTCTAGCCTGGCACCATATAGGGGACAATATATTGGAGCATGTTATTATGGACAAGGTTAAAACCAGGTCTTAGACTTGAAGAGGATGGTGGTCCCGGATAGAGTGACTTGCAAACAGATGAGATTTGGCATGAACAGAGGGGAGCTGCAAGCAGGTGTCCTGGGTACCTTGTTTGTTTTCCAGTGCTGCTGATAGATAGTGCTGCATGGAAGAACATGCCTAGAAAAACAGGGATGAAAATGATGAGGCTTTTAAAAATCCCTGTATTTAGCCAAAGAGCATGGTGTTTCTGTCTGGAGATGGCAAGGGTGGGTGAACCCTTTGGAGCAAGGCACACCTGAATGGAGAGAATGGTGTGACGAGCGGGCAGGGGGCTGGAAGAAGCAGAAGTCTCTGGAGCCAGGGAGGTCTTTTCTCTTCATTGCCCACAGAGGGTGATGGGGCTTGGAGCATCATGCTGCCAGCATAGGCTGGGGTCCCTGCCCTCAAAAAGAGGGAGCGACTTGAGCTGCAGCAGCTGAACCTGGCAGGACAGAGATGGATGGGGCTGAAGCGGCAAGGGAAGATCTGCTCGCCCGGGTGGAAGGGCGCAGCATGGGCCAGGGTCAGGGCCATGGCTCCTGGGTCCTCCAGCCCTCTGTCCCCCCCCTGCCCAGCACCTCAGGGACCCCATCCCTCTCTCCAAGGGCTGAGAAGGCGAAGGTGCCCTGACAGAGTGTTTTATTAGCAGCAGGTGCCTGAAATCCAACCCGTGGCCCAGCAATCCCTCCCCTCACCTGGAGATGAACCCAGCTTGGGGAGCACGGCTGTGCAGGGTCAGGCCCCACCAGTGCCAAGATTATCCCTGCCGTAACCAGAGCGGCTCCCTGGCAGCCTGACAGGCTGGTCCTGCCACAGGTGACAGGCGCGTAATGCCTGATTTCACAGCACTGGTGTGCTCTGTTTGGTCGTGGCAATGATCTCTCCTGCCCTGGCTGGCTCCAGCCCCTGGCCAGACCCCGACCTGCAGCTCTGTCAGCTGGGATTAGGTGTAAGATTTAGGCTAAAACCTCTTTGCTCCTGGATGGAGCAATGACAGAGGGGGGGAAAGCCCAGCCCATCATTTCTGGAGATGGAGCTCCTGCCCTGACCTCCAGCCCAAGTGGGGCAGCTCCCAGATCTGCCTTCAGAGGTGGGGCAGGGGCTTCTCGACTCCTGGCTGCAGCCAGCACTGGGCCTTTTCAAATGTCACAGCATCGCCATGGCTGGGAGCAAACTCCATGCAGAAGAGGGAGGCAGAGACTCCTACATCTCTCTGACTCTGAGATGATCCATGAGGTGGGCGTAGGTCACTGGGACATCTGCAACAAACCAGGCAGATGCTCCTGAGGAAGGGAGCTGGGGGGCAGGAGTGGTCCCTGCAGAAAGGCTCTCCCCTTTGTTGCCTGCAGCCCTGCTCCCAAAGTGCTCCTTGCTGTCCGCAGAAAGCTTGTTCCAGCAAAGCCATAGCTGGGAGGAAGAGCTGTGGGGCAGACACAGCCAGCAGCCCCCTGCCCTCAGCACCTCCAAGCAAGGGGCCAGGGCTGTAAATGAGCAGTGGTGCCCTGCGGGAGGGCTGGTGCTGGCTGCCTGGAGCAGCTAGTGCCGGGGGATGCAGAGCAGGATTTGTGCAGCAGCCAGGGATGCCATGGCACCCTAGCAAGCACCAGCCCTGGACTTGCAGGAGCACTGTACCTCGCTGTTGCACAGTGCTGTGCCCAGGCTGAGGAGACTCATCACCTCCTCGTGGGGTGCACAGCCCCAACCAGCCCTCCATGAGCCCGCAAGCTTGTCCTCTCCCAGAGTCCCAGAGTGTCGCTTCCTGCTCTTCTTCCCAGACTCTGGCTTTGTTGGCTGAGCTCATTTAGCTTTGACAAAGTTTAGAGCGATCTGGAATGCAGAATGGCTGCTGGCCTCCCTCCAGCCTAAACATCCCTGCCCTGTGGTGCGACTGGAGCTGATAAGGGTGAGTGCCGCAGCAGGCAGGTATCTCGTGCCCAGCCCGCGACCTTACAGCCCCATGACCTTGGAGGTTGTCATTTATCTCGCGTGTGTGCGCGCGCGAGCTGTCTCCCATCCCCAAGAAATGTTCTCAGCGTCTCTGGTTTTCTCTGCAGGCCAAACCCACATGCACGTTGCCCGAGACCAACTCCGAACAGACTCCTTTGATGAGCAGGGCTTAAATATATATTTGGCATTCCAGCGGCAGCGTGCCGAGCACGGCCAAGGGTGTGAAAGTGTTTGCTTGACAAACGCTGGGGGCTCTCGCCTCTCTGCTGGCCCTGGGGACTTGCAGGAGAGAAATGTCAAGGAATTTTTCACCTCTCTGTTTTGTTTTGTGTTTTTATTTTGTTTTTCTTCTGTGAGTGCATTTTTAGCTCTGCTAAAAAGTGCCTGATTGACAGTCACAGAGACTAGGTCTCCTGTCTTTGCTAGGATAGGGACAGTGGGAGCAAACATCCGACGCTGCTCCCTAGGGAAGAGGGAACGGCCCTGCAAGCCTTGCACTGACTCTGGAGGCTCCTGTCTCCTCTCCGCTGGCCCTGTCTCCTCTGTGAGGCCAGCACTGTCAAGGACAGATTTGTGTACCAGCAGGATGAAGATGCCCCGCATCCTAGATGTCCCAGGCTGTGGTCTGCTCGTAGCTGGCTCTTTTGCAAAGAGCCTCTGTCTGCTGAGGGCAGTGGTTCTCGGTCACAGGATCATTTGTCACTGCTCAGCTGGCCTCAAAGAGCCCTCCACCCCAGCACCATGCTGTGAAGATGCCTGTGACCACTGCTCCACAGAGGACTTTGCAGCCAATGTCCCCATGTGCCACGGCATCACCCTGGGGTACGCACTGTCCACCAGGCATCTTTGGGGATGCAGAGAGGTTTTGTCACCTTGCACCTGTGCAAGGGGAGATGGAGCAAGTGGAGCAGGAGAGTGTCTCCATGGGCAGGTTGCAGGTGGACAGGCTGGATGCTTGCAGCCTCCTAAAATGATGCATGGGAGGCGCTGGGGGCACAAAGTCAAAGCCACCCTGATCTTCACTTGCCACTCAGTTCCTTCTGGGCTGCAGCTGGCGATGGGGCAGAGGAGACTGATCTGTCACCAATTCCTATGCGACGCAGTATCCATGGTGGGGCTGGGACATGCAGGGCAGAGTGGGTTAGAGACCTGGGACCCTGGGCTTGGATGGGAGCCCAGGGATGTCTCCTGCATGGGGAGGAGCAGGAAGGCAGGGCTTCCCCATCACTCCAGCCACTGCGTCCTGGGCTTGTGGGAAATGGGGAGGGGAGGCCCTGGGCAGCGGATTCAGTTTCAGAGCCCATGTCTGCAGTGCCCACCAGAGCAGGGCGAGATCCTGGCTGGCTTTTGGGGAGGGGGCTTGGGCAGCTGCGTCTGTGTGTTCCCAGCTGTCCTGAGTGTAATCCCTTACGAAAGAGAATCCCTTGCCCTGCTGCATCCCTGTTGTCTGGTGGCAGCACTGCCTGGCCCTAAATCACCTGCCTCTCCCAGCCTGATAGATCACCATGGAAATGGGGGTGCTGCCCCCAGGCCAGCGGAGGGAGAGGGTCTGGGGTCTGTGGGGCAGGGGTCTGGACTCTGGAGGCTGCAGAACAGGGATTAGAATGCTGGGAGCCTAACAGGACAAGTCTTGGTGCCCTGGGGACCACAGGGCAGGGATTTGTACAGAGGGCTACCAGTTTGGGGGCAAGGACTGGGCTGCTGTGAACTGTAGATGCTGAGAATGGGATACAGGGGGGACTGCAAGGGTTGGGAACCCTGGGGGGATGTGAGGCTGGGAGCAGGCTCTATCCCTGGGACAACGGCAGGCTTGGCTCAGGCTCCCCGAGGTTTCCTTCCTGGCCCACTGAAGAATCACTGGCTTGTCTGGTAGAGCATGGACCTGTGGATTTCCTGGGCAGCGAGTCCCTTTCATGTGGCCACTTGCAAATTCTCATGACATCACCAGAGGCTGCTCCTCCTGGAGACAGACCCAGTGCTTTTTAGGCGTTTGCCATCCCCACCCCCCCGAGCCTGTGTGTTTTGGCCTAGAGGGGGGGGAACCTGGGGTACCAAGTCCAAGAGCAGCCGTTCTGGCAGGGAGAAGGTGCACAGGGCTGGCGGGCAGGGGGAGGGCAGTGTGTCCCCCCTTCGTACTGAATAAACATGGGCTGGCCAGGGCTGGAGGGGGCTTTTCCAGGCGGACCACACCCCGGGGGGCTATTTTTTGCCATGAATGAAAGGGCTGTGTGCTCACAGGGCAGCCTGGCCTCCTGCCGCTGCTGCTCTGCACCGAGAGCTCGCCTGACACTCAATCCTGTTGCCTGGCCAGGGACCAACATCTGCGCTGAGCAGCTGGGTACTGCCCGCAGGACACCTGGGCACTGGCACAGCTGGGCACTGTCGGAGGGACACCTGGGCACCGGCACAGCTGGGCACTGCCTACAGGGACACCGACAGGCTGCCGGGGCTGGGAAACATGGGCTGTCACAGAGCAGGGGGAAGCGATGGTGACTCAGTGGCTGTGCCAGTGACAGTGCCAGGGCTACTGGGGCATGTCAGAGCCAGCCCTGCCAGGGCCGTGTGCCAGGGGAGCCACCTGCACCAGCCCAGGGGTGAGGCCTGCTGCCCCCCTGCCCCGTGCAGCAATGCTTCCTGCTGCAGTTTCGGGTGACGATGGGGCAGCATCCCCAGGAGCTGTCTCTTCGGCTGCACCTGTGTTTGGGAGGAACTGCAAAGCCACTGGGGTGGAGCAGTTGCTGCCTCCTGATCAACCCAGTCCTGAACGCACCCAGATTCCCCCCAAAACCCCTAATCCCTCCTGGCTCAGCTCCAGCTTCCGCTCTGGGCCCTGTTAGCTCAGCTAATCCTTTGTGTGCTGGGTTTAGGGATGTGCTGGGTGCAGCATCCTCCTGGGTCTCTCCCCATTACCCCAAGATTTCACATCTCAAGGGGTCTACAGGCCTCTCTGCCAGTCCCTAGCCTTGAACCATGCTCCTGCTGCCTCTGCCAGCCCCCCGCTGCCCCATGGGTCTCAGGGGAGCCGCAAGTGTGCCCATTGAATGAGTGGCCTGTCCTCACTGGGTAGAGACGGGGCGCTGGATCCCACCCCTCTCTGTTCCTTATCACCACACAGCATCCTTGTGATTCACTAGGTGTGGCTCCCTTTCCATCACCCCACTTTGCAGGAAGTTTCCCGGCCAGCCCCCCACAAGCCCTGTGCAATAATAACAAGCTGGGATGAGCTGGCCGGTCTTCCTGAGCAACCCTAGAATAACAAACCAGCGCGATGTGTCCAGCTTTCCTGGACAGACAATAATAAACCCTCATGAGCTGGCATGCTTTGCAGAGGAACCCTACAATAATAAGCCTGTGTGATGTGTCCATATCCATCGAGCCACCCTACAAAAACAAGGCAGTGTGAGCCACCCAACTTCCTCACAGAGAAGAGGGGTCCCTGAGCTGTCCCCATGGGACAGGAGGGATCCTGGCCACCAGGTCTCCATGTCTTCTGCTCTTGGGCTTGCCCAGGCCCTCTCCTGCCTGTGTTGGCCCCTGAAGGAGGCACCCCATGTCAGTGTTGGGCCAAGCTGGCAGAGGTGGTGCCAGTAGGTGCCATAAGCCTGCGGCTTTGCCTTCCTGGAGGCCAGCATCAAGTCCTCACAAGTCCTGGCATGCTGGGACCTGCTGCTCTCCAGGACATCCTCCTTGCCCAGCTCCGTTCCCAAACCGGCACCCGATGTCAGCTGCTCCAGAGGCTCTCCTGCTGTCACCCCACAGGCTGCTGGACAGGATGACAAGTGCCCATGATCAGGCTGGAACTGGGGGTGCCACCAGCAACCGCACCCAGCCCCTGGGCGGCCATGTCCAGCTCCTTGCAGGGTCACCCAGGTGAGGAGGCAAGGCTGGTGCCCATAGCAAGGGCTGCTCTGCTGGACCCCACTCTTTTTCAGGGAGTTTGTTGGCACTTGGGCAGTGGGATGGCTCAGATGCCTGTGGGTTTGCTGGGGGACGACCTTCCTCCGAATTTGATGGGGTAGGAGCTGTGCCCACTGGGGGCTGGAACCCCTCATGTCCCCCAGCCCTCTGCCAAGCCCCAGGCTGCTGCTGGTGGGCTGGTCCCCACGTGGCTGAGGAGGAGATGCTGCAGCCTCCTGCCCTACCTCTGCACTGCCGCTGACCCTCCTTTCTCTGGGATTTATCCCTGGGAGCTGGAAGCAGCAGTGGGTCAGCAGGGCAGGACACCCCCCCCCGCCAGTGTGCCCGCATCAGGGGGACCCGCATCCACTCCAGCACAGCAGCAGCACAATGCAGAGCCCCTGCTGCCACTGTACCCCTCTGCTCAGCGTCTGCGAGAAAAGCTGTAACCCAAGCTGCTAAAACAGCACAAGGAGAAAAGAAAAGGGTATTGAGTGGCGGGGCTGCTGCGGTCACCAGCCAGCATAGACTGCTGGTTGTTAAGCGGGTGCCTTGCTTGCAAAGGCTGCCTTGATGAAGTGTGAGACAGCACTTACGGAGGGACGCGGGCAGGCATTCTCGCTCCATCTTCCGCTCACAGTGCCGCTCTTTATGTGCCTGACATTTGCTTGCTGGAAAGGCCCTGAAAGTCAGGGGGAAAGGAAAACATTGCCTGCAGCAGGGCCAAAGCGGCACTGGGAGGAGTGCCGTGCCGTGCCGAGCTGGGCTGAGTTAGGCTGGGATGCTTGGCCGTCCCGGCCTCACCACCCGCTCTTCCCCGGGGTGACCCCTTCACCTCTCGGCAGCTCTCTGGTTGCCTTTCCCTGCCGGCACCACCGCTTCCTGCCAGGTGTGCTCAGCCTGGCTCCCTGCCTGGGAAGCCCTGGCCATCCTGCCCCTGCCTGCTCCACAGGCGGGCTGGCAGCACCATCAGCTCTCCTAGCTGCTGCTGCTGCACGTCCCCAGGAGCGTGCATGGGTGCATGGTGTGGGGTGATGGGGACAGTGCAAGCTGAGGGCAGGTTCCTCAGTCATCTGTGGTTGGAGTACTCAGTGCCCCCAGGGACCGCTGCAGGCTGGGGTGGGCATCTGCAAACAGATCCAAGGGCTCGAGGAGCTGAGGAAAGGCATCGGTGGTCAGTATGAGGCAGCTCAGGGTGCTTTGGGGCAGATCTGGCCCCAGGGAGAGGGTCCCTCCCTAGGCAGCTGGGGTGGGAACCAGGCTGATGTGTCCTGCTCCATCCTGGGGGGATGAGCTGCCCCTTTCCTTGCCATTGATCCCAGCTGGAAGAGAGTAGTTCAACCCCCTCCATCTCTATCCTCCTGCAGGCAGATCCTGGCAGGATCCCATGGTCCAGTGCTGTTGGCAGAGGTTGGGTGAGCAGCTAAATCAGAGCTTACCCACCTGGATGCCAGGGTGGATCCCCAGCCTGACTGACACTGGCACAACCATGAGCAGGAATGCCCAGCGTGCATCCAGCGAGCCATGCAGCCCTGTTGCCAGGAGCATGGACAAAGCTCACAGCAGGGGAAAGCACCGAGGGTAGCCTGTCCACGAGGCACAGGAATGCCACAGCCATGGAGCGCTTCCCCTGCCCGCCATGGGCTGCTGCAGCATCGCCAGGCTTCGCCCATGCTGGCATGGCAGCAGCTGTGCCCATCACCAGAGAGGTGGTGCACCATTCCTGGGCTGCCGCTCCACCACGCCGCTTCTGCAGAGCCTGCTGGTGGGGGGAGCCCAGGGAAGCCATGCCCCCCCCCCCCAGCCCACACCCCTTGGCTCCCAGCCCTGGCAGGAATTATTAAGTGTGCCCCTGTGGAGCATGTGCTGAGGCTGGCCACGGGAATGTGGGCAGATCTGACATACAAGCCACAGCAGCCAGGCTGTAATTTCCAAACAGGCCCCATTCGCTCTGTTTTCCAGTTAAAAATATATTAAAAAATAGGAATGTGGGGTTTGTAGCAAAGAATGTTGGTAACCGCTTCGAACGTCTGGTGTGATAATGAAAGGGTCAGTCCCCAGCTTTGAGCAGGACCGATTTAGACTCTGGTGCTTGGCACCGGTGCGGGGGCCCAGCACGGTCCATCCTGCCTGCAACCCCACCTCGGGCCTGGGCTGGGGGAAGGTGATGCTTCTGCACTGGTGGCACAGTGCTGGGCTGGATGACGTGCCCCTCCTGCTCACACTCTAAGAGGACATCCAAAGCGCCATCTCTTACGGCCTCTTGAGAAGGGAATCTGGTCAGGGGTGGGTGAAGGCAGGATGGCTGGGAGCTGGGTGCTGTACCTTGCCCACCACTGGCCCTGACACCCCGCTGCACTGGGGTACAGCCCCACAGCAGAGCCCTCCGGGATGGGGGGCATTGAGAAAGGCTGCAGTCCAGCTCTCCGTGAGCAACCCCCATGGCTGTGGGGCTGCCAGCGAGCACAGCTCGCTCCGGGTGTGAGGTCAGGTGCCTGCTCTGCTTCACCAGGGCAGCCCCCCCCAGCTGGGCTAATCGCAGTTCAGGGTGTGCTGCCGAGCCTCCTGCGCCGCTGCCGCAGCCTTGAGTCACTCCTGATAGCGGGGCATCCCCCTTGGCCTTGTGGCCAGGTAGTCATAACACACGAGGCGAGTCGTGCCAGCTCCCTGGGCATCGCTCCCCAGTGCCCGACGAGCCACATCGTGGCCGTCACTCCCCCACAGGTGCCAGCTGTCTGCTCGTGCCGCTCCCTGGACCTCAGGCATCACGTTTATCCTGGAGATGGGTAATCTGAGAAAAACAAGTCACCGGAGGCCAGGGCTGATGTTGGAGTTGGGGGCAGCAAGTTGGCTGCCTTGGCGTTGAGTTCAGGGATGTGCTGGGGCAGTGGGGCGAGGAGGGAGGGGAGAGTCACCGGTACGCAGGGCTTGTCCCCCCTGCAGCCCCTTCTGTCCCTCTCAGCCTCCGGGGCCATCAGGTGGCCGGTGGCTGGCACAGCACGCTCCGTTGCCTGCTGAGTCACGGCTCGGCAGGGAAACGCTTCCACCTCTAGTTATAAACCCATTTCCCTCCGGGATTGTAAAGAGCAGCCCTCCCATCCCGGCATGGGCCAGCTCCGGTGGCCCGATGGCTCTGAGCCTCTGGGCTTGAGCCACCGGGAAGGGCAGTGTCAGGGGGCAGCCGGTGACTCCCACATTCCACCCCAGGCTTGCCAAAGCTGTGCCCTTCCTGGAAACATGGGCAGTGGGTGCCCTGCACCTGCAGACCCCTGTGCCATCCTGGATTCCCATCCTACCCCGGGGGGGCGGAGGGGGGCTTGTGGTGCCGGTCACCCTTCTCCCAGCACCTCCCCAGGGTGGTACCCCAGTCAGTGTGTGTGCCAGTCTCGGGGACACTGGGTGGTTGCAAGCATGGTGGGAACTCCACAGCATTCCCCTGTCCCCAGGGTCACCATGGGAACACTGCGCTGGCTCTGGGCAGCTGGGCCTAAGCACCGAGAGAGCAGCTTCCCTGCCTGGATTGTCACCTGGATGCTGGGAAGAGGAGCAGCCTGAGCAGCCCTGGGGCTCAGGACATGTCCCAGGTCACCCTGCACTGCAGCCTGCGTCCTGGCTGGGTTGGAGCAGAAGGGGATGGGCAGCACCCTACGCCTGGATGCACAGCCTGCCCCATAGCTCTGGAACCCCCCAGAGACCCTTTGGTGGCAGGAAGAGGAGGTGGGCAGAAGGCTAGTGGCACCCAGGGCCAGGTGGCCCTGCGGGGGACTCTCTTGCCCTCCCCAGGGCACTGACCCACACAGTGCTATCTAGTACACTTTGCTCACTCCGCCACCGTTCCTGGCTTTCCTGGGAGCTGCTGTTTGCTTTTCTCTGAATTATGACTCCAGCTTGTGCCTTTGATCTGAGCTGTGTCAGCCACCCGTTGCCAGCCCCTCTCCTGCCTTTGAAGTGCAGTCGCCTTCCCGGCCTCGGATGCTGCTTTTGCAACCCAGGCCCCATGGAGCGAGACACCCAGGGCAAGAGCATCCCCAGGGTGTTCAAGGTGCTCAGCATCCCTCTTCCTCCCCTGGGACCTTGTGGTAGGCCAGCACAGCTCATGGCTCAGATGCCGGGCAAGGAGTCATTGAGAGAGGTGTTTGCCCAGCGGCAAGCGATCGTGGGGATGCTCGCAGGGCGCTGGGACCAGAGCACCACTCCCTCCTGTGGCGGTGGGCAGGGACACAGGAGATCCTGCACAGAAGCTGGCCAAAAAGCAGACGCCGGTGCCATGCGTGTCCTACAGCTGATGGGCCTTTCATGCCCGCAGCTCCAGAGGAGGGATGAGACCTGCACAGAAGGCACCGTTGTGGGCACCAGCCAACCCATCCCGGCATCAGCCCTGCCCTCCCCCCACATCCCGCAGGGAGCAGCAGGGGGGTGGGGTGGAGGGGGGCTCAGCCTACCCTTTGTGCCACTGAGAAGCTGGGGCCAGGCTTTGGACTCTGGCCTTGAGTGGGTCTGTGCGTCCCCATCCCCTCCCCACTCCCCTGGCCCGGAGAGGATCCAGCTTTATCTGTTACACTTTGTTCTCCTGCTGTCTGGGCGTGCAGTGGAGCAGAGATCAGTGTGTAGACCTTTGGCACACACACGCACGCACAGACATACTGCCACACAAGCAGCGATACATGCACGCAGAGCCATGCTCATCTACAACACAGCCCCCATGCATGCAAGCATGCTCACATTTGCCTGCACGTGTGCACCCGTACTCTGCCTCACACCCCCTGCGCAGCCACCCCCTCCAGGGCACACACATGTTTCCCCATCCCTGCCTGTGTGTGTTTGCTGGCTGTGTGCTGCATTAGGCTCCCAGTGGAGCATGGTGCTTGCCCAGCCTGCCATCATGAGAGCCAAGGTCCCCCATGCACAGGCCCAGAGAGTGAGGGCGGGCATCCCACAGACCTGACAGGGGAATGGGCAGGAGGAGCAGGACATCCCTGGGTGGAAGAAGCCTGGATGGAGAAAAAAATGTGGGTGAGCAGGAGGCAGGAACTGCTCTGGCAGCCCGGGAGCAAACCTGGGTGGGCATCCCTCGTCTCACAGTCACATTGCCCTCACTTGCCATGGGGCCACCAGGGATGGCTTGGGCTGCCTGCGTAGACATTGCTGGAGGCAGTAGTGGCAGGCAGGGCTCCCCACCAACCTCATGCCGAGGTCCTGCCCCTGCCAAAGGCTTGCTGTCCTTATCGGCAAGCTGCGGCCCCCGCACCGCTCCTGCCCGGGAAGCCGTAGCCCTTCCCGTGTGATCTTATCTCCAGCATTTCATGAATGATTTGCCAGCCTCCACAGTCTGCCTCTGAATGGGAAGGCAGCCCACTGGCTGGAGCAGGTGTGCGGGTGTGTGCACACATGCATCTGTGTGTGTACATGTGCAAGGCTGGGGAGCAGCCACGTCCTGCCCAGTGCCAGAGCTGGCTGGTCCTGCGAGCTGTGCCGCAGTGCCTGGGGTGAAGCAGATGGAGCCCAATGGGCAGAGGGATGCACAGCCCCTTCTCTGCCCCACTGTGGCACCGTGGCAGGGTGTCCTGGCAGGAGCCAGCTCTTGGCAAGTGATTTCCTGGCAGGGTGATGGTGCCTCTGCTCTCTCCCACAGAGCCTGCCCCAGATCTGCGCTGTGGGAGAAGGGCAGGCATTCGCCTCCGCTCTGCGGCAGCTCTACATGGCAGTGACGCAGCAGGAGGCCAAGCAGGCCCTGAAACGGCAGCACTCAGGTGAGAAGCTCTTTGGCTGTGGGATGGGGAGTGTGTGAAGCACCCAGCCCCCTGCAGCTGAGCCCCCATCCCGGGGGAAGGGGAGAGGGGCCCTGGGCTCAGCTTAGCCTGTGCAACAGTCTTCCCCTCTGCTTTCTCCCCGTGGGCTGAGCTCCCCAACTCAGCCACCCTTCCTGGTGTGGGTTTGGGCAATGCCCTGTGCTCCCTCATTTCAGTCCCAAATTGTGTCTCTTTCTGCTGGTACCAGAAGATGCTGAGAGCCCAGCACCCACTGCAGAAACCACAGGGCACCCCCACCTGCTGCCTCCATCCCAGGAGGATGAAACGGCATCTTCCAGCAAGGGAACCACGGTGAGTGCAGCTCTAGAAACAGCCTCTCCATACCAGTGACAGGATGGGGCTTGCACCTCGCTTCCCTCCTCATGTCCCAGCCCCATGCCCCTCCAGGATGGGCTGGCTGTCTCGGCTTGATTCCTAGCCCATCCTAGCCCGTGCACTCTGGCTGGGGAGCATGTGGTTGCACACGTCTGTGTGGTTTGCACTCTTGTGTGTGGTTTGCATTCTCCCACAGGGATGACAGGGGTATCACTGCTTGCAGATGTACACCCATCCTGTGTAACCCCCCTGGGGGGGACTGACACTGCCTCCCCTTTGCTTCCAGCTGGCCTCCTCCCCAGCTCAGAAGCCCAGGCAGCCTGTGGCCAAGGCCAAGCCAAAGAAGGCGAAGGGGCTTTTTAGCTGAAAGATCGCTGCCACCCACCCTGAGGGTCTCTGCTCAACCTCAGCATCCAAGAGAAGCAGTGCAGAGCACCCATGCATCTTCTGCCTCCTGGCCTGCATTTCCTGGTGGACTCTGTCCTGGTCATGGTCCCCTCCTGAGGTGTCTCCAGCTGGGGAGATGGGGTGTCTCCTTTCTTCACCATTGTCTCAGGAACTTTTCTACCTCTTCCCTGGAGCAGAGCTTGCCCAGGCTGCCTTGTGGTGGAGCCAGTGATGGACCTGGGGCGAGTGGGAGGGATGCTGCCGGGCAAGTGTGGGACAGCTGGGACTCTGGCAGGACTGTGGGGTTTGGCTGCTCTTGTGTGGGTTTGCAATAAAGGACTGTGGGTAAGATTCCCTCTCCTCTTGCTCTGTCCCCCCTAGGCCTGTAATGTCCCGGCAAGGATGCAACCCTTGTGGCTGCGTCCTGCTCAGGTCAGTCCTGATGTTTCAGGGGCTTGCAGCAGCTCTGGACAGTGAGGAGGTGACAGCAGCTCATTGCAGTGGGACAGGTTGGCAGCTCCCAGGCCATGCTGTGCCTCACCCTGAGCAGCAGTATGTGGGGTGGGGTGTACAGGAGGGGACCCCCAGATCCTAGGGGCACAGCATGCTGGAAGGGGCTGGAGCCCACATTCTCCTTGTCCCATGCTGGGGACGCACCACATGCTGGTGCCTGGACCCAGGTGAAGCCCTTGCAGTAGCAGGTTGGCAAAGGCATCCTGGCTGGGCTGAGGGGCACCCTCCATTTGCAGGCAGCTCCCCCAGGGTTAGTGGGCAGGTGATAGGGGGTAAATCCATGCTCTGACCTCCAAGGAGCAGGGGACAACCAAGCCACTAACATGCTGAAAGCTCCCAGGCTTGGGAGCAGCCCTGGAGCGGGTTGTGGATGCTCCCTGGACACCAAGCACAACCCACACCCCATCCATCCATCCATCCATCCATTAACTCATGCTCTCCTTTTCCAGCCCTTGTGCCTACATGCTTCCTTTGGGGCTGGCACTCTACTCTTGTGCCCCAGCCAGGTCCTAAAACAGCAGGCAGAGTGAGGTGGCACTGCTGTAGGTAGGCTGCAGCCCACGCTGCTGCAGGGATAGGGACCTGTGCCCCCGGCTGCCCTGCTCCCCTGGGCTGGGCCGGCCACAGTCATGCTGCTGGCTCTCCTGGGCGGCAAGGGGGAAACAAAAACATCCGGAGCAGCCCCTGTGTCTGTGGAAGGGGAATGAAAGGGCCTTTGCTGGGCCACAGCCGGCCAGTCCCAGGGCGAGAGCAGCTGGTTGCTTTTTATATTTCCTCTCAGAGGGAGCAGCATACAGGGCAGGGTGGGTGGTGAGAAGGGGAAGCCATGGGATGGGGAGCTTGTGCTGACAGCCTTAACTATGTATCCTGCCTTCTCCCATCTGCCAGGATCTCACCCTGGCAGCTTTGGGTCTGCCAGCCAGGCACAGCTGGGAAGAGGGGTAGGACTGGAGGCAGCAGCAGTTTATCAGCTCTCCATTTCATGTGTCTTCTGTCACCAGGCTGTCCCCTGGTGCAACCCCTGCTCCATCCATGTGGGCTCCATCTCCTGGCCTGGGAGCTACTCTGTTCCAAGCCAGGTCCCTCAGCTCCGTGCTGGGTCTGGGGTTTGTGCTGCTCCTCCATGCAGTCCAGCATGTGCAGGAGGAGAGTATATCACCCCAGTGAGGGCATCTGGCTTGTCTGTTCCCTTTGGGGCTGAGGGGACATCGCATGGTGGGGGCACATTCCCATCCCAGCTGTGCCAGTGGCTGGTGGACTCTATAGGGGAGTGGGTGGTACAAACCAACACCTGCACCCCCAGGTTGTCCTGGCTACCCACTGCACCTGGGCTGTGTCTCTGCTTCTCTCTGGAGTGCTCAGCTCAGGGGAGCCAGTCCCAGGGATGCTGCAGGGGTGTTGCTCAAGAGCTCTGTCATGCTGCAGAGTAAGTTCCCCCAGGGTGCCCTGTGGCCCTGTGCCCAAGGGATGGGCAAGCACCGCAACGGCATGGACTGGTGGTAAAGACCTGCTGCAGGGACTGATCCTGCTCCACTCACCCTGCTCCCAAGGCAAGGGAAGGTGGAGATGCAGGAGCATGGATGCAGGGTAAATAAAAGCAGGAGAGTGAAGACATCAGTGGGAAAAAGAGCTCTGCTGATGCCCCCCAGGCCACTGCAGGGACCTGGGCCCCCAAGACTCCAGTGTGGGGCTGCCAGTGTCTCCCTGGCCCAAGTTGCCACCAGCTCTAGGGAATGTCACCACCTATTGTCCCATCCTGTCCCGCTGGGGTCTCCTTCCCTGTCCCCACCTCCCCCTCCCTGGAGCCGGCTGGATTTGAGCTCCCGACACACATTAAAGGCCACAAGTTCGGCCTCGGCCTCCATAAATTTGATTCCATAAATATTAGTTTTCGCAGGGTTTAATGAAGCCGTTATGCCGGGCACGGCCCAGCACCCCGACCCGTGCCCTTAATAAGGGCTCTGTGGCCTCGATTAAAGGGACCTTTCAATCGCTGTCAAGTATTTTTAGAAAAGGAAAAGAAAAAAAAAAAGAGAGAGAGAGAGAGAGGAGAAGAAGACGACCAAGGCAGCGAATAGGGAGAGGAAAATCCCAAACCCGTCCAGTGCAAAAATAGAGAAATAGCACCACCTAGACCGCATCGCCCGGCTCCGCCAGCCGCTCGCCCGCTCGCCCTGCGCAGCACCAGCCTCCGGGCAGCCCCCCGGGGCCTTGTGCCAGCCCCGTGCCCCCACCCCGGGTAGCCTTGGGAGCCCAGCAAGGGGTCTTCGAGGTGCTGCCATCCCGTTCGGGCCAGTGGTAGAGGGATGCGGTGGTAGGGAGAGCTGTGGTGCAGAGGAAGGAGGGACTTGGGCACAGTGGGGACGCAGGCGTGAGCAGTGCGTGGTGGCCGGGTGTCCCAGTGGTGCCTGAGTGTGGCTGAGTGCTGTGGGAGATGCCGTGTGATACAGGGACGGACGCTGCATCTCTCCCACCTCTACTGGAGGTAATTTCTCCCTGTGACTTAGCGTTGTGGTAGCAAGCAACCCTTCCCACCAGCTCCCCGAGCAGAAATATGTTGTGTGTGTCCCCTCCCATCCCAAGCAGAAATCCCCTGTCACCCCCTGGTTAGGTGGACCCTGTCACAGCCTCCAGCCATCTCCCCACACACTGAGCTCTGGCTGCCCTGTCGTGCTGGGGGCTCCTGTCCCACTTGGCCACATGTGCCGGTGGGCTTTGCCTGGTAGTGATGCAGGCTGGCATTGGGAATGCTGCAAGGAGAGGTGATGGACTCTGCACCCAGTGACAGGACACTGTCACTGCTTGCTGTGGCCAGGATGCCGCGGCCCCTGCATGGGTAGGAGGGGCTGTCAGACAAACTCAGCTCCCTGCCTGCAGCCCTGGGCCTCTGTGGAACATGAGTGTACAACGACCGAGGGCAGGGCTAGGCTGCTTGCTGTCAGCCTGGAGCTGCTGGGAGGAGGACAGACACCTGTGACATGCATGCTGCATGCTGGCAGGCTGCAGAAGTTATTTGGAGGTCTGGGTTTGGGACACTGGCAGCCATAGGGCACTTCTCCCAGGGGATGTGCTGCACCCCTTGGACTTAGCACCAATCCAGACAATCCTGTTCCCCACTCCCTTGTGGCAGTGAAGGACAAAGTGGAAAGCTGCGCTCATTCCTTTGGTGGGAGTACAAACTAGCCTGGAGAACCCTGTGAACCTAGTCCAGGCTCTGATTTTCCTGTGCCAGTGATGCACAGATAGCTGTGTCCCTTTGGCAGCCCTGGGAAGTCAGGGGCAGGGATGAGGAGTGGTGCTGTGACACATCACCTCTATTCTATCTGCTGATGCTCTTGGGATGCTCCACTGGAAGGATCAGCTGAGGAGATGTAG
Source organism: Microhierax caerulescens (assembly GCA_035590215.1). NCBI lineage: Eukaryota > Metazoa > Chordata > Aves > Falconiformes > Falconidae > Microhierax > Microhierax caerulescens. The sequence goes on from JAVJGJ010000061.1 coordinate 25,604,906, forward strand.
AAGTGGGGTAGTCCCAGGCTGCTGGCCAGACCGTCTTGCTCTATCACGTACAGGAGCAGTGGGACAGCCTCACCATCCTGCACAGTGGCAGGACTTCACAGAAGCTCTGGGCACCCAAAACCAATACAAAAACCTCATGGGGATGCCTCTGGCCTGCTGGACGTTGGCTGCAGCTCCTGCAAGGGAAATGGTCCACTGGAGCCACTGGATAGCAGCATCCCAAGCCCATGGGTGCTGCTGACTCCCCAGCCTGCATCCCTCTGACAGGTTGCTTGGTCCCACTGAGGCCAGCACAGCCCTGCAGCCAGAGCTGGGCATCTGGCAGCTATTCCAGCCTGGCCTCTCTGCATATCCCTAGGAGTGACCCATGCCCTGTGCCCACCGAAGAGCTGGCAAGGGGACATCCCTGAGAGAGTTGGGGGGGGGGGGCATCCCAAGCCACTTCCTCACCTGGGAAGGTGCTAGGGATGCAGAAGGGGTGCAAGCAGAGCCG
>JAVJGJ010000061.1:25643867-25664858 GCA_035590215.1 Microhierax caerulescens
CCCTGCACCCCTCCAGCTGCCCCTGCGCTCCCCCCCCCGCCCGGTTGTGTGCTTCTCTCTGCTGCCCCCGGGCGGCTGCCCCAGCAGCGCCCCGCGTGGATTGACCCGAGGCGGCCGCCGTCGTTGCTCGGGGGGACGCGGCAGTGTCCGGTCCCATGGCAACACGGGCCGGCGCCTGGTGGCGCTGAGCGGCCGGGGCCGGCGGCACTCGAGGTGGCCCGGGCTCCCGGGGCCGGGCTGGCGGCGGTGGCACGGGGGGCCCAGGCCCTGCTGCAGGGCCCGGGCCGGGTTACGAAGGACTGGGCCGTGCCCTAGGGAGCTGGGCCGTGCCACAGTCTGCATAGGGTCTGAGGGGCCGGGCGAGGCTGTAGAGCAGGGCCTGACTGTACTGGGCTCTGTGGGCCTATAGGGCAGGGCAGGGCTTTGCAACAGAGGCCCAAGGAGAGCTCTGCCCCACGGGGCTGCGCTGTGAGGGAGGTGGGGGTCACGGCCTGTGCCAAGGAGCTGTGGTGTGGGGCTGCAGCAGCCTGGGGACAGCAGGGGCTGTGGGGAGGGCTGGACTCCGTTGGCAAGATGGGGTCACAAACAGGGACACGCAGCCCCTGCGGGGAGGTGTGCCGCCCTGAGCCCGAGGAGGGGCCGTTGGGCCTCTGGCGGAGCCCAGGTCCTGGCAGCAAAGGCTGCCTAGGGGCAGGAGCAGCGTGCGTGCATGAGGATTTTTCCCTCTTGTTTTTCAGATGCTTGCTCAGGTGCATGGCGAGCCCCAAAACTCTGACTCTTTTCGGAAGCTGCGCTGTGGCTGCATCAGGAAGGTGAGTGGAGGAGCGAAGGTTGCAGTTATCGTGGGTGGATTTACCGGCAGGGCAGGGAGAGAAGGAAAACAAACAAAAAAACCCCTTTAGCCTTTGCATCCCTCGCTCTTGACATCCTTTAGTATCTGTTGTTTGGGCTGTGGCCAGGAGATGTCACCTCTGGACTCCTGAAACGGGGCTTTTGGTGACTCCTGGAGCTTTGCCGCAGGGTGGCTCCTCCTGTCCTTTGCAGGAGTCAAACCTCGAGCTACAGTAACAGCTGTTTGAGTGATTTCTCCTCCCTCCCTCCCTCCCAAACTGCTAATGTCTCTGTTGCAACTCCCTAAGCTTTCTGCAAGAAAGGCAAAGAAGAAGAAAGGCGTATTCTGGGGCATTGAGGTGGCCAAAACACTCAGGTGGCATGGCTGGGAGCTTGGAAAAGAGATGATCAAACACCTGATCTTGAAAAATGTTCATGAGAAAACCCAGAAGCTGAGCTACAGGTGCGTGGGGAGTTTGTTTCTCCTTCGTACTTCTCATGCTCTTGCTGCATCATCATCCCACCTCTGCTGTATCAGTCACATTAGCACCTTTTCTTGGCTTCATCTGTCCCCTCTCTCCTTGGTTGTTGTGCTATAGACAGCACATGAACACTTACGTAGCAGGACAGAAACCTGCTAATTCAGAAGCACAGCCCTTGATCCTGGCAGGAATATTTTAAATGAAATGCTTTTTTTTTTTTTTTTTTTTTAATTCTGTTTTGCTGATACTTCTGTCTGTGAGGCATTTCCAGTCTAGTGAGATTTTAATTGTGGATGTATGCCAGCCAGTCACTAGTGCATCCTAAAACCATTGGTCCCGGGAGTCCCACTGGACGTTGAGCCACTCCAGCACTCCCTATGACCCTCCCTGCTCTGAAATTCAAATATGTGTTTTGCCCATGCTGCATGGCCTGGGAATGTAAAATATTGTTCAAGGAAGTGGTAGGTATTTAGAGCTGGGAATGGGTTTTCAGGACACCTGGGTTCTGTCCCTGTTTCTGCTGATTTGCTACAAAGGTACCTTTGGGGTCCAGTGTGTAAAGCCCTTCTAGTTGTGGGGTTTGGAGGTTTTGATTCTTCATTCTCTGTTCTGCTGCCTGACTTAACAGCTGCATGCACTCAGACAAAATCTCTTGTTTTGATTTCATTATCTAGATGTCCTTCCACACGATTCTTCTTCACTGTTTTTCCACAGCCGATTACCCTGAGCCCTGGTATGTCTTTAACTCTGCCCATCGTTTTCCGGCCGACTGAAAAGGTAAAGTGGCAACGTCTCTCTCAGTGCTCAGGCTGGCTTCCAGAGGGGCAGTGGGCCTCTGCCTCTCTTGTTCTTTCTGATTTGTCTTCACTCGAATGAATCGGTCTTTAGGAAAGGTTCTAGCATAGAAATACTGGGCAGCGTGACCTTCCTGCTCTCCCCACATATTCATCACCTGAGGGAGCCCTAACCCCTGGCCTCTCTTCAGAATTTGCCAGCAGTTACGAGAGGGATCCTCACAAAAAGTATTCCCAATTTTTCACGTGCTGCTTCTGGCCATGAAATCAGTAAGATAAAGTGCTTGAACTATCCGCACCTGGTTTGATCCCAGGGAACCTCAGCTGGGTGGTTTTAGTGCAGAACCTTGAGTTGAGGGACTTGCGCTCTCTGCTTTCTCACAGGAGACCCAAAAGGCTGTATATTAAAGGGCTACTGATTTTTCTGTAATTATTCAAGAGCCTCCCTTCTTTTGGATGGGGTGGGTTGCTTCAAGCTTTATTTTTAACAGTCCCTTTTTACCCAGACCCTTTTCTTGATTTTTCAGCTTGTGTGTGTCTTGGCTCTGAGTGTTGATCTCTGGCTCTTGTCCACAGCTGTATGTCTTCCATATGAATCTCAGTGCTAGCCATAGAGTGTGATCATTGGATTCCCAGTACCCTGCGCTCTTAGTATCATGATTTTCTGATGACTGTTCACTGTTCTCTTTATGAAATAAGCTGCTGGCCTTGTTCCATTTTCAGAGAACAGTTTATCTGCACCACATCAATCGCTAGAGTAGGAGGCTTGCTTTCTTAGAGACTGTGTGTGTTGCAGTGCCCAAGGTCTCTCCTTACCTGTATAAATGGTACTCAGGAGAGGTGATGACTGGGGAGCATGGAAGACATGTATCTTGCAATTCCTTCTATCTTAGCTGGTTAGCAGGTATCCTGGGGCTATTTGTACACAGTGCTGTCAACACTGTATTGTTAAGTTGTGTGTTATCTGCTTAGATCTCTAGCTGACAAAGCACTTAAAGACTAATATTTCTGTGGTCATGGAGCCCCAGGAAAGGCTGTACATGCTTCAGTTTAGCTGAATTGGGATCTTGAAAACACTGAAAGAAATCCATCTGCATTGAAACAAATGAAGTGAAACAAATGTGGTCTTCAGTTGCTTGCTCTGAGGGTGTTTGTGTGTTTCCTGTCAGTAAGGAGTATGCCTGGGTACCTCCCTCACTGGCTGCCCTTTTGAAGTGCTTCATATGCTCTCTGTCCTGCACAGAGGCCTCCCCTGGTGTCAATGTGGTTTTTCCCCAATATTCTCACCGTGGTGAAGGTGATGGATGTCCATGGGTAGAGCTGCAGTACCTGCAAGATGCAGCCTGTCTAACTGCTGTCTCCCCTTGCTTTTCTGTGCAGAGGGAATATGAAGACAGCATCTGCTTTAAAAAGGCTGAGGGTGAGTTCTCTGTCACCTTGCGTGCTACGCTTCCACGCCCCTGTCTGTTCTTCCCAGCTGCTGTCCAGCTGCCTATCTGTGCTGTCCACGACGTCACGGAGACAACATTCCCTGTGCGCAATGTTGGGTGAGTGGGACATGGCTGGGCAAACTGTCTTTCTGTTTTGTCAGGTATTCTGCTACCTTCTTGGACTCTCCAATGAATGCAGCTCATCCCAGTTATTAGACCTACTGGCTGCCTTAACAGGCAGCAGACCTCCGCCTCCTCTGAGGTCATGGCTGAAAAGGCAGCAGAAATGGTCATGTGGGTCAGATCTCACCGTGGGCACATCTTGGCACCTGACATCTGTCTGTTTCCAGCATACACTGAGACCCATTCTTGTGCGGAAACTAGGTGGGGACCAGCATGCTGTCCCACTGAGAACATCCCACATTCACAGGAGAGGTCTAGGCTTCTAGTAAATCAAAGGCAGCCTGCCCAGCATGAGCAAGGAGTAACGAGCTACCGGCTGGAAAAATTTTAGTCTTTCTGTGTTTCGACGTGTCTTCCCTCGGCACAGGAATACCATGGGGGTGGCAGTGGGGTTGCTGATGCTCAAGCTGACCTTTTTGATCTGGAGGCAGGCAATACAGAAGTCAGAGAGTCTCTCCAGTGCCTGCTCTTAGGTTCATAGAGCTGCCCAAAGCAGTGGCAGTATTCTGTGGCTTGGACTTGTCATTTAGGAGCAAAGATGCCTCCAGTTACCACAGACTGTTATTGTAATGAGGGAAGGGCAGTAGTTCAGGCAATATTGTAGAAAGGAGTGCAGTGATGAAGTTCCCAGGCAAGGACGAGGTTTACTTCTAACTATTATGGTGAGAGCAAAATAACCTTTACTAGCTGGAAAATGGCCTGTGCTCCCCAAAGCAGTCAGCTGATATAGGAGGAGGGTGGAAAGGACAGAGGGCACATATACTTTCAGCAGAGCAAGGTATCAGTCAGGAACCATTTCAGGTGATTTATTCTCCCCTTAAAGAAATCATTTGTGCTGACTGAGAGGTCCAGGGTAGTGGAGGATATGGATGGTAAGTAACACACAGCTTGGAATCAATAAAATATAAAAAGCTATAAAAGGTATGTCATGTTCTTTGCACAAATCAAACAAGCAAAGGAAGCTCTGGAGAGCTGAATGAGGTATTAGGAAAACAGCTCAGTTCTCTCTTCTCACCTGGGCATATAAAAGGAACAAATGTTCATTTGGAATTAAGTAGCAGCAAATTTAGATACAGGAAAAGCAAATACTTCATTCTGGAGCTGATTTGTTTGCTATCACATGATGAAGCTGAGATATTTTGTGGCCATTAATAAAGTTCTTAGATGTAACAGCTAAATTTCATTAGTGTGGAGTGTTTGCAGAGCCTAGAGACAAATTTCTTCCCAGCATCACATATTTGGCCAGATGCATTTGGGATTCTGCCATTCAACATTGGTTGCTTCACATCCTAACTGAAAAACCCATTGGGAAAGGTCCATCCTATGTGTGATTGCACAGGCAGCCAAGGATCCATTCATCTACTTAAAAACATATCTCCATTTCCTAGTGATCTTGTTACTGCATTTGCCTGGGAGACACCAAGCCCTTTCCACATGGTTCCTGACTGCGGCGTGCTGAACCCAGGTGCCGAGTGCGTGGTCAAAGTGGTTTTCCAACCCAAGGCAGCTGTGGTGTATGATGTGGCAGCAACATGCTGGTTTGGAGGTGAAGAGAAACGAAAGAGGACTATCCAGCTAAAAGCCCTGGGTGAGTCTTTCTTGCATTTAACACTCAAAGAAGTGTGTGGAATAGCATTCCACAGGGATACGTGGAAGTGCTATGCTCTGAGGCTGTGCCACAGTGGGCTCAACCCACTGATGAGCAAGTGAAGCCCATAGTTTGAAAGTGGCCTGTGAAATTCTCTAATGTACTTTTGCCATTTTGGAAGTTTTGGAAGTGTGATCTGAAGAGACATGGGGTCCAATATGTCCAATCCAGTGGCATGCTTTGGCCAAACCAGCATTTCTGGGGCCTGCTTAAGCTGACCAAGGGGAAGAAATGAGAGGAGTTCATAGGCACAATGCAAAAACCTCCAGAAACTCCTGGTCTTGTCTGCACTCAGTCTTTTCTGTCTGTCCCTGCTAGACAGAGAGCCAGAGGGAACTTTCTAAAGCTTTCTGGATGCAAGCTGGAATAAGCAAGGGTTTCATTAGCAAGTCCTTGCCTGAAGTGCCTTGTTGTATGGTCACTGACAGAAGATGTGACTCTGAATTTAGTAAATTAGGCCTGGAGGGGAGCTTATATAGTTCAAAGCAGGGCCAGCTGAGGTTCTTTGGAGGCTTGTTAGTTGAGTGTTGAATATACCAAGGATGGACATTCCACCTCTCTTTCTTGACTCAGTATATTATTCCCTTTAACAGCCAAATACCCCTACCTGCGGGTGAGTGTGACAGGAGAAGAATATGAAGGTGCGCAGCCTGGAAAGTTTCAAGATGTGCTGTGCTTTGGATCGGTGCCAGTGGGGACAACTGTGGAGAAGTGTGTAGAAATCTTCAACATGTCTGTGGTATGTGGAGAGGGAGACTACCTGTGAGAAGCTGGCATGCTGGCATGTTGCCCTGGCATATGTGGTCTTGAGTATCTCCCTTGATGCTGTGAAAATAAGCCAAGAGGGAATGCGAATAAAACAGAGGTGATGAGCCTTCCCCTACCAGCCAGGCTGTTGACCCTTGCCTTCCAGCCACAGTGCTAGCAACTCACCTGCTTGCAGCACGGGGAGGCAGTTCCCTCCCGCTTCCCGCTGTGCTTGGTCCAGACCAGGAAGCCAGTGTTGTCCTTCATATCCTGCAGCTCTTCTGCTCACCCTGGACAAGCCCATCAGTTCTGTGGGGCAGCTGGGGCAATCTCAGCTTGGCATGAGTGTGTCCCAGGCAGCTGATGGATCTTCTGCTTTCCTCAGTGGACTTCAGCCTGGTGAATTCTCTCAGTGTCAGGCAGGCTGCATTTGAGCACCTTGTTCTCTGTGCCAGCTCAGCCCATCCCAGCCTGTTAAAAGATGAATGTACTCAGAGACTGCTGACACGGGTGACAGCAGTGCTGACTCCTCCACAGGCTCTGCAACTTGCAAGTGGCAAAGAGCTACTAATTTATTGTACTGTTATTCACACTGCAATGGTGCTCAGCATCCCCAGGCAAGGATCAGGACCATTTTTTTTAGGGACTTGAGGGAGGCTTTGGGGTGCCAGTCTTGTTTTTTGAAAAAGATCCCCAGACAAGGTGGAACTGTGGATGGAGGGAGATAAGTTATCTGCCTGCCTTTCCCCCTGGTCACAACAGTCACTTAGGCTATGTTGGCCCTTTGGGACACCTTGAGCCATCCTCCCTGCTACCAGGAGGGGCATTCCAACCCCAGAGGTCAGCAGGACATTTTGCTGCAGCCCACAGGCTTCTGAGCATATTGTGGGAACTTGCTGCCAGCAGTGCTCTAGCAAGACAGGGCTGCTGAAGGTTGCACAGCATTTCTGTATTGGGCTGCAGTAGTCTTGGTGTTCATGGTGGTGGTCAACTCAGCTGAAAACTGCAGTTCTTCACCAATTAGTGTCCTGCATTCAGAGCCATCCTGGCTCCTGTTGGCTCCTTTGTTAACCTGTTCCTCTTCTACTTGCAGGTTGATGCACCATTTAGGATAGAAAGAGCAAAAGATCCTCTGCTTCAAGATCATGTTTTCTCCTGTGATGTGTCCCATGGTGTTGTCCCTGCCAAAGGGAAGTTGGTCTTGTGCATACGATTTCAGCCTCAGACAGTAGGAGAGCACAATACTGACTATTTCACTATCTTATCTGCTGGATGCCTCCTGCAGACTGTGCTGAAGGTGGTTGGCTCATGTAAAGGTACCAGAGTGAAAGTCTTCCCAGTTTCTCCCCATCTTCTTCTTATCACTGCAGGGGAAGGGCTAATGCTTGGGGAAGAACTAGGGGCTGCCACAGTCCTTGGTCATAAACTTACCTTCTGTGGGGACCCAGGCTGTCCCTCGTGCACTGTTTGGGGTTTATATTGCTTGAGGCAGATGTGAGACTGTTGGAAGTGACTGTCCAGCAGTTTGCTAGGATTGTTGGGTTTGCTGATGAAGTGATTCCAGTTTGGGAAGATCAGTTAAGTGCAGCAGTGGCTTATGACATGTTGACAGAAACAGTTATGACAGGTCCAGGATCTTGTTTTGCATGTTGTTGTTCTAGGTCCTTTGGTGTCCCTGCACCAATATTCTGTGGACTTCGACTGGATCAATCTTGGGCAAAGTTTGGTGCAGATGTTGAAAATCAGCAACACCTCAAATGTCCCAGCCTATTACCAGTTTGATATTGATGGCAGAGGGAGTGTCTTCTCCTTGGATCACCCCTGTGGAGTCTTGGAGGGCACCACAACACTAGCACTGAAGGTGACCTTTCGACCTACTCACCCCATCAGCTATCACCGCAGAGTGGTGTGCCTTGTGCACCATCAGGTATGAAAGGCAAAAGGTGGTTTTATCACTGTAATAGCTCCAGTTTAACCCACCAGGGCTGGCCTCTCTCTCTTAGTAGCCCTTAGAAATCTCTTCCCGCTGCATTGCCATTGATACTTATGATAGAATCATTTACATTGGAAAGAACCTTTAAGATTGTTGAGTCCAACCATTAACCTAGCACTGCCAAGTCCACCACTAAACCATTTCCCTAAATGCCACAACTACACATCTTTTAAATACTTCCAGGGATGGTGACTCAACCCCTTCCCTGGGCAGCTTGTTCTAATGCTTGACCACCCTTTCGATGAATGTTCACCCTTTCCTAATATCCAGTAACTAATATCTCTCATCCTGTTGCTTATTACTTGAGAGAAGAGACTGACACCCACCTTGCTACAACCTGCTTTCAGGTAGCTGTAGAGAGCAATAAGGTCCCTCCTGAGCCTTCTCCCACTTCAGGCTAAACAACTCCAGTTCTCTCAGCTGCTCCTTGTAAGACTTGTTCTCTAGATCCTTCACCAGCTTCACTTCACTGTCTTTCCTGTAGTAATGGGCCCAAAACCCAACACAGTTTGAGCTGTGGCCTCACTGGTGCCCGGTATAGGGGACAATCACTTCCCATGTCCTGCTGGCCACATCCTTTCTGAAACAAGTCAGGATGTTGTTGGCCTCCTGGGCCACCTGTGCCCACTGCTGGCTCATATTCAGACAGCTGTCGACCAACACCCCCAGGTCCTTTTTTGCCAGGCAGCTTTCCAAACACTCTTCCCCAAACCTGTAGCATCGCATGGGGTTGTGATACAAGTGCAGGACCCAGGTTCCTGTGAAGCAGAACCCCCATGGTGCAGGTTCCTATCAGCAGCAGAGGGCTGATGTCAACAGACAGTCAGTAATGCCTATGGGTAGGGTGAGGTGCATCCTCAGTGCTCCTTTCCATTTAGGTCTCTAAGTTAAATTTAGCTGCACAGCTGTGCACTGAGTGCCTTCAATTTTGATTCCAGTTTCAAGAACATTCTTGGGCCACGGCAAGACATAAACTAAATGGCAGTCTACAACTGCAGATGCCAAGCCTTTCCCAGGCATGGTTTTGGGAGTGAGATACTAGAATGTTGTAACTCTCAAAGCAATCACAGAAGGAAAGATTATTTCTTATTATTCCTTCTGGTGTTTTCCCAGGAACCCATGTATGTGGACTTTTTTGGTACCTGCCATTCAGACACAGCTAAGCCAGCCATCCTTCAGGCAAGACACCTCTCTTGGTACCGAACCAACATGGTGAGGGGACTGACCTTCTACCCCCCTGATATCCTGAGTGTGATGCTGAGGGATGGGAAGCTGCAGATGGATGAAAAGGGGGCCCTCATGCTGCCCCCTCAGGTATGAGCTGCCCTCCCTTTCATCTAAGATACTCCTGTGTTGTTCTCTGTAGAAGTTGGGCTTCTCTTACACAGGCCAGATAGATCTAGGACTTGCAGGTGCCAGACTGATTTCTTTAGCATCTCTGCTGTTAATGTTCCCACCACACACACACCCAATACTATCTTTGTCAGTTGAGTCTTACCCAAGCTCAGCCACTAAGCTACTTTCTGTCTTTAACTCAATCATGGGGTCTTCTTCTGCTTTGTGTAGTTTCAGATTCAGGACTGGCTTACAAACAGAAGCTCCCTTGAAGCCTAGACTTTGAGCTGTCCTGGGAACTGTTACTGAAGTGCACCTTGTGCACCCTCTTGCTCATGAAGGCAACCAGGACTGTAGTGCCTGGTGTCTCCCACAGGCACACTTCCCCTGCTCATACTGAGATTTTTCCATCCCATAGATCCCTCAGGACAAGCCTCCCAAGGAATATTCTGAAGCCAACTCCATGACTGAATATTTCTACGATGGTGTAAGCAGTGACCAGGCCTTGTTTCCTCCTCATGTTAGTGTCAGCCTCAGGGAGTATGATTTTGGTTGCTGTGTGCCACTTCACAAGGCAGAACCGCTTCCTCTCTGTGTGACAAACCACACCAAAGGAAGTATCACAGTTGCCTGGACTCCAAGCCATGGCAGTGCCTTCCAAGTGAGCCCTGAAATCTGTGACATCCCACCTTTGAAGTCATCAGTCTTCTGGGTCCTTTTCCAGCCCACTCAGCTCAACAGTCTCTATGCAGCAGAGCTGGAAGGTTTTGCTTTCTACAAGGTTAGTAGGAATTACAAAGCCCAGTTTCCAGAGAGGGCCTAGCAAGCAACTTTTTGCAAGCTAAGGGCTTTTGGGGAAGTTAAAATTAAAATGGAACCTTTTTGTTTGAATTTGGCTAACTGGCATCTTTATTAACTCCTTGGGCCACTACTTTGATACATTGGTGGTTTAAAATTTCTCCTTAATTTGTGTCCTGGCAAAGATAAATCAGCAAAGCAAGCCACAACTCATACATAGCGGCAGTTACACTTGTTCTTACCCCCTGTGAATGTGAAGTAACGTACACCTCAGTGAAGGAGGAGTTATTATTAAGTACTGCAATATTAGTGTAGATGGGAGCCTGCACAAGGGGGGTTGTTTGGCCTGGGTGATGGGCAATAACTTGGTTTTTGTGTCTGGCCCTCTACAAGTAAAGCTGCTGAGGGCACTGTATATTACTGCAACCTCTCCTCCCATGTGATGTGGGATTTATGTCACACAAGGCTGCAATTGCAGGAGTTTTAGCACCCAGAAACGTCCTGGTAGGTGAGAGAGATCTTCATTACGTTGTTGATTATTCTTCTTGCATTTTTTTCTCCTTCAAGCCAGTGCGGAGGATATCTGGGAGTAACCGTAGAATCAGGAGTTTCTTAGGCTCAGGTAAAGGATAGGTGATTATTTTCAGTGACTTACTATTAAGTGCCAACTTCAGCATCTGCAAGTATCTCAAACTGCACTAGAGTGTCTATAGACCCTCCTTCGCTAAGGCAACTCTACTGCAGAATAGCTTGGATAGGTCCTTCTGCTTGAAAGTCACTCAGTGGTCTTTTGGGTTTGAAATGTAGCTATTTGGGAAAGCAGCACTCGTGTTCCTTATCCATCACTGGTCTGAGAAAGTGCCTCAGCCCCAGGGATGTCACTGAAACAAACTGCTGCTTGTTATGGTAAAGGCACTTGAAGGCACCATGCCCCACTCTCTTACTGCATGCTCTCTGTCCTGTCCCTTGTGTGCCTGCAGGTGCTGAGACACTACAGCAATATTAAAGAGGATGCCACCATCTGTCCCTCATGGTGCCTGACTGTCAGGCTGAGAGCACATACATATGAAGCAGAACGGGAGCACTTTATCCCACAGTACATCCTGGATGTCCCCAAGGTGTGTTACTGATAAATGTTCAAATCTTTGTGGAAGCTCTTAGTGTTTACCTCTGAAGTCTTTACTTTGTTTCCCATTGCATCATGTTGAGATGTGGCTTGGTGGTTTCTGGTGATGGTACAGAAGTTTCTGCTTTGGTACAGAAGTAGGATGCTCTTTCTCCTGTATTAGCTTCCCAGCCTCCAGTGTGTCAGGTTGCACCAAGCATCTAGTTAGCTCTGAAAGGGAAACTGTTGGGATCTCCTTCCTTTCTGTTTAAGTGGACATAAGTACTGACAAGGGTGCATAGTTCCCTCCTGAGAGCCTCAGACACTCTGCATACACTTAGGCAAATGGAGAGTAGCACACAGAATCCGCGCTTTTGGAAGAAAAGTGGATGTGAGGCAGAATGGAAGTTTTCCTGACTCTTCCTGCTGTTTCTGTAGGATGAGGAAGTATTGTTCCTATGAGGTAAAGTAAGCTCTGACCCTAGGAAATAAGAATAGTCTTGGGAACCTCTTAGAAAATCTCCCCAACTAGTCCAAGACACACAGGCTGTATCTGGTATGCATGAGCTGGAGCGAATTCCAGCCTGCTGGAATTCTTAATCCTGGAGGTCACTATCCATGCAGAGAGAGACTGCAGGCCCCAGCAAGCAGCTGTCTTATTGGCTGAACATAAAGCATTGTGTAATAGGAAGTATCTTCACTGGTCCCATGAGCCTATGAAAGATGAAGGACACTGTGGGAAGGGAAAAGACCATGACTTGTATACTCTTGAGTGATTTCCTTTCTTTCCTTGAAGAGAAGCAGTTACAAAGTTCGCCATAGACTCAGGATAATGCTTGTAGGAACCTGGAATTCAACATAGTGCAAGCTTTTTCTTTAAGCTGGTTTTCCAAATCCAATGCAAACAACCCTTCTTGCTTGTCTCCACCAGAGATTTCCTCCTGTGGCTCCTGACACTGATACCTACTGCAGTATGCTGCTCATGAACATGGGCACCTCTTTGATAACCTTCAGTGTGAACCAAGCTGCCTGTCCCTCTGTTTTGGTCAAGCCCTGCTCAGGATGCGTTGTTCCAGGAGGCCACCAAATTTTCTTTCTCTCCACTCACCCAGTTAACACAGTCTTGCAGCAGCACGTCCTGTCTTTGCAGCTGAATTCTTATCCTGGATACACCAAGGTAGGGAGAGGGAAGTAGCAGGTGGTGAGCAAAATTTTGTTCCCTTGTAGTCTTTTCTTTTCACAGGGACTTGTGCTGTGATCCCCGTTATATCTCCTAATGGTTAGTTTGGATTTTTCCATTTGGAAATAGGAATGAAAGAATATTTTTAACGTTTAAGGCAGGGTCAATGCTTCAGAGAGAAGGTGTTTGTGGTGCCAGACTTCCTGTACCCCGTTTATCTTCGGGTTTCCATCTCCTGGAATGCACTATACTATGCTCAGAGCCCTCCTTGACAGCACAACCTTAAGTCCTTCCCCTCCTCCTTCAGACACAGTTTGTTCTTGCTTCTCCCTGGGAAGGAGAAACATCTTTGCAAGATCCCTCTAGAGGCAGCTGAGACTTCCAGCTAATGTCTGTTACTTTTCCCTTAATTCCACAGGAGATTGCTCTCCAGAGTTGTGGGGAGTCCCTTCTTTTGCTCTTAGAAGGTGATGGAAATCTATACTTCAAGCCTGTCTATATAGGAACCTCCTATACACGAATGTATACCATAAAAAATGGTACAAGGCTACCCATGGTTTTCACATGGAAGATCCATCGGTCTGACAGCAAGATCCTGTCTGTCAGCCCCTCTGCAGGGATCCTCCAGCCCTGTGAAGCCATGGTAAGTTCAGGTTCTCCCAGAGTTGTATTTTACTCTCTACAATACAGCTGTGGAGTGTTTAGAGCAGAAATGTGAGGGCTGCCAATCATTTTGTCATTAGTGCCAAAGTTGGAGAATGCCAGTCAGTGTCTTAGCTTGGCTTGCTAGCCAGCATCTGCAATCCTGCAGTGTGGATTTGCCCAAACGTGATGACATCCTGCTTATCATGTTTCATCCTTCATCCAAACATGAAGACAGGACCAAATGGGTCTTAAACAGGCACTAGATAATGACACCCTGGATGGGACTGGCTACTAACATAGCAGCAACTTTGTTGTGCACCAGGAGATGTGAATAGACAGAAAACAAATGAAAGCACAAAAGGGTTTATGATGTTGTTCTCCCACTTGTAAATTCAGGTTCTAAACCTCTACTGTATTCCCTGAGGGTTTTTTTGAGAGTGATGAGGACTGGCACGTCTCCGCAGCCTGGCTTTGAATAGCTGAATGTGCATTCCCAATTTGAACCTTTGACACAAGTGGGGATGGTGGAGGATTGAAGTGAGAGTGTCTTCAGAGTTGTCTGTAGAGGACTAGGTTAGCTGTAATGGAAGAAGAGGTGTATAGGTTTGGCTCTGGTCTGGAGCTCCTGTGAGCACTCTTCCCTCTTGTGATTTCAGGCTCAGGCATGGACTTTTACTCCTGACAAGGAGACCAAGTATCTGCTGCGAGCTATGGTGTTTGTGAGGAGACAGAGCCCAGACCCCGTGTCTCCCGGAAATGTCCATTATGCCTTACGGATTGTTGGAGAAGGGGTGCTGGGCACCATCAGGGTAAGGAACTGGGGCTCACTGGGTAGCAGGAGGAGTATTAGGGTGCGATGAGGGTCTTGGGCTTCCACTTTCTGCACAATCTGTACTGGAGGCAACCAATAAGGATTTACAGCAAAATTCCCAGATGTTGATTTCAGTGGAGATGACAGAACCGATTCTGGCAGACTAATAGCAACAGCGTGATGTAGTTGTCCTTCCAGTTCAAATGTGACCTGCCCAAATCCTCTGGGATCACTCTGAAATCCTCTGTTCCAGACAAACTGAGCAAGGCATTTGGCTCCTTGGGACTCCCAGCTCTCTCCTTTCATTCTGTCTGCTTTCCTCCTCCATTTGTTCAGCTTTCAGTCTGATTTTTAAGTGTAGTGGACTTAACTGTTAAAGTGGTGTAGCCAACACAAACTCACCTGGATTTCCTCCTGTTATCTGCAGGTCTGTGTGGCCACCTTAATTTTCAGGCAGGTTTCTTAAGGAACCAGGGCTAAATAAAATAATACTTTTTAAGTCATTGCCCCATGTCAATCACATCGGACAGATGGGTGGTAATGTCTTGGAGGTATTTAGTCACTATAAATTGTATGTGACTAGACAACTAGCCAGAGGAGAGGAGGACTTGTAACGCAGTCATGGAGGGATCAGCAGACATATCTCAGTCTTGTCCCAGGTGCAGCTGGCCATCTAATGTCCTCACAGACCTGAATATGCTACATCCTACCCAGCAAGCAGCCTAAATAACAGTAGGAGGAAGCATCTGGAGGAGGGATTGAGTCCCTTGCAGCCTTGTTCCAATATCTCCCAGGGCATGCCAGGTCCTGCACAAAGTAGGGAGTCCCTTGCACAGCACTGTGCATGCCAAGGGATCAGTGTGTGGTCAGAGAAGTGGTGGTTATGCTCAGNNNCTACGCTTGATGTGTAACAGTGACCTTTGCCTGTTGGGTTTGTATTCCAGGCACAAAAAGAGCACCTGGATCTTGGGAATATTCGGGTTGGTGACCTGCAAAGCTGCAGCATTGTACTGCTAAATGATGGGATCTGTTCTCTGAAGTACACCCTCAGTGTGGAACAACTGATCACTGGGCCTTGTGACACCAAAGAGGTCCACAGTGATCCACTAGGTACTGTAAGGGAATTAACATGGGATGGGGCCTTGGCTTTCTTCTCTTTTTTGCAAAATCAATCTAGCATGAGCTTGGAGGCTGGGCTGCTTGCCAGCTAGCTTGCATTGATTCTCTTAAGTGCCTTTAGATGTCTCCTTCTTTGCTTAGGGATTTGCCACAAGTGACTCTTCTATCTTGCTGTAAAAAGCATAACCCAAAGGCTGACAATTGAAGTTACACTAGTGCGGACCTTGAAATTAGATGTGATTTCCTAGCAAAGAAGTGAGTTAAATAAAGGAGCTTCCTGGAAGGAATGGTGGAGTATGACCTTTAGCTGCCTTTCTAGAGAACACCTTCTGAGGAATTTCCCTGTTTGTGTCTGGCCAAAGGCAGGCTGGGTACTCCCAGTGAGCTGCCTACAGTTGTAGTCTGGGAATCCCAACTTCAACATCTGAAGCTGGTCCTAATGATTAGGCGTGGGGGGAGGTGGCAGTGGCTTGAGCGCAGGTAGGCTTAGGGAGCTGTGTGCTGAACGCTGTGACATCAGTGATGCCAAGAACTCATGCTATCTTTTTTTCCCACAGCTCTGGCACTGGAACACTCCAGAGGAACAATCCCTGCAAGGTCAAAAGCTTCTGTCCGAATAACAGTCAGGCCAACCCGTCGGCTGCATTACACCTGGTCAATCAAATATGTTATTTGCACCTCCACAGGTGAGAGATGGGTATTTTGGGAAAATCATCCCCTCCCAACCAAGTTGACTGTGCCATAACACTCTGAGCTGCACAGTTCCCAGTGTATGAATCCTGCCTGAAGAAATCCCAGAGGTGAGCAATTCATCAGAGCCAGATCCTATGTGCTGTCTCCCTTTGCTACACCTTTTGGGGTTAGATACGATTAAGCCATAGGACACAGACAGGGAGAGCTCCAAGTTTCCTGCTGCTGTGGTCACAAGATTCCCTGCTCCTCTGCATGATCATGGCCTTTTACAGCGTGTCCTGAAACATATTCTGAGAGCTTTCTGCAACTAGTCCTATGCAACTAGGGTCCTTTTTGCAGATCTGGATTGGTCCCCGTATGAGAAAGAAGGCAGTTGAACTAGAAAAGGCATGGAGAGGGGCAACAGGGATGTTCAGAGTTGAGGAACAGCATTTGTACAAGAAAGACTAATTAGACAAGGAGTTTCCAGCTTGGAAAGTGGAGAATGACAATGTCACATGAATGGCATGGAGAAGACAAGATATAAACAACTACTTGTGATTTTCCAATGTGAAAACAGGGGACGCTTCATAAAATGACTAGGCTGTAGGGTTAAATTTTCAAAAGGGGTTTTCACATAGTGAAGAACTAAACTATGTAAATAAGCTGTTGGAAAGGATTACATTCATAGTCTTCTGGTGATCTCTAAATGTGGAAGTCGGTACAACTAGAAGTCAGTAGTTTAGAGGTTTTCAGAAGCTGCCAATGAAAAGACAATGTGTAAGTCCTGTTCATTCTTTCTTTGGTCTTAGTAGGGCCTCTCTCTGTTTTGCTGTCCCAGGCAGCTGCCCCTTAATGGTGCCTGACTACTTTCTGTTGTTTCTTTCTCTCACAACCTACAGATCTGGCAAGCACCAAAGAGGAGCAGCAGCCCCTCTGCTGCATTGTAGCAAAAGGCGTCTACCCAACTTTCCGCATCGCAGATGCCTGTTCAGCAGGGAGTGCCAGTGGTATCAGCAAGTTGCACCTCTGGAGGCTTTTTTCCTTGGACACGCTGAATGAATACTTGGAGCGAGACCCAGCTCCCAGCGAGCTCACCTACGGAGTTCCCACAAGGCACAGGTGAGAGAAGGAAATGGCTCAGTTCCTTTGAACAAGCCAAACAGAGATGCTGTGGCTGTTGGCTTGTGTTGTAGTGCACGGCTGCGTGGCACACTGTTATTCCATCCTAGCTGCTGCAGGCAGTTGCTCACCTCTGCTTCTCTGCTTACCCTCCCTAGAAAGGAGCCACAGAAACATGGAATAATTTAATTGTAATAGACCTCTAAAAGTCACTGGTCTAACCCCTTACTCAAAGCAGGGACAACTAGATCAGGTTGCTCAGAGCCTTGTTCAGCTCAGTGCTAAATATCTCTGAGGACAAAGAAACCATAGCTTGTCTGGGCACCCGATTCTGGTGTTTGATCACTTCCATGGGAAAAACTTTTTCCCTAGTGTCTAGTTGGAATATCTTGTGTTGCAACTTGTGCAGTTACCATCCTTGAGCCTTCATAAGACTGAGCAAACCTAGGTCCCTTAGTTGGTCTTTGTAAGTAGTGTGCTCCAGCCCTCAACCATCTTGGTAGACCTTCACTGGACCTGCTCCAGTATGTCAGTGACTTCCTTGTACTAGGGAGCTGAAAAGAGCCCTCAGCAAAGCAGGACTCTCTTATGCTACTCACTATCATTAGGCATATATGAAGAGGTTTTTTTGACAAAATGAAAAGGCCTGCCTAATTTCCAGTATCTTTTCTCCCAAAAGGGCCAAGAACAAGGTCAGAGAAAAATTATAATGAAGAGAGCTGATGTGGAATGACCCTTTCCCCTGTCATGCCCTGCCAACTCTTCCTCATGTCTCAATTTAAGCTCTTCTTTCTCTCCCGTGACCAGCACATGCTTGATCCCTCCAGTGTACACTCCTCTCCTGCTGGATTTCAACTTTGGAGCTGCCCCAATAGGCTCAGAGCCTACCCTTGTGATGCTCCTGCTGGAGAACAATGGTGTGGTGCCTGTGGAGTGGTAAGCAGTGCTTGCTGGAGCTCAGCCTTCTTTCTGGGGTCTGTCTGGGGGTATGGAAGTGCTCACAGGAGCTGTAAGACATTTGCAAATTAATAGGGTGGATGTTTTAGGTGCAGTTTATGTTGTGGAGTTGTAACTGAGATCTGTTGGTGGGTCTGGAAGGGGAAGCAACCAAGGAATGGCAGAGTTCTGCAGATCAGACCTGATGAAACATGATGTGTCTGCCAGCTGGGCTAGGCTTGGCTGGACTAAATGTGCTAACCATGGCTTTGAGGAAGTTGTGTGTCCCTGTTGCTGACCAGCTGACCGGTTCCCTAGGGCCTTCTTGTTTCCTTCTGATCAGAAGATTGACATGGAGTGCTGGGCAGAGGATGCTGAGTTTAGCCCCCATGAGCTGCACCAGATGAGAATTCAGGATAACCAGCTCTTCAGTGTTTCCCCAAAGTCAGGGAAACTTCTTCCAGGACAGGAGGAATCTGTCCAGCTTTCACACAGGTGATGGCAACTACTTGTACTTTAGAGCCTCACACTGCGTGCCAGGATAGCACATGCTGTCAGTCCCCTGTGTTTCCATGCTGGGCCCTTTCCTTTCACATGCCCCTTGCCCAGCAGAGATTGGGCAAGTAAAAAGTCACTGAGCATGTCCAGTTTCTGGACCCAACAAAGCATGTCTTCCTCAGGGGAATATTATTAATGCTCTTTAACACTATAGTGCAAAAGACATTTAACGTGACCTGCTGGGGACACTGGGCTGCCTTGGCTTCACAGTTGAGGAGATGAACAAGATGCTGCACTTCCTGCAGTTTTGATTACACAGTGATATTCTTTTTTTTTTTTTTTGTCATCAGCAAGAGCTGCTTGTGTGCCTGTGGGAGGGTATGAAGAGCACTGAACACCTCCCCTTTCACAGCAGACCTGATCTGAGAAGTACTGGCATTTCAAATGGCATTGGCCTAGAAACTTGGGTCCCTAAATTGGTATATGGCTAAAATCAACATTGCATCACTTGTTCCCACCCAAACACAACTGCCCCCCTCCTTCTTTCAGTGGCCCTTACGCAACAGTGACTCTTTAGCTGGGAAG
Organism: Microhierax caerulescens; assembly: GCA_035590215.1. Taxonomy (NCBI): domain Eukaryota; kingdom Metazoa; phylum Chordata; class Aves; order Falconiformes; family Falconidae; genus Microhierax; species Microhierax caerulescens. The sequence goes on from JAVJGJ010000061.1 coordinate 25,662,782, forward strand.
TGAATTGTCTCTAATGTACTGTGTGACCCTGATTCTATCACCCTGGGCACAAGGTTGGTTTCTAATGTTTTCCTCTCTCTCCTCTTTCACTGCTAGACATGATTTCATCGGCAGTGATCACCTCCCTGTCCTGCTGAAGGTTTCCTATGGCCATGAGATTCTGGTAAGATAGCAGGTGTCTTTTACTTCTCTTTGCAGCAGAGGTAGGAACTGAATTAAAAGGTGTTTTCCCCAGAAGCTGGATGGTGTGCTGGGGCTGTGGCCTTCCCCTGGAGTGTGCATTGGCCAGGCAGTAACACAGGGCCAAGGAGAGACATAAAACCATCATCCTGACAAAGTCATGGTTCCAAGACAGTGTGATGTGGCAGTGCACTGGTAAAATGGCCCTCAGATGTAGCATCTGCTTGTTTCCCAGGAAGATAATTCTTCATTTGTTTATTTATTTATTTATTATTAACCTTTGTATTTTATGTTGGTGGTAGTGCTGAATTCCTTCCTCCTCCTCCAAGCCAAGTTCAAAACAGCCCTCCTGGGTTTTGTAGTCCCTGCATGTGAAACACAGTCAAGTGTAACTCATGGACAGGATTTCTGTGCTTGCTTCCCCTCATTCTGTCTGCCTCACCGTGAGTTCTTCTGTGCAGTAATCCATGACTTCAGACCTGCAGCCCATCCTACTACTCTCATATGCAGGTTTCTTGAATCTCTCCATCTCATCCATGTTCTGTGCTCTTCAAAACCCTCCAGAATGCTTTTCTCTGAAAGTGCCACCTGCACTGGCTGCAGTCTGGAGAGACACATGCTGGCACAGGGTGGCAGAGTGTCCTCCAGCTCTGGAGGTATGGAGGCAGCTGCTTCCTCAGGCCCAGAAGATACTCCCTACATTCCTGGTTGGCTGTTCCCACTGCAGCCCTGATGCCTTTGTCCACCTGCTTATTTCTCCTGCCAATGATGGAGGAGCTTCCTACTCATTCTTCCTGCTTCACAGCTTGCTAAGGCATCCCAGAGCTGATCTGCGGTGTGTTTTCCCTGAGCATTTCCTCAGGCTTGGAAATAATTTCTCTCTCACCCCCTCTCTGGAACTGTCAGTTAGAGTCAAAGTCACCTTGTGCTCTGCCGGGCACAGCTCATGCCCGGCTGAGCCTTCCTGTCTGTCTCTGAAGTTTCCTATGAGACCATTGTGTTCACACATCTCTTTTATTTTTCTTTTCTTTCAGGACTGTTGTCAGCTGAAAATCCAACCCTTTGACCAAGCTGTTCAAACAGTGGCTTAACTGTGCCTTCCCTCAAAGCCCTTGGACAGGCTCCCTGTGCTCTGCCTGCCTGGCACAATCCTGAGAGTAGCTGTGAGCATTTCACCAGCTGGCCAGTGAGGCAATAGATTTTGGAGCACCAGAAGCCTATAGGGCACATGTCCTCCCTTGCCACATAGCCAGTGGCTTTGGTGACTATCAGAGGCCACTACCCTACCTCGTACTGTTACTGCAGAAGGGGCTGAAAAAGCATGGGAGGCCCTGGAGATGATAAAAGATTCCTGGGTGCATTTGAGCTCTGGCAATAGGAGCTGCAGAGGCCAATCCAATGGTTGCAACTTGCAGGAATGCACTATGCCAGTACTGAACTTCTAATATCAGAAAGTAGGAGTGGAAGAGGCTTCTCCTTCGGCAGAGAGGGCAGCTGAGGAGCTGAACGTAGTGTGCCACCTTTCCTTTCAGTCATGGCATGAAGAGCACAGAGCTACCAGACCCTGTGGCAGACTGCCCTAAGCATGATCATATGCCAGGGTTGAGCAGATCCTCATCTGAGAATCTGGCGAAATGTGCAGAATATATAGCTAACCTTAAGGGAAGCAAATGCTGTCATGTCACCCCAAAAGTTAAGCTTTGGAAATTTGAGAAAACAACAATGAGAGGTAGAGACCATCAGGCTGGGGTATTGCTTGGTCATTCTGCTAAATTCCAAATTGCCTGGCTTTTAGGTGGTGATGTCAGTCAGCTGCAAACTAATGCCTGATTTTTAATTTTTTTTTTTTTGGGGGGGGTGTCAAATTCACCTCTGTGGTGGTTCTACCCATATGGAT
>JAVJGJ010000061.1:25664958-25689165 GCA_035590215.1 Microhierax caerulescens
TAATGCCTGATTTTTAATTTTTTTTTTTTTGGGGGGGGTGTCAAATTCACCTCTGTGGTGGTTCTACCCATATGGATAGATTTTGAACTTCCACTCCTCTGCTTTCTCAACAGAGCCTGTCTGATTCATCTTCAGGAGCAGCTTCCTCTCTATTCCTCCTTCCCCACTCAGTGGCCAATGTTCAGTCCTGCGGTAACTGGATTTATAGGTGCTCTGAAGGATCCAAACTGATTTCCTATTGGCGGTTTCTTCTGGATGCAGGATGAAACTTCTGTGAGACTCATGTTACCCAATTCCTTGTGCAATAGGGAAATGGCCTCCCGCTGCCTAATGCTCTCCCAGGTTGTCCTTTGCCTCATCACCACAGCCTGCCTGTAAGAGTGCAGCTGTGACCTTCTTCCCAGAGCTCTGGGATTGTTTGGCCGGGCAGAATCTGCAGCCCCCAGCAGTTCTAGTAGGAAAAGCCCAGCCAGCTGCAGGTGTTGCAGGATGAGGTAGGCTGGTTCCCAGAACTCACTGGAGAGAAGGGCTGGATCCCAGGGAGAATCCCCAAGCACACAGGATCATAAACTGGAAGTGGTTGCACTTCATAGCTGTTAATTAGGTATTGTGAGATGATGTCACCTGCAGCATGTGTTCTCCAGGCAGCTCTCTTCCCTGGGGAATTTGGCATTCCTGTCCTCTCATGCTCTAAGTCATTGCTGTGAGACAAAGTCCATGTACTCTGGAAGAAGAACTGATTGCCACAGGTCTTCAGTTTTCTCCATTTCTCTACCTTTAACTGATAGTCCTTTAAATGTCACATCTTGTGTCTATGGAAACTGATTACAGTTTTTCCTTGGCAGTTGTCTCATGGAATCCAAGTCAGCATTTTGACTCAAGTAATATAAATGGGCGTTTCACTCCCAAAGCTCAGGAAGGTTCCTGTCCCTTTTTCTTTTGCAGTTTGAAAGCGTCAGATTTTGACCTCCAATTTGCACTTCATCTGACTTATTGAGGCCCTCAGGAGGCTGAATGCTCATGTAGTGCTTTGAAAAGATAGATCCCGTGTGGGACCTTGTTAGCATTGTATTTCTAGTCCTCTCTCCCTCCTCACTTTGCTTATGGACCTGAACTGGTGCGGGTTGTTTTGGAGGAATTGGCATTCTCTGCTCTTTTTTAAGCAGTGGATACAGTATATGTTTGTCCAAGGCATCCACCTGCCATCACAAACATCCTCTCCATCTTCTGCGTATGCACTTGAAGAGTAGCCATGCTTTAGGCTTGGTTAATTGTGAATTGCAGCAACTTAGCTCCCTTTGGCCCATGCAGAGGCATTACTAGCTAAGTGACTGCTTTGCAGCCTCTGCCTCAAGGGAGACAGCTCAGGGGTGCTTTGGAGTGATCTTGCAGGGAACTGTGCATCATGACTCATCTCCAGCCTAATTGCAGATTTCTCAAAATGCAGAATCCTGTGTCTCTTCCTTTCCATGAAATGGCTCTATAAATCTCTCCGCTTTGCTTGAAGTGCCTGGCAGCTGCTTTGCTAACAGGATACTGTTGATTATTACTTGATCACTTGTAATTCAGCTGGGATCTTCTTGCAGTTTTTGGACTGTTAGACAGATTCTTGGAGCAGGATGTCCTCACTCTGGAGGACAGAGTGGTCCTTTCCAATAGAAGGCTATTACTTAGCTAAAATCCTGTCTTTCCAAAGGATCTGGCTGTCACAGCTACACTGTCCTATGTATAGTCTGGACACTTTCATTCATGGAGAATTTCTACCATATACTTGCAAAGAGAAGCACTGGGGCTGCTGTTGTGACATAGCAGAGAGAAAAGTGCCTTCTCTCTGGGACAAGATGCAAACCTTTTAGAGAAGAGCCAACAGTTAAGTAGGCTCCCCATCTCCTGGTTTTTTTCTTAGGACTCACTGTCCTGGTATTACCAACTCAAATCTGTAACTGTGTTGCCCTCAGCTTGTGAAGTCCTTCAGTTTGCAAAGTCTTTGTGCAGTTTTTAGGGATGGAACCAAGGCCCTGTGGGAAGGTGACTGTATTTCATTCTACTGTAGCTGAACTTCAGCGGTGTGACGGTGGAACAGGACCAGCGGTACATTCATTTTGCATCCACTAAGCACCTCTTCGCACCCATTGCCATTGGGACCTCCCACCCACCCATACAGGTGAGTGTCCCGGGGCCAAACCCAGCAGGAAGTGGAAGGAAGGAGCTAGTGTTACTGTGTCTCAAGGACAGGCAGTGTCTGAGGCATTTCCCAAGAAAGAGAATGGCTCCACAGGAAAGCATCACAGCAGAACTTTGAGACTAGTACTAGGCAAAGCCTGGAAATGGCTTCTGGGATGGCAGCAGGGAAAGTACCTTTTGCTGCCTCCAGTTTGACAAGATTTGGCTTTCACTCTAGCCAGAATGCTTATGAAGTGTTCTTTGGGCTGTTCCCTTAACTCTCTTGCATTGAATCTGAGTGAAAACTTGTCTAGCTGCTCCAGGCATTCTGGAAATAAACCCTAATTAGTTTTTTAGTAAATTAATTAAACTTCCTTAAACACTTATTCAGCAAAAAGGCAGCTTTGATTCTGCTCTGCCTAATTTATTTAGGAAATGAATAAGTCTGAACTAAATTAAGATCACTTTAATATGAGTGCTTTTGCATTTCAAGTAATCCGCTTTACAGTGATCCCTTCAGCTAATTTGTATTAATTTTCTCCTAGACTGGATTTGCAGGGCACCACTTGGAGAGGCGCTGTAGTTATCAATGTACATGTGTGGTGATAAACCTTCAGCAGTCTCCTATCAGAGCCTCAGTGATAAATCTTGAAACTATGAGGTTTCCTCATTCTTAGGAGACAAGGGGACTAATTAATTATTAATGCTTATCAGAGTCCTCTGGGGAAGTGTTAACTAGCTTAACTTGCGTATGGTATAATAAGCACTGCTCTCTGACTCACTTCAGATTTATGAACTCTACAATGGTGGCTCCATGCCTGTGATGTTTGAGGTTCAGCTGGACAACGTGAGAATCCAGGAGAAAAATTTCCAGCATCCTGTGTTTGTCTGCCTAACTCCTAGAGGAGAAATCCCTCCTGGCACAACAGGCCACACTGAGTGGATCTTCTCACCACTGGAAGCTAGAACATACTTGGTAAGACCCTCCTCATGACTGCCAGAAACAGTTTCTTTCTGTTGTTACTTGCCTAAAATTCTTTAGATCTCTTAATGATGGTTGGTCCATGTCATGCTACAGCTGAATTGAGCTCCATTCCTCCAAGAAGCCAAGAGTAGTGAGAGCAAAGGAATGGCTGGTCTGGTCAGGAAATGGAGCAGATAAATTATGTCATAAGTTTCTAATTCCCAAAGAACAGAATTCTTCCACAACCAGAATCATCCCATTATACGTTTTTCAAGGGTCAAACAGTGACTGGGGATATCAACAGTATCTGATCAGATTTGACATTCATTGTTGGCCTTCAATAACTCCCACCAATGAGACTTAAGTCAGTGTCTTTCATCATTGCAGTGTATGCTGCTGCAGTTCTCTGGAAACAGCCTTCCCAAAGACCTCTGTCCTAGGCTGCAGCAGGCAGGCAGGGTCAGAGCTGGAGCACTACTCATTACCTCACTCTGTGGTGGATGCATGGGAAAAAAAAATAATTTAAAACCCCAGCTTTTCCTCCATGAGGGAGTCCGTGCCCATCTCATACAGTAACTGGCTGATTGACTACTTAACCAGCTTTCCTGGGTTAGCAGGGAAGGTCAAAGCCTGAAAGAGCAAAAGAGACTGGATTTCTCTTCCTCTATGCATGTGGCACACATATTTAGACCAGTTCATTAGCAAGCATACTGGCTTATTGCACATCTCTTCCAAGTATGACTCTGGACTTAAAACTTTCACCTTGTCCAAGGCAGGTTGATGTTCCCATCCACATCCTGGGGGGTGAATCAGCTCTGATCACCTTTCAGGGAGTAGGCTATGATCCGAATACCACACAAGAGACTGCCACATCCAGAGAAGTCTTGTCTCCTTCAGTCTTTCCAGGTTCTACCAAGCTAACTGTGCCTGGGCAGGTAAGTCCAAGTAAACTGATATGAGCAACGTGATCAGTCCAGAAATGTGTGAAAGACTGAAATATGCAAGTGGCCTTATCTAGCAGTAGCCTGTGTTGCAGGAGAGTTCTTTTGCCATGAGATAGAGCAAGATATTTCCCTTCCAGGAGGTCTTCTAGAGCCTAACTTATGAAAGTAGTTGTTCTGAAAGGTGTCTTCCAGCTTGCTGGTTCCACTGCTATTAGAACCAAAAAGGCTTTAGGGTTTGTTCACATTTTGAATTTTCTATTAAAAGTTGCCCCTTATATAGCTACCTTTCTCATTTGCAGTTACACCACCTTTTTCTTTGGTAACCCATTCACAAAAAGAGCAGTACCCTCCTGACCCTGTCATGGCTTGGCTGCCACCATTTCACAGCCAAACGCAGGTGATTCATAACCTAAACACAGACTGCAGGATGGTCACTAAATCAGGGACATCCCAAGACGTGCACTTGTTTGACCTGTCGCTGGCTCAGCAGGAACTTGTTTGGCCTGGCTAGAGCTGATCTGCCAGCCTGGACAATCTGTTGTTAAACCCACCCACAGATCCCAGCGTAGTGAATCAGCATTAAACAGCATTAGGAGAGGCATACTCCAGACAGGTAAAAGATTCATCCTGTGTGACATTAGCATGCATACCTTGGAGCCCAGCCACAGCTACATATGCTCTTTGGCTTCCAGCAGGACAATTGCATTCCTGGACACAGTAAAGAGAAGATGATTAAAAACCTGTCTCAGGCTGCCAACAAAGATGCCATTCCACAAGGCTCTGTTGCCTGTAACCAAAAGTCATTAGCATCTCTGATGATCAGTGTAATTAATTAGAATTTGCACTGTGCCTGGAGAATGGACAGACTAGTAGCATACCAGTAGCAAGGTGCAGTAGGGAGCAGTTTCCCTAACTTGCATTCAGGTTGATGAGGATTTTGCACAAGTGCACAGCTCACATGTTTGCCAGCTGAAGTAGGAAAAGGCCTGAATTGCAAGTGCTGCAGGGAGAATCTGAATGCTACTGGTTCTCGGTGCTCCAGAGATCCTCTCCTACTCAGCACCAGCGTTATGCTCTATTCACTGTTCACTCAATCCCACTGGGACAGGGTTGTCCTCTTGCTGTAAAGAGTCATTGTAAACAGAGCAAAAATGAGAGAAATGTAACACTCCTTCAAGTTCTTTTGATAAAGGTAACTGTAAATATTATCTATGAATTGCTGAGTCAATTAAAGATGACTGTGTGACTGCCCTTCCCCAGCGACGACATCCCATCTTCCTTCCCTGCTGTTCCTCCTGGTTTCACCTTTCTTCCTGCAGGCAGCCACCTTGTCACACCACATGATTTGCTTTGGAAATATCCCAGACTGCACCAAAGCCAGTAGACTTGTCTTTCTCAACAATATCTCTGAGAGCAAGGCCGTTGTGTTTGCCTGGCGAATAAGCACTTGTAAAGACAAAAGGGTGAGTCCTTCTCTTTCTTCTACAGCCTTCTTGCCCATCTCTGTTGTGCCACCTTACAACTCCATTTTAACCAGACACTCAGAAATGATCCTAGGGAATTGGCTTTTGTACTAGCTGATGAGTGGAAAGGGCAGAGAAAAGTGAAGGCAAGGTTTAGGATGGGGTGGGGAGACAGAAATACAGAAGGGGAATCTAAAGACTTCAGTGAAGATACATTATTGCAATAATGAACATCAGGACCCTGTCTACCAGCAAAGTCCACAGTCGTTCTTTGAATGTATCAGCTCCTTCTCATTCATGCCACATAACTTTGAGAAGGGGAAGGGGGAGAATTCCTACAGTCTTATGTTTCCTGCAAAAAGAAGATACATAGGAAGGTCCTAGGACAGTGAAACAGCTCCTTTATGGCTTGGTTTTTTTTTTTTTTTGGGGGGGGGTTCCTCCCCAGGTGTTGCAGATTGCTCCAGAGTCAGGGGTTGTGCAGCCTGGAGAGAGCATCCCCTGCTTCATCACGCTGCAACCTTCGTGGAGTGCTTCCTTCTGCAGCACAGATCTGGTGTGTGAGGTGAGACCCAAGAAGTACCTGTGTATTACCATCACATGGGCATGTCACTGCAGTTCACAAATGAGTGGCCCCAGAATTCAGCTGCCTGCTGCTTCCAGTTGAAGAAATCCTTCTTTGCTCCATGATGCTGGCCAGCACTTCTCATTCTTGAAGATACTAAGCGTCATCTCTCCTGATGTTTTAAGTGTCTCTCTGTGGCTCACTGGATGTGGTGCTTTGAGTTGACCTCAGCTATTAGAAATCAGTTTGAATGTGAGTGGCTTTCAGTGGATGTCAGAGACTTAAATAGATGTAAAAAGCAAGTCTTGCTTCTGTAGTATCAGTGGGGGCAGTAGTGCCCCTCTGGCCATTTTGCAGGTGTCCTTTGGCAAGAGATTGTGTCCTCTCTTGCCATGTAGTCTCATAATAGCGCTGGTCTCTCCCCTGCCTGCCACTGGGATACATGGAAAAGGAGTGGGCTTCTGGCTGGGACCTCTTGGGAGGGAGGAATTGGTGACAGGTATGGACTCTAGCCAGAGACTGTGTTATGTGCAGCTCCTTTGTAGCTCTGCTCCCTACAGTCATGGTTTGCTTCATAGGTATACATCCAGGAGTCCCTGGTTCAGCATGAGAGGGACCTGCAGGAGTGGGAAAAGGAGAAAGAACGGCAGGCTGTGGAATTCACCATCACAGAGAAGGGCCTTGGAACTAAGAAGCCAAAGTCACATGCAGGGGTAAGTGCTGCCAGAACTTCACACCAACTTAGCTCAGCTCAGAAACAGCAGCCAGTGTCAACAAGAAACATTCTTTAAGAAAATCTAGGCAAGTTGGCAAAAGGATATGAGGCTCTGATCTACTCAAGACCTCATGGTTGGTCTGTGGATAGTGGAAAATGATAGTTGTTTTTTGCCAAGAATCACCTTACAAACTCTGAAATTGGTAATGATCATTTGAAATCTAGAAGTGCGTGAGAAGCCTTAGGAAAAACAAAGCCAGTGGCTCTGGAAGCTGATGGTTGGATTTTTAACCATGAATAAACACTGGAGAGAAATCTGTGACTACCAGTGAGAATGCAGCCCAAATGAAGAATGGGAGGATGAGATCATTGACTCTTAGCTGGGACAAAGTAAAACAAAATCCTGGAATCTTGGAGTCTTGTTCTGCTCCATACCTCTCCTATATAGCAGTTTCTCTTCCTTCTCTTTTTTTTTTTTTCCTTTCTTTCTTTCTCTTTTTTTCTTTTCAGAGATCATCAGATTCTGAAAATCTTCCTGAATCCTCAGCTGTGATCAGGAAATACAAGGTAAGTCAGGCCTCTCACCCGTAGTAGAATCAAACTGACTGCTTTAGAGAAGAGGCAGATACTGGATATCACAGCGTGGGAGCCTGCACAGAGAGCACAGCCAGATTTGTAGCTTCAAGGCTTTGGGAGGCAGACTGTTTGGAGGAGCCAGAAGAATCAGACTGTCTGGCTGTGTCCTGTGGGCAGTAACTTTCCAGCTGAGGTGAATGGGAAGTGAAATTGGAACCAAATGTGCACCCATGACTGGAGAAAGAGGGAAAGGTTTTGAATAAGCAGAAAAGATGGACACAGGCAGGGCAGTTGGTACCTGGACTGATTTCATGCTGGGGCCATGAAGGAATGTGTGCCACAACAGAAAGCAGCAGGACCTTGGCGTGACATGGTACAGACTTTGTCCTCACTGCTAAAAGAGCTGTGCTCTGTGCCTCTGGAGAACCTGCAGGTAGGAACTGCCTTGATTTAAATATGCAGAAAATTTTAAAGCTCAATTTGCCTGGTTCATCTCTGTTTCCCCTCAAGCTTGCACAACTGTGTGCACTGCTGGAAAAGACAGCTTTTCCAGTGGTAGCGGCAAGATGTGAGACAAGGTCCCAGCAAATGCTCTGCAGAACTGCCTGGGCCCAAAGGCAGAGCCACTCTGCATCTACAGCCATCAGCAGGATGTGCTGTGGGAATGACAGGGCTTGTGAAGGACCAGCTAACATAAGATGTGGAAGGGTTAAGGGGAGCTGATGTGAGACCGGGATGGAGCAGATCGCCTCAGCTAGGAGACACAGCTTTTTACCGTAGGACTGCCACCATAGTAAGGCTGTAGCAGTGCTCATGAGACCCCACAGAGTGCCCTGTGCTGTCCTGGGTGAAGGTAGCAGCTCAGGGCAGCTCTAGCTTGGACTGTCTGCCCTGTGCTGTTAGGTGTTATCAGTGATGAAGGTCAAGGGATGAACATAAAGAGGTTGGGGAAAAGTAAAAATAGTTTCATTTAGTCCTCTAGGGTTTTAGCTCCTAGTGATAATTTGGAGACCGCAATCACCTGCTGTGTCTGTCTCAGGAACAGTGAAGGCCTCTGGCCTCATTCCCAGAGGCTGGACAGCTCTGTCTCAGAGGACATTGAGGTCCTGTGATGTCTGAGGGCTTCTCTGGAGCTGGGTGGTGTCCTTCTGGGCCAGGCTTCTGAACTACTCCTGCCCTAAGAAATGTCCCCCAACATGACTGCTGGTACTGCAGCCCAAAAGTGCCCATGTAGTGTGGTTGGACTCAGTTTCTGGTTTCCTTCCAGGAAACCAGTTTCAACCAGAACCAATTTCCACATACATTCCTGCACATAACTTCTTCCACATCACTCCTGGTGTGCTCGAAAGAGCAGAGATGATCTCCTGGAGTTCTACAGGGATGGATTGGAGTACATCAGCCCTGAATGTCTTGGGGAGATCCTGAAGCCCTGCTGACACTTGGGGCTGGCACACTAGGCAGTGAGGAGAGAGCAGACCTGATTTCCAGCATGGGCACTTGTGCCTGATAGCAGTACTGCAGTGCCAAGATCATTTTGATGTGGTCTTCATTCCAGGATCTGGAGGCTCTGGCTGCTGGGCTTTGCAGTTCTCATGCCTGTGCTCGCACCTACACCAGCCCACCTGCAGCCAAAGGAGCAACTAAGTACCTGCCATTTCTTTCTCTCAACAGACATTACCCCCTATTAAAAACCACCCTACGCCAAACCAGCCAGCTGGACATTGTCAGAGGAGGCTGCTGTTGGAAAAGGAAGCCAGCCGGGTGTGGGTCAAACCAGAGCCTCCCAAGCCCATCCTCTTACACCTTGGTGTGACAGCTAGGTCCTACTCTACTGAGGACTTCTTCAGCAACTTCACCTCGGAGTTCCCTAAATACTTCTTGTCCCGGTAAGAGATCCAGCTTTTTAGATTGGCATCTTCATCTGAGCCAAGGCTGCCTGTGCTGCGATACACACTGAACTTGGAGCTCTGCTCTGCTCCTCTCCAGTGCCTCAGTAGTAGGCCAGAAGTGCTTTGCTTTCCGCAGCATTAGCTGATGTGACCTGTTTCTCTCAAAAGGGAGATACTGTCAGAGCTCAGTGCTCCTCTCTTACGACAGTGTCCCTGCTGCTGTCAGAAATGTCCCACTCTCCTTCCTCTGGTTCCCTGCATTGCTCCCTGCTTGCTTGCAGTGCTGCTGCTCAGCCAGGATGATGCAGGTCTTTGGTAGTTCGGTTGAGTAGTGCTGCCACTGATGGAACAACTCCTTCTTTCCCAGCCCCTTCAGCGACCAGCCCTTGGAGAGCAAGTTTGTGGATGGGAGTAGGGACAGAGACAAGATGGACATGGAGGCCACATGGCTGTCCCTGGCTGCTGCTTCCAAACAGGAGTGGCAGATAGTGAGTGACATGCTTACAGGTGTGATCAGGTGCGTGCCCCTTCACCCTTACCCAGTCTGGAGCCCCTGCCCTCTAGGGGAGTGCGTGCAGCATGGCCAGCCTTCTGCTAATTCCAAGAAGTTTGTGCACTCCAGCTGCATCAGAATGGGGGATCCAGCCTGCTGAAGGCTGCCCTGGGGACTAGAAGCTCAGGAGTCCTGGTGTGACAGCCAGAGGCAGGGTCTTGCTCCCCAGCTAGGGGCTGGGCCCATCTCTGCATACTAAACAGCGTCACTGCCTGCCATGATCTTGGGAACAGGCTGCATTGGGATTCACCTATTTTGTCTATCAGCTGCAGAAATGTAAAGAACTAGTGCTGGGGAGACAAAGGTATTTTCCTTAGTTTAAGCCATCTTGCTGCCTCTCTTAGGCCCAGAAATCAAGAAGGGACAGACTAAACATTGATATCAGTTAGGGTTTTCCTCTGATTTGTACTGTCTGGTAATGATCCTCTGCAAACATACAGATATCTGATCTGCTGGGACTCATCCCTTATTTTCCTCTTCCCAGAGGCCTCTTGGAAGACACCCAGTTCCATGATGCAGTGAAAAGAATCCTTGATGAACCCATTCCATATTTCTCCCAGTTCCGGTGTGCAGAATCAGCAGAGCTCCAGGACAGGAGACAATGCTCCACAGTCCGCTCCAGCATCTCTGTTTCACAAGATCTTTACCCTGAGAAGGATGGAGAGAAGAAAGAAATGAGGCAGGAAACCTCTCCCAACAAAGATTTGCTGGAGTCCTGGGAGATTTTTCACCAGCTGAAAGAGCAGAAGGAGATGCTGAGCCGGTAAGGAAGAGCTCACACAAAAGGCAAGAGCTGTACAGGCAGGAGAGCCATGGTAGCACACTGCCTGGCCAGAAACCCATCTGTCCTTCAGCCCTGTGGCATTTCTCCTGGGGTGTTCTGTGTGCTCTGAGTGGAAATGGATGCTAGCCCACCTAGCCACCCTCTCCCAAGTGTGATTTATGAAGAGTGCAGGTTTGCTGTGTCTTGAGGTTGAGCCATGGGCAGTGCCAGGATGTGTCTAGTGAGTGACATCTGCTTTGTGCTTGGACAGTCCTGGTTGTATTAGACATTGGAGTGTGATGTGTGCTTACCTTACCTTTTATTTTCACTGAAGTTATTTCATCACCTTGCATTTGCTGTGGCTGCTCCCTTGCACGCTTCTGCAGGCCACAAGCTTATGCACAAATACTAACTACAGCACAGCTTGGAGAGAGAAACCAGTAAAACCACAGTCACTCAGGTCTGTCAGAGGTCAGGGCCTGACACCAGCTGGTGGCAGTTCTGGGAGAAGGGTCAGCACCCCATTGCTCAAGTCTTCTGGTTCATTGGCCTCAGTGTGTAGGAAAAAAGGGTGCGCTCCATTGCTGTGCCTGATGTGTCCTGGGGTGAGTCACAGCAGGCAGCCTGCCTTATCTGCTTGCTGATAGCTGTTCTCTGCCTGTATGTACTTTTGCCCCTCCAGGAAGCCAGCCTTTGAGACCCTTGTGGAGCTGGTGCTGGAAAACACACTGCAAAATATCCTGATCGAAGCCAGCCGTGGGGAGGTGGTGCTGACAGCCCAGCCCAGGGTCATTGCTCTACCCCCCAGCCCTTCCCAAAGGTAGCAGAGCCTATCTGTGTTGTGGCCAGGGACAGGACCTGTCCTTAGTGTGTCAGGCTGAAGTACAGCTCATTTTGTAGACCACATGGATTAGCTGGATCCCTGCCTATCAATGCCAAGGCTGCTTGTGCAAAAGGGGGAATCCAGTCGCAAAGCCTCTGCCCCTTCTTGGTTTGTCCCGAGTCACAGAGCAGAGGGGGTAACAACACCCAAGACCATCATGCAGCTCTGGGGCAGGGCCCTATGAGTGAAGGGCTGGCAGAAGAGGCTGGTCCAAGGCACTGGAGAGCCCAGCACAAGGGGGGTCTCCCGAGGAAAAAGGGTCAAGGAGCAGGGGCACAGCCTCTGACAGCAGCAAGGGGGCAAAGCTTTCATAGTCCAAAATGGTGTGGGATCTAGTTAGGTTGAGGCAGTAGCCACTGGTGGGGGCACAGATTTGGGGCTGAGGGCAAAGCATGAGGATTTGCCTCAGCTTGGGGAGATGTGCAGGGAGGTGGGACTGAGGGAGGATGGGGAAGAGTTGTTTGAACCAGAGCTGCAGGAGTCTTATCTAGATAGGCAATGGCTGTTTCCCTGCGATTCCTCAGGGAGGGATGGTTGCCTGTGGGGAGTTGGAAACAGGCAGCACTCTTCCCACCCCAAAAGCAATCTCTTCTTCTTCAGAATCATCAATCCAGCACCCCCACCCTCAAGAGCATAACTGCTGGGCACTGTGCTGCTTGACCTCTTCAAACACATCAGCTGTCTCCACTCTTCATCCCATCCCTGTGATGTCCGGAGCAACTCTGATCCTCCACACCATGACCAGCATGCTGGCTGCCTCTGAGGAGGTATGTCCTGATCATGTCCTCGGCTCCAGTTTGAATCCTCTGCCAGCTCCACAGCTGAGATCTCTCCTTTTTGTGGCTGGCCACGTCATCAGAGAAGAGCCTCCCTATGCTACAGAGAGCACACGGACAACCTCTGTGGCTGTTCCCACTGCCCCCAGTCTTTACTGGCTGGGAGAGGAGTGGAATCTGCTTTGAAGTGTAGCTGAGGAAGGACTGATGGCCGGACACTGAGGTGGTGAGCCCCTGCTGACATCAGTAGGACAAAGGTATTGAATCCACCTCCTCTCCTTGCTCCAGTGGCTGCTGCAGGTCCCACATAGAGTGACCCAGCCCTAGAGAGCAGCTGGAGCACCATCTAGCACACTTGGCAGCCCAATAAAAGCAGCTTGGCCTCTGGGCACACAGGTACCGGTGTGTGACGTACGTAATCGATGCGTCTGGATGCGGGAGCACCCTGGACAAGCTCTTCCTATTTCAAACTGCGAGGCTGTCACCTGGGTGAGGGGATGCTCTGAGCCTTGGCCTGGCGTAGGGGTCCGGCAGGCTGCAGGGGGGTGTCCCTGTGAAGGAGCGGGGTTTGTCACAGCCGGGAGGTGGCAGTGTTAGTTGTAAGAAATCCTGGGTGCCAGCAGAGCTGGGGCTGGGGCTGGGCACCGGCTGCCTGCTCCCTGGCAGGGGCTGTGTGGGGCTGGGTTTGCAGCATCTCCCTTCAGCTGCCATCCCGCGGGGCCTGAGACATGGTGCTCACCCAGCCACCCTGCTCTGGTGGGGATGCAGCTGCCGTCCCCCTGCAAACCCTCCTGCCCTGTGTTCCCAGTGCCAGTGCACAGCCAAGACCACAGCTGCACCTTCACCCCTTGCAGCCCAAGAGAAGACCATGCACAAGGAGCTGCGGAGGGTGTTCGACCTGCTCGGCAGGAGGCAGGTGCCTGCTGTGCCTGGGGCTGCTGCAGCTCACCTGGCACCATGGCACCACCCCAGCTCTCGGCTCTGTGCAGGAGCCCTTCGTGCATAACCCTTGCTAAGCCCCAGGGCTGAGCTGTTCCTGTTGTCAGAGATACAGCAAAGGCACTGCCAGCTCCTGAGCTCAGCCTGGGTGCCTGGGGCCTTCACGTGGGTCCTGGATCCTTCTCATGATAAGTACAGACCTGCTCCTCTATCCCCAGCACTCCGAGTGCCAGGTCTCCTACGAGTGCCAGGTCTCCTACGTCATGGCAGCTTTTCTGTCTTCCTCTGGCCTTTGTCTGGTGCTGAACAGGCGATGGGCACCACCTCCATCTTCCCCAGCTCGAGGCAGCTGTGGGGCCAGGCTGTTCAGACCAGTTGGGATGACTCTGCCTGGCCCAGGCTCCTCACTAGGATTTGCTCACTACAGATCTTCTGTAGTCCTGTGACAGGCTTCCCAAATGGGTAACAGGCAGGGGCAGGAGCCTTGCCACTGTCCCAAAGCAGGCTGAACCTAGCTGCATGCCAGAGCCCAAGGGCAGCCAGGAGCAGTGGAGACAGGTCAGCGAGTTTGTACATCCTCGGATCTGCTGTATGATCTGATGCTTTCCAGACTGCGTCAGTGTTAACTCCTCTGCCGTGTGGGCCAGATGGATCAACATAGGAAATGCTGTGTGTTAGGTGGGTGTAACACCCAAGAATGAATGGATGGAGCATGAGTGCAGGTAAGTGTAGGGAATGGGGGTTTTGTCATTAAAGCACCTATGCTCCCCACACTCCTGTGCTGAACACAGCCTGGACCTGAAGAAAATGGAACTCACACTGTACTTGCCTGTTGGAACGCTCTCAAGAGGTAAATTCACTTCTCTGATTAGCATCTCTCCAGTAGGAGAGAGCCCTGAGACAGTGTCTTCAGCAACAGGTGAGTTAGGGGTTTGAGAGCTACCTAAACCTCTGGGAGAGAAGTCTTTCTTCCCTCAGCTCCTTGCAGGGGATGTGAGATGGTGGTGTGTCACCTCTGTTGTAGGTCCTCTCTGTTGCCTGTCAACCAGAACCACTCAAGAGTGCACTAAGCAAAGCCATTAGCAGCTGTCACACTCTCTTCTTTTATCCTCATCCTAAGTTAAAAATACACCAGGGACAGCCCCTTTCCCAGGCTGGGGAAATTCCAGCTTCCTCTTTTCAAGCTGGGAATTAGACCTTGGCCCTGGTTTTGGAATACGCTGGTGTGACTAAGCCACAACCCTGTCCCTTTGGTAAAAGGAATGGGAGACAGCAGCACCCTCAGACACCGCTCAGGGCGAGCTCTGCAGAGCGGGGAGCCTACAGCAATGCCCTCACCCGGGGGCTTCAGTGCTTCCCTGCTGCTCCTGCCCACGCTCGGGTCTTGGGTGCAGCGGTGGGGTGGAGGGTGGGCACAGATGTGCAGCACTGGTGGAGGGGCTCAGCAAGAGGCTTTGTTGCTACCCTCTGCCAAGGGTGAAGGCAAAGAACCATGGGGCTGTAGCAGGGCCTGACCCACAGCCCCGCTCCCAGAAGAGGGAGGAGGAGCCCTGCCTGCTAACCACGGCTGGGTCGCAGGCAGGAGGAGGTCTGAGCCTGCTGTACAGGCTTCCAGGGCTGGATTTATCCCCAGCCACATTTCTAAAGCACATCTCCCAAATGGAGATAGTGTTGATACAGGTCCTGCTCCTTCCCACTGGTGTTGGTGGGGTGATGTTTCGATGGGGCTGGGGTTGGTGGCCAGGACAGGCTGCCAGCAGGTACATGGCCAGCGTGAGAATGGCTGGTGTGAGCCTGGCAAGCTCAAGGGGCTTCCCCTCCTCCTAGTGCTGCTTATCCGGAGTGCTCCAGCATCAGGCAGTTAGTGCAACACACAACAGGCCTTTTCTTCTTCTGCTGATAGTCCTAGCTCCTAGGGAGGGGTGGAATGGCCTTGGGGCAGGTGGGCAACAGAAGCCATCCCGAATCCCATTAAAACATTTAACACCTGCTGAATCGCGCCATTGTCTGGGACATAAAGGGAAGGGAACAAAGCTGCTCTTGGTCTTCCCTGACAGGCAGCCTGCACAGCTCTGCAGTCCCATTGCAGCTGGAGAGCCTGAATCCCCAGCAAAGACCCACTTGGTGTGGCTCTGTGTCCATGAGGGGAAGATGGCAGTGTTAGGGGACAGTCCCTTGGGACCCCTGCTGCAGGTGTGCACAGCCCCTGGTTGGAATAAGCCACTTCTTCCTCTCCTCCCCCCTGTACTGAGTATTGGATGGGCACCTGGAAAGGTCCTGCCCTGACCAGCCTGCAGTGTCTGCACAGGCAGGGCAAAGTCTGGACAGCAAAAAATCCTCCCCAAACCCTTGGCAGAGCTGAGCAAAGACCCTTCACCCTTGGCCTCCCATGTCTGAAATAGCAGGCTGTGCTGGCTCAGTTGTGCTACTCTGGTATTTGGGAATGGGGACTTTTTAGTCCATGCTCAGGTCAGGCCAGGGCACGGTGGTGGCTGTGAGAGGTGCTCTGATGTGAGCTAGTCAGTCCTCATGGGACAGTAAGGCAGCACAGACCCTTGGCTGCTGCGAGAGGCTGTGCCTGCCTGTGCTGGGGCCAGCCTTGCCCAGTGCATGAACTGGGGCTTGGTCCCAGTGCTGCCTGCATGCCAGGGAAGAGCACACGCCGGTAGCTGCTGCTCTGGAGATGCCAGGGCAGGTGGAAGATGTTCCCTGGGATAGTTGTCTGGTTCAGGGCACTCTGCAAGCTTGAGACCTGCATTTCTCCCATTTTCTGTAGGCCAGCCCTGCAAGGGCAGTCTTTGCTGTCATTTTGTGCATGGTGCAGCCCTGCCCTTGCAGGAGAGAGAGGATTTGGACACAGCACATAGGCCTGGAGATGTCTGTTGGAACTACAGTGGTACCATTGTGGTGTTTGGGGTTTTTCTGGCTTCTCCAGAAGGCGGGAGCAGCCAGGCAGCTTACGCCAGGAGTTGCTGCCCTGTTCGTCCAAGCTGGGAGAGGTGAGAGTCCTGCCCAGTGCGTTTCCCACATCAGGAAAGGAGAAGTGTGCAAGCCCAGTGTCACGGCCTGTATAGCATCCAATAGAGGAGGAACATCACGTTTCTTCTTAGCATCACGACCCAGGGCAGCAGTGGTTCTGCCTTTCCTTTGCTGGCAGAACTACTGGAAAAGAGGGTCAGGATGGCCAAAGCCAGCAGGTTGGCATCACTCCAGCTCCTCCCCATGCCAGGCTTGGGGGACCCCAGCCTGCAGAGGCGGCAGCAGGCAGGAGAGACCTTCCTTTCGAAGTCCTGACCCTGAGAGGGCCAAATCTCCAAGGAAGAAGACTTGGGTGGCAGTGGCTGATAAGGATCTGACGCTATCTGCTTACATTTGGGAATCCATTTACTGCAACCTGTAAGTACGCTCCAGCTCTGGAGAGAACAATGGTGGTGGCTTCTAGAGCATTCCCAGGATCATGACACCTGCAGGTGTCTGCTGTGGGAGTTAAGGCAGCGTTACCCCCTTCCCCACCCACAAACACACCCATCTACACAAACGAACAGACCAGTGCACTTGCACAAAGGAGCTTCTCCTGGCACCGCAGCTGCACTTCATGCTCTGTTATCCAGGGAGCTGCGGGTGCCAGAGTAACCCGGAGAGATAGCCCAGCTCCTGCTGGCTCCAGCTGAGATCAGCTGAGGGCTGTCAAGGCTGAGTACTGCAGGAGCCTGTCTTAATTTCTCCTGGCCCCCGTGGGCTCTGCATGCTGCCCCCAGAGCGACCGCGGAGGTCTCTGCACCAGTTACCCTGCTGGGTAGTGACACAGCCAGGATGCATGAGAGTGCTGGGACTCTGGGATGCAGTGACCCCACGGGAGGTGTGTGCACATGAAGTGGGACACATCCTGTTCTTGCGGCTGCGTTAGGACAGCTGGCTCCTGGCCCATGTGGCCATGCTGGGAACGGTCCCAAAGAGAGCAAGCAGTGGTGGTTTTGTTGAGCTCTGTTTTGCTGCCTGGCTCAGAGGTCGGTGGGCTCCTCTAAACAAAGTGAGCATTGCCTTGGTGTGCCCGGGGCGGGGGGTCAGCATGAGCAAGGGGATTGGGGTGAGGGTAAGGGAGTCCTTGCCATCACTGGCACTCAGCATCAGGCTGCTTGGGGCAGGCATAAGCTTTGCTTTCCTGCCCTGGGACCTTACCATTCCCTCACCTTTCAGCAGCCCAAAGCATCGCAAGCAAGCAGCCCCCACCCCTGAGCTGCCCAGGTAGGATACCCCCACACCTGCCTCCCCTGGGCCCCTGCTCTCCCCTCACCCGCAAAGTGAGCCAGGCAGGTGGGTGGAAAAGTGACAGCTGGTGTTGTTCCAGTGCAGGTTAATGAATGTCTCCTCCTACACCACCACCACCACCACCACCACTACCCCCCCTCTCCACACCCCAGCACCCAGGCTCCTGGCTCCTATCAGCCCATCAGGCTCCCATTAACAAAGGCAGCCCTGGAGAGTTTGCATAGAGACCTGCTCTGCCTCTAATCTAGGTGGGCTAATCGCCTCCCTTGCCCAGCCTGCCTTCCCTGGGTCAATATTTGCTCTGAGCAAACACAGAGCCGTGACAGGTGTGCTGGGGAGAAGGCTCGCTGCCGCCAGCCCAGCCCTCTCGCCTGTCTCTGCTCAGTCACATCTCTCCGGCCCCCCGATCACCGGCCAGCCAGCGCTATTTTTATCAGGGCTATAAAAGCCCCATCCAGCCAACGTCACCCTCATTTTCTGCTCGTGAGCCAGCGGGGGAAGGCGAAGCTGCTCACCTGCCAGCTGCCAGTGTGTCACCGGAGCCAGGTGAGCTGCTGTAGCCCAGCACACCTGGGCCGGGGTCCTGCCAGCCTGGTGGGGAACAGGGTGCTGGGCTTGGAGGATACTCTGGGGACTGCCGTGGGACAAGCACTGGGAGCCCGGTAGCACCCCTGAACTCCTGGGAGGGAAAGGGATGGGCTTGGAGGACACTGTCCTGGCTGTTCGCTCCCTTAACTCTTCCCTTCTCTCACATGTATTTTCCAATTCTTTCTGTTCCCCTCCTCCGTTTACTTCCTTCCTTCCTTCCTTCCTTCCTTCCCAGTTTTTCTACCCTGCCATGCCAGTTTAACCCGCCTCTGCTCTGTTTGGCTTTCCCAGGCAGCAGGTGTCAAGCATCCACCTTCCGGACTTTACCCCCGGCGGAGCTGGTTCAGAGCAGCGGGTGCAGCAAGGACAGCGGCTCCCAGCCTGGAGGGACCTGGCTCAGGAGGAAGGATGGGGAAGGGGCTGCTGACAGTCCACAACAGAGCACCCCTCCTGCCCACACCATCCAAGCCGGAGCAACTCTGCACTTGCCTGGCGTCGAGCCCCACGTGCAAGACCTGACCTGAACGTTTTGTTCGTTCGGCTCGCGTTAGGCAGGTCCAGCCCATCTGCAAGCATGCGGCTGGCACGCAGATGCGCCACATCACCCGCCACCATTGCCGCATGTCCTGTGCACCTGTGACCTGCAGCTCATGTAGGAAGTGCACGCTTGCTTGCAACTCAGGCAGGACATGCAAGCTGGTTTGCAGCATGTGTGCCAGGATCAACATGCAGCCCGTGTGCGGAGTGCACAAGGGATATGCATGACATGCAATCTTCACCTACACATGCATGCAGCCTATGAAATGTGCGTGGCACATGCATGAAGTGATGGACAGGCAGTGCACACAGGCAATGCAATCCACATGCAGCGTGCATGAACGCCGTGGGACCTCCACATTTGCGGGACATGGGACCCATGTGGCATTGGTACACATGGCATTTCTGACACGGCTTTGCAGGCTGTGATGTGCGGGACCCATATCCGCATGCCCACGATGTGACGGGCATGTGTAACACACAAGGCACATGCATCCCATCTGCATGTCTGACCAGTGCCTGTGGCATCCTGCCAGGGAAGGGCAGCCTGGCCCTTGCACCCCAGCAGTGCTGCCGAGCCGGGGCAGGTGTGGGGATCCCTGGCAGCGCTGCCCTGCCCTGGCACAGAGCCGGCCCAGGGTGGAGCTCGCCAGGCTCTGCTAAATGCACAGGTAGGTCTCAATGGTCTGCTGGCACCAAGGGAGCTTTAGCTGCTGACACAGGGCAGGCAGTGGGGAGGGAGGGCAGGAGCAGGCAGGGGGGAGCAGGGCAGAGGATGGGGGGGTGTCACATCCTTTCCTGCACACCTCTGCCCCAGTTCAGTTCCAGTAGCTGCACTTCCCAGCCCTTCCAGAGTCCATCTGTTCGTGCACTGGGCTGCCCAGGTGTCGTCTGCTGCTCACCCTCACCCTGCGGGCCACGTACCAGCTCCTGGTGGCAGTCCCTCTGCCTGTACTTGCTGTGGAAAGGTATGAGGGGTGGCTCTGGCAAGCCAGCAGGTCCCTTTCAGGACAGTTCTGCCCACTGCCTGCCCTGCTTTCAAAGCAGAGTGCAGTGCTTGACCTGGATTCCTGTCCCATCTTGTGTCCTGTGCTGTCCCTGTCCCTCCACAGCCAGCACAGCGACATTCAAAGCCTGGGGCTGCTCCTAGTGCCTTGGAGACAGAAGGGAGTCCTGGAGATGTGGGAGATGGGACAGCAATGGATCTGCTTTCCTCCCCCGCCGAGATGTTGTTTGGCAGTGGAAAGAACCCCGTTCCTCCCTGCCCGGCCATGCCTGGCTGTCTGCAATTCCTCTGAGTTCTGAGCACACTCCGGCCAAGCCCCAGGGCATAGGCACTTCTCTTGTAGCACAGGATCCAGCTCTGGCCCTGCCATGCTCAGGGATGCTCTGAGTTTACGGGTGGGTCCTGGACCCTTCTTGCAGCCTTTCTGCAAATGCTGCGAAGGCTGAGCCCAGCCCTGCAGCGTGGATGGAGGAAAGGCTGCAGGCAAAGGAGCCCAGGAGTGTGCCAAGGGACAGAATGATTCCTGCTGCAAAATTTCCCTCACCTGTATCTGATACATGCTTAGCAGCCCCTGCCCTGGAGCAGGAGAGCCCTGTTCCTTCCCTGGAGTGCTTCTGCAACAGATGGAGATAAGGCACCTCCTGGGTTCCCTGCCTAGGCAGATGCTCAAAGGGTTTCCAACTGGTGGTGTGGGAAAGCATCAAAATCAAAGAGCATTTCCAGGGTGCTGAGCAAACCGCATCTCTTCAGAGCCAAGTGCACATCCTAGCCTGGGAACAGCCACCAGCTGGTGCAGTGACACCCCATCACAGTGGCCACAGGCCCCTTTGGGCCACATCTCCAGGCTCTGTCTCCTGCCACCAAGCCTGGTGACAAAGTTGAAAAGCCAAGAAAGCACAACACATCCCCCTGATACGCACCCCGCCCTCCTGCAGGTGCCCTGCTCAGGCTGGGATCAAACACAGCATGATTAATAACTCTGATTAAAGCCAGACCCTGGTGCCCGTGCTGCTCCAGCCGCCGCACGTGCATCCCTGCGGGGGCAGAGCCCAGCAGAGATGGTATCTGGCAGAGCAGGGCTGTGGAGATGCTACCCTACTGCCTCGCTCTCCCTCAGTGACTCCACACACTGCTGAGCTGCTTTGTGCCCTGGCACAACCTGGCACCCCGTGGGACCCATGTTGTACCCTGTAGATGGCCCAGATGTTCCAGAAGAGCATTATTTTGGCTTTTCAGGGTATCTGGGCAGCAGCCAAGAAGCCAGACCCTGCGCTGGTACCAGCAGCAGGTCTGTGCACAGGACAGCATGTGTGTCCCAGCAGAAGGGGACAGCTGCAAGCAGTAGCACTAGAAATTGCCTTCCCTGCTATCTTTCCAGCCTGCTCTCCCTGCCCCAGCTCTGCCAGCCCGGTGGCACTGGGAGGCTGTGAACACTGTTCAAAGCTGGGGGTGGCCCCAGGAAGCCAGGTTGCCCTACGGGCTGTGTTGGCTGGGGACTGCTCCTCTGGCAGGGTTGACACCCAAGAGTGAGCTGATCCCCAAGCCAGGCAGAGCCCAGGGCTTTGAACACCCATGTCTCCCACACAGGAGCCAGAACTGGTGCCAAGGGCTGTGCCAAGCTGGCAGGGGATGAGGCGCAAGGGGGTGCTGCGGCCTGTGCTGCGTGGTGCTGGCTCCCCACCCCTGGGCATAGACATTTGCATGGCTTTGGGACTTGGGGACCTGCGCTGGGCATTTGCATGATGCAGCTCTGCACAGAGAGGCTTTGCATGGGGAGGGCAGGGTGCAGGAGGAGCGCTGGGGAGGCATGAGCACCCGGCTCTGCATTTGCATATAGGTGTAGTTTCATCCAGGTGTGTATATGCATACATGCATGTGTGTGTAATTGCATGTATGTCTTCATGTGTGTGCCCTTGTGTGCGTG
Source organism: Microhierax caerulescens (assembly GCA_035590215.1). Lineage (NCBI taxonomy): Eukaryota > Metazoa > Chordata > Aves > Falconiformes > Falconidae > Microhierax > Microhierax caerulescens. The sequence goes on from JAVJGJ010000061.1 coordinate 25,686,476, forward strand.
CATGTGTGTGTGCCCGTGCCCTCCCTGGGCCAAGCAGGCAGTGCAGGGCTGGTACACCTCGTTGTCGCGTTCGCTTCCCTGTGTGTGCGTGTGTGCTTGCATGCACGTGAGCGTGTGTGCTCCTGCGGAGGTGAATGTGTGTCACTGGCCATGCCCTTGCCATGCTCGCTGCTCCATGTCCTGGTGTGCGTGTTGAATAAAGGTGTGTGTGTGAGCAGAGGCATGCACCGTCACCACTGCCGGCTGCCACCACTGCCTGCGTGTCGGGCCCAGCGCCGGTGGGGTGTGCCATCCGGGGCAGGGACCGCTCTGCCGCAGGATGCGGCAGAGCCAGCTGGTTGCCCTCTGCACCCGTAGCATCCCAGGGGGATCAGCTCAGGGAGCTGCCGGTGCACACAGGGCTGCGTGGGCACAACTAGACCCCAGCTGTCTCCCACCCAGCCTATTTGCTGTGGCTCTGGTATGCCAGGAGGAGATGCCCAGGCTGAGCAGGGGTTCCCTGCCCCTGAAGGTCACTCGGTGGGTACCCCAGCACCATTGTGGGTACCCAGCCAGCTTGCACAAGGAGACAAGCTGCTTGTGTCCCCTGGGCTGGGATAATGATGGAGGTCGGGGTGTTGCTGAGCACACCGTGGTTGTCTGCAGCCCCCGAGCCTGCTCCTGGCTAAGGCAAGGATTGGGGCAGGGAGCATTAGGGACTGTCCTGGCTGTGTGCTGGGGTCCTGAACTCCCCATGGAGACACTGTCCCCAGGCAATGGGTCCATCCCACACATTTGCCCCAACCTGGGCACCATAAAGAGAAGCAGACTTCAGCCCAGCTGCCTCTGGGACAAGGTTACTGCTATTTGGCAAGCAGAGTGGAAGTGAGAGGTGGGTCCCAGACATGAAGCTGCATGGTGAAACAACAGGCAGCTCTGCCCACCCCCAGCCCATTCCCTGGCCATGGGGAGCATCAGGCATAGAGTGGGTAGAGCCTGGCATCCTCCCCTCTGCACCCACAGGCCACTGAGGTGGAGGGATAGGTTTTTGCACTGAACCAGGAGCAGCCTCTGAACCCCCATAAGTGAAGGAGATAAGGGGGGACCCTGCTGAAGGATTCAAGGTGCTGGGGGAAAAACCCAGAGTGTTTGTACTAGTCCTGCATCTCGGAGTACATCAGACTCATCCTCCTACAGGGCCTCCAGGGATGGAGTGAGTAATGGGAGTCCCCTCTCCCGGGCCAGCTGGTGGCCCCATGAAGCACGTGGGCAGCATGCCCAGGGGATGGATGCTGAGCAGGGCGCCAGGGCCGCTGCTCCTGACCCAGCTGTTGCTGGCTTTGGGAGCCTAGAGGCAGGATGTTCTGTTCTTGCTGCAGCACCTGGCTCAGCCCCCGCCTGCGCTGCCTCCTCAGAGCTGCTGGAGGAGGGGAGCCACTGCTGCCAGGCTTTTCATCTGCCTCCTGGGTGAGCATCACCCTGGCTCAGGGCACCTGGCACTGTAGAGGTTGCCAACAGAGGAGGGGAGAAGCACTGGGTTTAAGTGGGACCTTGGCCAGATGCTGGCTGGACCAGCCACCCCAAGCACCACCACCCTCAGCCCTGTCCTTACACCCTGCACCCCCATGGCAACACTTGAGGTGTTACAGGTAAAGCTGGGACCCAGGAAGCTGTGCTCAGCCCATGGTGCCCCTCCAAATGTGATAGGATGTACTGAAGGAGAAGTACCTGCAACTGCATCCAGGACAAGCTGGGTGCGGGGTTGGACATTGCCCCTGCCTCCATCACCACTCCCTTGGGATTCATCTGCGCTGGGCACTCTGCAGGGACCAGTATATTCCTCCAGGACACTGTAGCTGTGGGGTGCCCTGGGGGTGTCAGGCTGGGGTTATCTGGGGCAACAGGCAGGAGGAGGTCACAGGGACTGGCATCAGCAGGCTCCATTTCAGGTCAGGATCTGGACCCAAGGACCAGATACCACCTCCTCTGCCTTGGTGGCTGGCATCCCCATCTGGGTAGTGGACAACAGATGTGGGGAGGGACACCTGAGGCTGCAAGGGACCTGCTACCCTGGTGCCCTTTTTTGAACAGCCCAGATGGGTTTTGTCTCACTGTCTGCCCCTTGCCAGGGCTGGGCCAGCCTGGGGATGCAGCAGCTGCCACCTGCTCACACACAGGCTGTAATCCACAGGCAGGAGGTGAGCAGCTGGTGGAGCCTCCCTGACCTTCAGGTGGGATTAGTCCCCATGGGAACAGTGGGGAGCAGACAGGTGAGGCCACGGCTCCCCAGCAGCTCCTGAGGACTGAGCAAGGCTGGCAGAGCTGTGGGACTGAGCACCCCCCCACACTGGCAGCAGCCTGCAGCCAGGCCCAGGCAGGGACCATGCAGGCAGGTCCTGGGTGGGTGGCAGGCGGTGAGCATGTGTCCCTGGGAGTATCCTTGTCTTGGTGGGTCTTTGCGGGTGCCTCTCTGGAGCTGTGGGTGCCACAGGGCAGAGTGGGCACCCATGGTCCCACAGGGAGGGGGGTGAGCAGCATGCCTGGGGGTGGCCAGGGTGCCAACAGGGACAACGCATGGCCAGGTCTGGAGGGTCGATCCCAGTGGGGGTACTGGTGCCTGGCTGAGGGCCGTGGGTGCATGGGGAGAGTGGAGGCTGGGGTGAGGAGTGCTGTGTGGAAGCCATCTCAGCAGGCTGTTGGCACGACCTAGT
>JAVJGJ010000061.1:25700331-25712547 GCA_035590215.1 Microhierax caerulescens
TTGTAAGAAACAGGCCATAACCCCTTCGTAGGCAGTACAATTAATCAAATAATAAAATTACACTAAGCCAGTGCTTATGATCATTTCAAGGTCCACCGCAGCGCCGTGCACTGCACAGCACCCGGCCCCCACCCGCCCTGCCCCAGCGCCCTTCCCTGCCCCGCTCCCTCCAGCGCCCAGCCTGCCTTCCCCTCTCCCTCTGTCCTCCTCCCCTCCTGCCTTCCAGCCCCATAACTATCCATCCCTTCCTCCTCCTTTCCAGCCGCCCTCACAGCCTTCCACGCCCGCACACCCGTCCTCCCTTCCATCCTTCATCCTCCCTTCTCTCCTTCCACCCCATCCTTCCACCCACCCACCCTTCCCAGCGCTTCTATTCATCCTTCCACCCCATCCACTTGTCCTTCCATCCCTCTTTCTGTCCCTGCTACCAGCCATCCCCTCCACCTACCCTCTGTCCCTTCCATCAGCCTGTTCCTCCACCGTCTTACCCGTTACCTGCCCTTCCTTCCATCTGTCCACCTCTAGCCTTTCCTTCCCTCCTTCTTCTTCTCCTTCCCTCCATCCACCCACCCATCCATCCTCCCTTCTGTCCTTCCATCCATCCACCCATCTCTCCTTCCTTCCATCTAACTCCCCATCTAGCTCTCGTTTCCCCAGCCGCCCGCTCTCCGAACACCAACACTCATCCTTCGCTCCTGCCACCCATCCTTCCACCGCACACGCCTCCTCTCCCTCTCCCCCTGCCCCACAGCTCTCTCCCTCTCTCCTCCCTACCCCAGCCCGCGGGATTTTCTATTCCTATTTAAAAGCTTCCCCGGCTCGGTCGGAAATCCGATTTCCTTTTTCCTGGACGCGTTTCCTGGCTTCGCCGCGGCGGCGGGGCAGGCGAGGGGGAGCGGCCGGGGGCTGCGGGGAGGCTGCCCGCGGGTGGGCGCGGGGGGTCGCGGTCCCGCCTGGCTCCAGCCCCCCCTCCACCCCCACCCGCGCCCCTTTTTCCCCCCCAGATCCAGTCGGGGAAACTTTGTTCAAAGACGGGAAGAGCCAGGCGTGGGGGTCTCTCAGCCCCGGAGTGCAGAAAGGTAAGAGCACCGCCGCCCCTTCCCCTGGACCGGCCCCGCTCCACCCGTCCCTCCCGCAGCGGGAGCCCCGCAAGGCACCCCCCTCCCCGGCCCCGCAGCCATCGGGGACCCGCTCGGGTCCGCGTGCCGGGCGCTGCCCACGCAGGACACGGCGGCAGCGGAGCCCCGCTCCCTGCTGCTGCGGGCGGCTGGGGCTGGGGGCATCCCGCCGCCAGAGCCCACGGGGAAGGCAGCCGAGCCCCGACGGCGGGAGCCGCCGTCCCGTTGCGGCGGAGGGGAGCGGGCTGCTGCCCAGCACCCCCGGCCCTCCCACCGGAGCCCCGCAGCGGGGCAGGTGTGGGGTTCCAGTTCGGGTCCTCCCGGTGCTCCAGGGACATCCGATGTGGAGGGAGCTGCCGGCCAGCCCGGGAGCTGGGGGAGCTAATCCGGGCTCGGGGGACCCGATCCTGCGAGCGGGGCAATGAGCGCTGTACCACCGGGGGGGTGCTACCGGTGAAGGGCTGGGGGTCCGGCAGGCCATGGGGCGGCTGGGAGATGATGGATCCCTGGGAGCCGGAGCCATCCGTCTGGTGCAAACCATCCAGGGGTCTCGGGGATCGGCCAAGGGCCAGCCAGGGAGCAGCCTGGAGCCTGCTGAGGAGTGCAGCAGACTGGGCATTGGGCAGCCGCGGGGCCAGAGCTGTGGTGTTTGGGCCATGGAGCTTGCCTGTCTGGCAAGGAGACAGGGACCAGGGGATGCTCTGAGCAGGAGAAGAGGCAAAGCTGTGACTGCAGGGGCAGCCCTTTTGCCTCTGCGCTGCGGACTCTGCCCAGCTGTACTCTGCTCACTGCGCTGCAGTGAGAAGGACTTTTTGGGGTCCCTGGAGGTGTTTCAGGGTGCAGCATAGCACCCTGCAGCAGGCAGAATTGAGCCTTGCTGCCCCACTCAGATGCACCCCCAACACCTCCCTGCCCTCCTTGCATGGGGTGGGGCACCCCATGGGTGAGGGGATAGCAAGACCCCATGGTGGGGTCTACAGGGATGAAGAGGCAAGGGATGCAGATGTACCCTAAGGAGGAGAGATCCCCCACCGCAGTCCCAGGATGGGGGATTTGGGAAGACAATACCTTGGAAAGGCGTGGGCTTGTCTGCCTGGATCAGGATTTCTGAGCAGGGTTTGGTGGAATGGGAAACGGGTGTTCCCTGATTTTTCCAGAGAAAGAATTGGGGGCAGCAAATAAAATAAGTGGATTGAAAGCAAGCAGGGCAAGATGGTTCTTTGTGGGAAACGTAGCTGAGCTGTGGGACTGCCTGCTGCAGGGGTTGTGGGTGCTAAACCGCTATACAGGATCCAAGCACCTTTAGATAAGACAGTGGCAGAAAAGCACAAGGACAAGGATGAAATGGGAAGATGCTTCCCCTGCTGTGGGAAGAGCCTGTGTTGCCAGGGCTGGGATCAGAAGCAGGGATGCACAGGGGGTGCTGTTTGGGATGGAGTGTGGGAGATGGGGTCTAGGTAAGTGCAGAGCTGCTCTTCAGGGTGGCTTGGGTCCCACAGGTAGGATTGCTCATCACCCTAAGGTCCAGGGACACTCTCCTCTCATGACCTCTGGCCAGACCCAGTGGAGCCTGTCCTTGTGCCTCACCCCGTACATGACAAGGTGTGCCACACTCCTGTGTGTGCGCAGCCTGGCACAGGGGCATCTCGGGCATTCACCAGAGGTGTTCTTCAGTGCAAGCTGTGGGTGCAATTGCCATGGCTCAGAGAGGACAATATTCCTCTGGAAATAAAGAATATTGGTGCCTGATTCAAAGCCACAGCAGGTCCTCCCCTGTCCTGGTCTCCCCTTCCCCCATACCTGCCTGTGGCTGCCAGGGGTGCAGGTTGGAACAGTGTTGCACCCTGACTTCTGCTAACCATGGAGACATCCTTGCAGGGCACAGTTTCCCTAGAGACAGGCAGGGGCTGTGACACCAGTCCAGTTCCGAGCAGAGGCGGCAGTGAGGAGTATTGGTGCTGGGATAGATCTGGGTACTGTCAAGATACTTCCTTCTTGGGGTTGCAGATGAAAGAATCAGGCCAGATCCTCAACCCAAAGCAAATGAGCAGGTATTCATCTTCAGTGGGGTATGAATGAGGGCAGGAGGGATGTGGGGACCCTGGATCCAGACCCATTGCAGTCTGTGTTGACCTCTGAGCACTCCTATCCATGTCCCAAGGTGCAGGGGCGTCCTCTCCTCCTCTTGCTTGGTGGGCAGGAGGGGGTAGGGATGCTGCAAAGGAGACACAACCTTGTTACCATCTTCTGTGTCTCTAGAGTAAGGAACGAACACCCAATGAGTTACACCTGAAACCTGGGTCTGGGAGGGGGCAACATAGCAGGGGATCAAGGAGACTGAGGCACATCCTGCCCCTCTCCTTGTGCCCTGAGAAGGAGCTTTAACCTCTCTGGGGCCCGGCCTTACAGGCAGCGGGCAGATCCAGCTGTGGCAATTCCTGCTGGAGCTGCTCTCGGATCGGGCCAACCTGAACTGCATCGCCTGGGAAGGCACGAATGGCGAGTTCAAGCTGATCGATCCCGACGAGGTGGCACGGCGCTGGGGCGAGCGGAAGAGCAAACCCAACATGAATTACGACAAGCTGAGCCGGGCACTGCGCTACTACTATGACAAGAACATCATGACCAAGGTCCACGGCAAGCGCTACGCCTACAAGTTCGACTTCCACGGGCTGGCACAGGTGTGCCAGCCGGCTGCCCCTGATCATAGCCTCTACAAATTTCAGGGCAACCTGGCCCCACTGCCCTTCTCAGGCATATCCAAACTCAACCTCATGACCTCGGGGGTGACTCCTGCTGGTTTCTCCTACTGGCCTGGCTCCAGCCCATCTCTCTACCCTGGGCATGGGCTCCAACCCTCTACCCCATTCAGCACCATGGCAGCCTCCCACCTCAACAACATGAACAACCATTACCATTAGAGGCTTGGCTGCACCGGGTGGACCTTCCCATCCCCAGAAGCGTGGGGCTGTGGAGCTGGGGAGCTCAGCAGGGAGGGATTGGGGGAGGGAACCTGCCCTGCTCTCAGTTGCCCCCTTTTAGATTTGAAGAGTGGTGTGGGGGGCAAGGGGTACTTGCAGGGTAGCTGGGTTGGTTTCCTGACATGGGTGGCTGGAGGAGAGAAGCCATCTAAATTTAGGCTGAAGTGGGATCCATGATCCTGGGAACAGACATGGATACCTAAAGCAGGGTGTGAATGGAAGGAAAAAACACAGGCTCTCCTCCTAAACAGGGACTGTGCCCCTCCCCCACCACCTTCCTTTGCAACATGCTGCCCACCCCATGAACATCCTTAGTTCTGCCCCCAGCCTGTGCCTGCCCTCTCCTCTCCCTGCAGAGGGGAGTCGGGAGCTGGGCCCCAGGGCAGCTGTGTCCATGGGTGAGGAGCCCACTGGGCACAGGCAGGGAAAGGGAAGCCTCCCTGCAGCTCCTTGGTCCCCCCCCATTTGTCTCCAAAGCCTTCCTTTCCTCCATCCATCCTACACCTCCTGCTGATGGTGGTTTCCTCCAGACCTCAGAAGAAACCTTGGTCTGGAGAGCAGATGCCCTCCTCCGGTTAACTACTGCCCTGGGCAGGGCTCTGGGGTTGGAGGTGTTACTGGCAGGTGTGGGGGACACTGCCAGCCTTCAGGGCAAGGCCAGACGCCAGAGGCAGCAGACTCTGGCCCCTGCAGCTCTGCCCTCTCCCCAGTGCCTGATGACAACGCCACAGAGCAGGACGGACCCCAACACCCTACACATGAGCCCATATCTTGCTGGTCACTTCCAAGTTTAGTGCTCCAGTTTTACTGTGGCTTTAGCCCCCTGCATGCAGGGCTTGGTGGGACACCCTCTGTGGGTAGGGACATCCCCAGGGACAAGGCTGAGTGGGAGGTGGAGCAGAAGGTACGACATCAGGGCTGGGAGCCCTGGGCACTAAGGGACAGCCCTGGGTTTCTCCCCCCGGGTCCAAGGAGGTGCCCCCATCCTCAGGAGCAGGACTTTGGCCCAGTGGATGCAGAAAAGGTGGGCATGCTGGGCTCTGCACTAGCTGGGGGGAGGGATTGGTCTTCAATAAAACAGAGAGGTGCTGTGACTTGTGTCCTCTCTTGTCTGCAGGGGCCTGGTGAGAGAGGAAACTACCCAGCAAATCCCCTCCCATCTGAGCCAGAGCACCTGCAGGGCTGGGGTGGGGAGGACATGGCCATCCTGCTGCATCACCTTTTCTCCAGGCATCACCTCTGGTTCTTACAGCCCCCAGAAAACAGAGCAGATTTGGAAACCTTTAGGCTTTTTAAGACACCCCTCCAGGGAAGCCACATACCCTGTTCCAAGGCTGGCAAGGGGATATGGTAGCTGGAGGCAAGGAGGAGATGCAGTCAGTCTGGTGGAAGGAATATCTGCCATCCTGCCATCATCCACAGGAACTTGCAATGCCAGGAGCCAGTTTGCTCACAACCCACAGAACGCTGTGCAACCAGCTCAGGACAATGCACTGGGCCCAGCATGGCCTGATCTGATAGTGGGTGTCCCTGCTGGGCTGGGCTGCGCCAGAAGCAGGGAAGTCCTGAGCCATGGGGCCAGACTTGCATATGACATTGATGCAGGGGTAAGTGAGAAAGCACTGATTGCCTGGATTCAGCAACATGCCCATAGATCCACTGGTGCCCATGGTGGCTAGTGTGGGCTCAGGGGCTTCCCTCTGCCTGCTCCCTGCCTTGGGGCTGTGCTCCCCATCCCAGCCTCATCAGAAGTCCAAGGTATCAGGGCTGAGGGCCAGGCTTGTGGCAGGGATCAGACCAGCTGTGCAGGGGGTGCTGTGCAGTTACTCAGCCCATGGAGATGGTGGTCAGCCCCCAGCTCCTCTCCCTTGCATCCCCCAGATGAAAGCAACCCCCAGCTCCAGGGGCTACATGCTGCGCCCTCTGCAACACTCCAGGGTCTGGTCACTCTCATGGCCTTGATGGCATCTGCACTGATGCGTCCTCACTGCCCTAATCAGCTTAAGAAAGGGGGATCTGATGTCAGTGTCTCTTCCGGGGAGGGCTCAGGCTGCTGGGTACGGGGCCTGATGCTGCCAGTGAGGAGCCCATGTATAGGAAAGGAGCTGCAGGCACTGGGAGGGTGCCTTCCTCTGGAGTCCCTGAGCACAGTCCAGTCCCCAAGGATGGCAGGAGGTGAAGTGGGGGCAGGGGGGATGAGTAGTTGCCCCCATGCAACCAGCACTCAGGCTGGGCGCACACACACACACACCCCCCAAGCATGGCCTTGTAAGGGACAAATGTAGGGGGTATTTGCCACAGCTGGCTACGTCAGAGGCAGAGCAGGGGCTGTGCCCCCTCAGGAGGGGTCTGTTTTGGGGCTGAGGTGACTGCATCATGCAGGGCAGGACATGGATTAAGGGATGTCAGTGACTGGTAGCTCCCCCCTGACATTCTGCTCCTATCCTTCCTGTCCCTCTGCCAGTGCCTGCACCAAGGAAGTCCAGGCAAGCCCAGTTCCCTCCTCATTCCCAGCCCTGCAATCCAGGTCCCTACTGGATTGGAGGCTGGACACACTGGGGAAAGTGGTGAGTTACCTTTCGTGGGAGAGAGGAGCACTGCACACCCCCAGTGCAACAGGCTGCTGCTGAGGGGTTGCTTCACTCTGCTCTGAGCTCACCTGGCACAGTCCCCTTGCTCTGTCCCTAAGGTGCCACCCCAAAAGCCAGGAACCAGCCCCGCACTCCCCAAGGATGGCAACTAGGAGGGAAGGGCGTGGGATAACCATGCAGGACTGCACCAGGGATGCTCTCGCCTGCCTGAGGCTGCAGCTGGTGTCACCATGGCAACTCGGGATGCTCCCATCCCCAGGCCCCGCTGGGAGCAGCCCGCCCCCCCCCCAGCCTCTGCTGTGATTACTGGAGCGCAGGACAGAGCCTCACCACCACCACCCCTACCCCACCCCACCCCCCGCCCAGAGCCCTGACTGACCCAGCCCGCCAGCAGCGCTGCTTTCTTGTCACCAAAACTGCCAGCTCGGAGCAGACTGCAGCAAAATCCTGCCAATGGGTGAGCGGGCCGAGCCCGGCACAGCTCCCTGCCGAGCATCCACCCCTGGCCCGGCCGGGGGTGCCCAGCCCGGGGGGGTGGTGCGGGAGCACCGTTCCTTGCACTGGGTTGGGAGCCTGTCCGGGGTGGCTGGCAGCAGGTTGCATGGGCCCAGTGCACCCACGGGCTCCAGACCTACCTGTGGGGGGTCCTCGGGTGCCCTGCCCAGGGTCAGATGGGGGAACATGGCCCCAGAGTGCCTCAGCCTGGGCTGGGAAGAGCAAAGGAGCACGTGGCCTGACAGCTTCTGCTGCTGCCTTGTGATTAAAGGCAGGAGGGGTTTCCCTACTTAAAAAAAAATATTTAAAAATATATCTTTGTCTCTGGCTTTGCTTAGCTGGCAAGAGGACAGGACCAAGTCCTGCCCTGGCCTCAGCCAATTGCCAGGATGGTGGGGGGGCCCCTCCAGCTCCCTCAGAGACTCCCAGCCCCACAGCAAGGGGTCAGAAGGAGGGTAGAGTATCCCCTCTCCGAGTTTAGCAGAGCCACGTCACCACATGCTTCATTTCTCAACTGGGAAGAGCCTTCGCAGCCCAGCCAGGTTACGTCTGCCCCAGGGGACACGGGCTGCCTCCCTGCCCACACCTGATCCCCCTCCAACTCTCCCAGTTTCCACTTATTTGCACCTCTCCGCATCCCCGCGGTGTTGGCTCCTCGGCTCACCCCCCACAAAGCTGCTGACTCACATCCTCTCTCCAGACACCACCTTCCCTTGGCCTGGCTCCCTGCAAAGTGCTTCGTGACTTGTGTGGCTCAGCTGGAGCCCGCAGGTGCAGGCAGTCAGGCTCCAAAACCCCTTGGAAAACCCTTCCAAGGTACCAATCATGATGCTTCCAAAAGGTGCTGCTTTCTCCCTTGCCAGTGTGCTCAGGGCTGGGGCTGTCCTGCCACCGTAAACCCCACCGGCCTGGAATTTTCTTCCCCCAGGTCCTGGATACACCTGGGGGGATCTTTGTGTACTTTGGGTTTCTCCCCGCTCGCTGTCCTCCCCAGACATAGGGATTCTCTGGATGGAGCCCCAAACCTTGCCCTGCTGCTACCTGCTCTCTGGTGTCCAGGCAAGGGCTGCTGGGGAGACAGTGTCCTGCTGCTGCCCCTGCCCAGCTGTACACTGAGACCTTGGCCAGACTCTGCTGAGGACAGGGGCTGGGCAGCGGGGAGGACTGGATTAATGTGCTAATGCCAGATTATGCTTTAATGCAGGACTTCTGATGAGGGAGTGGCACCCGGTCCAGCCCAGGAGGCACTAACGCCCTGGAGCAGGCTCCGCAGGACTGCCCTGGGCCACAGCTTGGTGCTGCTTGGCTGTATCCCAATATGCTCCATCCTCAGGGGTGGCACAGGACCATGAGACAGATGGGGGGACAGCACAGGGTAACCTCCATTCTCAGCTCTCAGTGGACTGGAGGTACTGTTGCTGCCTAGACTAGGGCTTCTCCACCTGCCCCAGCTGTTTCTCCACCTGCCCCAGCTTCTGGGCACCGAGCTGTCCCCAGTCTGTGCTCCTCAGTGCCATACCCACCAGCCAGGCAATGCCACAGGCCATGTTTTGGCTATGGCAGGGACCAAACAGCCTGCTGCCCTCCCTCCCTTGGTCTCATGCTACCCTGGGCACAGGCAGAACTCAAAGACTCTTGCACATTTCCACCCCAGGCTGGATGCATCCCCTATCAGCTGAGACCCCGTGGTGGCTGTCCTGCCCCTCCCTGGGTACAAATACCTCATCAGCAGATTTAGTCTTGGACCCCTCATGAACCCTCTGCTATTTGCTGCCATTTCCTTGCATCAATTCATCCACATCTTCCTCCCTAGACATCCCACAGCACCTGTGACTGAAGTGTCATAGAGCAAGGAGGGGACCAGAAACCTGCAGCCTGGAGCTGCAATGGAGCCAGTGTCCGAATAACTCCCACAGAGGCAGAAGAGAGACCTCCCACTTCCATCTGCCTTGAGGAACATGCTACCCATCATCCTCACAGCTGAACAGAGGAGAAAGGCTTGCGCAGGAAGCTGGGCTGAGACAGGTCCTTCACCAGCCACGTGGGTGCTGGATCTGCATCATCCAAAGCAGTTTCCACCCCACAGAGCAGCTCCGAGTCACTCTGGGGGATGCTGCCAAGTCTTAATAGCAAGAACACAGCTTCCCTGCTGTTTTCTGGCAGGAGGAGGCATGGCTTGCCAGGCTGGCTGCTCCAGCCACCTATTGCTCCTCCATGCCCCAGTGCCACAGCCAGCACATGCATGGATTTTGTTCTGCAGGCAGAGCAACAGGGCAAGGGGAGTCCTGCAGAGCTGTTGCTCCACAAGCTCTGAGCAGAAACTCCTCCTTTCATGGGTGACTATACATCCCGGGGACCCACTGACACCCAGTGTGCCTCCAGCAACCCCACATATCCTTTGGGGAGCAAGAGAAGGGTGCTATGGCCTGAGAAGAGACCTCTCTGGGACAGGAGAGCCTGGACCCACCACAGGCTGCACCATGTAGCTTGTGCCCACCTGCCCTGCTGCAACATGGCGTGGAGCAGATGGGACATCCACTGCAAGACATAGAGAGATGTGTTGCTGCTGGAGGAATTTCAAACTAGGGAAGAGCTGGGATCCTTCACCGAGGCCCTGTGGTGATGGATCCTTGACTTGGCCCTGCTGCTCTACCTCTGAGCCCTAAACCATTGTGAATCCACCATCCCTGCAACCCAGACACTGCTGGGCCCTGCAGTTGGAAGCAAGGGGGGGCTTCCCAGTCCTTCCAGAGAGGGTCTCATCCCTTCGCTGTTCCTCAGGGAGCACTGGGTGGCTGCAGAGATCATAAACTTGGGGACAAGCTCTATCCATCCCCCTACCGCTGCCCCATAGCTGGCTTCTGAGCCCAGATCCCTGTGGCATCATGCAGCAGTGCAGGGGTCTGGCAGGTTAAAGCACAGAGCTTTTGAGAGGGGAAAATGCCAAGCTCCCAAGCCTGTCAGAGGATTCCCATCCCTGCTTGCATCCCCCCATAACTTCCCCTTTGCCTTGCAGGGAGCAGGAGGCTCCCAGGCAAGGTAAGATCAGTGCTTCCCCAGCCTTGCTCCCCCCCCCCAGCAGCTGTACAAGGTCCTCTGGGGGAAGGAAAACCAGACATCTCTCCCCTCAGTAAGGCTCTGGCTGAGCCAACGATGCATATTTAAATGCACAGGAGCATCTAAACTCGTCTCTCATTCCTTGACATTTCCAGAGACTCTGAGCTGTCTTCAATTACCAGTCTGCAATTAGCTCTTCCTAAATCCCCCAATAAGGCCTAGCACTCTTAATCAATGAAGCACAAGGAAGGAGGGGAAGGACATGGCCTTGCTGCAGCTGGAAGCATTTCAGAAGGCTGGGGCTTCAGGCTGTAAGGATTCTGAGAGTGTCTGTAAGGGGTGGGAAACCTTCACTACTGCTGGCAGGTTGCTCGGCTCTGGAGACAAGACTGTATAAAGCCACACAGCTGGAGCTAGGGGGTCACTGGACAAACACCCCTGGCTCAGGGTGGAGACAGCTGGCACCAATAACTTGGTTGCTACCCTGTGATGCTGCAGACTGTTCTTGCTGGCTTGTGGCATGCTGCTTCATCTCACCATGCCTCAGTTTCCCTCCCTGCAAAATGCTGATGGGGAGAGTCAGGGCTCTCCCAGCAGCCCCATAGGAGCTCTAAGGATCCAATTCCACTCCTGTTTAAGCCAGAGTAAGTCAGATCTACTACCCTTCCCAGCACAAGAGCTGGATATGGCCACATTTGCAGTGGGTCGTGAGTACATTTTGGCCCAGATAGCTCACCACAAAGTCACATGAATGTCAATATAAAGGCGGGTACAAGAACACCCATTAGGGACAGGGAGGAGGGGACCAAAACAGGTCTTAGTGGGTTTATGCAGCCGCAGAAAAGCCTTGCACAGCACCCTGCCAGGTCAGTCCCCGTCACAGGGACATCTGTGCTGTCTTCCTGGCTGCACGGCTTTGCCTGAATGAGCCAGATTGGGCCTAATTAGCAGCTCTGCTGATGCACACCAAAGGTAGAGAGAATCCAGCTTACCCTCCATGACCTGCAGAGCCAGCACAGCTCTTCCTGGCTGAGGGGAGCTTGGCTGCCTGGTTCAGAGGGGCTGGGAAGCACTGGATGCAGACACCAACCAGAGAACACATGCTGTGGATTCTGCTGAAGAAGCCCTGGCAAATTCAGTAGCTTGAAGCGTAGCGACCAGCTATGAGAAAGGCAAAGCTTTCCCCTTCTCGACCCTTTTCCCTGGGGGTCTGAAGAAGCACAGGGCTGGTAACTGGGCTAGCAATACAGCTCCCACAGCCTGCTGCTGCTGGGGGAAGGAGCCCAGCCCTACAGAGCATGGATAGGAAGGAAGGAGGTGAGACAGGGGCTAGCTTTAGGAAATTAAACCCAATTAATAGCGGAGGTCACATGGGCTGTGGGATCCTGGTTAGATTCAGTGCAGCAGGCAGGCATCAGGCATTTCCATCTGGAATGGAGGAGGCCAGGAGAGCTCACAGGGAGCCAAGAGGCACTCAGGTGGACCAGGACTGGCCTTGGGCACAACAAACAGGGGTGAAGATCTGACCTCCAACTTATACTGAGGAGTAAACACCCCTCTGAGAACCAACCCCCCTCCCATCCCTCTTGGGGAGGAGAGGGGGCATGACTGGGAGCTTGGGGTACACCCCAATCTCCCTTGCACCCCACAGCCCAGCAAGTCCAGGGAGCCACCACCAGGCCCATCCAGGCCGCCTCTTTATTCTCCAGTGAAGCAAAGCAAGAGGAGAGGGGACACCCTCCCCATAGCAAGCCCCCTCCCTCCGGGCTCCCTAGGCCTCCTCTGGTACATACCCCTTTTCCCACAGCAATCCAAGGTAGTGGTGGTGGGAGGCATCACCCCACCGGGACCCTGTTCCGAGGGGCTCAGTAGGGAGAAGAGGTTACCCGCGGGAGAATGTGGGCGCTCCCCCACCCCCACCCCGGCGGCTCGAACAAAGGGGCAAGCGGGCGGCTCCCGCGGGGTGAGGGGCAG